>CM053791.1:794824788-795444788 GCA_028749045.1 Cupressus sempervirens
ATTTATGGTTGCATTCTACTTCTAATAATTTGCATGTTAGTTCTTGGTGAATTTGGTGGTTGTAGAAGTTTGCATGTCAGTTTTGACAACTACCCAAATCTTGCATGTCAGTTTTGACAACTACCCAGATCTTGCATGTTAGTTTTGACAACTACCCAGATCTTGCATGTCAGTTTTGATAGCTACCCAAATCTTGCATGTCAAATTTTATGGTTGCATTCTATTTCTAATCATTTTCATGTTAGTTCTTAGTGAATTTGGCGGTTGCATGTTGCTTCTAATCAGCTGCATGTCAAATTTTTTGGTTGCATGCAACTAAGTGAAAGAGAAAAAAGATAATTGCAGCGAGAAAGGAATAAAGAAATTTTGATCAAACCTCCAATTGAAAGTAAAAGTAAAAATCCAAGGAAGGAAAAAGTATGGCTGATCCAGATGAGATGGCAAAGAAATTCTTCCAAGACATCCAAAATACTCAGAAGCAAACAGTGGATAGTTTGGCAGAAACTAGAGACGCTTTGCGAATATTGACAGAAAAACTACAAGGAGTTGCATCTATTAATGAGAAAGGGAGCACTTCAGAGGGGCTAAGAAATCTGAAATCCACACCATCTAAATCAACCAAAACTATTTTCTTGCCTGCAAATGAGCCACCAGTACCAAATCCAGCCATTAATCCTATGGAAGAGGTTACAGGTAACTTGATTACATTAAGAGCTACTTATAATGGCTTAGATGATGACTTTCGTAGTTCGGTTCCTTTTAGAGAATATGTGGATATGATGAACACTTTGATGCCCAAGAAAGAGTACAAAAGGGAGCATGACATAAGTGGAAGAGAGCTCAAAAATAAAATAAGCAAGTTTATAGCACCTACTTTTGATGGAACAAATAAAATTTCAGCTAGAGCATGGCTACAAAAATTACAGACCTTCTTCACACTTAACCCCATGAAGGAGAGTGATGTTGTTCAAATTGCAAGTCTACACTTGGAAGATGCAGCCTATGATTGGTGGTATCATGGAATGACTACTCAAGGTCATGATCAGGTAACTACATTTGATGATTTTAGTCAAAGAGTGATAGATAGATTTGACCTCAAGGATGATGATCATGAGGATGTTGTTGTGCATGATGGTGAGATACCTAGTGGAGATGAGCAGACATTGAGCATTCATGACTTTTCTGAGAGAGAGTACCAGGCACAGTTAGATGCTTTGTCACATGAGGTTGAGGCTAGTAGTACTTCACATGATTTATCCCGCCAGCTGAAGGTGATTGAAGACAATATTGTCACTACATTATCTCATCATGACAGGTATGTGGAGTTAGTTGGTATTGGTCATATTACTCAAGTGAGGATTTTTCTTGAGTTACCAGCTGATTCTAGTTTACAGATATGGACTCAAGATTGTTATATTGGCATTTGGGGTTCAATTGACTATAAATCTTTAACACTTTTTGGTAGCAGTGATTGTTTGGGTGCTACCATGGATTTGATTAGCAGATTGCATGGTGTTGTCTTTTCTTGTGCCAGTATCTTGTCTGATGTTGGTATTAGTTTTTATACACCAATGTTGGGCTTTGTTCATATATCCAGTCGACCATACTTGCTGGAATGTGTTGATGATATTTCATATTTGGTAGTGTGTACAGATGAGTCCCAAGATCATATTGGCATTGATGACATCCAGGAGGATGTAGTGGAAAGTTTTGAAGACTTAGTTTCCTTGGATACAGAGGAGTTGGACAGAAATGCTAATGTTTTTGATATTTTGTATGTTGATATGAGCTTTAGATTTGATTCACAGGGTATAGATTGTAATACTCTAGAGACTAGTGACTTTGAGGATACTCCTTTAGACAGTGCATCAGAGGAGGTTTGTAGGAGACAGTCAAGCCAGTGCCATCATGTGTCTAATCAGTTGAGAGTTAGTGACCGAGACATTGCTATCACTTGCCAACATTTTGATGTTGCTCGTCAGTTGTTAGCAGTTTATGGATGGGGTTCTCCTACTAGTGATGAGCAGGAAGGAAGTTATCTTTCCTTGACAGAGATCCACTCTTTATGGGAGGCTATTTGGATTTTGAGACAGAATTATATGCAGTTGGTAGCTGACAGAGATTATCTTATGGAGTGGGGCAGTACAACATATGATGCATTGTTGGGCAAGGAAGATGAGGTGAGTGAGCTTACTGAGCAGCTTGAGGTGAGTTTTGAGATTCTTGAGAGTACACAGTTGGCTTTCAAGGAGTCACAGTTTCATTTGGCTAAGGTGACCATGGAGTTAGAGTGACTACAGTCTTTACCTGATTCTATACAGTCACAAGCTATGGTGTTTGGTGATTCGAGGATGTCCATGGCCGAGATTGTCAGAGACAGTGGAGATGGGGATGCATCCATCCTTGATACTAACATTGGCATATCAGGTTCATTCCCACTAGAGTCAGGTTTAGTTGAGTTGGGTGTTGTAGCAGATTATTGTATGCCTGACATGGTGGTGGCCTCTAGTACTGATGGCACAGAGACTAGAGATGTATCAAAGATCATGTGTGACGTTGGTGAGTTGGCAGTTGGCATGGTTTCAGCTAGTAATACTACTCCCTTGGTGATATCTTCGGAGGTAGTAGTCAGTTCCAACATGGTTAATGATCAATTGCAGTTAGTTTCATCTAGATTACAGTCTGAGCCACTGACTGAGATTGGTGAATTCTATCGGCATTACACTATGAGGTACGCTCATCAATTTACCTTTGATGACCATGTTGATGAGATGATGATACAGAGATGTACTTTGGTTCCTAGTGCTTATCATCAGTTATGGGACAGTTTGATGCCTCAAGATGAGAGTTGTGATGGGCATGACATGGTGATAGGTTTTGTAGTTGAAAGCTTGATAATATGTGACTTAGAGCAGGAGTTTGGGAGTGATGCTTCAGTGGGTGTTGTTATTGATTCTACTCCTTTGGCTATGACATCTCCTGACTTAGCTAGTGATCAGTCATAGTGGGTGGTATCACTTGTTCATGCAATGCATGGGAGTTATGGTAATGAGATAGTGGCCGGTGATTTGCAGAGTTGTGTTGACTGCAGGAGTTGCACAGTGTGTGGATTCTCCATACTTGGTACAGTTTCATTCGAGAGCATTCACCATTATTTTAGAGTTGGATTGTACATTCCGTATAGGCCAATGGGATGCGTTGATGGTATTTACTATGTTGGTAGTTTGATTTGTCCACTTTACTTGGGTTCTGATGTTCTAAGAGTTTGTGTGTCATGAGTTTTTGACTGTGGTAGTGGTGATTTTGGAGTTTGGTTGAGCTATAATTATCAGTTTGATTATGGATTCCTCTTGGTCATATTGCAGAGGATATTGCAGGAGCCTGTGTTAATTGGTAGTAGTATAGTTCATGACTACATTTGGGATCCAGGTGGATTGATTGGTTTATTGTTCAGCCATTTCTTGAGGACAAGCAATGTTTAGGAGGGGAGGAATTGTCATGTCCCCTTTTCAAATAATTAAAAAATAATAATCTTTGCTAAGGCAGGCAGGCCCAAGAAAGTGAAGTTTCAGAAAAAGAGGGTTAATCTTTGGAAACCGTCGGAATAATAACTGAAAATTATTATTAAAATATGTTTCATTAACCTCTCTTGGACATGAGTTACAGTTATGCCCTCTTTTAAGGGGTTTCGGAGGCATTTTGGGCTCATTCCAGAACTTGATTTTTGCTCATTCTTTGTTATTCTTCAGAGGCTGCCAAACCTGTGGAGAAGGAGACCCAAGAACAGGAGTTTGCAGGTTTTCAGGGAGACCCAAGAATGGGAGTTTGCAGGTTTCCAAGAAGGCTAAGGATGGGAGTTTGAATCCATTCCATGTGCATGCTCATACAGAGTTTGCCTTTGTGCTGAACAGTGCAGATTTGTGGTTTTTCGGGTGTATTTTTTGTATGAGTTTGGTGTTTTCAGTTGACTATTTCATATCAGTTTGGGTTGCTGTTGTATTTTAGACTTTAAGGTGTTAAAATAGAGCTGAATATATGTATTGGGACATGATTAAACTTTTGAGATAGATTATTAGTGTTTTTGTGGTGTTTTCGGGCATTTTTGTGTTAATTTCGAGAGCTCGATGAGCATAGTTTTTGTCCTACATTTGAGAACTATTGTGTAAAGGATATACAGATCTGGAAATTTCATTTTGTAGGCTGTTATGCTGCTGAAATTTCTGTAAAAATGTCCACTTTCAGATTTATTAATAATAGGTGAAGCTGTGAAGCTCTTGGCACAATTTCTGGCATATCCGATTTGGGGTTTCTTAAGAAAATTGGTGGATCTTTGTGATATTAGTTGTTTGACCTTAAAGATCTAATTAGAGGCATGAAATATCATACAAAACCAGTAAAGGGACATTTCACAACTCTTGTAACTAGAATTTCAATTTCTATTATTAGATTTAAATTGAAACATTTTTGAAAAAAGAACATTTAAATTCTTTCTTGAAGTAAGATGCATTCTATTACACTAGTTTTTCATCCTTAAACATTAAAAAAAACTTATAAAGATGAATTTCACAAAGCTTACATCCCTAGATTGGCATAGGATGAATTAAACCATAATGTTAAATATCAGCCCACTACACAAGCATAATACTAAGAAAACATCAAGTATAATTTTTTCTCAGTATATTGGCATCATTCTCAAATAAAAATTCTTAAGAGCTTAGTTATTGGTGTTAGAATCAATGCATCAAGAAGAAAATTATCATAATTATTCACCTTGCTTAAAGAACTAAACTTTATTTTTAATGTATTAAATCATATATCTTGTATGAGTCAAGTGAGAGATAAGAATGGTAAGTTTATAAAAAAAATCATACAAATTATTTCAATTAGAAAGAGAAAAATTCAAAATAAAAAGTCAAACTATAACTTATAAAGAAACCATCAAGAAAGGAGCTAGTTGAGCATGATATTGAGAAATGTGTATTTGAATTAACTACAATAAAATTGGATCTTGAATCATTACCTAATATTCTATTTTTATTTTATTTTTTGGTAAAATTTATTAAGACAAGAAGAGATACAAAAGGGAGAGCTTAGAAAGGAGCTCTATCTCAATCAACAAGGTCATCAAATTCATGAGATAATACAAGGGTAATTTTTCCCTATTCATAATATTGCAAACCTACACATGATCAAAAACACATTTGGCCAAGCAATCTCCAACTCCATTCCATTCTCAAGGGATGTAAGTAATACATGAAAACTTTAAAGTTCTACAAAGGAGAAGAGTCTAATATTAATAGCTATAGCCAAGGGCCAACTAACATCCTCAAGCACCTAGACAGAAAGAAAGTTCACAACCACTTGGGAATCAGGCTCATAGATAATTTTGCGCCATCCCCTCAAACAACATTATTCCATAGCATGTGAAATGGCCAATGATCCTCCATAATATTATTGCTATGACAACCCTTATACCCACAAAAACAAATTGGGCATCGCTACAATGACAATGATCCACTCCTCCAATGCCAATAGGACCTAGATTCCTCAGGTAAAACTATCACCATTGACTTTTAGAACTTCAGTTAGAGGAGGAATTTAAAAAATACTTGAATGATTCAGTCCCATTACTTGAATAAATTTAAAAAGCACTTGAATAGTTAAAGACCATTACTCTAAGAAAATTTGAAGAATTATATGAATGAGAAAGTGGTAGAACTCAAGAAAATAAAAATGAACACAAGTCACATTTTTATTATTAGAAACCTTAAACATTTTAAATTATGATAGTGCAGATTTAGAATTAAAAGTAATGATGACTAAGACCTAAAAAATAATAATATGATGAAATCTAAATTCCCTATTTATCTCCTAAAGTAGAAGCTCCCCTACTAATATAACTCATTCAACCATAACAATTTTTAAAGACTTTCTATTGAGAACCTTCATTTGTTAATGTTTGAAATTATATCTTATGTCATAATTATGAATATAAACATGATTCTTAGAATCTTATGCTATTTTAACCACATTAAAAGATGTAATACTATGATGATTCATGGGGTTGGGATGATAATCTATCTGCATATAGGAAGGCATTAAGGAATATTTATAATAATAAAAAATCAAATTATTACCAAAGAAAAAAGTAAGTTCATGATGAGATATTTTAGGATGAAACAAGAAGAGGAGACACTATAAGAATTCCTTGCACTTTCCATTTCATCTTCAAAGAACAATAAAAAAAAGGTTATCTTATGAGGTTATTAGATCTATTTTAAAAGAAATTTATGATGAGTGTATTGATGCTTTAAATATTATATGCAATGTTGATATTTTTAAATTATAATTTGAAGAAATTTGTGATATTTATAGGATCTATCAAGATTCCACATTTTGAAAGATATATTTCTCACATAAGTAAAATAGGTTTTACCAAGTGAGAACTAGGCATATTACTTAATAACTAGAAAATTAATCTCTTAGTCATAGTGTACGTCTAGG
This sequence comes from Cupressus sempervirens, assembly GCA_028749045.1. Classification (NCBI taxonomy): domain Eukaryota; kingdom Viridiplantae; phylum Streptophyta; class Pinopsida; order Cupressales; family Cupressaceae; genus Cupressus; species Cupressus sempervirens. Next base: position 794,831,293 of record CM053791.1, read on the forward strand.
ATCATGGTGTGCCAAAAAGTGGTGATGTGAAAAAAGTGGAGTTTTAAAATGTCTAAAAGCGTTTCAAAATCAACTCTATCTTTTTTCCACCCATCTTGATACCAAGAAAAAAAGGTTAGGCCAAACCTTATCGGGTATCCGATCCATCATTACGTACTTGATATCATATTGGGGACCTAATATGAGTTTAGATACCCGAAACATGCAACTAGGAATTAAAAAAAATTGAGAGCAAATTAGACATTTGTGCCTGCAGTGTTTTGCTTTGCCTCTATTTCGGGTATCAGATCCAAGAATGGGTATACAATATAGGTAATTTTTTATTTTTTTATTTTATTTTATGATTTTGAATAAATTTTATTTAAAATTAGGTATTTTTAAATAGAAATTGTTAAAAATTAGGGTTTTAAAATAGAAATGTTGTTTTGTAATTTAATAGGTATAGTTGACTAGAATGATGACACTAAGCTACGAAAAAAAGTTCCTCAAACCCCTCCACCAAACAATCCATTATGCCCTCAAAACCATCCACCAAATGACCCCCTAACCTATCAAAACCCTACTCGAATTGAAGATTTGATACAAGAAAATCTCACCAAATTGTGGGGTTTACAAACCACATATAACACTATACCTGCATTAGCTCCCATGTTACCCATGTTAAACACCATAGTGGATAATATTCAAATAATTACCAATGAACAAAATGCTTCTCTTCAATGGCATGAGAAAATGCATGCCTTATTTGATGATGGGTTGGACTATGATGAGGTTGTGGCCCTAAACATAACTAAAGAGGATATAGTTAACCTTTTTGTGGACCCAAGAACTAGTAAAACAATAGACCACAAATGCCTAAATTATTAATTAAATGGTCTATAAATGAGGCTATGCATGTGAAATTTTGGAATTGTTGGTGGATGTTTTTTGGAAAACCTCCACACTATAATTGAGAGGTACTATTCTACTTCATTAGAAAATTGTATGCCAAATTTGTGTTGGGCTTCAAGGTGAACTACTGGAGCATGAGGCCCAAATGGGTGTAGGAGGAGTAGAGGCTAGCTCTCAAACTATTAGAGTCATCCATAGATTAAGTAGCCTATTGATATCCTAGGCTAGGTCAGTGTTGCCTCCCTGTGTTGATGATGTTGGTGTGAGTTCATTATCAACGAGCTCATCACATGTTTGTGTACCCCATACTTGCATAACATGCAAGAATATTTGTCTAGTTTTCATAAGTGATCTTTCTGAGTATCTATTTTTATTTGAGGAGGATGATAGACTAGACGTGCATAGAGAGACTACACACCCTAACATGATAGAGGAGGGGCACATAGAGGCATGTAATCCTTTTGTATCAATACATGTATGTACACACACACACACACACACACACACACACACACACACACAACATATGTGATTTAAAGTTAATATTTATAATAGAGTAATTTTAACCCATACTTAATTATACATGTATGTGATCTTCATTCATGTTTAGTTGATGACTAGGAGGAGCTCAAATAAGTTGATGATGTCACACTCTCAATTATTTCGTTTGGCTTTGAGACATCTACATTACATTATATTTTTTTCTCATTGATTTTCTATTTGATATTGGAACATATATGGTTTCTAATCTTTGTTTTCTCTTATAGGTATAACCTGTCAATGGAGGGAAGAGTGCAGGGGGTGATGCAGAACCCATTGACAAGGGAAAGGTAATTAAGTGCCTTTAAAGTGATTAAATATCAATGTATTCTTGTAAAATATTTATGCTAATGAAATTTAATTACATTCTTTATTGTATAGGTTGTGGCTACTAGTGATGAGTTTGGAAAGATTCGACATAACAAACCCTGCATAATTTCCATTCGCAGTGAGAGCCCCATTGTATGTATAAGTATCATTTATTTGTTATTTTCCTTATTTTCACAAATAAATTGAAAATTGAATTCCATGATATTAACAACTAGGCATTTTTATCTCATAGGAAACAACTAGTGCATAGGAAGCTGGACATCATAGTTTTGTATCTTTTCTCATGCAACCATTTTATCCAGAGGAGGAGTCAATAGAGGTAAGTTTTAGTTTGAATTCTTGATTATATATTATAAATTTAGTATGAGATACGAATTATAATGTTATAGTTTAAGTTGTAGATCCATCAGACAAACATATGAACATATAGAGGCCACAATCAACCAAGTTCTAGAAATCTTGACATATGAGAGGACTCCTAACCATCGCAAGAGGTTGATGAGAGAGGTATTTATGATAAAAGTTTAATACAATAAATCTTCATTAAAAAAGGATCATTATGAATTTGAGTAATTCAATGTTGGATACATAGAATCATATAAATTTAGTAGTCTAACTTTTGGTTTTCTATTTTTTGTTTATGTAGGAGGCATATGATCCACCTAGTTTAGCAAAAAGGTTGCATTTTGATGATCTAGCAGTAGCATACGATAGTATAGTTGTCACAAGATGTGTCATGAGACATTTTGAGATGGCATATGCCACATTGTATTGATATTATACACATTTCAATGACATGATCAACCACATTTCGTATATGGATCTATGCATTTTGATATATATTTGTGTAATTTGTCTCTGGATGCATGAACTTTGATATATATTTGCATAATTTATCAATGGATACATGTATTTTGATATATATATATATATATATATATATATATATTTCATTTATGTGCACAAGGATATACATATTAATTTAGTATAGTATTGTTCAATTTATCATGGATCATGTTTATGGAATATCATTCATTTTGATCATGTTTGTTATATTTGATTCAAATGCAATAATTTATGAAGAATATTTTAACAACCTTTATTATCAATTTTTGATGAAATGTTTAATTTGAAATTATATCATATATGTTTAATTTGAAATGATCTCTATAATCCCTTAAGATGTTTACAATTATCCAAATCCATAGCCAATTTGGTCTTAGGAGCCCATCTTTGGTCTTATGAGATATTTCATTATGCACTAGTTGCAAACATTATTGGGGATCTGTGGTCAAAATTGGGGGTATCACTAAGTGTCACTATCTTATTGTAGACCTCAAAATGACTATCCTATAGCATTCAACATTTCATCGATAGCCTCCACAAGTCCCAAGTTACGACCCTTGGAAGATTGACCTCCAAACACACTTAGAGCACCTTGGAGACTCTTTGGTATGGGGTGTTCATGAACATTAAATCTCTCTATATTCAGGACAAGGGTGTTACTATGGTTCACCCACCCATGAAGAGCTAATGCCACTGATGATTCAATGCCAAGATCAGTAGTTTCAAAGTTACAAAGTGATGCACCAATGAACTAAGGCACATTGAAATTTTTGGCATCAAGCAAGATCATTGTGCCATATCCTATTGCATTTTAAATTTCATTGATAGCTCCCATGAGGTCCATGTTATGATCCTCAGAAGATCGAACTCCAAATGCACTTAGAGCACCTTGGAGACTCTTTGGTATGAGGTGGTTGTGAATGCTAGAGGCTCTTTGTGGATGGAAAAAAGGTATCACTAGGGTTCACCCATCCATCTAGAGCTAATGGTACTAATGATTCGATGCCAAGATCAGTGGTTTTAAAGTTACACAGTGATACACTAATGAACTAAGACACACTACAAGTTTTGGCATTAAGCGAGATCATTGTGTCAAATCCAAACTAAATGTGATCTCTCTAAAATTGATCATATGGGTCTAATGGGATTATAGGCTAATCTTTGACCTCATTTGACCTATTGCATCATGACATGTGTGCCTAGGGGTCCTAGGACCCCTATGGATATACGGTAATTGATCATATTTGACCCATTGCATTGTGACATGTGTCCCTAGGGGTCCTAGGACCCATAGGAACCTAGGGTAATTGATCATATGGGTTTAATGGGGTTGTAGGCTAGCCTACAACCCCATTGGATGCTTTGCATCATGAAATACATGGGGTAATTGATCATATGGGTCGAATGGGGTTGTAGGATAGCCTACAATCCCATTTGACTCATTGCATTGCAACATGTTCCTAGTGGTCCTAGGATGCCTAGAGACATTGGGTAATTGATGCAATGGGTTGAATGGGGTCATAGGCTAGCTTATGACCCCATTTGACCCATTGCAATACAACATGTGTCCCTAGGGTCCTAAGACCCCTAGTAACATAGGGTAATCAATAATATGGGTTGAATGGGGTTGTAGGCTAACCAGTTATGACCCCATTTGACCCATGACATCACAACATGTCTCTCTAGGAACATAGGGAAATCAATCATATGGGTTGAATGGGGTTGTAAGCTAACCTTTGACCCCATTCAACCATTGCATCATGACATGTGTCCCTAGGGGTCATAGGAGCACTAGGGACATAAGGTAATCGATCATATGGGCTGAATGGGGTCATAGGTTAGTCTATGACCCCATTTGACTCATTGTCTCATGACATATGTCCCTAGGGGTCCTAGGATCCCTAAGGACATAGAGTAATCAATCATATGGGTTGAATGGGGTCATAGGCTAGCCTACAACCCCATTTGACCCATTGCATCATACCATGTGTCCCTAGGGGTCCTAGGACACCTAGGCACATAGGTAATCAATCAATTTGTGAAATTTTTTGTTTTGCTGCCACATTTCAAGTACCCAATTTTAGATCGGGTACTTGACTAGGCTTGGTATTTATGAAACCTCTTTGGTCAACTCAAAAAGTGTGTTTGAGACATGTTTCCATGGCATTCAAACTTCAAGTAGCCATCTAAAACTAATTTTTTTGTCCAAATTTAATGAAACGAAAAAGGGTTTCTGGATAACACTCTCAAGATTCCATTGATATAATTGTTGTCAAATTATGACTTCGATAAGTATTTATTAGTTAATTTTTAATGGAGATGTCTATAAATTGTTGATTGACATACTGACTGAAAAATAACTATCACTTTCAAATGATATAACATTTTTGAAATCCAAAAGTTGCATCACATTCTATGCTTCACCTAGTATAAGAATTTTTTAAATTTTTTTGTAAAGTTTTCAATTAGTTAAGTGGTCAGACATAAGAGTTTTTTCATTCTAAAAAAATATTGCATAAAATTATATTTAATTATTTATTTGGAACAAAAATACACAAAAATATGTGTCACATCTAGGCATGAGTTTACTTTTTATATCTATAATTATATTAAAAAATATTATCATTTGATTTTGATTAAGGTGGTCAGACATACATCTACTTTTTTATTTTTTCCCTAGAATGTTTGTAGTACTACATTAAAATCCAAAATATTTTGACCAATCAAATAATTTTTTCTCTAGATAAGGCCTAGTAGTTTAGAAAGTACATTCATTTTCCCATAGATTCATTTCCTACAACTTTTTGATATAAATCTGATAACTACTTTAAAATTATGTGTCAAGTTAACATAACTTTGATTCAATGGTTCTTCACTACCACTTAATGTTGTAGTTTGGTTGACCATGATCCTGCACATACACCATATGAGGAAATGTATGTAATTTGTGCACACAAAGAAGGAGTAAGCTTAACAGATATTTCTACTTGTCATCCCATATGTTCTATCTTCTTATTCAATTTAAATAGTATGGAAGCTAGAAAAAAGCTCCATTCTATCCATTATATTAATAAACTAGGAATATTCCCCACAACTGTAGGAAAATAATGATGGTCATCACAACCACAATGCTATAATAGCCAATACCACCTATAATTAGTCAAAACCAAATCATCTGAGAAATTTCTACCACCCATATCACCAACATCTAATAATCATAATTCAAAATTCAATGGCCGATGATAATACTTATGAGAAGATATATGATCTAGATGGAGAGTGGAAGAAAGTAGGAGGGAGAGAAGGAGATAGGATTTCTAGAGTTTAAGGAGGGTAGATGACAATGACAGAGACAAAGATCTAGCTTTTGGGGTTTTTTCTGTGCTCTAGTACTGGAGAGTAGGTTTGCCTCTCCTTTGTTTTGAATTTGTTTGGTTCAAGACCATTTTATTAAATCTAGATAAGTTTTCTTCTCATTTTGGACCATCTCTATAGTGGGTTATTTGTGGATAATTATTTTTCCCCTATCTTTTGACACTTCTAGGTTGGTTTTTTTTAATGCACAACTCCTTGTTTTGAATCCTTTCCCCATGGAAATTTCCTTGGATACATTGTGTTTTCCCTTCCTTTGTTGCTTCTAGACTATCTTTGTTTCCTCTATTTCCTTTGTGCATTAGGTTGCTACTATTTTTCCAAGGACTAGTCTCTTTAGTTGGTTGGATGGTCTATGCTACCTTTTCTCTTGCATTGGTATTCTCTTGGGGGAGGTTCCTTCTTCTCACTCCATATTGGGATATGATATGTTTAGTGGTTTCAACCCTCTCCTCTATTTTCAGTGTGCATCTATTCTTTTAAAAGCTAGAGGGTTTTCTATCTGTTGCACTATTTTTGTCTATCAAGCAATCAAGTTTGTAGAGAGGAAGCGGGATTTTTCCTTCATCTTTTTTACTTCTCTTCATGTGGGGATGGAGGTTGTGGAAACGTGCTCATTCAGGGTTGAGGTATTTTCATTTCATATATTATTTCCCTTATTACTTTGAAGGCTATCTATTACCCTCACCAAACCTCTTTGTTGGTGAGTATTGGTGGTTTTGGAGGGATATTTCTCCCTCTCCTCTCAAAACGGCCCTATCTCATCTCTTCTCATTGGTGGAAGTTTTCTTTAGTGAAACATTGGTGGGTTTGTGGAATCACTTAGTTCTTGGCTATCACTCTTGGTCTTTTCCTTATAAAAATGGACTTTTCTTGTTTCCCTCTCATGATGATATTCAATGGCACAACAATGTTGGGCAATATGATAGATCTTCTATGGTAGTCAAGATTTTTTTCTTTTGGACTCTTCCTTGTATGAGTCATATAGAGGTGGATTCAAACCTTTTTGAGGTAGGTTCTCTATAACTAGTTTTTTCCTAGGCTATAAGTGACAATTGGTTCTTGATTTTCTCTTTGCTAGTGGGTTATCATATGGAGTTGCTTGAATTCCTAAAAATTGGATTATAGAGGTACTATGTTTTCTTTCCCTAGTTTGAGTAGTTGGGGTATGAGATTCTTCTAGAGGCTTCCTTTTATTTTCTTCTTCCTTGTTCCTCCTTTCTTTGGAGAAAGAAGGTCTTTCACATTGCTAGTTTAGGGTTCCTCCTTAAACCCCTCTAATTTCAAATCTTAATTTTGTATTGTTTGGGACTTGGTCCCCTACAATTGTTTCTTCATTCAAAAGAATTTTGAATCCACTTCTAATGGATTCCTTCCCTCCTATCATTTCAACTTGATTTTTCTTTTTTGTTGGATTCAAGTCATCAAATTCCACTTTATCTAATAAGAACATCTAATCATCAAAAATATATTTCAGATCATAGTGACAAAACACACCAGTAATAAATGCTCAACTTAATTAAAATCCAAATAATATTGTGGCACAACACAGTTTTGATAATGAAGTGACATCATATATAATATGTCTTATAAATTTATTAGGTTTTTAATATTTATTGATTAAAACCTAGATCAAGGAAAGATCTTCAAGAGCCTATAATCACTATGTTAAAGGAGTCACAAGGATACATTGTAGAAAACTAACTTAGGCATGATAAAAATAAATACACATGCAATGTGAACTTTATTTCTTGATTTATTTCATTCTCAAAACACAAAAATATTAAATTTTTTACCTAAATTTAATTATGTTTTAGTGAATTAAGAAAGGTAAGTGTTAAAAATCCTCTTTTGTATGAAATCAAGGATATTCCTATGTATAGAAAGATTAAAGAGTTGCATACTAAAAAATAAAATATGATCTAAAAGTCATTGAATCTTTAGGAAACTTATAGATCTTATACTATGGAATATTAAATTATTATTGAGCATTTTAATACTAGGAATCCTATGATATATTGACATATTTATGATATGATTTTCCAAATAGACACATTGATTTGGGTTATGCTATTAATGTTATGACTTATGTTGTAAGGTATGCACATTGGTCTCCTTGTGATGTGTAGCACAATACTTGGATTTATGACATGACCTAATCACTGCATGTTATTAAGTTTAGTGGTTGTATTGATAAAATTAACAAGTCATTCTTTTGGTATTAGAACCCAGGTCACAAGTTTGAACATTGATCTTACATTGACATGATTATTGCAAGGTGTACCCCCTTGTTCACCTTGTGATGTACAATACAATGTTTAAGTTTGTGACATGGTTTAATCAACTCTTGTGTTCTATTAGTAGTTGTATTGAGCATTAACATGTTGACCTATTGGTATAAGACTAACCAACAACTTATAATTTTTCAAAATAGAAATGATGCCTTTAAGGATTTAGGCATACACCCATCATTATTTGGTTATACACATAAATGTATGACAAAGAATATTATGTCTATTTTTCCTTGGAATACCCATAAAAATTTATAATCTTGAGACATAGAATAAATTTGAATGGACCTTTTGTAATCTTAAGGTGACCTTGGTTGATCACTATAAATTATTTCATTAATTATAAATAAATTAATATGGTCATTTCTATTGGAAAACAAGAAAATATTTATTTTTTACCAACCAAAAATCATTATTCGAGATATTTGAGATAGTATGAATTGCTAATGGTATGCAAAAATGTCTTCATTATGTAGAAACTTTGAGTTTAAGTTGTCTACAACATTTTTGCATCAATATTTCAGATTACACTCCATGGTCCATCATTTGGATAAAGAGAGGCAATGAAATATAATATATTTTAAAAATGTATCATAGTATTGATTTTGTTTTGATGGATAATAGGCTGATACTGAGATTAATAATTATTATTTATTAAAATTAATTATTATTATATGTTAAGCTCAAGCAAATCAAACCCGGGACCTCCTAAATTAAAGTCTCATAAATTACCACTATATTGATTTTAACAAACCATATAGAGATGCTATTATTTATAAGGTTTTTGAAATATATATTCATCCAATGGTATCAAGTGGAAAGATTACTTTTTTTACTCTTATATAGATGATAATTGGTTCTTCAAGAATTTTCCTTTTGTAGTTGATTCACAAAATTTCTAATTTTATATTAAATTACAACAATTTCTACTGCATAATTGTTTACATAATTTATTTTACTTACCTAAACATCTATACCCCAAAAATTTTCATCACCACCCACTTCACATGTAATAGATCTAGATTTACCTAGACATGCTTAGTCATAAGAAAAGGAAATATTACTAATAATAGTATTCAATATCAATCCACAATTGAGAATTACCTAAATTTATTATTGATTTCTATGATAAGAAATCATAAAGTTGTATTTGGATGAGAATATCAAGGTATGTTTGATATACATCTAGATATTTGTAATAATTATACTTATATGGAACATGGTACTCATAAAATGAGATAAGTACAATAAATATTATATGCCACTTTACGTTATAAAATTGTTAACAAGAAATTACAAAAAAATATTATTTTCCAAATTCAAATCACCAATTGGTGTCCCCTTTGGTAGTGAATCTTAAGAAATATAATAAGTTATGTCTCTTTACTGGTTGATTCACTCTATCACTCTTTCACCTTGTACTTAGCTCTACTTTTCTCGATTCTTCTTAGCTTCTTTCAGCTTCACAAACTTTGCACTATGACCTCATTTTTCACATTCAATCAACATTCAACCAACAAACAAAAACTTGCTCAACTACTTCTTAAATAGTAGTCACTATGTTTCCACATTCTTCCAATTATTGCTACTTAATTACAATTGTTGATCTTAGATTCATTGCATTTATTCACTTGGAAAATAGATATTTCATAGAACTTTGTGCTCATCCTTATCCTTATTTAATCTCCATCATTAGATCTTCATTATGTTTTTCCAACCATAGATATTGTAACAAACTTTAGCGCATGCCTTTGAACTTCTTGAACATTCTTTATTTTTGTTCAGTGGTAAAATAGAAGCACTTTAAATGGATATAGACATCCACTTTATTGGGCACCAAACAATTCAAATATGTATATGAGGGAAAGAGGAAAATTTTGAAGTATGATTCCTCTTATGATCCTAATTAGATTAGGTAGGACCCAAATAAAGAAGAGAGCTAATACTAATATCAGATTATCAAGAAGAATACAATACAAGGTAATGTACTCTATCTAGCCCTTAATAGGATAGTGTGAATGTGAAATTGAACTAATTAATTAAATAATGTAAATCTAGATGCTATGTAAACAGAATTGTGAATCTAAGGTAAATATATGAAAATAAATAAAATATAAATGACTTACCTTGAAATGTGTAGAGCAAGATGTATTTTTCTTCCAAAACTTAAAGATATGAACTATATCATAATATCCATCCATGGATCTCAGAATGAACCAATAAAATGAACAAAACCCATAAATTTATCTAAAATCTAAGATTGAAGTACTAGGTCTACTTAGGAAGATGTCTTATGACTAGGTTTACATAGGCCAATAATATACAACTAATGACTCCATAAATCTTGTGAATAGTAGGTTCTAGATCTATAATCCTTTCTGCTTCCAACATGTAAATCAACACAAAAAAGAGGGTTTTGGGGGTTTTTATCAAGGGAAGGTTTGCCTTAGTCAAGCCATAGGTTAAGGAATTAACCATAATTGAGAAATGTAAATGTAAGGAAACAACATAAATGTAAATATTCATGTTGCTTGTAGAAACCCTTGTCAATAAGCATTTATTGTGACATATGTTGTAGTTATTGAGTTTGGTATGAAGGATGTAGTATATGTTAGTCTCAGAATGGTTTTGACATTTGAGTGTCAAGACACTTAACCAATTCTCATGTTAATGCCCAATCAAAAAATTCAATAGGTGCCAAGTGAACTTTAGGTGCTGAGCAATCTTTAGGCACTGAGCAAAGTTCAAGTGCCTAGTAAAGTATAGGTGTTGAGTCACTATAGATGTCAAGTGGAACAAAATTTCTATAGGAGCTGAGTAAGCCAGTTTTCCTATATGTGCCGAGCATCAGAAACCAATATGTGATGAGTAACACAGAATCAACATATGAGTTTGTGCCTTCAAAAACTCAAATGTAAACTATTTTTGGAGCCAACATGGAATGAATCTCGAAGGATCTTGAAGATAAGAACAAATCTTTCACATTACCTATGTAATCAATATGCAGCCAATAAGAAAAATACAAAAGGAATGCAACCAATAAGAAAAGTCCAAGAAATGAGCAGAAAATGAAGATTTAATATTGATCAGAGATTCATACCTAATTCTAAGTCTTCAAAACCTTTAAAGGAGGATGAAACCCCATTATATGAGGAGATGAGAGAAGTGTATGGGTGAAATATAGTGAAATTTAGAGGGGATTTCAAAGGACTTAGAGAAGAATAGAGAAGCATAGCATAATTCAATTCTTGAAGAACAAGAGTATCAAAACCTCATAGAGTGACATATTAGATCAAGCAAGAATCAGATTGGCAAGAGCAGAACAAGGATCTGGAATTAGCAATTTCATATTGTAAAGCTATGAGGTCAAAGGTTTTCTAATACTCTCTAGTAATTGTATTAGTTACGGAAATCCTATGGACTTAGGTTGGCCTAGCAACCATTTGTAAATCCTTTAACAAGGTGGCATTCCAAGTGAATGTAGAAAAGTCCTTTAACTAGGCCTACTTTTAGCAGGGTAGTGAAATCCTTTAACCAAGTCACTTTTGATAGAGTATAAAGTCTTTAACAGGATAGGCCTTTCATAGGGTAGACCATTGGAAGTGGTCAATCATTGTGACCATGAATAGTTACATATTGCTGCAGTGATATTTTGTGGGTATCATCCCCACCCTAGTTTTACCTTCTCATTTTGGAGGGTTTATGGGTTACCAAATTTGTGTGTTGTTTATTTTCATGCATGTATTTAATTTCATGTTTATTAGATGAATTTGATGCATGTGAATGATTTTAGTTAAAGGAATTAGTTAGTGACTTTTGATTCACCCCCCCTCTCAGAAGTAAATCTTCCCACTTGTTAATCCCAACAATTGGTATCAAAGCTTAGTTCTCATAAGGAGAAGCCTTACAACTTGGAGAAAATATCTAGAAATGGAAGTCTACAAACTTGAGAAGACCATAGAGAATCTAGCAATTGACATACAACTTAATTTACATGCTTTGTAAGAAGCTAGAGGAAAACTAAGAAAATCCTTAAAAAGAAGAAAAGAGATTGCCATAGCTAAAAATGATACACAGTACAAGGAGATTGATACCTCAAATCTGTTGTCAAATGGAGATTCCAAAGAGTTTGATGCAGCAATAGTAGACCTAATGGAGAAGAATAGATTTCAAGCAGAAGAAATCAAAATGCTCAAGCTTGAATAAGAATCACAAGCCATGATGCTTTATGAGGTAACTGAACAGAAGAAAAGAGCCATTGAAGACAAGGCTATGCTAGAAGAAGACAAGAGAAACCTTTCCAATAGACTGGAGGAAAATTCAATTGAATTAGCAAAAATCTCAAACATGCAGTTGGACACCCTAAGTCAGATGATGAATGCACATCATAAACTAAATGTCAAGGATATTGAGATCTCTACACTGAAGATGCAAAATGAACAATTGTAAAATGACCTGAAAAGAGAGAAGGAGATTGTAGAAAGCTTCAACAAACCCAATAAGGTCATCAAGTATTTTGAGTAGCTACTAAAATCACCAAGGGCAAGCAATCACTTCAGGACTAGGTTACATTAGCACTAAACAAGGAGAATAAGCCAAAACTACAAAAGAAAGGAGTAACAAAGGTAAGAACACTAAACCTACTTGTCATTTCTATGGTAAAAAGGGACATACTTCTAATGTATGTAGGAGAAAAAATGCTCATTAGCATGACAAGCCTAAGAATGAAAGTTATTGTCATAAGTGCAAAAAGCAAGGTCATCAAGCATATAACTATAGGACTAGGACTATCAGTACACCAAAATTTGAAGGTCACTACTACAATTGCAAGAAGTATGGACATAGAGCTTTCAAGTGCAGATCAAAGCCTATGTGGACATCAAATCAGGAAATAAGGGAAGGTAACCATGGTCATCACTAAAATTGGGACTACAATACCAAGTATAGCTTTCATTACTATCAGGAATATGGACACATTCCTGAAAATTGCATAAGGACACATTTTAGAGGAAATTACAGTAGATGGTTGAGCCAAACCACATGTTTTAGTTGCTTGAAGATTGGTCATATCAGTAGGAATTTCCCAACAAAGTCTAAGACACCCAACACAAAGAATGAAAAAGGTAAAGAGAAGGTAGATGTTAAACACATCAAAGGAGAAATGAACACGACATGGAAGAAGAAAGATGGGAGTAGCACATCAAATGAAGGGATCATTTCACCTAACAGATCAAGTGGTCACACTTCATCAAAATAAGCAAGAGAAGGCATAAGGGATTGATTTAAAAAGTTTTATCATACATTAGTTCCTAAAATAAGAAAGAATTGAAAAGAGAAGATTAGCATGAACAAAGATGTAAAGTTGAAAATTCAAGATTTCACAAGTGTTGCTGAGCTGCCTTTAGATACTGAGTAAAAATCCAGTACAAGTTGAGTTGATTGCCAAAGACTATACAAGCCAAATGATCAGTAGGAGCCAAGTTGGTAGAAGAAGCCAAGTAAAGAAGAAATATGGTTGAAACTGAGCAAATAATACTCCTGTAGAAGCTGAGTAATGGAAAGGTAATGGAAGCCAAGTAATGTAGAATCATTCAGAAGTCGAGTGAACAACTGTAAATGTATTGAGCATTAAATGTGATGAAAATAGGGTATATTATCATATTTTCATTCATTTTTCTTCATCAAGAATGAAGAGCAAAGATGAGAAAGAGCATAAAGAAAATCTCAAGTAGAGAATCTAGTGCATAAGAAGATTTCAATAGCATTCCAGCATGATTCCATCATTTTAAAGGTATTTAGGACTACTGACCTACGCAGTTTCATGTTTTCTTTGTGTTGAAAACCTAGATTGTGTAAAATTGTATCTAGTTCTAGAAAAGCTTAAGAGAAGGAATCATTTGAGGTCCAATTAGTGTCCAAAGATGTCAGGCAACACAATTTTGTCTAATCCTAGAGGTTGCATATAAGAACGACCTAGCTAGAGCCCTTTCCATCATACCCCCAAAGGTTGTAATGGTTCAAGATATAAGGAAATGTTATAACTAAAAAATAGGACCCATAGGTGACATGGAAATGAGGGAGGCATATGAGAAATTGTGTGATAATGAAGAATTGAAGGAAGAATACAAAATTGTTGAGAGAAAGGGTTTAATATGAGCCCTAAAATTCCCTACTATGTTTAAGACAAAATGGATTAGGTTAGTGTTGAGCCAAGTGCATGATGGTACTTTATGGTTGGAGGATGGCCCCATAAAGATCACAAAAAAGATTGTACATAGAGTGATAGGGTACCAACCCTAGATCAGCCAAAGACCCTTAGAAGTGACTCTAAGGAGGCAATTGAGAAGAAAATAGGTGCAAAATGGAATTAAAAAGGGATGACAATTGACACAATCCAAGACCCTCTAGTTGACTTTGCTATTAGGGTCATTGCACACAAATTCTACCAGTCCAACATACTCAACAGTCTGCCTTGTATTGAAATGGATGTAGGATACAGACTGGTGATGAAGGATCATACATATGATCTTGCAGAGCTACAACTACAATAGATAAATGAAAATCTAGCAGCAATCAGGAGAACAAAGGGAGCACTATGCAAATTTGGTGCAATTTTGATATGTATTTTCTTTTATGTACAGAATGAATTTCCTTCTTTTGGTAAAGTGGCATGGAAGAATGATAGGTCAATCATAGCTCAAGTCAATGAATACATAGAGCAGATGGGAGCTAATTTTGAGACTTTGATGACTAGTTATTTTGAGGATTTTAAGAAATCAATGAAGCAGAGGCTCAAAGTTCTAGTTTCTTTAGTGGAGAAACATGTAAATGAAGTTTTTTTTCTTGTAGATATTGACTACATGTACATACAAGTAGCCATACCAAGAGTGAGATGGTTGAGAGATCTTGGGTATGAAATAAATATAGATGAAGCATCAACAACAACAACTGCACTACTTGTAGAAGAAATTGACAAGGATGCACCACATTTTGGAACCTATGATGTGATGAGATCCAAACTAGATATGGAGTTGAATATTTCCTCTACTTTGAAGAAGGAAGACAGGCTTGTCAAGAAGCTAAAAACAAAATTTGGGGAAGGCATTGCAGAAGAAGCAGAGGAAGAAGGTGAAGATGCCGGGGGTGATGAAGAAGAGCAAGATCAAGGGCCACTTGCCCTAACCCAAGGTATGGGAGAAGATGCAAATGAAGATGAAGGTACTAAGAAAGAAGCACCAAAGGTTGAGCAAAAGAAAAGAAAAGCTCAGAAGCAGCCAGTTGCATAGCCCAAAGGGAAGAAGAAGAATCCTGCAAAGCCAAGCCCAACCAAGCCAACTACAAGGGTTGACACCAGGGCTACAATACAAGGGGCAAAGGAGTAGGAAAAAAAAAAGGCAATAGAACAAGGAGGACTAGTAGAGTAGAAAAATAGGATAAAATATGTTGCACCTACAGAATTAGATGAGGAAAGAACAGAGTTTGATGAAGAACGATTTAGATTGGTAAGACATTTTACCACATCTAAACTAGAAAATATTTGCAATAATATTAGAGATAATTCAGATTTATCTAGTCTAAAGACCATAGATTACAATAAGTTGTCAAAGGAACAAAAAAGCATAGTGGAAGAATCTATCTACACTACGATGGCTAAGTTCAAGACCAACCCACTTGAACTAGACAACACAATGCCAAAGGAGCTAAGCTCATTGGTTGAAAATAAATGGCATTACCATCTTAAGATGGGGAAAGAAATAAGGGAGTCTACATTGGCTCATGTAATGCCAAACCTTACTAAAGGTCAAATAAAAAAGGCTAATAAGAAGCATGGGAGAAAATTTGCACCCAAATATAGAGCCTTCAATATTTTGTAAAGCCAAATTGAAGATGTTGTCCAAAAGTCCACACAAATGTAGAAATTAATATATGGTTTGACAACTATAAAGGAAGGGTAGGAAGACCCATTTGAGGGTAGAAATTATGAAGAAGAAGAAGAGAATGAGAAAGAGGAAGAAAGAGAGAAAGAAAAAGATGAAGAGGAAAAAGAGACGGAAAAAGAGATAGTGGAGACACATGTTGAAGAGGCAACAATTGAGGAATAGAAAATTGAGTAGAGTGTCCAAGACACCCAACTGCCACCACCAATTCCTCCACCAACAGCACCTATAGATATAGTAACTATACAAGATGTTCCTAAAACTTCATCTTAGAACATTAATCCTTTAATTACAGAGGATCTCAAAAAGATCCTTCACCAATCAACATTACAGGCACATCTTTGCACAAATCTAGTTTTGGTGAGTGTTGATGAGTTACAAAAAATTGTAGTAGAAATAACTAGGGAGAAGGATAGAATACAATAAAAATCTTCACAACCTCCCATAGCTACAATAGATCAACCTAAAGAGCAAGAAGAATAGGACAAAATTTCTATGGTTGATTTTATAGTTAGAATGACAACAACTATCGAGGAGCCAACAAAGGAACAAATAGGAGAAGATGTTGCTACAACACAAACCGAAGGTGCAACTCCTCAAATTATCATCATTGATCAAGGTAGTAGAGGAGAGGGGATAGAAGTAGAGAAAACCCCAAAGGAGTAGGAGTCAATACAAACATTGGTAAAATTGCCTACCTTGGGGACTCCTAATAAGAAGCTGAGCATTGATTCAGTACCTTTGCAGATTTTAGCGCTAGGCTCGAGCACTACCAAGGTTGCAAGCGTACTTCACTATAGGGACCCTACTCTTGATGAAGAAATAGTCATACCAAGTTATGACTCAAGAACGATGAAACTTCAAAAGATAAATGAAGTGCAAGAGGCACTAGAAAGGAGAAAAAGACAAGAGATCCTCAGAAATGAGTATAGGAAAAAGCAAGCACTAGTGGAAATCAAGGACATATTTCTTGATGCATTCAGCTTGCAAGTACTTAATGAAACCCAACCCATCATGGAGCAATTTTCCACCATTGTGGACCAGGTATAGAAGAAGGACCTACAAACTAATGTCAAATTATTAAAATGGTTAGGAAAGAAGTTTCAGATGAAAGTGAATGAGAAGATATCAAGTGAAATAACACTTTCACAAGTTGAATTGGCGAAGAAGATTGAAAAAGTAAAGAAAGTACTTGAGAATGTATTCTCATTGTACACCAAATTGTGTGATTCACCCTATTTCACATAGGAAACAAGCCAAAGGATACTGAGCTTGGAGAAAAATCTAAAGACTTACAACACTTAGCTGTTAAAGATCTAGCTTAGAGTGAGAAGCATTTTGCAGCTATGCTTCACACACAAAAGGAATTAGCTATGTTGATAGCTGAAGAGGCCAACATTAAGGCCAAATTGATGCAAATTCAATCCTTCATAAATCCACATCTAGAATTACTTCATAAGGAGTAGGCTTATGCAAAAAATGTACTAAAGAAAGATCCAAATCTTTCTACTTTATAAGGCCTTGTTCATCTTGTAGCTGAGACTGCCATCCAGCACAAGTCATTTGAGATAGCTTTAGACAATTGGGATGCTTCTCTAAAAATGGTTATGGAGGTAAATACAACATTTTTGGAAAATTATTCTATTCATCCTTAGGTCCCTTTGAAATAAGTGTCAAAAAAGGGGGAGAATAAGAATAATCAATTCATTATTTATTGCATCTAATAAAAGGGGCAGAATATACTTATGGGGAAGTATAATTCACTAAATGGGGAGATGTAAATAAGAATGGTTACATAATACATTTTTGAGGAAGTAATAAAGCCAAAAAGATGAAAAACTGTAAGGAGATGTGAAGAAGGAATAGATATAGAGTACAGGGAGTAGAAACAAGGTATACAGATGCAGATAAGGAAAAGAGTATCAGTATTAGTATGAGACATATTCAACACAAGAATTTTGGTTACAAGAATGGTAATGGTACATCAGCTTAGGGGGAGTTACATGATTTTGAGGTACACAAAATTTTGAATAATATTTTGAAGTCTTGTACACATGCCAAACAGAATATGTAGTATACTCATATAGATCGGCTTCATAATGTTTAGTTAAGTGTTTTTGCCACTCATGTCAAAGGGGGAGATTGTTATTCTTACAATGGTTTTGACATTTGAGTGTCAACACACCAATTCTCAAGTTAATGCCAAGTATAATACAAAAGATGAGCTACAATGTATGTCGAGTTAGAAAATTCAATAGGTGTTGAGTGAACTTTAGGTGCCAAGCAATCTTTAGGTTTTGAGCAAAGTTCAAGTGCTGAGCAAAGTATAGGTGTCGATTCACTATAGATTTTGAGTGGAACAAAATTGCTATAGGAGCCAAGTGAGCTAGTTTTCCTATATGTGTCAAGTATCAATAACCAGTATGTGCCGTGTAACATAGAATCAACATATGAGTTTGTGTCTTCACAAAATTAGATGTAAACCATTTTTGGAGCTGACATGAAATGAATCTTGAAGGATCTTGAAGATAAGAATGAATCTTTCAAATTACCTATGTAGTCAACATGCAGCCAATAAGAAAAATGCAGAAGACATGCAACCAATAAGAAAAGTGCAAGAAATGAATAGGAAATGAAGATTTAATATTACTTGTAGATTCATGCCTAACCCTAAGTCTTCAAAATCTTTAAAAGGAGGACGAAACACCATTGTATGAGGAGATCAGAGAAGTGTATAGGTGAACTATAGTGAAATTCAGAGGGGATTTCAAAGGACTTAGTGAAGAATAGAGAAGCATAGCAGAATTCAATTGTTGAAGAACAAAGAGTATCAAAACCTCATAGAGTGACATTTTAGATCAAGCAAGGATCAGATCAACAAGAGCAGAACAAGGATCTGGAATCAACAATTTTAGATTGCAAAGCTATCAAGTCAAATTTTTTCTAATACTCTCTAGCAATTGTATTAGTTATGGAAATCCTATGGACTTAGGTTAGCCTACTAGCCATTTGTAAATCCTTTAATAGGGTGGCATTCCAAGTGAATGTACAAAAGTCCTTTAAATAGGCCTACTTTTAGCAGGGTAGCAAAATACTTTAACCAGGTCACTTTTGAAAAAGTATAAAGTCTTTAACATGATAGGCCTTTCATTGGGAAAACCGTTGGAAGTGGTCAAACATTGTGACCTTGAACAATTACACATTACTACTATGATATTTTGTGGGTGTCATCCCCACCCTAGTTTGACCTTCCCATTTTGGAGGGTTTCTGGGTTACCAAATTTGTGTGTTGTCTATTTTCATGCCTGTCTTTACTTTCATGTTTATTAGATGAATTTGATGCATGCAAATGATTTTAGTTAAAGGAATTTGAAAATATTAAAGTTAGTTACTTCTTATTCATCCCTCTGTCAGAAGTAAAACTTTCCACTTGTTAATTCCAATAGTATATTTTCATAATTTCTACGAATATACCATAACCACATCATGTAGCCATGGATGTAAATGTTCATCAATGAAGAAGATAATGTATGACTCAATATATATCTCCTCCCTTGATGGCTAATAATAAGCTATATTTTGAAGAGGAAATGCCCACAAATAATCCTTGAGTGCATGAAGAAAACTTGATTTCTTTCTTTCTTTCTTGAATATCTTGATGATGAGATGTCATGAATGAGATGAGATATGAAAATAAAGCTCCCACACCTCCTTATATATGTTTTTTCATGTGGGAAAAAAAATTAGGCTAATGTGGGAGTAAAGTTAACTAATTGGTAAACTCAAGGACATTCAGGCCCTGCAACTACTTGGAACTAGGTTGACTTGGGTTGATATAGTCCATCCCAAGTTGACCTAATCCACTTCAAGTCATCCTAGCCCTAGGGGCTAGGACATACATGCCTCAGAAAGGTCTAGAAGGAGGTGTATGCAAAACTCAATGATAGTGAACTGAATAGAAGATTTGGTCAAGAGGGTATTAAAATGACACCTAGAAGACCATGTCAAAGAGAGATAGATGAAAAGGAAGAGTGAAATTGAATATGAGAAGAGAAAAAGAGAAATTAAGAACAATTCCATCCATAGTTTGATAGAGGAATTATGGGAAATAGTGATAAAAGGTCTTAAAGGAGTATGAGTTTCCTCAAATTCATGGTAAAGTAGATCAAAAAAAGATTATGATCTTATGATAACTTAGGAGACACAAAAATCATCAAGATGGGAGCAATGTATATATTTGAAGATAACCCATAAATAATACTAAGACAAAAAGACTAAATTACTATAATCTATACTAAGAATTTGTATTTGCCCCTAAGAAAATTGAGTCTTCATCAAATCCCAAAATCCCAATAACAGAGATTTCACTGATAGGAAAGAAAGTGAGAAAGAAGGGAGTGTGATTAACTTTCCTATTAAGGTTTGTGTTCCTTATTGTGAATCACACAAAAGGGGATATGATTGAATGGTCTGATGGGGTTGTGTACCCAATAGTCAATCCATGAAACATAATAAAAGGTTGTAGAATCAAATTATCTAATGGATTTGTGTTCTAGATAGCCAATCCTACAAATTTTCTTTACACTCTCATGATATAGTACTCCTATATTACAAGAATGGTTTGTGTATGCACTAGGATAGGTCAAATGGTCTAGCAAGTGTGTGTTGCATACTAGTCAAACAATCCAAGACATGTAAGAAGAGAGAGTATCATGGCCCTAGAAAGTTATGTCATCCTAGTGTACTCTATATGAAATATTTTAAAAGCATATGAAAAGGATAATGGGACAATGTATGTCCTCCCTTAATGTAGAAAAGAAATTTCTTATTTTGGCATCTGAAGGAAGTGATGAAGAATGATAAAGAAATGTCAACATCACGATAATATCTAGAAGCAACACCCAGTCAAAACCAAATAGGTCATAGCTCCTATGAGGTGATGGAAGGGTAGAATTTAGAGACACCATGTAAGAAGTGAAAAAATAAATCATTAAAAGGAAGGATACACTATTATGAGACTTCAAGGTGAGTGATTTTTCTACCATGAAAATCCTATTGTAAATGATGTAAGATTAAATGTCACATGAAAAATAATTAATAGTCAACCAAAGGAAATAGTGGAACTATGAGAAAAGGAAAAAATTT
Source organism: Cupressus sempervirens (assembly GCA_028749045.1). Taxonomy (NCBI): domain Eukaryota; kingdom Viridiplantae; phylum Streptophyta; class Pinopsida; order Cupressales; family Cupressaceae; genus Cupressus; species Cupressus sempervirens. The sequence continues at coordinate 794,852,645 of CM053791.1, forward strand.
CCTTTCTCCCCAAGTATAGGAACAAGACAAGAGAAAAAAAACCTATTATGATACACACAAAGAAAACCATGTATGAGAGTGAGCACCCAGAAAGATGGCCAATAATGTCACATGGCATGGATAAACATAATAGGTACTTAAATATTATATAAAGAAATTAGAAGAAAAAGAGAGCTTATTATAAGGAGATATGTGAATAGCCTCATTATTAATGAGTTGTTGGATCTTACAATGTAAAGCTTGACAATCATTAGTAGAGCAATAATGATAATGGTGAGGACATATTGTTGACATTATGGTCAAGTATTTTTATTAGTGACTCACACTTAGTCAAATGGTTAGTAAGTACCAAGATTATCTTGCAGTCTACATGTTAATCGAGTAATACATTTACTATTGAGTTCTATAGTTGCTACCAAGTTCCAAAATCAGTATTTAGTTCACACTGAGCAGTATCTACATAGTTGACATGTAATAGTGCAAATCAAGCTTCATAGTATTAACTGAGTTACACAGTATCAATCATGGTCTTTAGTGTCTACTAAGTTCATAATATCAGTGATGTGAATCTAGTGTTGACCAAGCTAGGAAGTATCAACCAAGTGATTTAGTTTATACCAAGCTCACGGTGTTAGTGTTGACTAGGTTATGCAGTGTCAACCAAGTGATTTAGTTTATATGCCAAGTTTTGCAATGTTCATCAATTCACCAGTGCTGACCAAGTTTAGACTACTTAGAAATGCTTAGTATGAAATAATCTTCTATGCCTACCAAGATCCTAATGATGCCTAGTGTTGATAATAGTTTCCAAGTATCAGAACCTCACCGAGTTTGTCTTTAGAACCCAAGTGATTTTAGTTGAGCTGACTTTGTGTATTTTGGTGAAACTTGTATTGTAGCCAAATTTGATGAATTTTAATTTGGATTGGTATATATGAAATGTATTGTATCACATCCAAAGAATGATGATATATGTGTGAGATATAAGAAGAGCATAAGTGCAAATTGAGAAGGCTACAAGAAGTATAAGGAGTAGCAAAGATTTATCTATCACAAAAAGGTGATTGTTACACTTCAAAGGAATCTCAACCAACAAATCAGAGTTCCAAATTAGAGATCACCTACTAGTTCATCCTAACAATTAAATCCATTCATAAGGTATACTGAATAGTCTTTTTCAAATCTCTTTATCGATTGCATACTTCATTGTATGGTTTGTAAATCCTTTAACAAGGTGGACCTAACAGTCCTTATTGTTCCTAATAGGACAAATCATTATAAGTGATCAATTATAAGTCTTGACTAGCCAACTTTATACTATATTACTAAATCTTGTGGGTATCATCCCCACCCCTGTTTTACTTCCTATTTGGAAGCTTTTTGGGTCAGCATATCTTGTGTCAAAATGTTATCAATGTTTTAATGCTTTCAATTTTTTATGCATCCAATTAGATCAGAATATATATGAAGGATTAATTGGTGAAATAAGAATAAGTTTTATTGGTTCCTGATTAACCCCTCCCCTCTTAGTAACCTAGCCTATCCTATATTTCCAACAATTGGTATTAGTGCATTGTGGTTCTCAGAGAAGAAGTTTAACAACTTGAGAAAAGATTAGAAGCAATGGAGGTATACAGGCTAGATAAGGCTATTGACAATGAAAAGCTAGATTTGGAATTGGCTATTATACAAATTAGGAAAGAAAAGGAGAAACTCTCCCAATCCTTGAAAAGAAGAAAATATCTTATAGTAAAATTGAATGAAAAACTCTACATTGAAGAAAGAATTGAAGATATCTATCTAGAAAGAAATTTAGATGAAGCCAATGAGGCAATTAGAAACCTATTGGAAAATAATTGCAATAAAAAGAGAATAAGAAATTTAGTCAGTAAGATTATGTGAAGTCATGGAAGAAAATACAAAACCAAAGAAGAGATAGAATAAAAGAATAATGAAATTCAACATCTACCCCTTCATTAGGAAGACTTCATTGATCAACTTACTAATACAAATCAAGAAATCATGAATCTAAGATCAGAGAATGAAAGATTTTAAAATGATCTAAACGCTAAAAAGTAAACCAATGAGAGGATGATGAAATCTCAAGATGATCAAAGTCAATACAGATAGAAAGGAAAAGCAAGAATAGGATACATAGAAGAAGGTAAAGATCCAAGTAAGGCGCTCAAAAGAATCAAAGGCCTACTTACAATCATTGTGGTAAGTTAGGTCACACATCAAACAAATGTTGGAGTAATGGTAAAGTGAAATTAAATGGAAAATGTTACAATTGCAATAAGAATGGTCATAGAGCTAATGAATGCAAAGAGAAACCTAAGTTTGAAGGTAAATTTCACAAGTGCAATAAACAAGGACATAAATATTTTGGATGCAAAACAAAGATATTGAACCTAGAAGAATAGATTGTGAAATTTATATTTGGATGAGATTACAACACATGGTATAGATGCCACTACTATGGAGAATTTGGGCACATTGGAGAAAATTGTGTAAAACATCACATGAGGAAAAGAGACACCATTAGAAGATGTTATATTTGTATAGAACTTGGACATCTTGCTAATAATTGTCAAAACACTAGAAGGATAGAAGATGAAAATAAAACCAAAGATGACAATATCAGAAAGAAGATGAGGCAAAAATGGTTCCAAAATCTTCTAAGAATGCAAGTACAAGACATGAAGCACATGTCACTCAAGAATTTGGTGACTCAAGTATTTCAACTTGATCTCTCATAGGGATGACTAAAATTGAGACTCTGAAGAAGACATATTACATCAGTTCCATCTAGCTAGAAGGAAAGATCCATATCAACATTTAATATGCAAAGGGATCACCGAGTTATTGTAGGAAAATCAAGACCTTGCCAAGCTAGGTCGGGTTGCAAGACCTTGTCGAGCAAGGTTAGGATTCACTAAAGCATTGTGTGGACATTGAGCTATGACTAACCCTATAGAGCACTAAGATTGAACTGAGTGGAAGATAGTTTTTCACTGAATGAGCGATCATACCAAGAATTTATGGTGATTTAAAAGTGAAAATTTGTTAAAAGGAAGGAAATTGAATTCATTTATCATCATGAATTTTTAAAGAGCTATTTGCAAAGGATGATTTCTATACTTCCAAGATATCTATGTGTTTGTTGTAGAAGATTTTCATGTTTCCATAAACCCTATCGAGCATGGCATCTTCTAGTAGAAAAAATAAGAAAGGATTCGAGATGTTGGTTTGAGGAGTTGGTTGAAAGGTACTATACTTCATGATAAGTCTAACAATTGTAGAAGCACTTGATCCAACTAGAGCTCAGTCACAGATTCCACCAACGGTATTACTTGTTAATGATATTCATTCATATTTTCATTGTTCAATACAAGATATTGGAACCATAGAAATGGATGAGAGTTTGAAAAAGTTATGTGTGAATGGTGCATTAAAACTCGAGCATCAACATTTGGAGACCAAGGGTTTAACATACATTCTGCATATGCCCTGAGACTTTTAGGAAAAAATGGATAAGGTTTATCCTTAGCCATGTATACAATAGAAAACTATGGTTGGAACAACCTATTCAAATAACAAAGAAAATTATTCATCAAATCACAGGGCTTCCAATGTTAAACAAAGTAAAGACTACCAAAACCCTAAGTCAAGTAGAACTGGAAAGAAAAACTCTTGTCAAATGGGATGGAAGAGGTATGAAGATTAGTAGTGTGACTAACATGAAACAAAAATTTGGAATTCATGTGATAGCTCATAAGGTCTATAGCTCCAGTCATCTCAATAGCATGTCATGTGACGAAATTGGTTTGGCTCTCAAGGTAGTGAAGAATAACATGTCCTTTGACCTTGTCAAGATAAGGCTGAATCAATTCAAAAAGAATATGGAAAGCCTTAGAACTTCAAAGAATAAACCATGTAATTTTGGTTCACTCTTGACTTGTTTATTCTTCTTTGTGCAAAATCTTTTCCCTTAAAAAGGTTTAGTCATATGGAGAAAAGATGTACTAGTACTATATCATATTAATGAATATATAACAAAGATGGGTGAGAAATTTTTTAGTATCATGGACAATTACTTTGATTTATTCAAGGAAAAGATGAATAAAATATATAGGATTCAAAAGAAACTTGTAGAAGATTACAAGGATGATATTTCTTATGGTAGATAGTGACAAAATTTACATTCAAGTAGTCAAACCTAGAGTGGTGTGGGTTAAGCCTCTAAGCTATGAGGTTAACATTAATGACACCAAGGATATAATTGATGCACTTTTGAATGAACCTGTGGATCCCAAGGCCACATATTTTGGTACTTTTGATGAAGCCAAAGCTAGAATAGAACTTGAAATTAGGCTTCCTTAAGTAATTAGTAAAGGAAAGAAGAGGATAGAAAAACTGAGGCAAGCAAGTTCTACTCTCCTATTGATAAAAGGAAAAGGAGATGATGTGGAAGAAGATGATGTAGAAGACAAGATAGAAGAAACAAAATCTAAAGAAGAAGACCCAATTAGGAAGAAGGTTAAGGTTATCATAACCAGACCCACTGAGTCATCTACTATAGTATTCACAAGAAGAGCATCTAGATCAAGAAAGAAATTGAAATTAGGTGAAGAAGATGCTGAGGAAATTATTGTGAAAAGACCTCCACCTACATTTCAGGAAGGAAATTGATGTAGGAGCTGACATGGAAAACTTCAAATCTCTTAGATATGAGACTAGGAATACAGCTGAGAAGAAGCAAGTTGAAGACATAATAATGTCAAAACTAGGTAAATGGAACTACTCACCTGATCAACTTGCACATCAATTTCCCAATGAGCTTATTGAAAGAATCAAGCCAAGATGGGAAGATGCTAAGAGAACTACAAAAGATATATTTGAACAGACTTTGAAGCAGGTCATGTTGAGTCTTAGTGATAATGTTGTGAAAGAATCCATGAAGAAAAATGAAGAAAAACTCACTCTGAAATTCAAAACATGCATGATATTGGTTAATGAAAATGAACATGTGGAGAAAACAACAATAACTGTTGATCTTAGAGTGGTTTTGATAATTGAGTTTCAACACACTTAAGAAATTTTCTAAGTTGATGTTGAGTTACAGTATGTGCCGAGCCAGAAATTCATCAAGTGCCAAGTTATTTAGATGCCAAGAAGATAGATAGTACTGAGTCATTTAGATGCCGAGTGACTAATAGGTGCTAAGCAAGATAGAATTTCTATAGGTACTAAGCAAGAAATAATTTATATAGGTGTTAAGCAAGACCAAATTTCGATGTGTGTCGAGCATTAGTACTTAGTAAGTGCCAAGTGACACAACATCAACATAAGAGTTTGCGCCCTCACGAAATAATATGTAAACCATTTTTGAGCTAACATATGATGAATCTCAAAGGATTAAAAGATAAGATCAAATCTATTTCATTCCTTATGCAATCAACATGCAACCAATTAGAAAAATGGAAATATTTGAGTAGGAAAGAAGAATGAATCTCATTTGTAGATTCACACCTAACCCTAAGTCATGAAACCTTTTTAAGGAGGTCAAGACACCATAACTCAATAATGAATGGGAATGTAGGAGAGAGTATGAAAAAAGAGAATGCATGCAAGGAGAGAATACTAGTGAAGTTTGAAGGAAGTTGAAGGGGTGTAAAGACTTAGGAGGACAAAATTGTAGCATCAGTTAACAAAACAGAGTATCAGTACTTCAAACATAATCATATTAGATCAAAGAGGATTGGATTAGAATGGATTGAATATCAATCCAAAATCAGAAATGGAAGATTGTAAGTTGTCATGTCAACACATTCTAGTATACTTTCTAGCCATTGTATTAGGAGAATGAAAATCCTATGAAGATAGGTTGGTTTAACAACCATATTGTAAATCCTTTAATAGGGTGACATTCCAAGTGAATGTTTGTAAATCCTTTAGATAGATACACCATTAATAGGGTGTTGGAGTCTTTAACAAGGTAGGCCTCTCACAGGACAGACCATTAATGATGGTCAAACTTTGTAACCTTGACAAGTTACATATTGTTGTAGTGATAAGTTGTGGGTGTCATCCCCACCCCACTTTTACCTTCTCATTTTGGAGGGTTTTTGGGTGATCAAATATTGTGTTGTCTAAATTCATGCATGCCTTTACTTTTATGTTAATTAGATATGTTACATGCATGTATTGATTTCATTTTAAAATTTTATAGCTTAAAAGTTTGGTACTTCTAATTCAAACCCCCTCTCAGAAGTATTCTTCCCACTTGTAAATTCCAAAAATTGGTATTAGAGCCTAGTTCTTACAAGGAGAAGCCTTACAACTTGAAGAAAATATCTAGAAATGGAGGTCTACAAGCTTGGGAAGATTATAAAGAATCAGGAAATTGAGATACATCTCATTCTACATTCTCTAGAAGAAGCCAGGGAAGAATTGAGGAAATCCCTAATGAGAAGAAAAGAAATTGCCATAGTTGAGAATGATACACAGTACAAGGAGATTGACACCTCAAAAGTGTTTGCCAATGGAGATTCTAAGGAGTTTGATGCAAAAATTGTAGACCTGATGGAGACGAATAGAGCTCAAGAAAAAGAGATTAGAACTCTCAAGATTGAGCAAGAATCACAAGCCATGATGCTTTGTGAAGTGACTTGATAGAATAAGAGAGCTATTGAAGATAAAGCTATGATAGAAGATGACAAGAAAAACCTTGCCAATAGGCTAGAGGAAAAGTAAATTGAGCTTGCAAGTGTTTCCAACATGCAACTAGACACCCTAAGCCAAATGATGAATGCCCATCATGAACTAAATGTCAAGGACATTGAAATCTCAACATTGAAGATGCAAAATAAACAACTACAAAATGACTTGAGAAGAGAGAAGAAAATTGAAGAGAGCTTCAACAAGCCTAATGAAGCCATCAAGTACTTTGAACAACTATTGAAATCACCAAGATCTAACAATGACACTTCAGGACTAGGATACACTAGCACTGAAAAAGGAGAGTCATCGAAGACTGCAGAAGAAAGAAGTGACAAAGGTAAGAATACTAAACCCATTTGTCATTTTTATGGTAAAAATGGACATACCTCTAATGTGTCCAAGAGAAAGAACACCAATCAACATGACAAACCTAAAAACATGGGTCACTATCAAGAGTGCAATAAGCAAGGTCACCAGGCACATGACTGCAGGACTAGAACCATCAAGACACCAAAATTTGAAGGTCACTGCTACAATTGCAAGAAGTATGGACACAAAGCTTTTGAATGTAGATCCAAGCCCACATGGTCATCTAACAAAGGAAGAATCTATGAAAATTCATATAATTGGGACTACAACACTAGGTACAACTGTCACTATTGTCAAGAGTATGGACACATCCCTGAAAATTGCATAAGAACACATTTTAGTGGAAGTTACAGTAGATGGTTGAGCCAAACTACATGCTTCAATTGTTTGAAAACTAGTCACATTAGCAAGCACTGCCAAACAAGGACAAAGGCACCTAACTTTGACTCAAACAAAGGTAAAGGTAAGGTAGATGTTGTGCACGTTGATCTGAATGATGTTGAGCATGTTGCTCAAGATGTTGTGGGAGATGCAGGTAGAAACCATCAAGTCTTTGCGGTAGTTGATAATAGTTAAGTTGAGCACCAAGGTACCGTAGTCGAGGCTATAGGTATGTTGCATGGTATTTCATCTTTAGTATTATTTGAATCAGGTTCTTTAGATTCTTTTATTTCACCATCTCTTGTTTAGTGATGTGGGCTAGTGGCAATACATCAAGTTGATAGATGGTAAGTTGAGTTAGCTACATGATCCAAAGTGGTTGTGGATTCCTTGGTTAGTGGATGTGAGTTGGACTTGGGTACCTTCACCACCATAGTGGATCATTGCATCTTACCTCTACGATCATATGATATTGTGTTGGGCATGGAATGGTTAGTTGCCCATCAAGGGGATATAGATTGCCATCGTAAGTCGATACAATGTGTTGATGACACAGGTGGTGCTGAGAAATGAATAGAACATGGAAAATAAAATATGGATGCAACACATCCAATGAAGGGATCACTTCACCTAAAACGTCAAGTGGTCACACTTCATCCAACTAAGTAGAAGAATGTATGTGGGACTGATATTTAAATATTTTATCATACATTAGTTTCAAGAGAAGTCAATATTGCAAAGGATAGATCAGCATGAATGAAGATGCAAAGTTAAATCTTCAAAATTTTCACATTGTTGTTAAGTAAGGAAAGTTTCCTTTGGATACTGAGTAAAATCCTAGTTTATGTTGAGTAGTCTACCAAAGTTAGTAGAAGCTGAGTTAGTAGTGGATGTCGAGTGTTGGAAAAAAAATGGAAGCTAAGTGAAACATAATTGCATAAGGAGCGGAGTGGACAACTGTATATGCACTAAGCATTAAATGCTATGAAATGAAGGGTATAAGGTTGAGTTTTCAATCATTTTTCATCATTGTGAACATAGAGCAAGAGAAAGAAGAGTGCAGAAATAGTTTCCAACCAGAGATTGATGCTTTTGTAAAGATTCCAACCAAGATTCAACATCATTTCAACAATTTAAGGTATTTACACTAGTGCTAAGCTACATAGTTAAGCAATTTTTATGTCTTGAAACCCTAGTTTGAAGAAATGACATCTAGCTCTATGAAACCCAAGGACAATAAGTCATTGGAGGTGCAATTGGTCAGTAATGAAGTTAAATAGCTAGATTTTAGACCAATTCTTGAAATTGCATATAAAAATGACCTTGTTGGAGCTTTATTCATTATTCCACCTAAATTTGTGATGGTGCAAGATGTTAGAAGGTGTTATCACTATAAAATAGGTGTAATTGGTGACATGGAGACTAGGAAAGCATATGCAATTTTTTGTGAGAATGGGGTATTGAAGGAAGAATTTCAAATTTTTGAGAGGAAGGGCTTAACCCATGCCCTAGATTTCCCTACAATATTTAAAATGGAATGGGTAAGAATTGTGCTGAGTAGAAACCATGATGGATGCCTATGGTTGGAGGGTGGACTGATCAAATTGTCAAAATTAATTATACATAGGGTAACCAAGTATCCAACCTTAGAATGACCAAAAAGCCTAAGGAGTGATTCTAAAGAAGCCATAGAGAAGAACACTGGGGAAAAGTGGAACAAGAGAGGGATGACAATTGAAACAATCAAAGATTGTCATGTAGAATTTGTTGTTAGGTTCATATCCCATAAATTCTACTAGTCAAGCTAACTCAATAGTGTACCTTGTATTGTAGTTGGCATTGGATACCAAATTATCAAGAAGGCTCATACATATGATCTAGCTAAACTACAATTCCAACAGATTATGGAGAATTTGGGAGGAATAAGAAGGTCCAAGGGTGCCCAATGCAAATTTGGATCAATTTTGATAAGTTTATTTTTCTATGTACAAAATGAACTCTCCTCTTTTGGTAAGGTAAGTTGGAAAACAAATAGGTCAATAACAGTCTAGGCGAATGAATACATAAAGTATATGGGGGAAAATTTTGAAACTATAATGACCAGCTACTTCAAAGACTTTAAGAAGTTAATGAAATAGAGACTCAAGATAGTTGTCTCTCTTGTTGAACAACATATTAATGACATTTTTTTCTTAGTGGACATTGACTTTACATATATCCAATCAGTAGTACCAAGGGTGAGATGGCTGAGGCCATTTGGATATGAAATCAATATTGATGAAGCTTCTACAACAATAACAACTTTACTTGCAGAGGAAGTAGATAAAAGTGCTAAAACCTTTTGTACTTATGATGTTGTGAAATCCAAGGTAGACATAGAGTTGAAAACTACTTCAACTCTAAAGAAAAAGGAAAAATTGGTGAAAAAGCCTAAGGCTAGCTTTGGAGAAGGGATAGCAAAAGTAGAAAAAGAAGAAGATGAAGAAGAAGAAGAAGAATAGGGCCAGGAGCCACTTGCATTAACCCAAGGAATGGAAGAAGATGATAAAGAGGTAGAAGGTGCCAAGGAGGAAGAGGAAACAAAGGAAGCACATACCAAGCTAGAGGCAAAGAAAAGAAAAGCATCCACCAAACTAGCTGCCAAGCCCAAGAAAGTTGCTAACCCTAGCCCAAAAAAGCCTACCACAAGGGCCAGTACAAAAGCCACATCAAAGAAGGATAAGGAGAAAGAAAAGGGGAAGGCTAATGAATAGGAAGGTCTAGCCAAGAAGAAGCTAAGAACAAAGTACGTTGCACCTCCTGAATCAGATGAAGAAAGAATATAATTTGATGACAATGGCCAATTTAGAGTGGTAAGTCACACTACAAAGTTTGATTTGGAGAATATATGTGATAACATTAGAGACAATGTAGACTTATTTGGTATAAAAAGCATTGATTTTAATATGTTGACTAGAGAATAACAAAACATAGTTGAAAAGTCAATCTACACTATGATGGCCAAGTTCAAGAATACTCCACTTGAACTTGACAATTCAATGCCTAAGCAGTTATATTCTATTGTAGAAAATAAAAGGCATTATTGCCTCAATATGGAAAAATAAATAAGAGAGTCAACATTGGCTTGAATCATGCCTAAACTCATTAAAGGGAAAATTAGCAAGGCAAATAAGAAGCATTGGAGAAAATTTTCACCCAAGTATAGAGCCTTCAGTATTCTTCAAAAAAAATTGATGATGTTTTCAAAAAGTCCACTCAAATGTGGAAATTAATTTATGGCTAACAACTGTCAAAGAAGGAGAGGTAGATCCCTTTGAAGGGAGAAACAATGAAGAAGAAGAGGAAAATGATAAGGAAGATGATTGAGAAAAAGATAAGGCAGATGATATAGTGGAGAAGGAAACACAAAAAGATGATATGGCAATTATTGAACAATAAGAAATAGAATAGAGTGTGCAAGACACACAATTGCCACCACTGAGTCCTCTATATGTAACTCCCACACCTGTAGATATAGTAACTATACAATATGTTCCTAAAAACTCTAGTCATAACATAAATCCATTGACTATAGAGGATTTCAAAAGGATTCTTCACCAGACTATACACAAGCACAATTATGTACAAATCCAGTCTTGGTGAGTGTGGAAGAACTACAAAAAGATATAGCAGACTTCACAAGGGACAAGGTGAATCCACAAAAACCACCTTCTCATATCCCTATAGCTACAAGTGGACAACCAATAGTGTAAATCGTAGTAGACACATCTATAAAGGTTGACTCCATAGTACCCATCACTAAAACTTCCAGGGAGCCAGTAAAGGATAAAATAGGATAGATGGATACCTCTATCTCTACAAAAAAAGAACAAGGTGCACTCCCAAAGATCACAATAATAGATAATGGAAGATCTAAAGAGGACAAGGAAAGTCCTATGGAGAAGGAGCAACAGGCAATAGAAACATTGATAAATTTACCTACAATAGGGACTCCAACTAGAAAATCTCAAAAGTCGAGCACTTAAGCAATACCACTTCAAATTTCAGCACCAAGCTCGAGTTCTATGAAGGTTGCAAGGGTACTTCACTATGGGGACCCTACATTAGATGAGGACATAATCATCCCCAAGTATGACTATGAAACTATGAACATTGAATAGATAAATGAAGTGCAAGAGGCACTGGAAAAGAAAAAGAAACATGAGATACTAAAAAATGAGTATAAACAAAGGCAAGCATTAATTGAGATTAAAGTCATATTTCTAGATGCATTTGGCTTGTAGGTACCTGATGAAACTAAGCCCATTATGAAACAATTATTCAATATAGTGGACTAGGTACAAAATGAAGACCTTGATACAAATGTAAAAATCTTAGAATGGTTTGAAAAGAAGTTTAAAACAAAGGTAAATGAAAGAATATCAAGTGAAATAGCACTTGGGCCAAGAAGATTGAAAAAGTAAAGGTAGTACTCGGGAACATATACTCATTGTACTCAAAATTGTGTGACCCATCAATTTTCACACAAGAAACCAGCCAACGAATAATGAGCTTGGAGAGGAATTTAAAGATATCAAGCAAGCAACAACCTAAGGATCCAACTTAGAGTCAGAAGCATTTTCAAACTATGCTTCACACATAGAAGGAATTAGCTGCGTTAACAACAGATGAGGCAAATACCAAGGCCAAGTTAATACAAATTTAATTTTCCATAACTCCATACAGGGAAATTTTGCAGAAAGAACTGGCCTATGCTAACAATGTGTTAAAGAAAGATCCCAATATTTCTACATTGGAAGGGCTAGTTCACCTTTCAGTAGAGTTATCCATCTAACTTAAATCACTTGAAATTGCGCTAGGAAATTGGGATGCTACTCTGAGGATAGTAATGGATGTAAATAAATCCTTTTTTGGAAAAATATTCAGTTAATGTGTAGAATTCTTTGACATAAGTATAAAAAAAGGGGGAGATAATATTGTTGAATTCGGGGAGATAAATTTTGGGGGAGAAATAGAAAAGCCAAAAGGAAACAATACTTACAAGGGAAGATGTGTTAAAGTGAGAATCAATACAGTGTCAAAATGCTTCACAAAATTTTTAATGATTTTGAATTTTTGTATATATGCCAAACATAATGTATATTATACTCAAAAAGATTAGAGTTATCATGTATAGTTAAGTGTTTTTGACACTCATGTCAAAGAGGGAGATTGTTGATCTCGGAATGGTTTTGACAATTGAGTGTCAACACACTTAAGAAATTTTTTTAGTTGATACAGAGTTACAATATGTGCTGAGCTAGAAATTCATCAAGTGCCTTGTTATTTAGATGTTGAGAAAATAGATAGTACCAAGGCATTTAGACACCGAGTGACTAATAGGTGCCAAGCAAGAAGAATTTCTATAGGTTCTGAGCAAGAAAAAATTCCTATGTGTGTCAAGCATCAGTAATGAGTAAGTGCCAAGCAATACAGAATTAGCATAAGAGTTTGTGCCCTCACAAACTAAGATGTAAATCATTTTTGAGCTGACATATGATGAATCTCAAAGGATTAAAATATAAGATTGAATCTATTTCATTCCCTATGCAATCAACATGCAACCAATCAGAAAAATGGAAAGATTTGAGTGAGAAAGATGGACAAATCTCAATCATAGATTCATACCTAACTCTAAGTCATGAAACCTTTTTTACAAGGTCGAGACCCCATAATTTAGTAATGCACAAGAATGCAAGAGAGATTATGTGAAAAGAGAATGCATGCAAGGAGAGAATACTAGTGAAGTTTGAAGGAAGTGAAAGGGGTGAAAAGACTTAGAAGGAGGACATCATTGCAACATTAGTTAATAGAATAGAGTATCAGTACTTCAAACATAATCATATCATATCAAAGAGGATTAGATCAAAATAGATTGAACATCAATCTAAAATTAGCAATTGAAGATTGTAAGTGATCAGGTCAACACATTCTACTATACTTTCTAGCCATTGTATTAGGAGAATGAAAATCCTATGAAGATAGGTTGGTCTAATAGCCATATTGTAAATCCTTTAATAGGGTGACATTCCAAGTGAATGTTTGTAAGTCCTTTAGATGGGTACACCATTAATAGGGTGTTGGAGCCTTCAACAAGGGAGGCCTCTCACAAGGCAGACCATTGATGATGGTCAAACTTAGTCACCTTGACAAGTTACATATTTCTATAGTGATAAGTTGTGGGTTTCATCCCCACCCCACTTTTACCTTCTCATTTTGGATAGTTTCTAGGTGATCAAATATTATGTTGTCTATTTTCATGCATGCCTTTACTTTCATGTTAATTAGATATGTTACATGTATGTATTGATTTCATTTAAAAGTTTTATAGCTTAAAAGTTTGGTACTTCTAATTCAACCCCCTCAGAAGTATTCTTCCCACTTGTAAATTCCAACAACAACTACATGGAAGAATATCTATAAATCCATCAATCGAGTGATCTTGTTGTTCATGTTAGTGACATAGATGATGAAGATGACAAGGAAGAAAATGAAAATAATAATGAAGAAGATATATAAATAGATGATGTAAATCTGGATGATGAGGAGCAAGAACATGAACTTATAGAGGAGAATATCCTTTAGATTTAGAGTATTGAGGAAACCAACCCAGAGAAGATTCTAGTAGCAGTGATGGCTTCATTTCCTCACTCTCCAAGAAAAGCTTTAATTTAATGCCATCAATCTCAAAGAAAGCTTCTACCAATTAGGTTGTGGCAACCACTACAACACCATGCACCCAACCAATCTGTACACCTATTTAGCTAAGTACCATATTGACTGAAGTGATCAACACTTCATCTACCAAGCAACTAGTGCTCCTTCTATCATCAGATTTGGCTACACAACAACTAGATATTTCTATTATTAGTGAAATATCTACTTTTTTTGCTAGCCCTTCTATTTCTACTATTGTTATGACTTCAAGTATGCAAATAGTTAATATAAAGATAATTGAGAGCAAGACTCAATCGAGTACTAAAGTTTCAAGTAAGGATAAGAGTAAAGAAGAAGATATTAATCTTGATGAGGATATAGCTATCCCAAATTGGGACATTTCTACTTTGAATCCTGATCAAATGAACATCATAGATGAACTATTGAAAAAGAAAGCTAAGCAACAGAAGCTTAAAGGAGAGAAAAGCAGAGAAAATCAAGTTCTCAAAGATGTGATGAACATACTTGTAGATGCACTAAGCACTAAGGTTGATAGAGCACAACCTATTTTGGTTTAGTTAGTAGAATTTGTTGGTAGTGGGTCAGCGTCCCTCATAGGATTCATGACATTGCTTAACTACCTCATGTGGTTCTATAAGACTATTGGTTATATCAGGCATTAAAAGGTTAATCTTTTGGTGTAATGACAACCCTATCCTTTCTAACAATTGGTATTAGAGCTTGGTCATAGGTTAAAATCCCACTTGCCATGGAAAGTGACACTAGGAGGGGGATTGTTGGTAGTGGGCCTGCATCCCTCATAGGATTCATGACATGGCTTAATTGCCTCTTGTGGTTCTATAAGACTATTGGTTGTATCAAGCATTTAAAAGGTCAATCTTTTGGTGCAATGACAACTTTTTCCTTTCTAGCAAAAATTGTCTAGAAATTCAATGAAGATCTAAATAGATAAGAAAAGTATCTATAGAGAGTAGAGAGGAAATTTGAGAACAAAGTATTGGAACAATTTGCACAAAAAATTTCAATAAATCAAGTAGAACTATCTACTACTCTTAGCTCATTAGAAACCTCTGCAAATAATGTTACTTTATTATTTAGAAAATTATGTGATATATCTGTCTTCACTTAGGAAATGAAAGATAAATTATTTAATATAGATGAAGACTTGAAGGCAAGTGCACACCAATTGCCACTTGACTTGAGCTATAGTTTTGCTCACTACTCAAAGATCAATTTTCTGACTAATATGAAAGAAGAATTATTAAGGGAAGAAGCTAGGATTAGGGCCATACTTGTAGACATCCAAGGTTATAGAAATACATTACACATGCCAAAAATCTCATCCGTGACAATAAATTCTCCATAACTAATCATATGATGGAGTTATCAGTAAAAGTATAGATTGTAATTTATGCAGGTAAGGTGTTACAAGAAAATTGAGACAAGATAATGGCATTGATCTTGAAGGTACATTATGACTTCTTGTCATATTTTGGCATTACCATGTATCATACACCTTCAGAATTTATGTCAAAAAAGGGGAGAAGATGTAATATATTAAGAGGAGAAGATGAGATAAGATATGATATAAAAGATGGAGATGATAAGATAGGAGACATATGTATATATTGAGAAAATTATAATATGTATCTATGTGTATGCAGGAGTAGCATAATATTCCTCAGAAAAGAAATTATGAAAAATCTCAAAAATAGAGTATGTTACCAAGTTGAAGATACAGGATGGAGACTAAAGAATTTTTTGGACTGGAAATTTTGAGAATTTAGTTTTGATTAATTAGTGTTTTTGTCACTATTGGCAAAGGGGGAATTTGTTGACATTATGGTCAAATTTTTTTATTAGTGACTCACACTTAGTCAAATGGTTTTTAGGTACATAGCTTATCTTGTGGTCTATAGTGTTAATTGAGTAATCTAGTTACTACTAAGTTCTACAATTGCTATTGAGTTCTAGAATTAGTATTTAGTTCATACCGAGAAGTATCTACTGAGTTGATAAGTAATAGTGCAAGATGAGCTTCATAGTATTAACTGAGTTGCATAGTATTAACTAGGGTCTCAAGTGTCTACCAAGCTTGTAGTATCAATGATGTGAATCTAGTGTTGACCAAGCAAAGAAGTGTTAACCAAGTGATTCAATTTATACTGAGCTCATAGTGTGAGTATTGATCGAGCCGTGTAGTGTCAACCAAGTGATTCATTTTATCTGCTGAGTTTTGTAGTGTTCACCTAGTCACCAGTGTTGACCAAGTTCAAACTACTTGGAAGTGATTAGTATGAACCAAGCTTCTACATCTACCAAGAACATGACAATGCTGAGTGTTGACAATGGTTTCTAAGTATTAGAACCTCACTGAGTTTGTCTTCAAAATCTAAGTGCCATCATTTGAACTAACTTTGTGTATTTTGGTGAAACTTGTATTATAGCCAACTTTGATGAATTTTAATTTGGATTGGTATGTATTCATTTATTATATCACCTCTAAAGAATGAAGATATATGTGTGAGATATAAGAAGAGTAGAAATGCAAATTGAGAAGGCTACAAGCAATATAAGGAGCATCAAAGATTTATCTATCATAGCAAGGTGATCATTACACTTGAAAGGAATCTCAACTAGAAAAATAAAAATAAAAATCATAGATCACCTATTGGTTCATCCTAACAAGTGGAACTATTAAATCCTTTCACAAGGTAGACTTAATAGTCTTTTTCAAATACTTTACCAAGTGCATACTTCATTGTAAGCTTCATAAATCCTTTAACAAGGTGGATCTACCAGTCCTTATTGCTCCTAACAGGGAAGATCATTAGGAGTGATCAATTATAAGCCTTAACTAACCAAATTTATACTATAGTACTAAAGCTTGTGGGTGTCATCCCCACCCTAGTTTTATTTTCTATTTGGAAGGTTTGTGGGTCACCATATCTTGTGTCAAAGTGTTATGAATGTTTTAATGATTTTAGTTTTTCATGCATGTAATTAGATCAAAATATATATGAAGGATTAATTGGTGAAATAAGAATAAGTTTTATTGGTTCCTAATTCACCCCTCCCCTCTCAGTAACCTAGCCTATAATATACTTCCAAAATATATAATATTTATCACTAGGTTTAATAGATTCATCATGAGTGGAAGTAGAATCAAAGTTAGTGAAGAAAGGAGTTGCACAATTTCTCATGAATGGAAAGTCCTTAACTCTATATTCACTAGTAAAGGTTGGTGTGGAATCTAAGGATCCCTAGTCATCACCTAGAAGGGTCCTTGTAGAAGGAGGATCATCATTAGATACTTAATTTTTTTATTCCTCAACATTAAGAAAATATTTTTTCTTATAATGTTTGCATGAAGAGTGCACCTGATATTATAATAGAGAAACTTGACATTTTGATGAAGACTTGAAGGAATAACATGCATAAAATGTAACAAAGGTATGCCTAAAAGAAGATTGAATTGAGTGGTCCATTCATAACATGAAAATGAGTATTCAAAATAGTTGGAATTACTTCTATATATAAAGTGATGGTTCCTAAATTTTTCTTAGAAATATTATTAAAGCCACAAATAGAGGTACTATCTAGTTTGATATTTGAAAGATCAACATTAATTTCTTTTGCTCCAACTATTAAGCCTAGATCTATTATCAACTAGAGTTTGATGAATAAGGTTTCCATTTACTAGAAAAACTATCATAACAATCTCGAATCTCTTTAGGAGGTAAGTCATCATGAGTAAACACACTTTGAGGTAGACCAAGGGTCATATTCATGCATTGTAAAACGGCGTTGATGGTATCTTGATTACAAGATGGACTTGGAAGAGTAGATAGAGAATTTTTCAAGGTTCATGGTATATAGGAGATGTTTGAAGAAGCTCCCAAAGAGAAATCTCAGTGGGGATATTACATAACTATGATACCAAATCATAATCCAATCCAAGATTTTGAAAATTATGAGGTGGAGGTGGAAGAATAGGTTGAGAAGGTGGAAAAGAGGTTGTAGGTTGAGGATTATTACTTGTACAATAGGTGTGATACACCATATGATAATCCTTAGAATCCCTATGTTCCCTTTAAGAGTTATGGGAGGACAACCCTTAAGTTGGATGAAAGGTTTATTTGATGAAAGGTAACCCTTAAGAGTGAGAATAGGTTAAGCGAGATGAACATGATTAAGATTTCTTTTCTATAGGCTCACCACTAGAGGGGAGATCATTAAGGAGATTACCATTATCCTCTTTTTCTAGGGAATCCTTATAATATGGATTATGGATGTATATTAATGAATCATCCCTAGTAGGTGCATCAAATGAAGGCAATTTAACATTGATGAAAGTGTTCATAATATCCTCCTCTTGTGCTAGATTGTCCCTAAAAGGAAGGTATATTTTAGAAGGAGAAATATAAACTAATTCATGTGGAAATGAGATAGAAGAGGTGTCATCCATGATATCATGATTTGTAAATAAGGTTATTTTTTGAAGAAGAGAGTAGTCCATGTCATTATCCAATGTTTCATCCCAAATACAAGAATCATCATAGTGAAGATATCTCTATCAAGAAAGCATACCATGGAAGAAAAAAGAGATAAGTTGAAAGGAAGTAGAAAGTAATCCTTACCAAAAGTGTTGTCATAAATGAGGTCTATATTAGGAGAAATTTGAACATCAATCTCTAACTTTCCCTCACAAAGAGAAATAGCACTAAGAGAGAGCATAAAATCACAATATTTCTCTAATGGTTCCTTATAAGATTACATAAGAGAGGAAAAGGAAACATCACATACCCTAGATTGATTCCTTTTAGGGGAAACATATCTTAAAGGAGGATGTTTTTTATGGTAAATGGGATAGAGGAATTGTTGAAAAATACTCTAAACAACTTTTGTAACATGAGTGAAATGCATAGAAGATATATCTAAACATGCAATGCAAAAGGTGAATAAAAGAAGAGATAAAGAAATATAACTTAACAAGATACCCAAATCTAACTCCAAAAATGCAATAGGATAGGAAAAGGTATTAGGTTCACCTAAAATAAGGTAAACACCCAAAATAAACAATCTAAATCCAAAGAGAAAGGGTCATAAGTTAGATTCACCAAAATGTTCAATTGTAAAATTGAAGCACTTTAATAGGATGTAGACCTCCACTTTATTGGGAAATGAGCCAATCAAATACATATATGAGGGAAATAGGGGAATTTACAAGTATTATTCCACTTATGATCCAAATTAGATTAGCTAAGACCCAAAGAAAGAAGGAAGCTAATACTAAGTTTGAATTACAAGGAAGAATATAATACAAGGCAATGCACTCTCTTTTTCCCTTAATAGGATAATATGAATGTGATATTGAACTAATTTCTTAAATAATGTAGATCTAGATGCTATGTAAACACAATTATCCTAATTAAGATGTAAATATTGTTATAATAATTTAGAATAAATGAGAGGGGGGTGAATCATTTATTCTTAGGTCTAGAATTACCAATTCAACTTTTAAACAGTTCAAACATATTAATTAAACCTTGATACCCACTCGATCTCTATAACACATCATTAGTAATTTAAAATTCCATGCATGATATCTAGTTGATGTCTTTATATGTGTTGGCTACCACTAAATAAAATACTATAAAATATAGCATGAAAAACAATAACATCCACACATGAAAATAAAACTTTGACACCATGATTTAATGTGGAAATGTAATTTGCAAAAAAACAACAAGGTAACATGCTACCAATTTTTCACTCTTCTAAAGTGAACTTAGTTAAGAGTCAACCCTATTAAAGGCTATACAACACATTAGTAAATGTGACCCTGATAAAGGATTTAATCACCATATTAGGAGTGGCCTTGTTAGAGGACTTTATAAAACTCCATTAGCAAGTCACCTTGATTAATAGATTTACTAAATGACTATTAGGTCAATCTTGATTAAAGGATTATGAATTGATAAAATGGTTAGAATATCGCAGTAGGCTTGATCTATAAGGTACAACTCACTTTGCAAATTCAGATCTCCATTCTCTCATCTATTGGTTCATTGATTGGCCTTCATTCACATCTCTATCACTAATTTTCTTGGAATCTTCTCAAGCAATCACACTTCATAGACTCTTCACACTTCACCTATGTTGTTCTCCTCTTGACAAATTATTTTTGAGATCACTAATCAATCACAAAAAAAAATTAAAAATCATTCCTTATGTCTCCTTAAATAAGTAATTTCTATCCTTTTCCACTTAAACATCATTATTGATCATAGGATTAGGTTAAATTCATTGAATCCTTCCATATTTTTGTTCTCATCCTTCTTCTATAAACTTCTGTTTAAATCCTTGCCTAATTTAGTCAGATAATAAACTCTCCTTGTGTATTAAATATTCCAACTCAACAATCCTTATATTCCACATGCTTTGATTAACTCAAAATTCTAACTATGACAACCTCAATATCAAATCTTTCTCAAATTATAAATTTTGATGTCACTTGGTAATCACTATTATTTTTTCTAGGTCCTCATTGTGTAGCTTGACACACACTATATTTTCACTCAACCAATGCTATGCATGATCATAAATACACTTCTCTATAAACTTTCTTGGAAATAACTAACTGGTTGTCTTGAATTATTTTTCTTAGCTTCTACTACATTCCTTAATATTTTGGTTCAATTCCTTCATTGACCATACAATACTGATACTCTTTCAAGATTATCCTTTTGACTTGTTTCAACTCTTAGCTTCATCTAACTATCTAGTTTGCTTCATGTATTGATTAAAAAACACATTATCTTATCAAGGATTGCCCATTGTATTTCCATGATACTTAACACATTTCAACTCACCCTTTCACTAGGTCATCATATGATCTCTTCTTTTAAAATCATCTTCATTAATAAAATGATATGACACTCTAAAATATTATTAAAATATCTCTCTAGTAGGTTTGAAACTTTATCTTACCAATAGGTTTGACATTAATAAAAAAATAACAATTGCTCCAAGAATAGTTTTCAACAATATCCCTCCATGGCATTGATGGAAACACCAATCAAACTTAACTAGTTTCCATGCAACCCAAAAAATAAATTATTGTATCTTCTTCTCCCTCTATGTTTTTATTCTCTCTTTCTTAGTTTCTTTTTTATTCTAATTCAATCAGGCTCAGTATGCTCCCTCTATCAAAAATCATTCTCTCTAATCTTTCCACAAAGCTTATTCCTCTTTGTATCTAGCTTTGTATAGTAAGTTGATGATAACCATATCCCCTCTTTGACAATAATCCCAAATACATACCATACCACATCATATTCATGCCACTAATCTAGCTGATACAATAATGTCATCTCAACATTAACTTCTTGTCATCTTAATATTAATAGTGTCTTGTATTTCACTTTCATATCTTTAGGTAGCTCCTAAAGTGTGATCTTGTGCATCAATATGTAACATATTTTTCTCATAAAAATTGATAGTATGAAACATTTCTAATAATTTTTCTTTAGGTAGAGGAATGACCCTTATCTTTTCTCATAGATACTCAAAAGCATCCTTAGATAGTTCCTTAGTGAATATGCCAGCTAACTACTCCTTTGTGTTTACTTATTCCAGTCTCACTTCTTTCTCTTGTACTAGCTATCTCAAGTAGTGATACTTGATCTCAATATGCTTATTCTTTTGATGCATCACAGGGTTCTTTGATATGTTTAAAACACTTTTTTTTATCACAATAAATCATAATTCATTTAGTGATCTTGCCCTTTATGTTTTTCAAAATTTGCTTGATCCATACAATGCTTGAATGATTCACTATGACAACAACATATTCATCTTATATTTCAGATTGTGAAATACAATATACTTCTTACTTGTCCATGAAATAAATCTTCTACCCAAGAAGAAAGATCCTCCACTTGTTCTCTTTTTTTCATCAACATTCCTTCCCTATTAGCATCTGTGTACACTTTTAGTTTAAATTTGTCACTTCTTATACCATAGGCCATGGTCTTCTATTCCTTTTCGGTATCTTGGTATTCTCTTTACTGCCATAATATGATTTTTTCTAGGATTAGCTAAGAATCTAGCAACAATTTCAACAACTAATGCAATGTTAGGTCTACTAGGTACAACATTTTGCAGTTTCCCAATCATAGACCTATAAAATGTTTGATTCACCTTAGCAATATCATATTTCTTTGACAATTTGTGTTCAGTCATCATTGGTGTTCCAGCTAATCTTGAGTCTTCCATACCAAAGGTCTTCAATATTTCTTAGATTTATTTAATTGAGTAATGAAAATACCTTTGTTTATATGATAAACTTGGAAACTAACAAAGAATTTAATCTCTCAAACATTTACATTCAAAAATCTTGTTTTGTTTGATCAACAAATTTCTTTCTCAATGAATCATTTCCTCCAAATATGATGTCATCAAAAAAAATTCAGCTACCAATATCTTATTTTCAGCTTCACTTTTCAAATACAAATTTCTATTACCATGATTTCTTGAAAAACTATTCTTTACCAAGTAATTGTGTAATGTTTCATACCATTATCTAGAGGCTTGCTTCAACCCTTATAAAGCATTGTGTAACTTACATACCATATTTTTTTATAGATCAAAAAAAATTTTAGGTTGTTCAACTTAGACTTCTTCCACCGAAATTCCATTAAAAATGCAAATTTTACATCCATTTGGTACACTTTGAATCCTTTCCAATAAGCATATGCAAGCATAGTCCTCACTCCTTCTAACCTAAAAAATGGGGAAACATATTCACCATAGTTAACCCCTTCCTCTTGTGCATATTTATACAAACCAGTCTTTCTTTGTTCCTTATGACTTCACCTATCTCATTAATCTTGTTTCTAAACATCCACTTAGTAACAATCACATTTTTATCTTTAGGTATGGGTTACAATGTTCATGTTTTTCTCTTCTCAATTTTATCAATTTCTTCATTCATTTTCTTGTTCCAATATTCATTCTCCAAAGAATATTTGACATATTTAGGTTCAAATTCACATGATAAGCATGTGTCACTCTTTAATTTTGTTTTTGCGATGACTCCTAAACCTTTATCTCCAATAGTTTTTTTGGTACATGATGTCTTCTCACATACTTTGCCAATAAAAGTTCATATATGTTCTCTTCTTGTTATTGTTCACTAGATTTTGCATATTCAACCTCTTTTGTTATATCTGGCTACAACTTGACTTCCTCTATATGATGTTTGGTAGTCAGAGTCTGTGAATTGTCTCCTATAGTTTGATGATCAACAAAGCTCTTCTGCAAAACCTCAGTAGTGCCTAGTTGTTGATGCTTGGTAGCCACCTTTTTTGGTTCAAGTAAGGTCCTTGGTTCACCTTCATAGATATAGATAAACATTCTATTATCTTTAGATTCTTTCTTGCATTCTTCTTCATTTTTCTCTACAAATTCATCAATTCTAACATTTGCACTTTCCATGATTTTGTTAGTTTTATAATTCAAACACTTATAAGCTTTTCTCTTAGTGGAATAACCTAGAAATATACCTTCATCATTTTCGCATCAAGTTTATCTTTTCTTGCATCTTTCAATATATAACATTTTCTTCCAAAGACTTTACAATTTTTTTAATATTTCTCTCATATCCATATTAGATTTCAAAAGGTATTTTGTTTGTTCCTTTCTTCACTTGAACTCAGTTTAGATTGTAAACTGTGATGCTAAATGCCTCTCTCTAGTACTTATGTGAAACATTCTTCTCCATCATCAATTTTCTTGCACAATCCTTAATCTATGCCTTCTCTCAACTATACTATTCTGTGGTGGTATCCTTGGTGTACTCATTTTCCTCTTGATTCCTTTCTCATTACAAAACATGTTGGACTCATCTAAGATGAATTCATCACCTCTATCTGATCTCAAACATTTCAAACTCTTACCTAGTTCTTGCTATGCTCTAAAACATGGAATTTTGAGGTGAGCTAGGGTAGGGAACTCTACCTATCGAATAATCAATCAATCATATTTTAGGGGTAAGGCTGAGCCTACAATTCTATGGGCATGGTGCCAAATTCTATATGTAACATGGGTGGTGGGTGGCCCCTACTATTATATGGTAGCCATTGGGTGGCCTATAATTTTATAGGCCCTACTACTCTAAGGCCTTTAGAATAGTAGGGCCCATACCCATAAAATTTTAGGTTGGGGATTCATAGAATAGTAGGGGAATAATCTACCCATTTTTGTCTAGGCGGCCTTACATACCACATAAACATTTAAAATGCATTCAATTTTTCCTTAAGAAACATCACAAACATCATTCTAAAAAATCATAAACAAATAGAATAAAGTATTTATCACCATAATAGCTTTGTATTTTGATAGGACCACACAATTTGGTATGAACCAATTCCAAAATGTCATAAGAAGAATAGGTCTTTCTCTTGAAACTAGACTTTGTCATTTTACCCATTTAACATTATTTGCACATCACTTTATTAGGTTTTCTTAATCTTGGGAACCCTCTAACTCTTTTTATTTAACTTATGTTTACCAATTTGTCAAAGTTCACATGACATAGTCTCTTATGCCATAACCAAACATCTTCACATTGTGAAAATAGACAAGTATCTTCAGAAAGGTCTAGATAAAATAAGTTAGCTCTTGTTTGATCTCCACTTCCAACTAGTTCACAAGTAGAATCATAGAGATTTTCCTTCTTATTCTAGAATTCAACTCTTTAACTTGAACTTATCAACTATTCTACACTCATAAATTTATACTTCTAACCATCAACCCAATATGAATTGTCACATTTGATCATTTCATTAAGTTTAATTGATTCTTTACCCTTCACATAACATCGTGCATCATTACCAAAATTAACACTACTTCTATTATAATTTTCTAACTTATCAAATATATTTGTATCACTAGTCATATGATGTGAGCAACCACTATCAATTATCCATCTGTCATTCTTACTCACCTCTAAGATCAATGTTGTTTTGTCATCTTCATCAGAATCATCTTTTATTGTAACATAAACAGCTTCTTCATCATGATCACCACAATTATTGTCAGAACCATCCACTTCAGCAATATAGAAATATTTCTTACCTTTATCTTTGTAGTCCCTTTTGTCTTTGTTTCATCTATCATATATTCTTCTTTTATACTTGAAATCTTTCCTTTCATCTTTTTCATCTCTATTAGGGCATCTAGCTACAATATGACAAACTTTGTTACATTTAAAATAGATAATAAGAAGTTTACCTTTGTATTTTTCTTTTCCTCTATGGAGTCTCCTTGCCAACAATGTTTCAAGTTCATCAAGGTCATCATTTGATCCACTATCACTTTTTACATAGTTGCCTTTCTTCTTTTTCTTAGATTCATCAAGGGTTAGTTGTGCTTTAAATGTAAATTCAACACTAGCAAGGGAGTAATCATAAAAAAATTGATAATTCAAATGCACTAATTCTACCAATCTGACTATCTAAGGTTAGATAATTTCTAGGTGTACATCTTAATTCTTGAAATGAAGATACTCTAATTGTATAGATAAGAAGTAAAGTCCTCAATACCTTATTTATTACAATCTCATTATTTATATGTCCTTTAGCTCCTATGATAGCATTCACCACTTCTTTGATTTGTACAATATTGTGCAATATTCTCACCTTCCTACATCGTCATGTTATCAAACTTTCCTCTAAATATTTTATGCATTGGTTCTTAACACATTATTGTCTCCACCATGGATTTTTTCCTATTTGTCTCACATTTTCTTAGTAGTAGTGCATTCCTTCACATCATCAACTTCTGCATAACTGAGGGATGCTAAAAGTTAAATCATCATTTGGTCATGCTCCATTTTTTTTGGTCATAGGTCTAGAAACCTCAGTGTATCCATTATCCAAGTAGTAATATGTGGAATCTCCAATTATAGATAAGTACAATTTCATTTTTCTTTTCCATGTTGGGAATCTCTCCTTGTTCAACTTAGGCATCTCTGTCTTATACATCTTGATCTTTGACTATATTCCCTTCAAAATTTCCCAACAAGCACCAAATATCTAATACCAATTTTTATAATGATTTAGAATAATTGAGAGGTGGGGGGGTGTTATCTTTAGGTCAGTTTCCTCTAATCATCTCATCTATTTGTTCTCCTTATTCGTCTAGAAAATTCTCATCAAATCCTTTCCTTTGATCGCATAATAAAATCTCTTTGTGCATTAAATATTTCAACTCATCAATCCTTATCATCCACATGCTTTGATTAACTCAAAATTCCAACTATTTTTGCCTCAAAAATAAATCTTTCTCAATCTATTACTTTTGATATAGCTCAAAAATCATTGTGTTCTTCTTCTTGATCATCATCGCACATCTCAACATGCACTATACTTTCTCACTTGACATCAACATGCTCACTCAACCAATACTGCACTTGGTCACAACTACACTTCTCCATACACTTTTTAAGTAATAAATAACTTCTCACCTTGAACTTGTTAAAATAAAAAAAGATTGTTGAAGGATAGAAATGAGGAAGATTGATGAAACTTATCATGGAACAACCTTTATTTTTTCATTGATGTTAGACCTAATATTTTTTGGTGAGACAAATGCTAATTTGGTCTTACTACTATCATTTGATTAATTGATTAAGAGGATTTGAAAGAAAGGATAAAAAGAGTACCTAGAGAAAGGTTGAGTTATACCATCTATAAACGAAGCACTAAGACCAAGTAGAACTTTGATGATATAGTGTATTATTTATCTATTTAAGGATACAATGAAAGGAAACTTGAGTAGAGACAAGAAGGAGAAATAGAAAAGAAATGTGTCTTCCAAGCTTGACCAAGAAAATAATGGAAGTTGAGAAAGTCAGTGTAGGTTGATTAGAAAGTTAGTTAAAGTCAAGAAAAGAAAAATTCAGTATTTGTCAAGTGAAGGAAATTTAGTAATGACCAAGACAGTGAAGACGTATGTATGCCAAGAAACCTAGTATTGACTGAGCATTAGAAGACAATTATTTGTGAACAAATAGCATGCTATTTTTGAGTGCCAATAAAATGTGTTTGATCAAAGATTTGATGAACCTAAGCCAAAAAAGTTGGTTTCTTGAATTGTGTTAAGCATGTAGTAGATAAGTATGATGAGTTGGTGGTACAAAATTCAAGATAAACCATTTGAAGATGAATGTGAAGAGGATTGCAAGGGAATTTTCTAGAAGGGAACAAAATGAAAAAGAGGGTAGTATCAATGAATTTGACCTAACCCTAAGATGGATGATTATGGTGAAGCATCACACTATGAATGAACTAGAGATAGTCAAGGAGTCTTGAGGTTTTGCTTCATTTGGTGAGCAAAGGAATGAACTTGCAATTGGCATACTTAGAATGAAGGCTTAAGGATGTAAAGGCTTGAAGGGTGAACAAGTTGTCAGAGACAAAGAGTAATGAATGCCAAGAAGAATGAAGAATTGAATAAGAGATCTATAATCTACAAGTGAGTTGTATTGTTATTAGATTAAGTCCTATTATTACTTTCTAATAATTGTATTAGTCTAGATAAATCCTTTCAATTAAGGTTGACTTAATAATCATGAGTAAATCCTTTAACAGGGTGGTATTCTAATGGAATGTTCTAAAGTCGTCTAACAAGGCCCACTCCTAACATGGTGATTGAAATCCTTTAATCAAGATCACATTTAATAGTGTTCATTGTAAGCTTTAACAGGGTTGGCTCCTCACAAAGATCACTTCAGAAGAGTGAAAACTGGTAGCATGTTACTTGTGGTTTTTCTTGAATTGGGTTTCCACATAAAATCCTCATGTCAAATTGTGTGAATTATTTTTTTGTATTTCATGTTTACATTTCTATAAAGTTCATTTGACCTAGGACAATAATATACTATGGTTTGAGATATTGGATGATCAATGAATGCACATGTATTTGTTAAGTATTGAAAAGTTTTATCTATATGTTTGGACCTTGGATAACTAATTCAACCCCCCTCTTAATTATTCTAAAGTATTCTAACAATTGGTATTAGAGCATTTGGTGCTTGTGAAGGAAACATTTTAAAGTTTCTTGAAGCTAAAGATCAAGATGTATAGAAAGAAGGTGCCCAAGTTAAACAAGTAAAAATTCCCTAAATGGAAAATTTTGATGAAGATGCATCTAGGAGGACTTAGAAACTATGCAAAAACAACAATTAGCACTAAAAATGTTGAGGTAGTTGGAGCCTTAACTACTAAACAATTGAAAAAAAAGAAAGAGAACAATCATGAAATGTTGGAGATTGCATCTGCTCTAATCTATTCAAATTTTGAAGACATAAAAAAATTACCACTTCTAAAGGAATGTGGGATGCCCTATAGAAGATCTACGAAGTAGACAAGAATGCGCTGAGAGCCAAAGCAGAAAGTTTGAGAGGAAAATTTGATGAAATGAGAATGCAACAAGGTGAGACTATAATGGATAATTGTGCAAGAATCAATTATGTTGTAAACGTAATTAGAGGAGAAAATGGAATTATTGAAGATGAGACTATGATTAGAAAATTGTTTAGAACCATGCTACTTATCTATGCTATTACAGTCTCTCCTATACAAGAACTAATGTGTACTCCTGATAGTGATCTAACCCTTGAAGGACTAGTTGGTAGACTCAATTCTTTTGAACTTTCAAATTTTGATAATTTCAAATCTAAGAATATCAATTCTTCTTTCAAAGCTAAGTTGGCACTCAAAGAACCTAAAGGAAAGAAAAAGGTCAAGCATGTTGCTAGTGACAATGACATAGATGATCAAGATTCAGAAGAAATGGAAGCACCATTGGCTAGGACATTTCATAGAGGAAAAGGAAAATATAAAGGTAAGTTACCCATTATATATTTTAATTGTAATGAAGTTCGTGGTATGGAAGAAAGGTGTCCTAAGAAGAAAAACAATAGAAATGAAGACAAATCTAGAGGTAGAAGAGTTGAGAGTAACAAAGGTTATAAAGTTGTGTATGTTTCTATGAAAGATAATCATGATGATGAAGTTGTGTATGTTTCTATGAAAGATGAAGATGAGGCAATTGTATTAGTATCCTATGTAACCAAAAGTGAAAGATGGATCATTGAAAGTGGATGTTCTCATCACATGACTGGTGACAAAAGTAAGGTCATTATTCTTGAGCATTACAATGGAAATAATGTTAGATTTGGTAATGATGCACCCTGTCTAGTGAAAGGTAAAAGATCAATAAGATTGACAAAAAAGATCATGTCTAGCAATGCTTACTATGTGGATGGACTTAGCTATAATTTTTTCAATGTGTCACAATTGAATAGTTTAGGATACATAGATGAATTTGAACACAAAGGCTAAGATATATGATGTTAATAGATAACTCATTGGAAGAATAGATCAACCTAGAGGTAATCTATTTTATCTTGACATGAATGAAGCTACTTGTCTTGTTGTACAATTTGATGATGTGTGGCCATGACACAAAATATTATGTCATGTATATTTTGACAACTGGGTTAGTATCAGTAAGATGAAAAGAGTTAGAGGTTTTCCAAAATTGAAGACCCTTAATAATGTGATTTGCAAAGAATATCAGTTAGGTAAGATGGAAAAGTCTAGTTTTTAGAGTAAGAATCATACTTCAAAAGAAATTTTAGAATTAGTTCATACTAATCTATGTGGACCAATTGATGTACAAAGATACAAAGGTGACAAGCATTTTATTATATTTGTTGATGATTACTCAAGAATGATGACAATTATGTTTTCGAGAGAAAAAACTGATGATTTTCAAATGTTTAAGTGGTATCTCGAAAAAGTTGAAAAGGAAATTGGTACAAGAGTGAAATATCTAAGATTTGACAGAGGTGGACAATTTACATTGAATGAATTCAATAACTTCTATAATGACAGAGGAATCAAGAGAAAAACTTTTGCACTAAGACCCCTCCACAAAATGGAATAGCTAAAAGGAGGAATAGATCTATGATAGATTGTGCCAGAACACTAATGAAAGAGAATAATATTCTTTAAAATGCTAGACAGAAGATCTGTCAATACAATTGTCTATACCTTGAACTGAGTACAAGTCAAGAAAGGTACAACTTTCACACCTTATGAATTATGGTATGGATACTCACCCAATATCAAAAAATTTAAGGTATTTGGAAGAAAGTGTTACAATCTCAAGGACAGCAGAAATGGTAAACTTGATGCAAAAAGTAAAGAAGGTATATTCCTTGATTATTCCACAAAAAGTAAAGCTTATAAGTATTTAAATGCTAACACTAAAAAAGTTGTGGAAACTATAAATGTAAAATTTGATAAATATACAAATATTCATGAAGATGAACAAAAGAAGGAGCTTGAGAATTACAAAACCTTTATGTACTACTATGAAGCCATGTCTACTAATGTTGATGATACTATAAATGAAGCTACTAATGAAAAAAGATTAATGACTATTGAGTCATACAAAATGGATGCCAAGTTGCATTTAGGACACAAGTTACAATCAAAAGCCTAGGTACATTCTGATGTCGAGATTAGTTTACAAGAAAGGAATTTTGAGTTACGTGAAAGAGAAGTGCATAGTGAATTTAATATTGAACTTGATGAATGAACTATTGTAGGAAGAAGAACATAACCAAGACTATCAAAATATTTTGGAAGACATCATCCTACTAAACAAATCATTGGAGAAAAAGAGAATGGACCAATGATAAGGAATATATTACGAAATTAAACATGTTTGTTAAGAATTTATGAACCTAAATTAAGGAAGGATGCATTAGAGAATGAAGACTAGAGTCAATCCATGAATGAAGAAATTGATTAGATTGAGAAGAACAGAACATGGACATTAGTATCAAGACTAGAAGAATAGAATGTTATTGGAACTTGTTGGGACTGAAAATTGCATGGTCAATTTTTAGTCACATATTGAAAATTTTGAGAAATCAAGCCTTATAAGCACTTTTCATGCATATGTACCTGACCGTACCTTTGAGCCCCACGAGGTTTTTAATGTTTCTAGCACCTTTCTTTTAGTGCATGTACTTGTTCCATGAAGTTAGATGACCATTTTGAGTCATTTCATGAAGTTCCATTTTGAGCATTCATCAAATATACATTTTCACCTAAGTGTTAAACAACGATAGGAGGTTGTGTTTCTCATTGAATATCTCATACCAAGTAATGTTTCATGACTCAATGCTTTGGGAATGTTTAGTGTCCATACCTCAGAGCTTATATTTTAGATTTTGAGTCATTTTGAGTCTGTTCAACTAGGTTTTGAATCCCTCAAACTTGGTTGTTTATCAATGTCATGTTGATGCAGTTTGTTCATACCTCTAAGAAGGCCTATTTGACATGTTATAACTTTGACCCAGTTGACCAAAATGCTAAATTTCATTTTGCATTATATTTCAAAGGTCAGAGACATATTATGTTTCAGGTTTGAGCTTATGATGAATCTGGTTGATCAATTTTCAAATGTGATTCCAAATACAATTTCTAGCTTTTTACTAGTGCCAGCTTATGCAAATTTGTTAGTACCCATGTTCGTGATGTTATATCTTGAAATCCATGATAGGTGAGGTTGAATAGATTGTACCACTATGTTGTACACCAAAAAATACTTCAAGTGTGCCAATTTTCAAATCTTGATGAATCCATTTGCAAAAGTTATTTTTCTACCATTGTTTCCAGTCTGCAAATTCTAAGTAGCCCACTTTGACCACTTTCCATTTGCACCCAGTTATTCATCATGAGCCCAAATCATAGATTTATACTTTCCTCATGACAGTAAACCAACACCCTAGTTTTCATTTCCCCAAGTGTCAGTTTGCCCAATTTTCAAAGCCAAATTTGAAACCAATTTATTATTTTTTGACATTTTTTCTTGCAGCCAGTTCTGAAAGGTCAACTTTGATGGTCAATATCTTTTGACCATGAATTCGTCATGGGATGAGATTTTAAAGGGTAAAAGTATGCAGAACAAAGAATTAGTGTGGCATTTTTCAGGCTTGATTATGTGTTCTGGTCAATTTTTAACGCCAGTCAAAGGACCCTCTGGCATTAAATTGGTAGTTTGTAGATAAGTGATAAAGTGAGCTTTAATTGATGGCTCAGTGATCGAACTTGATTCTAATCAGTTTGAGATGAATAGTGGATCAGTTTAACAATTTAGTTGTTTGTAAATTAAAAAAAAATTAGTCAGACCTACCTTGAGCCTGACTGATTTCATCATATTAATGTAAATATGTATGGAATAATGATTCTTAAAGGTTTTCCAAAGGGAGTCCCTAAATTTTGGCTAATAGTCACGAAGAAAAATGATGTTGTGGAAATGTAGATAGTAGAACATGACTCCATAATCTTGCCCCCATGTCTATAGCAACAATCTTTTGAAGAATTGTTATTGTTTCAATTATACTATTAACATTGACATGAAAGTATAAAACTATCACACATTCCTCTAATTATGTTATTGATTCTTTATGTAGCCAATTATATGATTTGTACATTTGAGATACTTGATAAGGGTAGTGTGCATAATTATCAGCAAAAATTGTGTCCTATGTAGATGATCAATGGTTTTGTAAAGTTCTCAAATGGCTTTGAGCTTCTAGATTTAATTGGGGTTATGGAGAGACAAAGGGAGATTAAAATGATTAGCCAAAGCCATAGAGTTTGTTGGCAAGATCAAATAAAGGTGATTGTCTCCCCCCACATATATTTTCTACTCTTGATGTGATCATTTTAAAGATAAATGCTTCCTCTATTATGCATGAATTAAAACAAATGCCTTTAGCCTCCACTTCCTATTAAAGAAAGCTCAACTAACATCTGCATATGTCATACTACAGTTGATGAGCCCATATAGATCATTGTAGAATTTGCAATGTACCCTGCAAAAAAGGTTAGAGATGTGTATTTGGAATGTGTTCCCATACCTAAATTTAGATTAGATTCAATCCAGTTCTCTCCATTATTTTCTCTGAATGAGATTTTTATTCTACATGTTCAAAGGGTCAAAAGGTAGGGGAGTCTAAAAGTCCAAGGCCTAGCTCAAGAGTTGTTAAGTTTGTAAATAAAATAAGGGAGTTTAAAGAGAAACAAGCATCTACGTGGAAATGATCAGGGATAAAGCCATGAGTTGGCAGGAAGTTAAAAAAAGAGAAGTCCAAGTTAAAGGTAGGTACCCACATAAGGAAGACAACCATTATTGATAAAAAATAACTCAAACCATAGTCAAAGTCACTAAAGGGGAGGTTTTCCCTCAATGTCCAAAGAAAGAGGCGATTCCATGTTAGAAGGAGAAGGTATTTTTCATAATGATCAAGTTAGGAATAACCACCAACAAAAAGAAGCACACAAAAACTAGACGTCCATTTTATTGGAAATTGAAGCAAGGAATTCATAGGTTTCATAGTTTTATTAAAAAAAAAAAGTTATAGTCTTTGGGACTCCATGCTAAAGAGAAATTGACAGGGAGAGACCTGTGGCATAAACAATAGGAGGAAGCCCTAAGAAGAGGTGCCGACATTGACAAGAAGAACATGGGCACAACAGATTGTAAGACCATGTAAGCCAAAAAGAGAGCCTCCAATGTTCTAATGAGTCACTAGAATGAAGCCGTGACATGTCAAGATAAATCTGCGCCAATGAAAAGGAGAGACAATCAACATTGGATTAGAGTATCATGCCAAACATTGAGAGATTCATGGCAAAGCATCAAGTATAGAAGCCATAGGTCCACACAAAAACATAGGGGTAGGGAAGCTTGAAAATGTTTCAAGGAGCCCATGCAAACAAAAAGAAAAGTAGAATGCTAAGAGAAAAGGAAACCCATGGTAGCAGGAGAAAAACCTTTAGGGGCAACTCATGATAGGAGATCAGACTGGAAGATTAAACCATTGCAACTCAAAGTGGTGTATAAAAATATTCATTTTGATATGTGTTTGATAAGATTGAAATTATGACACAAATTGTGATGAATATCCCTGTTGTTGAACTCAAGACTGACCTTGATATCACATAATTTTCCTGACAAGGATGGGCAACCAACCCTGACCAAAGCACTTCATTCTAAAATTCATTCTAAGAAATTGACGTGGATATCCTCTCATTTGAGGTTTGAAGTGCATTCTCTTCATGAGTGATGGAGAACATTGGACAAATTCTTTGCCTCAAAAGACCATGGAGAGTTTTGATCGCTAAAATTATACAAACTAATATTAAAACAAGGATTATATTGCATATGAATGCAATGAGACTTGCAATTCTCATCCATGTTTTCCAACCCTCCAGGGAGACATGATATTCTTCAAAATATATTTCAATAGTGTGCAATTCAGATGCAAGTTGGGCACATAGACTTATTCCTAAAGCCAAAAAAGTTCTAACACTTGCAGCAAAGAAGTTTGAAGACCTAGTGCCATAAAAAGAGCTCACGTCAAATCAAGGAGGAAAATGTAGTCAAAGGGATATATCCCACATTCATCATGGGAGGGACATTTTAGTTGTTTAAATACTAAAAGACACAATATTTGAAGAGACTTAAGAGAAGAGCCTTTTAAAAGGCATGTAATGCATGTGGGGCTTGTCGATGGCTAGTTACAGGTGGCTGCTAGCTGAAGATGACTTAAGGATAATGTTGAATAAAGATGCATGTGTGTTGATGTGGTGGAAGGTGCTCAAATTGTGCCACATGGCTCCATCTAAGTTCTAGCACATGCTCGCAAAAAGGAGATGTACACTGGATAAATAATGCAAAAATGCGGGCATGCGCCATGTGGCAGTGGGTCCTAGCTAGTGGTGAGGTAGCACCATAAGAGCAGATAAAGGCAGACACACAAGATGCTATCAAGTGGACAGATCAACAGTTTGCATATCCCTGCAAGATGGAAGTGCTCAATGGTTAAGAGAAGTGAGTATGCGGGTGACTGACATGTGTCAGTGGGCCTCACATAGGGATGACATGGCACTGCATCCAAGGCAATGATGTGGTATTCTGGTGGCAGGTGTGTAGAGGTTGACCAATCAGAGGCCACCACGTGGCAGTCGATCAAAGGAGAGTTGACCCCAAAATTGAACGGTGATGGAAAAATAAATTAATTTTAAAATGTCTTTTAAAAATGTTTTTCAAAAAGAATGTGCACTTTCAAAAATTTTAAATGTAAAAGGTTATTTTTCTAAAGTTTAAACTTTAGAAAAAAATTAAATTTTTGAAAAATAAGAAGTGTAGACTAGATAGTTGTAACAGGGGGTCATTTTTCAAATCAAGATTCTGGAGGTTCCTTGTAGGCTAATATAGCAATATTATATATTTCCAGAATCGAGAGAAGATGACTTTCTAATTCTGGGATTAGTTTTCACATAGGAAGTAGTCTGTTCGAGCTATAGGAGGTTTTCTTCTAGATTCCTAACTGGCAACCAAATTCAGATATCAAAGTTCAGTTGTGATTTCTAGTAAGGTAATGACCTGAATGTGGGTAAAATACAGTAAAAATGTAGTTGACGTCAAACTTGATCACATCTAAGTCAGTTAAATGGAATTTTATCAGCTTTCTAGATGTTTTTAGATATTTTGGCAAATAGAATGATTTTAATAATTTGAATAGGGATATTTACAAATCAGTTATAAAATAATGATGAAAGCTATATTAGATTAGATGGGGAATTCACTTCTGGTCTATATCATTCTTTCTTTCATCCATTGTGTGCATTGTAGTCTTTGGAGAAAAACCACTCACTGCTGTGATACTAGGTTTTGGTTCCAATTTTGATGTGTTCCCATATTGTGACACCATTCTTTCAAGCTTAATTCTCTTGTATGAACAACAATAGTGCAGATTATAGAATAAGTTTAGATCTATTAGGTGTTTTATGTTTTGATTTCATGCAAATGAATGTATTATTTCAAGGAAATTAATACAAAGAATAGTATATGATTGAGTGTCATTCTAAATCTTGTCTCCTTTCTTAGTGAGCCTCAATGTTTTATGATCTTTGAACAAAGGGCCTAGGTTGTAGTTGTAGTCCCTTGAGGTTTTATATTGTTTCATTGTTGCTTATTGTATATGAGAAATATGTTAGCAAGTAATACTAATCTATTAAAAGAACAAAAGCATTAACTAGCATAAAAACCATAACATATATGAGAGTCAAAATGAAACCCTCAAATGAGAATATGAGCCATGGAATGGCTCTCCCAATGAGGATGGTCACTTGATTTAGGGATGAGTCTATTTGATAGGATTTGGGATGTATGCTCAAGCTTCAAACTAGCTTCAATGGAGATTTTTGAGATTTTTGGTGTGGATGCATGCAAAAGTATGGATTTGGCTTCAAAATGGCATTATAACTTTACTTGATGGATTGTGATTGAAATGGCTTGGGAGGGGATTAAATTTATAGGCTAAGGGCTTGAGGGATGGAGGGCTAAGATGGAAGGAAAGATGAAAGCTTAAGGAGGGCTAGGATGCACTCAAAAGGGAGCACATGGATTGTGCTTGTTTAGCACCAATCAGGGAGTGACACATGTCACAAGGTGAGTAGATTGAGGAAAGGGGAAGGATGAGTAGGCAAAGGAGGCTCAAAGGATAATATCTTCATAAAGACCCTTCATTATGGCTTGTAAGAGCTTGTAAGAGTCTTTATGGCTTTTGTAAGAGCATTCATTGTTGGGTGGTTGGGATATTTTGGAGGGAGTTGAGATTGTTGACTTTCCTTGGCTTAAGAAAGTCTTAAGCTTGCTTAGGGAATGTGACAACATTAGGGGGTGGATTAGGCTTGGGTTTAGGATTAAATTAGGCTTGTTAGAGATTTGCAAGTGGATGGAATTCATGAGGGTAGGTGAGTTAGTGACTAAGCTTAGTTAGTATGGGTGGATGGGGTGGATTAGGCTAAAAAGAGGGTTAATGAATAAGTTAAGGGTTATTAGATTTGAAGGTTTTATTTATCAAATAGGTTTATTTAATAAATGGGGATTTTGGAATTAGATAGAAGAATAGGATTTAATTGATAAATAATAGGTTATTTGATTTATCAATTAGGACTATAGATAATTAATTAAATTAATTAGCTAGGGGATGGCAAAGGATTAATTAAATAAGCATTTAATTAATGATGCCTTTAGAGATAACTAAATAGGATCATCGAAGCAATGCAATCAAATTTAGGTGTCTACACTTATGACTCAAGGGGTTATGTAAATGCTTTACGGAAATTAATAGGTTTGCACGTTTATTGATGAGGATATCATGTAAGAATGGGATTTAAATTGAACATGGATGTCTATTTACAAGGTGAAGGGATGGATCAAGTATCTAAAGATATGAATATGTCTCAAGTACCCATATGTATGTATTTGATTCATAGAATTGCCCAATGGATTAGGCATTGATCAGTTATAGGATCACTTGTTCATGCTACTACACATTAGGGGTTTTGTTGAATTCAACAATATTAATCAAATGCTTTTTCCCCTTTCATGTTAAAGAACTGAAAAGTCCAACCCTCACTTAGCTTATGAATTTCATAGATTCACATTTAGCTACTATAGATCTATGTTATTACATGAGTTATTAGGAGATATAAGGGATTTTCATCTGCAGTAAATAGGTTTAGATTTATTTTTAAATTGCATTGGTACCATACATTAGAACCTCAAGGTTAACCTGCCTAGGTCTTGTAGAGCTTGAGGTGAAGAAGGGTCAAGCCTTATAGTTACCCTAGTGTTTGAAGTAATGTGTTGAAGATGGGAGTTAGCTGCCCCTAGATTTTTCATATTCTCATCGGGGTAATTGGAAACCTACAATGTTTTCAGACACCAACAAAATGGCAACTTTGTTGGGGAGTTGTATTGAATCTAAATGATAGACAAACCTTGAGAATTTGAAAAGGATTCAATACAGCAGGAAGAACTTGCTACAACAGTGAGGAAATATGGTGTTCTTTTCATATCCTTGCTGAAATTTCATATTCCCTAGTAAGCTTTATTCTCTTACAACAATAGTTCTCAAATTGGATTGCAAATTGTGTAGAGAAATGACTTTACCTTCAATGAGTTTAATTTTGTGAGTTGCTAATGTATTTTTAGAGTCAAGAAAATTATGTTTTAAGCTTTTTGTAGAAGTTTCAAATTCATGATAAGACTGAAGAGGTGTCTTCTATTTGTTGTTGCAATTCATGTCTCACTTAATGTGAGTGGTGACTCAAAGTTAATCTCTGTACTAGTGTAGTTCTATACATGAATTGTGGTAGTTTCTGTAGGAGAAGAGAAGATTCAAAGAGGTTGAAACATTTAAAAGGTTGGTAAGATTCTTGATGTGTTGTTTCAAAAGGTTGAGTAAAGAATTGATGAGATTTTGGGTCTACTATTATAAGTAGTAGACAAAGAAATTTCATCCATCTGGATCATGAGGTATTTTTATTTTCATGTATTACCTTTTCATGAAAATTGATTGTTAAAATTTAGTGTTTTCCATCAAGTGAGTTTTACAACTAAGAGAAGGAGAATAGTTTGACAAAGTTTCATACACTTCATTGGATTGGGTTTTAGCTATTGTATTTAATTTGTGAAGTGTATTTGAAAAGAGATTTATTTGGTAGAAGGTCATATAGATCTGTTACAAATTGTGAATCTAATATTTATTAATGGTAAATTGTTTCAAGTCTTCTCTCACTAAGTGTGAGTGGTGACTCTAGTCTAAATCTTTGTGCCAGTGCATGGTTTATTTGATATATCATAGGCTTTCAATATTTCTGGGTAGATCTAGTTTGTTGGGAAAGAGTAAAGTATCAATTTCTTGATTAATGGTTTATGTGGTTGTTCTTATTTGCTGAAGTATTTAATTTCAAAAGGCGAGTCACTATTTTGATTTCATTTTCCTCTTCAAGGAGGTGGCAGCTCTACAAGGATTCTATCTACAGTGTGAAGAATTTCATATTTGCACCCATGCCAATCAACAGATCAGAGGTTTCATATAGCAACACATAAAGGTATTTTTAATTTTTCATGTATTTGTTATTCATGAAAGTTGAGTGGTATAAATGGTTGCCTCCATCTAGTGTTTTAGCACTAAGAAAATAGAGGTAGGAGTTCTTAAAATTTCAAGAGATGGATTTAGAGTCTAGGTCTGAAAGTGATGTGCCAACTCTTGAAAGTATTCATGCAAATATTACTTGGCTGAAAAAAGAAATTCATAATAAGACCATCATTGGAATAAGAAATACAATTGGTAATATTAAGGGTCTTAATGGATTTCAAACTTACATGAAGTTTAAATCTGTAGTTATGAATCGTGACGAGTCCTTTAGACCTGAGAAGTTTTCATGGCTAGTGGTACTCTTAGAATTTTTTATGCCACATTCAGTTGATTGGTCAGTCAAGTCAAGATTAGATAAGATTTGTGAAATCCAAGATTTTATCATGGAGATTGAAAGTGCTTTGAATGCTAATGAATCTAATGACAGTCGAAATGAATATGCTACAAATGATAGTGAATGCAATGAGTCCATTGAAAGTGATATTGACTATGAAGACTCTCAGTCTTATGAATCAGAGGATTGTAACTAGCAATTTGATAACATGCATAATGTGGATTCATCTTTTTATGATGATGAGTATAAGGAAAAGGAAAAGTGTAACAACAGTTATAGTCTTTCTTCTAGTAATGAATATGAATGTGTTACGATACCAATTATTGAGGTATTGTCTAAAGAAGGAGATCTATGGGATAATCATAATTCTAATTTTTTAGAATATGTTACTAACTAGTCTACTATTGTAAATGTACCAAGCCATTCAGATAATAATCATAACCAAGGGCAATAAACTAGTAATGAAGTCTTGTTAAGTGTTGATGAGATTTCAAATTTGTTGGCTCATGATTTTGAAAGGTATGCTAATCTCTCTAAGGATGCTTGTGCTATGTCACATTTTTCAATTTCATAGAGTGAAGTCATTTCCCCTAAATTTGATGCTGAAGAGGATATAGTTTCAGAATATGCTATGTTGAGTTTGGGAGGTGTATGTGATGGTAATCTATATATCAATGCACATGACAAATTCTATGTTGAGAATGAAAATGTAGAGATAAGGTTTGTTG
This sequence comes from Cupressus sempervirens, assembly GCA_028749045.1. Classification (NCBI taxonomy): domain Eukaryota; kingdom Viridiplantae; phylum Streptophyta; class Pinopsida; order Cupressales; family Cupressaceae; genus Cupressus; species Cupressus sempervirens. Next base: position 794,893,008 of record CM053791.1, read on the forward strand.
CTAGTTCATGGTTTTCTTGTTTTCATGAGGTTGAGATACATTAAGATTGGTCATGTGATAGGGAAAGTAATGCTAATGATGTGATTTATTCTAGTGAGTTATTTGAGGGAAACATTGATACAGATCACCATATTGTGAACAGGCAATTTCATGATGATTCTTGTGATTTAGTATCTAATCATTTGTTTGAATGTGAAGAGATTACAAAAAATGGTTAGTTTGATTTATGGAGTATTGATATGAAAAATAAGGAGAAATCAGATTTTTCATTCTCTTCACATTTAGAGCCACAAGGTGAGTTACAATTTGATTCATGTAACTTGTTGAATGAAGTAGAATACCAAGTTTTTGTGTTTCCTGTTGAAGGTGTCCATGAGTCAGTTAGTGATGATTAGTTTTAGTTTCATATCAGCAATTATGATCATGCTGATTTTTATTTTCATAGTGAGCAAGATGAAGAAAGTATGTATGGTTTTTATATGCACTATGAAAGTGATGATAATAGTCTTGTTTTGCCTAATGAAATGATTGAAAGTGCTGATGTATTGGATGAAACAAAGGAGAAAGAAAATTTCAGTTTACCTCAAGAAAATCTAAATGAGAATCAGGTGTATGACAAATGTAAGGAGTTTTGAAAACTTTTCGGTGGCCTAGGGCCATCGCTTGTACATAGGAGTAGTTGTTTCTTGTTTTCAATAAAGTTGTTCAAGAGAAGTTCTGCAGTCAGGTGTGTGATCTTCTTCTACCAGAGATCTGAATCCTTGCCATGCCCACAAGGGACATCCATCTCCAAATAGAGCCACTATTGGGACTGAAAATTGCATGGTCAATTTTTAGTCACATATTGAAAATTTTGAGAAATCAAGCCCTATAAGAGCTTTTAATGCATATGTACCTGGCTATACCTTTGAGCCCCATGTGGTGTTTAATGTTTCTAGCACCTTTCTTTGTGAATCCACTTGTTCCATGAAGTTCAATGGCCATTCCAAGTCAGTTTGTGAAGTCTTGTTTTGAGCATTTGTCAAATCTGCATTTTCACCTGAGTGTTAAACAATGAAAGGAGGCTATGTTTGTCATTGAATATCTCACACCCAACAATGTCTCATGACTCACTACTTTGGGAATGTTTAGCATCCATACCTAAGAGCCTATATTTCAGATTTCAAGTCATTTTGAGTTTGTATGACTGGTTTTGAATCCCTCAAAGTTGGTTGTTTATCAATGTCATGCTGATGCAGTTTGTTCATATTTCTGGGAAGCCCTGTTTGATGTGTTATAACTTTGAACCAGTTGACCAAAATGCTAATATTCCTTTTGCATTGCATTTCAGAGGTTAGAGACATATTATGTTTCAAGTTTGAGCTTATGAAAAATTTGTTTGATCAGTTTCAAATGCGATTCCAAATGCAATTTCTAGCTTTTTACTGGTGTCAGCATATGCAAATTTGTCAGTACCACTATTTATGATTTTATATCTTGAAATCTATGATAGCTGAGGTCAAATAGATTGTACCATTATGTTGTACACAAAAAATGCTTCAAGTGTGCCAATTTTCAAATCTTGACGACTCCATTTGCACACTTTTCTAGGTCAATTCCATTGCAAAAATCATTTTTCTGCCATTGTTTCTAGTCTACAAATTCTGAGTAGCCCACTTTGACTGCTTGCCATTTGCACCTAGTTATTCATCATGAGCCCAAATTGTAGATTTATACTCTTCTCATGATAGTGAACCAACACCCCAGTTTTTGTTTCCCCAAGTGTCAGTTTGCCCAGTTTTCAAAGCCAAATCTAAACCAAATTTATTGTTTTCTGACATGTTTTCTTGCAGACAGTTTTGAGAGGTCAACTTTGAATATCAATATCTTTTGAACCCAAATTCATCATGGGACAAGATTCAAAAGGGTAAAAGTATGCAGAACAAAGAATCAATGTGCTAGTTTTCAGACCCTGATCAGGTGTTCTGGTCAATTTTTAAGGCTAGTCAAAGGACCCTCTGGCATTAAATTGGTAGTTTGCAGATAATTGATAAAGTGAGCTTTAATTCATGGTTCAGTGATCAAACTTGATTCTAATCAGTTTGAGATGAATGGTGGATTGGTTTGATAGTTTAGTTGTTTGGAAACAAAAAAAAATTTAGTCAGACTTGCCTAGGGCCCAACTAATTTCATCATATTAATGTAAATATGTATGGAATAATGATTCTTAAAGGTTTTCCAAAGGGAGTCCTTAAATTTTGGCTAACTGTCATGAAGAAAAATGATGTTGTGGCAATGTAGATAACAGAGCACAATGACTCCATAATCCTACCCCCATGTCTACAACACCAATCTTTTGAAGAATTATTATTGTTTCAAATATACTAATAACATTGACATGAAAGTATGAAATAATCACACATTCCTCTGATTATTTTATTGATTCATTATGTAGCCAATTATATGATTTGTACATATGAGATACTTGATAAGGGTAGTGTGCATAATTGGCAGCAAATATTGTGTCCTATGTAGATGATCAATGGTTTTGTAAAATTCTCAAATGGCTTTGAGCTTCTAGAGATAATTAGGGTTATGGAGAGATAAAGAGAGATTAAAATAATTAGCCAAAGTCATAAAGTCTACTGGCAAGATCAAATAAAGGTAATTTTTTCCCCCTACATAAATTTTCTACTTGTGATGTGGTCATTTTAAAGATAAATGCTTCCTCTATTATGCATGAATTAAAACAAATGCCTTTAGCCTCCACTTCCTATTAAAGCAAGCTCAACTAAAATTTGTATATGTCAAACTACAATCGATGAGCCCATATAGATCATTGTAGCAGCTACAATGTACCTTGTAACAAAGGTCAGAGATGTGTATTTAGAATGTATTCCCATGCCTGAATTTAGCTTAGATTCAATCCATTTCTTTTCATTCTTTTCTCTGAATGAGATTTTTATTCTACATGTTCAAAGATTCCAAAGGCAGAGGAGTCTAAAAGTCTAAGGCTTGGCTCAAAAGTTGTTAAGTTTGTAAATAAAATAAGGGAGTTTAAAGAGAAATAAGCATCTACATGGAAATGATCAGGGAGAAAGCTTTGAGTTGGCAGGAAGTTAAAAATAGGAGAAGTCCAAGTTAAAGACAAGTACCTACATCAGGAAGACAACCATTATTGATAAAAAATAACTCACACCATAGTCAAAGCCACTAAAGGGGAGTTTTTCCCTCAATGTCCAAAGAAAGAGGCAATTCCATGTTAAAAGGAGAAGGTATTTTTCATAATGAGCCGACTAGGAATAGCCACCAACATAAAGAAGCACACACAATAGCTGGACATCCATTTTATTGGAAATTGAAGCAAGGAATTCCCAGGTGTCATAGTTTTATTAAAAAGAAAGAAGTTGTAGTCTTTGGGACTCCACACTAAAGAGCAAACCACAGGGAGAGACCCATGGCGTATAGAATAGGAGGAAGTCATAAGAAGAGGTGCCAATATTGACAAGAAGAACATGGGCACAACAGATTGTAAGACCATGTAAGCTAGAAGGGGAGCCTCCAATCTTCTAATGAGTCCCTAGAATGAAGTCACGACATGTGAAGATAAATCCATGCCAATGAAAAGGAGTGGCAGTCAACATTGGATCAGAGTGTCATGCCAAACATTGAGAGATTCATGGCAGAGCATCAAGTATAGAAGTTGTAGCTCCACACAAAAGCATAGGGGCAGGGTAGCTTGAAATTTTTTCAAGTAGCCCATGCAAACAAAAAGAAAATTAGAATGCTAAGAGAAAAGGAAACCCATGCTAGCAGGAGAAATAGGTGCAGGGGCAACTCACGACAGGAGAACACACTGGAAGATTAAACCACTGTAGCTCAAAGGGGTCTATAAAAATATTCATTTCGATATGTGTTTCACAAGTTCAAAATTATGACACAAACTATGACCAGTATCCCTATTGATGAACTCAACACTGATCTTGATATCACATAATTTGCCTGACAAGCACGAGCAACCAACCCTAATTGAAGCACTTAAATCTCAAATTCGTTCCAAGAAACTAATGTGGACATCCTAGATTTGAAGTGTATTCTCTTCATGAGTGATGGAGAACATTGGACAAATCCTTTGCCTCAAAGGACCATGGAGAGTTTTGATTGCTAAAATTATACAAACTGATATTAAACCAAGGATTATATTGCATATGAATGCAATGAGATTTGCAATGCTCGTCCATATTTTCCAACCCTCCAGGGAGACATGATTTTCTTCAAAATATATTTTAATAGGGTGCAATTCAGATGCAAGTTGGATGCATACACTTATTCATAAAGCCAAAAAAGTTCTAACACTTTGAGTAGACAAGTTTGAAGACCTAGTGCCATAAAAAGAGCTCATGTCGAATCAAGGAGGAAAACATAGTCAAAGGGATATATCCCACATTCATCATTAGAGGGACATTTTAGTTGTTTAAATACTAAAAGACATGTTATGTGAAGATTCTTAAGAGAAGAGTTTTTTGAAAGGCATGCAACGCAAATGGGGCCCGTCGACATGCTCAGATTGTGCCATGTGGCTGCATCAAAGGGCTGGTGCATGCTCGCAAAATGGAGATGCACTCTGGATAAATAATTTGGAAATGCAGGCATTTGCCATGTGGTAGCGGGTCTTGGCTAGTGGTGAGGTGGCACCACAAGAGCAGACAAAGGTGGATGCACAAGATGCTGCCATGTGGATAAATCAACGGTCTGCGCATCCACGCAAGATGGAAGTGCTCGATGGTTAAGCGAAGCGGGTATGTGGGTAACTAACATGTGTTAGCAGGCCCCACACAAGGATGACATGGCATTGCATCCGAGGTGATGACATGGTAGTCTAGTGGTACATGTGTAGAGGTCAGCCAATTAGAGGCCACCATGTGGCATTTGGTCAAAGGAGAGTTGACCCCAAAATTGGAGGGTGGTGGAAAAATAAGTTAATTTAAAAATGTATTTAAAAAATATTTTTCAAAAGGAATGTGCATGTTCAGAACTTTTAAATGCAAAAGGTTATTTTTCTAAAGTTTAAACTTTGGGAAAAAATTTAAATTTTTGAGAAATAAGAAGTGCAGACCAGATAGTTGTAGTATGGGGTCATTTTTCAAATCAAGTTTCTGGAGGTTTCCTATAGGTTAATATAGTCATATTATATATCATCGAAATCGAGAGAAGATGAACTTTCTGATTCTAGGATTAGTTTTCACATAGGATGTAGTATATTTGAGCTATAAGAGGTTTTCTCCCAAATTCCTAAATGGCAACTAAATTCAAGTATTGAAGTTCAATTGTGATTTCTAGTAAGGTAATGAACCGAATGTGGTTAAAATATAGTGAAAATGTAGTTGGCATCAAACTTGATCACATTTAAGTTAGTTAAATGGATTTTTATTAGCTTTCTAGATATTTTCAAATATTTTTGCAAACAAAATGGTTTTCATCATTTGAACAGGGATATTTACAAATTAGTTACAAAATAATGATGAAAACCATATCAAATTAGATGGGTAGAAAGAAGAGAGAGGTTATTCAATTACAAGGGATGGAATTCCAAGTGGACACATGTCATTCTAAGAATAGATCCAAGAATTCACTTCTGGTCTATATCTTTCTTTCTTTCATCCATTGTGTGGGTTCCAATCTTTGGAGAAAAACCACTCACTACTGTGATACTATTTTTTGGTTCAAATTTTGATGTGTTCCCATATTGTGACACCATTCTTTTAGCATAATTCTCTTGTACGAATAGTAGTAGTGCAGATTATAGAATAAGTTTAGATCTATTAGGTGTTTTATGTTTTGATTTCATACATATGAATGTATTATTTCAAGGAAATTAATACAAAGAATAGCAAATGATTGAGTTTCATTTTAAATCTTGTCTCCTTTCTCAGTGAGCTTTAATGTTGTATGATCTTTGAACAAAGAGCCTAGGTTGTAGTTGTAGTCCCTTAAGGCTATATGTTATTTCATTGTTGCTTATAAAGCAAGGGGTTATGTAAATGCTTCAAGGAAATCAATAGGGTTGAAAGTTTATTGATGAGGATATCATGTAAGAATGGGATTTAAATTGAACATGGATGTCTATTTATAAGGTGAATAGATATATCAACTATATGAAGATACAAATATGTCTCACATACTTGCATGTATGTATTTGATTCATAGAATTACCCAATGGATTAGGCATTGATCACTTATGGGATCACTTTTTCATGTTGTTGCATATTAGGGGTTTTGTTGAATTCAACAATATTAATCAAATGCCTTTTCCCCTTTCATGTTGAAGAGCTAAAAAGTCTAACCCTCACTCTGCTTATGAATTTCATAGATTCACATTTAGCTACTGTAGATCTATGTTATTACATGAGTTATTAGGAGATATAAGGGGTTTTTATTTGTAGTAAATAGGTTCAGATTTATGTTTAAATTGCACTGGTACCATACATCAGAACCTAAAGGTTAATCTGCCTAGGTCTTGTAGAGCCTGAAGTGAAGAAGGGTCAAGCCTTATAGTTGGCCCAGTGTCTGAAGTGATGTGTTGAAGATGGGAGTTAGCTACCCCTAGATGTGTCATATTCTCATTGGGGTAATTAGAAACCTAAAATGTTTTCAAACACCAACAGAACCAAGTGAGTGTACAAAAAAATTGGATGAGAATGGAGAAGTGATAAGGAATAAGGTAAGGAATAATGAGTGAGAGTGGGAGCAAACAGGGGAGAGGACAGGGAGAGCCCATTCAAAATTTGAAACCAGTATTGGGTGAGAATCTTCAGGGAGGAGGTAATCAGAAACTAGGTTTGAGGGAGGAGAGTCAGGTAGAGGGTGGAGAGGTAGAGAATGGGGATGGGGACCCATGTGATGTTGGTAGAGTCTAGGAAAAGCTAGCTTCACATCCCAAGGTGGATATGCCAGGGAATCTTCTTGCAAAATGGTCTTTACTTTTTGGTGTCAAAGCCTATGGTAAGTCATCTTTCCCTCTGATTAAAATTTTATCAAGGCTGGAAAAGGGGTTGTGTGTGATTGCAATCCCAGATGAATTAGTTCATCAGAGTATTGCTTCGATGGCTTCTACTCTAGTTGGGAAGTTTATTGGGCAAAGACCTAATATTGATGTGGTGAGATCCTTCACTATGAAGAAATGGTAGCTTAAAGGTCAGGTTAATGTTACAGGAATGGAAAAAGGATTTCTTTATTTTGATTTTACATGCAATGAGGATATGGCTAATATTTTGTGTGAAGGACCCTGGAGCATAGGCTGAGCTACTCTAGTGCTTCAGAAATGGTCTTCTAAACTGGATCTAAATGAGTCCTTGTTTCAAAAAGCTCTGGTATGGGTTAGACTCCCGGAACTACCATTGGAATTTTGGAATGAGGATGTATTTACGAGAGTGGCTAAATATTTTGGGGATCTTTTATCCATAGATCTGATTACTACTTCTAAGAGTAGACTAACCTATGCAAGAATTTGTATAGGAGTAAGGGAGGGGGATGACATGCCAGGAGTGGTGTGTTTCCCCTCTAAAATGGGAACTCATACTCAAAAGTTGGATTATGAAAGTGTCCCTCTTGCATGCTTTCATTGTTTGAAAATTGGGCACAAGGTTTTTCAATGTCCAAAATTTAAAATGGTAAAGAAGAAGTTTCCTTCTTCTTCTCATCAAAGGGACAAAATGATATGGAAAAAGAAGATCACCCATGTAGGTCAGAAGGAGGGGTCTCAAAAGAATAGTCAAAAGGTAGTTGCTCTAAAGATTGATGAGAAGATAGGAGATCCTAAGAAAAAACCGTCCACAATTTCTCAGAAAGATAATGTTGTTTTTCTTGGACCTAAGATATTGGATCAAGATCCTAATACTATAGTTGAGGAAGAACATGCAAAGATTAAGGATATTCTAGAAAGAGTGGGCTTAATAGATCTTGTAAAGCTCATTGATAGTCAAGAGAATATGGATACTCATGTTCGTGTAGGGTCCGATGTCTTATAGAAAAGTAACCTAGTGGAAGCAAAAGGGATTGAGGCCATTCAGGAAATTAAGTAGGTGGAAGAAACAATGGTTACCCCTACAGTTTCGAGGAGGGAGGTATCTCTATATCCAATGAAGAAGTGTTGGTTAGAGGAGAGAAAGATCTTATTATTTTTCAAGGCCCAGAGGGCAATCTTGTTTCCTCACTAGCAGGAAGTGAAAGGGTTTTGGAGGCACTTGAGAGAGGGAGTCTACAATATTCGAGGCCAGAAATTTCTTCAAAGGCTGCGGTGGCTCTTGACTCAATAGCTCTTTAGATTGAGAAGGGTAATCATGATGAGTGGGAGGATATTCCTAGTACCCCAAGGAAGGTACTAATTGTTTCCAGGTCACTAGATACTGAATTGGAGAAAGAAACCTCTTCATCTCCAAAGCCTAAGAAGAGAAACATTAGAGAGCCTTCTTCGGCTTTGCTAGTTGAGACTAGAAGCAATAGAATATCGAATGTGGGAATAGCAACAAGAAGAGGTAGAAGGTCTGAAAAGCAAGCCAGAGAGGAGGAGACTAGAAGATGTCTGGCAGATAGGTGTTAGAGAACTCTTTTGGAGTGTTCTACTATTGTCAAATGAAGATTATTTCATTGAATATAATGGGATTAAATGGTGCTCACAAACAAGAAATTATAAGGAACATGATCAGAGATCAGAGACCAGATATATTGATTACCCAAGAAACAAAGATGAAGAAGGAGAGTTTGGGGAACAATAAGTTTAGTATCATCATGAGTGGTGAAGCTTCAAACTTAGAGGGTGCATCTGGAGGACTGCTAACATTGTATAATGATAAGCATTTTAGATTTGGACTAGAATATAATGATGGTAACATTCTCTTTTGTAGAGTCTATCATATGAATTCTAATGAAAGTTGGTTCTTGTTGAATTTATATTCTCCTAACAAAAAAAGAGAAAGAAAGAATTATTGGTCCAAAGTATTAGATTTGGTGCAGAGTAGTAACTTAAGGAAAGGTATTATAATGGGAGATTTCAATACGCCGCTAGTGGATGAGGAGAAGATGGGTGGTTTGGTGCCGAATTGGGATAGTAGATAGGACCTCTCCAATTTTATAAATGGCTTGGCTTTTTTGGATTTGGATCTTACAGGAGGTGGCTTTACTTGGTCTAACAAAAGAATTAGATAGGAGTATATTTAGGTCAGATTAGATAGAGAGTTAATTTCTTCTAATTGGCTACAAGCTTTCTCTTGTAACGTATCTCTACTTCCTAGAGTTTCTCTGATCACTCTCCTATTTCCCTTTTATTTGTTCCTATTGAACCAAGAAGGAATTTTCCTTTTAGGTTTGAAAAAATGTGGACTTCTCACCTAGATCTATTAGAAAAAGTGAAATTTTGGTGGGGGATTGATGTGGAAGCTACTGCAATGTTCAAAGTTACCAAAAAGCTGAGTAATGTGAAGATGATTAAAATATGGAACAAAATGTACTCTGGTCATATCTTTCATTATAAGGAGGATCTTCCCAATAAATTGACTTCAATTCAAGACATTATTTAGTAGGAAGGCTATAATGAGTTAAATAGGGAGGTTGAGTTGACTATTCTGTTAGACTTGCATAATATCATCAGTAAGGAGGAAAAGCTCTAGAGACAAAGATCAAGGATAAATTGGCTCAACAATGGAGATCAAAACACAAAGTTTTTTCACCTTACTGCTCTTAAGCATAGAGCTAATAATAGAATCTCTAGAATAAAGAAGGGGCAGATTTTGTTGTCTAAAGAAAATGATATCTCTGCTAAGGCAGTTTCTTTCTTCTCTTCTCTTCTATCTTGGGACCTGTAGTGCCTGCCTCTAAGTCGCATTTCAATTATCATTGCCAAACTATTTTAGGCTAATTTTATACTTGATGTTTAGTAGCATTACTTTGAGATTTTTAGATATTGTTTCAGATTTAGTTGATTATATGATGAGATTACTTGACACTCTATATTTCATGTATGTATGATAATTATTCAGTGTTTTCAATTATCGATGATGATTAGTTAGATGGTTTATTATCACATGTGTTTTCTTATGGATACTTACCCCATATTGCATGTGTATGGTGTGTGTGTTTGTTTTCTTTATGTATGGTGTTTTTGATGTGGTTAAGGAAGGGAGTCGTAGTCACCTGCTAGTGAGGATCTACACGATGCACCACTTCCTGCCATTGCTTGTTTAGCTTAGAATATTGTTTTTGTACATGCATAGATTTTATGCAGATTGTAGGTACCGGGTATCAACTTCCCTGAATTGCCAGGATGAGCGTACCCTATCGCATTATCTCAATGGTAAGAGAGGGGAGATAAATCTTAAGTCCAAATCCTAAACCCTTTAGCCATTTGTCTTAATTGATAATTAGGACAAGTATCCGAGTTGAGCACCCTCCGAATGCATCGAATGACATTAATTCGTGATTATAACCCTTGTTGTTTGATTTAGTATGTGTGTTGCTCTGATGGGTTTTTGTATGTTGTCTTTATGAGTCTTTGGTATATTTTCTATCAATTAAGTTTAATTAAAAGAATTAATTAATGATTTAATGTAATAGAAAATTATTATAACATTTTAATATTCAATTATATTTAATTAATTAAATAAAAAGAATTGAATTTGGAGATAAAATTTTAAGGATAAGTTTAGAACGTGATAATATTTATTTTAATAATAATATATTTAAAATTCATTTTTAAATAAATGCTAAATATTATTGTTATTTAAGTTAATTAAATATTTTATCAATTAAGTTTCTAAAATAAATTAAAATAAAAAAAGATATTAAATTATTAAAGGATTCTAATTCGCATGATGTATGCATGAGGGTAAAATATGAGAAATTAATTAAAAAGATAAAATAAGAGAAAATAATAATGTTATTTTAATTTTATAAAGTGCACATGAGATTAAAGTAATAAATTGATTAAAAATAGAATTCGAGTGAATATTAAATAAAGTAATTTAATAATTCATTTAATGTGTATGAAAAGATAAAGAACGATAAATAAAAGTTAATAAAGTGTTAAAAAGGTGGGAGCAAAGAGTTCTTTGGGGTGAATGCACAATCAGTGCCCCGATTTGAGAAGAAAACTCATTATTATCACTTGAGGGTTTCATTTTTTGGGGAACCATGAATTTTTGGGAGATGAATTTTTGGAGACAAATTTTGGAAGCGAATTTTAGGAGAATTCTAGTAAAGATTTTTAGAGAAAAGTTATTGAAGAGGAGCAAATTCTCTCACACTTTTTGGGGATTGAGTATTAACATCAGACTCGGGTAGGATCTTGTGTTTTTTATCATTGATTAATTATGCAATTTACCTTTCCTATCTTCTTCATGTCTGTGGATTGTGAATTTGAATTTCTCTATGGTGGATACTTGAACATTTCAATATGTAATTATTAAATGTATGTCAAACCCTTCTGTATGCGTGAAGATTAGAGAAGAATCAATATCCTTATTTCATAAAGTAAAGAATTTAAAAAATGGGAAGGGTTTTGAATATTAAAAAGAAAATTTTAAACTTGGAAATTTGAATGATTAAATGTAATTTTCCTATCTAGCTAATATTGTAAACATTTAAAAAAAAAAAAAAAAAATCTATATAATCATATAATTATGAAAGGGAATTGTTTTAATAAAAATTTATAAAATTATAATATGGAAAAAGATCTTTTTAAAAACTATATATATATATATATATATATATATATATATATATATATATAAGTGGGGAGGGGTTGGAAACCCCATGCACCCCCCCGTACCAATGTTGGCACCCTTTAAAAGGGGTTGCGGCAATAGGTACATTGTTGCTCGTAGCAGCAGTAGTACTGCTATTTGCGACAACAGTGTACTCTGCCACTGTAGTATGGAAAGCCACACAGGCTATAAATGCAAGTGAATTTTGTTTAAATTATAAAAAAAATGTTAATGGTTATTTTAATATATATATTAATTTTTAAATAATTATAATTATTAACAAGTTTAATATTATTAATAAATTTTAATATTAGATTAAATATTATTTAATAATAAGTTTCATAATGTAAAATTTGATATTATTTAGTAATATTGATAAGTTATATTTAATAATTTATATATTAATGCATTTTAATAGAGTTTTTGTAAATATTAATTTATTAATAGTTTTTTGGTTAAATATTAATAAATTAATAATTAATGACGATATTAATATAAGTATTTAGATCAATAATTATTGATTAATTTAATTAAAATTAGTTTAATTAAAGTTAATTAATAATGGTTTTTATTTGATAAAATTGAAGAATTAGATTATTGGTTTAATGGAAGTTATTATTGGGAGTTTAATTAATGATGTTAAAAATTTATAATGATAAAGTTGTAATTGTTTTATTTAAATTCATTAAGGATCACTTTTATAACTTAATAAAATAAAAGATTATCATTAGAATATTTATAGGGTAATTGTACATTCATTTAAATATAGAAATGGGTTAATTGTAAGGGGTAATTGCGTAAACTTATTACTTGAGATATACATGAAACTGGAACTTCAAACCTTACGTTAACTCAACAATATATTATCATTCATGCCCAACTGTGTGATGATTCTGTTATATGTGACTTTTCTGTTGTCTATGATTTGGGGTTTTGGGCTTTGTCCTAGTGTTGACCAGTTTAGGACATTTACCAGAGGCTTGGGAGTTATGTGAATGTGATATTGTAATGTTTTATTCTCAATCTTTTAAAAACCCAATCATGGTGATGTGTTGCTATGCTCTATGATGGATTCTTTTTTACTATTTTTTATTGCTTTCTAGTTTCCTTGTGTGAAGGTAAGGTGTGTGTATTTGAGTTACTTGACTTAACCATTTATGGGTCCTCGATCAATTATACTTGGGTTGCTTTCTAGTCGCCTTGATGGGAGTGAAGTGTTTTGCTATGTTCCTGATGATGTCATGTTATGACATGTTTGACTTGACCATTTTGGAGTCTTCGATTAGTATTGTGATTTATTATGATACTTTCTGATTGTTTTTTGGAGAACCATTGGATACTATGATTTATCATTGATGCCTTCAATTGCTGATAGAGAACTATTGTGATCAATATGATTATTATTTGATGCTTTCCAATTACTCGTGGAGAATTGATGTGGTTATTGTGGATTATATTTATGATGCTTTCAATCGCTTGTATAGGACTGAGGTGATTTTATTATGATTCTTTGATTTGTAATTTCATGAGCCTAGGGTAGGTTATCTATGTGTAGTGTCGAGAAGTGGCTTGCAATGGGGGTTGGGGCCCTAAGAGGCTACCTAGAGAAACCCATTGTAAGTTGTTTTAATAAGTGAAAACATCTCACCTAAATACTGACTTAAATGAACCTAATAAGATAACTATATCTTCTCTCTCATGCCTTGAGTGCTAGTACAGACTAGGATGGGGTAAAGAGAATGCTTGGTTGTGACCTTGCATTCCATAGTATGCCTCATCAGTACAAGAGGATACTAGTGGCCGCAGGATCACAAGGGACCTAGGATTCCTAAGGGATTGCTTGGGTAACTTCCAATGTGACTTTTCCGATGACACTTTCCCGCTTGCATAGTAGGTTTCCTATGTGTCTTTGTGGTGCCTCTGGGTCTAGATGTCAATCTGTATGTTGGAACCTTTGAGTTAGTGTACTTTTAGGATTTCTTGGACTTAGAGAGTACTTGTGTTATGTGGTTTGATATCTTGTTTGGGACTTGAGACTATCTCCTCAGCGTGGTGGGAGTGGACCATTTAGGTTCCACTCAGTCAGGTGGTAGTTCTTTTTACTCTTACCATTGAGATCTGTCCATGGTCACTGTGGCTGGAGCTTTCTTGGTTGGCATTTAGCTTCATTCTGTTCATGGATTATTATGATGGATGTTTTATCATTATGGATGTATGGATGTATCATGTATGGTGAATGATTTCATTTATTTTACTACACTTTGTATCATGGATTGGAGGATGATGTATCTTTATTTCTACATATGTGTATTCTTTTAAGCCTTTCATACCCTATGACATGTACAGTGGATGAATGAGCATTCCAAATTAATTTTTCAAGAGGCATTCAAAACAAATGTATATTAAATAGACTTTGGACTTTCTAATTATTCTTTCATGTGGATATGGCAGTTGATAGACTTAGAATTAATTAAATATAAATGTGACTCAATGTGTTGGGATCCTTAAGGAATGTAACTGGTTATGTATGTTGTTGATGATTACATGTTATTGCTTCCACTACTATGTGTTTGATGTGCATGTTAAACTTTTTACTTCAAAAAAAAAAAAGGTTTAGCAAACTAGTAAAACTTTAGGTTAATTCTTTTGGATCCCTTGGCAGGGCGTTATAGGACCCCTTGTTATCAAGGGTGGACCAAGATGATATCGTTTCATGTATTCCTTAGATTATGTATCCCCACCAAAAAAAAATGCTTCGGGCTATTCCTAATGCTCTGGAAGTTAGAGAAGCTCTTTTTTCTTTTCATGTCGATAAATCTCTAGGCTCAGATGGGTTTCTTACCTTCTTTTTTCAAATGTACTAGAAGGTGGTTATGGAAGATGTGGTGAAGGCTATTTAGGAGCTCTTTGGAGCTAGAAGTGTTCTTAAGGAGATAAATTCCACTTTCTTGGTCCTCATTCCTAAATCTTCTGGGGCTAATTCTTTGGATAAGTTCAGACCTATCAGTTTATGGAACTCTTTTTATAAGATTATCTCAAAAGTGCTAACTTCTAGGATGCTAAAGATTCTTCCTCTAATTATATCTCAGCAACAAACTAGCTTTTTCCCTGGAAGACAGATTTTAGATTTGATAATGATGGTTCATGAAGTTATTCATTCTATGGAAGCTAGTAAACATGAAGGTATGCTGCTAAAACTGGATCTCTTTGAAGCCTATGATCAGGTTGACTGGTCTTTTCTTGGTTTGGTCCTTCAAGCCTTTGGATTTGATCAAAAAGTCTGGAAGATTATCTCTTAGCTTGTTTCAACCTCTTCTCTTGTTGTTTTAGTTAATGGAGCTCATTTAGACTTCTTCAAATCTTCTAGAGGTCTTAGATAGGGAGACCCCCTCTCACCCATTCTTTTCATTATCTTGGCTGAATGTATTGGTAGGCTTATTGAGCATAAAAAGAAAGAAGGAAGACTCAAGGGGATTAAGCCTTCCTGTAAGTGTGATCCTTTCTCCCACCAGCAATTTGTGGATGGTACAATAATGGGGGGGAAGGAAATTGTTAAGGAGGCTAAGTCTATGAAGGAGATCCTTGATATTTACACTAGAGGGTCAGGGCAACTGATTAGTTGGGATAAGAGCTCGATTGTCTTTGTTAACACCCCAGAGGTTAGATAGAGAAAAATAGCTAGGATCCTTGGCTATAGAGTGGGAAAGCTTCCCTCCACTTACCTTGGGCTCCCTTTGGGCTCTTCTCCCCCTGATTCCTTTTGGAATGGGATATTGGATAGATTCAGTAAAAAGCTAGTTGGTTGGAAAGGTGCTTTGCTCAGCCAGGCAGGTAAATTTCAATTCATCAAATCTACTCTACAGAACTTGCCTATGTATGCTTTGAGCCTTTTTGGGATGCTTTGAGCCTTTTTGGGATTCCAGTGAGATTTGCTAAGAAAATCAAAAAAATTTAGAGAGACTTTTTATGGATTGGTCTTGAAGGGAGAAAAAGGTATCCTCTTGTTGCTTGGGAGAATGTTTTCCTCCCAAAAATGTATGGAGGTCTTGGTATTAGGAAGTTATCCCATCTCAATAAGGCTCTTCTAGCTAAGAAATTATGGCATATTTTTAACAGCACTGGAGAATGGAGAGATAACTTAGTAGATAAATACATCAGAAGGCCTTCTCCTTATTTTATTCTTAACAATGAGGACATTCCTGAAGGGTCAAACATTTGGAATGGTATTCTAAAGACTAGGGATCTGGCAAGGGCCAAAGTTTCATGGAAGTTGGGTAATGGTAAGGATATCCAATTCTGGTTTGATAGTTGGTTATTTCAAGGTCCCCTTATTAACAATCTTGTTTATGAAGTTCAAGGATTTTTTAGTGGCTATTATTCGCCAATTGGCTAATATGTCTAGATTGGGCTATAGAAATTGGCTAAAAAAACATCGTATACTAGTTGACTGGTTCGCCCAAATTTTATAAAATACTCATATAGTGGTCAGAACGTTCGCCACTATTATTACATAATTTCAATTTGGTAGTCGGGTTGTTCACCCATATTTCTCTTTAATGTTTACTCTTATTCGCCACGAAATTAATTGAGTGTCTCTTTCGACGATCATCATTTGCCAAATTTCCATTTTTATATGTGAATTTTTTTATTTATGAGTGACACTGTACTCCACAGACAAGTACAACTTACCTTGATACATGTCAACATTCTGGTGACTACCTTGACAATTCTTCTTCCTTCAAGAAATGTTGGCCAAAATTAAAACTTAGCCATTGATCTTGGATCATCAGACGGTCTGAGTTCTCAAATAATACATATAACATAATTACATTTCAAAACATAATTCACCATCAATATTAATAATTTTATTAAAAACAAAAATTATAATCGTCATTATTTTATAAAAATTGTCTAAACTATTAAAAAATTCACCACCAAATATCCATTGATTGATGCATAATTCGCAACACAAATTTTTTTTTTCACCCAAATGACATGTGATTCGCCACAATTTTATAAATTTCGGGAGGGGGGGGGGGGCGGGGTTCCTTAAAGTTATCCCTAATGAAGTTTGGGTTAATGAATGTATGTGACAATTTGGGTTGAAAGTTAGCAATTATAGGATTGGCCAAGGATGGAGAGATCTTTCCCTCATATCTGAGGATTTGAAACTAATTATGATAATGTTAAACTCTGATGCAGAGCCACACCTTGGAAGAATCAGGAGGAATAAGTCACTCAACTGAGTTGCTTCAAGGGGCATCTACAACCTTCAAGATCACACACTAAAATCAGATTCAATAAACAAAACTTTGAAAATAAATCCCCCCAAAAAATTTCTTCTTGCTGCCTCCGAATAGACCTGCACTCAGACATGAATAACTTTCGAACCAAAAATGATTTACTCAATCCAACCGTTGAGATTTAGCATGACTAGGTTTCAAACAACATATAAAAATTTGAGAGAAATCTAATGGTTCAAACTTGAGATATTGACCCCGCATCAGAGTACATTTTTCTGCAAAACATTGCTTCTTGCTGTCTCTAGATAGGCCTACACTCAGACATGAATAACTCTTGAACCAGATCAAAACTCTTCAATTTCTCTAGTGAAGTTGGGCATAATTAGGCCTATAATAACATATCCAAAGCTCATGAAAATCCAACAGTGCATTTGGGAGATATTACCCATGCACTGAGACTAATTTTTTACAAACATACCGAATTCGACCCAAAACTAAAACTTTTTTTTAATCTTCTGCAAACTATCAACTTGTTTCCAGTGAGAAGATAAGAAAAATCCGTTCAAAACTCAGACCATCGAAAACTTTCCCAAAGAAAAAATGAAAAAACATTCCATATCTCTCCAAATTTGATTTTTTTTTCTACATAGCCAACTGGCTCTCATTTTAAAACTGACTTTCTTTTCCTAATTAAAGGATGTGAAACATTTTCTTCTTATTTAGTAAAGAAGAACGTCTTCTATACAAAAAAAGGATAAGAATCTGAAACGTTTTTTCTACCATTATTAGACAGTCATTTTCTAAATAAAAAATATTCCAAAAACTGCCTACTACCTATTATTGGATTCTAAAAATCATTAAACACTCCACCTACGAACTAAAAAAAACTATTCTAATTTAAGATCCACACACCTGGTCCTAGGTGGCTATATCTGGAGAGCTTATCGAACTGCTACTCTAGGTATGCCACCACATGTAGGACGTTATTACAAACTTCAAAAACTAAAAACATTTAACACATAACATTAAATTTCCTATTACATTTTCAACAATGTTGCCTCCTATAGCGTTTCTCTTCTCTGCTACTGCAGCATAACCATAAAACTCAGGAGGAATCAGTCACTCAACTGAGTTGCTTCAAGGGGCGTCTACAACCTTCAGGATCACACACGATATATTATAACCATCCATTGTGACTTGAACCAACTGTTATTATCATTATTATTATTATGAAAACACAACTAGAGATACCTTAGACTCAACTCATAAGACTCCTATAACCGTCCACTAGATTCAATAAACAAAACTTTGAAAATAAAATCTCCCAAAATATCTTCTTGCTGCCTCCAAATAGACCTGCACTCAGAGATGAATAACTTTCGAACCAAAAATGGTTTACTCAATCTAACCGTTGAGATTTGGTATAACTAGGTTTCAAACAACATATAAAAAATTGAGAGAAATCTAACGGTTCAAACTTGAGATATTGACCCCGCATCAGAGTACATTTTTCTGCAAAACATTGCTTCTTGCTGTCTGTAGATAGGCCTACACTCAAACATGAATAACTTTTCAACCAAATCAAAACTCTTCAATCGCTCTAGTGAAGTTGGGCGTAATTAGGCCTATAATAACATATCCAAAGCTCATGAAAATCCAACTGTGCATTTGGGAGATATTACCCATGCACTGAGACTAATTTTTTACAAACATACCGAATTTGACCCAAAACTAAAACTTTTTTTTAATCTTCTGCAAACTATCAACTTGTTTCCAGTGAGAAGATAAGAAAAATCCGTTCAAAACTCTGACCATCGGAAACTTTCCCAAAGAAAAAATGAAAAAACATTCCATATCTCTCCAAATTTGATTTTTTTTCTACATAGCCAACTGGCTTTCATTTTAAAACTAACTTTCTTTTCCTAATTAAAGGATGTGAAACGTTTTCTTCTTATTTAGAAAAAAATGTCTTCTATCCAAAAAAAGGATAAGAATCTGAAACGTTTTTTCTACCATTATTAGACAGTCGTTTTCTAAATAAAAAATATTCAAAAAACTGCCTACTACCTATTATTGGATTCTAAAAATCATTAAACACTCCACCTACGAACTTAAAAAAACTATTCTAATTTAAGATCCACACACCTGGTCCTAGGTGGCTATATCTGGAGAGCTTATCGAACTGCTACTCTAGGTATGCCACCACATGTAGGACGTTATTACAAACTTCAAAAACTAAAAACATTTAACACATAACATTAAATTTCCTATTACATTTTCAACAATGTTGCCTCCTATAGCGTTTCTCTTCTCTGCTAATGCAGCATAACCATAAAACTCAGGAGGAATCAGTCACTCAACTGAGTTGCTTCAAGGGGCGTCTACAACCTTCAGGATCACACACGATATATTATAACCATCCATTGTGACTTGAACCAACTTTTCTTATCATTATTATTATTATGAAAACACAACTAGAGATACCTTAGACTCAACTCATAAGACTCCTATAACCGTCCACTAGATTCAATAAACAAAACTTTGAAAATAAAATCTCCCAAAATATCTTCTTGCTGCCTCCGAATAGACCTGCACTCAGAGATGAATAACTTTCGAACCAAAAATGTTTTACTCAATCAAACCATTGATATTTGGAATAACTAGGTTTCAAACAACATATAAAAAATTGAGAGAAATCTAACGGTTCAAACTTGAGATATTGACCCCGCATCAGAGTACATTTTTCTGCAAAACATTGCTTCTTGCTGTCTCTAGATAGGCCTGCACTCAGACATGAATAACTTTTCAACCAGGTCAAAACTCTTCAATCACTCTGGTGAAGATGGGCGTAATTAGGCCTATAATAACATATCCAAAGCTCATGAAAATCCAACGATGCATTTGGGAGATATTACCCATGCACTGAGACTAATTTTCTACAAACATACCGAATTTGATCCAAAACTAAAACTTTTTTTCAATCTTCTACAAACTATCAACTTGTTTCTAGTGAGAAGATAAGAAAAATCCGTTCAAAACTCAGACCATCAAAAACTTTCCCAAAGACAAAATGAAAAAACATTCCATATCTCTCCAAATTCGATTTTTTTTCTACATAGCCAACTGGCTCTCATTTTAAAACTGATTTTCTTTTCCTAATTAAAGGATGTGAAACGTTTTCTTCTTATTTAGAAAAGAAGAATGTCTTCTATCCAAAAAAAGGATAAGAATCTGAAACGTTTTTTCTACCAATATTAGACAGTCATTTTCTAAATCAAAAATATTCCAAAAAATGCCTACTACCTATTATTGGATTCTAAAAATCATTAAACACTCCACCTACGAACTAAAAAAAACTATTCTAATTTAAGATCCACACACTTGGTCCTAGGTGGCTATATCTGGAGAGCTTATTGAACTGCTACTCTAGGTATGCCACCATATGTAGGACGTTATTAAAAACATCAAAAACTAAAAAAATTTAACACATAACATTAAATTTTCTATTACATTTTCAACAATGTTGCCTCCTATAACGTTTCTCTTCTATGCTACTGCAACAAACTCTATGGCTCTAAGTAACAAGAGAGATGAAGTGATCTGGGGGGATAATCCTAATGGTAGTTATTATGTTGCTTTTGGCTATAATTCTCTTTGGTGTTTAAGGGTGAAACCCCCTTGGGTGAATGCTTGGCTCCCTTGTCTTATTCCTAAGATCAATATATTTTATTGGCTGGCCCTTTAGAATAAAATTCTCACTCAAGAAAATCTTATAAAAAGAGGACATGTTATGCCAAATAGATGTATTTTATGTAAAAATGAGTTGGAGTTGGGAAACCATTTGTTCATTCATTGTGTTTACTCTAGGGAGGTTTGGGAGTTCCTAAGCTAGGATTTAGAGATGAGCTGGTGTATGTTGCACAATCTTCTAGACTTTTTTAGTTAATGAAAAAGTCTATTTAATTCTTCTATTTTGCAAGAATTAAGCTCCTGGATTCTGCTTCACTTTTGCTAGAGTATCTGGAAGGAAAGGAACAATAGAATTTTCAAAGATAGTAAGAAGCCAAATTTTGTTCTCGGGAGGAAGATTTATAAAATTATTAAGGAAAACTATCAAGTTAAGAAGGGAGGAGATATTGAAGTTGGTTGTAGAAAGATGGAGAAGGAAAAAGATAGGAAGCTAAAAAGATAGGAAGCCAAATGGATTCTTCCCCTAGAGGGATGGTATAAAGCCAACTTTGACGATGCCTCTAAAGGAAATCTAGGTCCATCAGGAAGTGGTGGAATAATAAGAAATAACTTTGGTGAGGGAGTCACAGATTTTTCTCTCCTATTGGGAATCCAAACCAATCATATTTCTGAAGCCAGACCAGTATGTCATGTGGTTAAACTGGCTTTTGAAGTAGGAATAACTAAACTTTGGTTAGAGGGGGACTCTAATAATATCATTAATTGTATAAATGGAAAAACTCCTCCATCTTGGTCAATTGCCAATTTAATTCAAGAGACACATGATACACTTGATAAATTTGAAAATTTCCACATCACACATGTGTTTAGGGAAGCAAATATTGTTGTGGATTGGTTTGCCAACAAAGGTGTGGGATCTAACAAGTTGATTACATGGCAATTAGGAAAGAATATTCTGGTAGAAGCCAAGACCCTTATCGACTTGGAAAAAATCTAGGGGTATACAGTGGAGATCTAAAAGAAATTATGACTATTAATGGAATTTGGGGAATGAGTACAAGTCATAAAGGCTTTTTGGGATATCGCAAGTAGCTGAGGTTATCATTGTCTTTTTGACACATTTTGTGGGTCAAAATTTTCATTTAATAGCTATGTTTCTATAAGGTAAATTATTCTGGTGCCCTCCAAAGGAACAGAGCCAAGATTTTATCTCTAAAGGAGTAACAGAGCTTAGAGTATATGAGAATTGTAGGAAGTGGAGAAATGGAGAAATAAGGGAAAAGTATGGAAAAAGCTAGAAAAGGGAGGAGTTTCAAATTACATTGCAAAAATTCATGGGTTTGATCCTAAGGTCACCAACAACATGGTGAATTTGTGGAGGGATGACAAGGTTAAGGTGAAGGGTTTTGTTTATGATCATAGAGGAGGTTATCACTGCGGTTACTGAGATTCTGATGGAGGGTTTCAAGTTTTTTAGGGATAAAAAAATATCTACTAATGAAATGAAGGATTTTTTGAAGAGCACTGAAGAAATGAATAAACTGGTTAAAAGCGAGACATTTTATGTAATGGAATCCATCAAGAAGCTTTGAAGGTATGTTTTGTGTGTTTTCATTGAATATATTACTCTGGATCCTAGGTTTGCTTGAGTAAGAACCCATAATTTTGTTCTTCTAAATCATTTTTGTCATAATAGCAGAATCTCTTTCCCTTACTATTTATTTACCTTCATGAGTAAGGCAATGTCTAGTTTTAAGAAGAAACCTACTATCAACCCTACTCTACATGAGGGATTGTTACTACTAATCCATGAGCACTTCAAAGCTTAGATAATTAGCAACAATCCCTCACTAAAAGTGGAAGATGACAATGGTAGCTCCAACTACTTTTCTAATTCTGATGACATTTAGAGTATAAGCTTGGATGGGGAGGGAATAATTCATCTGGAAAGAAAATTAAGGGTCAAGTTAAGAAGTTGCTCTCTTTAATAACCCCAATTTGAAAGAGTCCAATGGATCACGACCAAGTCTCTTGTAAAGATGAGATGGACTATAATGAGGATGAGGAGGACATGGGGGTAAAAACATAGATCTGTGTCACCGTTTGTGATACAAAAACCTGTTTTGGTCAAATCTCATTTCTCTATCAAAACTCAATTTTGAAAAAAAACTAAAAATACCCTTTTATAGATTTCAGATTCAATATCATCATTATATAAATTTTTGAGTGTTTTGATTAGTTATAATATGCTATAATCTAAAAATATTATAAGTCGATATTTCAACATTTCAGAAGATGCTCTCTCAAAAAATGAAAATAAATAGTAAATCATATCAAAAGAAAAAATATATATATATATATATATATTTATCACTAGAGGAGAGAATCATCTTCATGAATATGTAATTTTTTTCAAGAAGGTATAGATTTGATAGGGAAGTTTTGATGAGAGGAAAAAACTGTTGGATTTTGACAAAGTCGAACTTGAGTACTTATAACAAAGAAAATATACATAAAAAATAATTATTTCTTTTTTTGTGCACTAGCTATACATGTCATCTATAAAATATTTTCAAATCATAACAAAAAAAGATGATTTGCACATACTTGTTTGACGGGAACTACATCCTATATTTTTTACAGTTAAAAAAGGGACTTCAAAATAAAATAAAATGAATGAATTCTTAGTCAAAAAAATAATAAAAATTATAGGCATAAAATTCATACAATTCTACACATTGCATCAGTTTACATCATCTTCATATTTTAAATGCAAATACCATTTTTTTTGTCATTAATGTTGAACTGTCACATTCTGATATCACTTTTCTTTATAAAAGGTGACACAGGTTTGTGCTTTTACCCATGGCTTTAGATGAAGAGGGTAAGGAGAAGGAAGAGGAGAATATGGAAGAACATGTAGGGAAGAAACAAAAGAGGGATGGTATAGATGATGAGAGGGTTTTGAATCAAGGGTCGAATGTTATGATTCTCCCTCTCTCCCCTGTCCATCCCCAATCCGATCCCGAGAAGAAGGAAAAGGCTGATATCAGTGTTAAAGAGGGGGAAGTTCTTGTCAAAGATAGGAGAAAATCTTGAAGGAATTTTAGTGTTAGGACTATGAGGATGGGAATTTTTAGAGAAGCTATGAATCCTCAGATTTTGGTGGCTAACTAGGAACATCCCTGGCTTGAAGAGCTCATTGACCTAGCTATTTTGACTATCACTAATAATGCTAGGGAGGTGGGAATGAATCTATTCAACAACACTTGTAACAACATGATTGATAATTTTAGATCAATCAAGTGGCTATACCATGAGCTAGAATAGGTCAGAGAGAAGGTTGGTCAGTTGGAGGGAAACAAGAAGAATACAAATAATGAGAACCAAGAGGAACAGGAGGAAAGATTTAGTTTGGCTGAGAGGAGAATAAATAATCTAGAAAACTGCAATCATAACTTGGCTAAATAGATGATTTCTCTCCTCAATTTGATCAATGAAAACATTCTCTCCTTAACCAGTGTGCTTAAAGATAGAGGCCTGCTAGTTGGTGAGGACAGTAAGGACAGAGGTAGAGCCAAGTCTGATGAAGATATGGCCACTGATATCACCTATACTAGTTTTGATTAGGATATGCAGAAAGCCCAAGAGTAGATGGTTGAGGAGAACCAGAAGATTTATGAGGCAGCCCAGGCCATGCAAGATCTTGAGAAGAAGAACAATGAGTAGCCCTCTTATTTTGTCTTTTTTTTTTTTGATGTATTTTTTTTGGTTTTTGGTTTTGTCTTTTGCTAAGTTTTGTTAAAAGACAATTTTTTTTTCTGGCCTTTTTTTTGGCCTCTATTGTTGGTTGGGCCATGTGCTTATTATCAGACATTAGACTTGTTTTTATCTAGTTGGGTTTCTATTGCTTATTTTCAGCTATGTTTGTTGGAATATTCAAATGGGAAGAATGCTTCTAAGAGGGGGGGTGAATCAGAAGTACTAGCCTTTAGCTTATTTTAAATCCTTAATAACATATAATTGAAATTAACATGCATGCATATAAACATTAAACAATCATGAGAAACAAACATGCATCACCACATAACACTTGAGATTTTGGTAACCCAGAAACCCTCCAGGAATAAGAAGGTAAAACTGGGGTGGGGATGATACCCACAAAATCATTGCAGCAATAATGTTTGACCACTTCTGATGGTCTGCCCTGTTAAAGGCCTTCCCTATTAAAGGCTTTACACTATGTCAATAGTGACCTGGTTAAAGGATTTATGAACACTTTACATGAAGTGTTACCTTGTTAAAGGATTTAATCAACTTTTTAAAAGATCTACAAAATAGTTGTTAAGCTAACCTATCAACATAGGGTTTCCTTTCTAATACAATGGCTAAAGAATATTAGGTATAATAAACCTAATAGCTTACAATCCTTGATTGCTAAATATAGGCACTTGATCTACTTTCTCTAATCTTCATCCTCTGAGATCTGATATTTGTTCATATCCCTTGCTTTGTTCTGATCAACTGAATGTCTAACTACTACTCTCTTCCTCTAAGTCTTTTTACTCTTTACTCTGAACTCCACTATAGTTTCCCCATACACTCCATCCATTCATAATACAATGAGATTTCATCTTCCTTATAAAGACATTTGAAGACTTAAGGTTAGGTGTGGATCTATGATCCATATTGAATTTCTGTTTCCCGCTCATTCCTTGCACTTTTGTTATTGGTTGCATGCCTTCTTCATTTTTTTAATTGGCTGCATGTAGTTTGCATAGGAAAAATAAAAGATTCGATCTTATTTGTTTGATCCTTCTAGATCCTTCAATGTCAGCCATAAAAATGGTTTTCATCTAAATTAGTAAAGTTACAAATTCATATGTGCATTTTGTGTTACTCAAGACTTACTAATTTCTAATGCTCAACACATGTAACAAAACTATCTCACTCGGCTCCTGTTGCATTTCTATTTTGCTCGGCATCGTTTGTGACTCGACACTTAAATATCACTCAGCTCCTGTATCATGCTTAGCACCTGAAGTCACTCAGCACTTGATCTTCACTAAGCACTTGAAGGCTGCTTGGCACTTGAAGATCACTCAGCACTTGATCTTCACTCGGCACCTGAAGGCTGCTTGACACCTAAAAATCACTCAGCACCCGAAGGTTGCTCGACTTCAATGTAAAAAGTGGTTAAGTGTGTTGGCACTCAAATGTCAAAACCATTCTAAGACTAACAATCTCCCCCTTTGACATGAGTGACAAAAACACTTAACTAAGCATTATTTATTTGACCTTATGAGTACGTTAACTAATTGCAAAATTATTGTAACTCCCCCTGAGTTGATTATGCCATTATCTGTTTTGTCGTGGTAACCAAAATTGTTGTGCTAAATATGTCTCATGTTGAATGTTGATATAACATTATATCTCCCCCTTTATCTCATCTCCCCCATTCTCTTTATCTCCCCCTTTTTGGCACTTATGTCAAAGGGTTCTAAAGGTTAAGACCCTATTTCATCAAAAATGTACTATTTACCTCTATAATCATCCTAAGAGAAGCATCCCAATTACTCAAAGAAATTTCAAGAAAAATGTACTGGATGGCAATCTCTGTAGTAAGATGAACAAGACCATCTAAAGTAGACAAATTAGGGTCTTTCTTTAGAACATTTTCTGCATAGGCTTGTTCCTTATGGAGGATTTCCATGTGTGGGGTGATGGAAGATTGAAGTTGTAGCAATTTGGCTTTGATGGTGCTCTCTTCTATTGTCAATTCAGCCAATTCCTTCTAAGTACGAAGTGTTTGAGAAAAATTCTTCTCACTTTGAGCTAGATCCTTAGGTAGCTACATGCTTGAAATATTTAGATTCCTCTCCAAGCTCATTATCCTCTGGCTGGTCTCTTGTCTGAAATATGACAAGTCACACAATTTTTTGTACAATGAGAATATATTCTCAAGTACCTGTTTGACCTTTTCAATTTTCTTGGCCAATTCAACTTGTGATAGTGCTATTTCATTTGCAATTTTCTTGTTTACTTTCCCTTGAAATTTCTTTTCAGACCATTACATTAGTTTTACATTGGTCTCTTGGTCTTCATTTTTTACCTGGTCCACTATATTGGCTAGTTGCTCCATTATGGGCTTTGTTTCATCAGGTACCTATAAATTGATAGCATCTAGAAATATATCCTTAATTTCTACTAATGCTTGCCTCTGCTTGTACTCATACCTAAGTACCTCTTACTTCTTCTTCCTTTCAAGTTCCTCTTGCACTTCAATCATTTGGGCGATGGTCATGGTGTCAAAGTCATACCTAGGAATGACTATCTCTTCATCAAGAGTAGGGTCTCCATAGTGAAGTACCCTTGCAACCTTGGTAGAACTCGAGCCTGGTACAAATATCTAAAATGGTACTGCAGAGCTTGGCTACTGTGAAGTTTTAGTGGGAGTCCCTATTCTAGGCAAGTTGGCCAATGTTTGAATTGCTTGCTGCTCCTCTCCTTAGGGCTCTCGCCTTCATTGTCCTATTCTTTTCTACCTTGATCAATGATAGTTATCTTAGGCAATGCACCTTGTGTTTGTGTTGTAGATACAGAGGTATCTCTCTATCTAGTTTTCTCTTTTGTTGTCTCCCCTATAGTTGTACTTACTGAAGTGTCAACCTTAGCAGTTGTATCTTTGACTTCATGCTCTTTAGGTTGAGTACTAGTAGCTATGGGAAGTTGTGAAGGTGGTTCTTGTGGATTCACCTTTTCCTTGGTAATTTTAGCTACTGCCTTCTACAATTCATCTACACTCACCAAAACAGGGCTACTACACAACTGTGATTTCAATTTTGTTTGGTGAAGAATATTCTTGAGATCCTCTGTAGTGAGTGGATTGATGTTTTGAAAAGAGGTGTCAGGGACATCCTTTATTGTTATAGATTCTATAGGTGTAGTTGCAATATGTGGAGGACTAGGTGGTGGCAATTGGGTGTCTTGGACACTCTGTTCTTGTTGCTGCTCCTCAACTGTTGCCTATTCACCTTCTTGGGCATCTTTCTCCTCATCTTCCTCTTTTACACTTTCATCAATATCTTCTTCTTCATTTCTCCCTTCAAAAGGGTCCTCTTCTCCCTCCTTTCTTATAGTTAATCGATAGGTTACCTTCCATATTTATGTTGACTTTTTGACAACATCTTCAATTTGATTCTATAGGATATTGAAGTCTCGGTATTTAGGTACAAATTTGCTTGCATATTTTTTTGCTTTCCTTAGTGATTTGACCTTTTGTAAGGTCTAGCATTACACGAGCCAAAGTTGACTCTCTTATTTCCTTTTCCACTTTGAGGTAGTAATGCCACTTGCTCTCAATTAATGTTCTTAGCTCCTTGGGTATAGAGTCATCAAGTTCAAGTGGAGTAGTCTTGAAATTTGCAATCATAGTGTAGATGGACTCCTCAACTATGTTCTTTTGTTCTATAGACAACTTATTGAACTTTATGGTCTTAAGACCAGACAAATCTACATTATCTCTAATATCATTACAAATGCTTTCTAATCTGGATGAAGTGGAGAATCTTACCATTCTAAATTATTCTTCATTAGATTTTGTTTCTTCTTCCTCTGACTCCTATGGTGCAATAGAAATTCTTTTCTTCTTCTTTGTAGGCCCACCTTGCTCTATTGCCTTCTTCTTTTCTTGTTCCTATTCTGCTTTGGCTATTCCCCTTGTATCTGCCCTTGTAGTTGGCTTTACTAGGCTAGGTTTTGTCACAGTTTTTTGTGCCTTAGGCTATACAACTGGTTGCTTCTTTTCTTTCCTTTTCTTGGGCTCAGCCTTGGGTGCATCCTTCTCTGCACTTTCCTCTTCTTCAACATCTTCACCCATGCCTTGGGTTAATGCAGGTGGTCCTTGCTCTTTCTGTTCTTCATCTCCTTTTGCTTCTTCATCTTCTTCATCCCCTTCTACTATGCCTTCACTAAGTTTTGCCATTAGCTTTTAAACCAATTTATCCTTTTTCTTGAGTGTGGAGGTAGTCTTTAACTCCATATCCACCTTTGACCTTACCACATCATAAGTGCCAAAGTGTGGGACACTCTTGTCTATCACTTCTACCAATAATGCAGTTATTGTTGCAGATGCTTCATCTATGTTGATCTCATAACCAAGAGGCCTTAACCATCTCACTCTTGGTATGGCGGCTTGTACATAGGTATAGTCAATATCTACAAGAAAATAAACATCATTTACATGTTTCTCCACTAAAGAAACTGGAATCCTGAGTCTTTGCTTCATTGATTTCTTAAAATCTTCAAAATAACTTGTCACCAGTGTGTCAAAATTGTCTCCCATTTGTTCTATATATTCATTAATTTGGGCTATGATAGTTCTATCATTTCTCCATGCAAATTTTCCAAAAGAAGAAAATTCATTATGAACATAGAAGAATATACAAACCAAAATTGCACCAAATTTGCATTGGGCACCCTTTGTCCTTCTTATAGCTACTAAGTTTTCATTAATCTATTGTAGCTGTAGCTCTACAAGATCATAAATATGATCCTTTTTCACCAATTTGTAGCCTACATCTACTACAATACAAGGCACACTATTGAGTCGACTGGATTGATAGAATTTATGGGCAGTAACTCTAACAACAAATTCAACAAGAGGATCTTGAATGGTGTCAATTGTCATTCCTCTTTTATTCCACTTGGCACCTAGTTTTTTCTCAATAACCTCCTTGGATTCACTTATCAAGGTCTTGTACCAATCTAGGGTAGGATATCCAGTTACCTTATGAATGATTCTTTTCGTGATCTTTATGGGAACATCTTTTAACCATAGACTACCATCATGAATTCTGCTTAACACAAGTCTAATCCATTCTGTCTTAAATACGGTAGGAAAACCCAAAGCTTGTGTTAAACCCTTCCTCTTAGAAATTTTATATTCATCCTTCAAAACTCCATCAACACACAACTTCTCATAGGCTTCCCTTATTCCCATATCTCCTATGGCCCCTATCTTACAGTTATAGCATCTCCTTACGTCCTGAACCATTACA
Organism: Cupressus sempervirens; assembly: GCA_028749045.1. Classification (NCBI taxonomy): domain Eukaryota; kingdom Viridiplantae; phylum Streptophyta; class Pinopsida; order Cupressales; family Cupressaceae; genus Cupressus; species Cupressus sempervirens. Next base: position 794,922,735 of record CM053791.1, read on the forward strand.
ACTTTTGGGGATATGCGAGAAAGGGCTCCGACGGGATCATTCTTATATGAAACTTCAAGGATTTGATGGAAATTAGGCCACTTAACCTCATTATATACTAGCTAAACCTCAAACAACTCTTTGTCATGGGTTTTCTTAGAACTCGAAGCCATTTGTGCAAACTAGCGTTTCCTTTACAAAGAAATATGAAACTACGTAGCTCAGCACAAATGAAAATACCTCAAGGTCGATGAAAATGCATTGTAAGAGGTTGTAATCTTATTGGGACACTAGATTCTTTGCTATGAAGTCACTCCACTCTCTTTCTCTTCTTTGCTTCTCGTTCACGATGAAAAAAAATGATTAAAATCATGATAATTTACCCTATTTCCATTGCATTAAATGCTCAACTACCCAACTTAGCTTCTGAAAGATTTTGAACATTACTCAGCTTGCACTACATTTCCACTTCACTCGTCTTGCATTGGAGTTACTCAACTCGGCATCAGTCATCAACTCGGTTGTTGTTAGGAACTCGACACCCACTAGAGTTTTACTCAGCCTTTGAGGACAATTTGGCAGTTTTGTAAGAATCTTCATATTATGACTTGGCATCTTTGCTTATGCTTATTTCTTCTTTTCAGTACTTCTTTTTCTTGGGACTGGTGTATGATATAACTTTGTATATTAGCCCCATGCATCTATTCATGTTTAGTTTGATGAAGTGTGATCACTTGACCCATTAGGTGAAGTGATCCCTTCACTTAATGTGATGCACTCATCTTTCTTCTTCCAAGTCTTATTCATTTGCCCTCTTATTTTTTCAACATTAATCTTTTCTTTTCTTTTGTTGGCTTCAATTTTTGGTGCATTAGACCTTGTAGGACAATTTCTGCTGATATGACTAGTTTTCAAGTAGCTGAAACAAGTGGTTTAACTTAGCCACATGCTATAGTTCCCTTTGAAGTGTGTCCTTATACAATTTTCAGGGATATATCCATATTCCTAACAATAATGATAGCTATACCTAGTGTTGTAATCCAAATAGTAGTGATTTTCATTTCCTTTTTTTTTTCTGGTTGATTTGATGTCCACATAGACTTTGATCTACATTCAAAGGCTCTATGCCCATACTTCTTGCAATTGTAGTAGCGGCCTTCAAATCTTGGTGTCTTGATAGTCCTAGTTCTACATTCATGTGCTTGATGTCCTTGCTTCTTGCACTTATGACAATAGCTTTCACTCTTAGGCTTATCATGCTAATGGGCATGCTTTCTTTTGCATACATTAGAGGTGTGTCCTTTCTCACTACATAAATGATAGGTAGGTTTGGTGTTCTTACCTTTGTTGTTTCTTTCTTCTGCAGTCTTGGATGACTCTCCTTCTTTAGTGCTAGTATACCCTAATCCTTGAGTGTCATGGCTGGACCTTGGGGATTTCAGTAACTACTCAAAATAATTGAAAGCTTCACTTGACTTGTTGAGATTCTTTGCTGTTTCTTTTTCTTTGTTCAATTCATTCTATAGTTGTTCATTTTTCATCTTTAAAGTAGAGATCTCAATATCTTTCATATTGAGTTCATGACGAAGGTTCATCATTTGGGCAAGTGTATCCATCTACATGTTTGAGATCCTTGTTAATTCAGTACATTTTTCTTCAAGTCTGTTTGAAAGATTCCTTTTGTCATCTTCCATCATGACTCTATCCTCAACCGCTCTTTTCTTTTTTCCAGTGATTTCACATAACATTATGGTCTGTGATTCATGTTCCATCTTGAGATATCTTATCTCTTTTGCTTGAACTCTATTTTTCTCCATCAGTTGTGCTATTGCTGCATCAAACTCTTTAGTGTCTCCATTGGCAAACACTTGTGTGGTATCAATCTCCCTGTAATTTATATCATTTTCAGCTATAGCTATCTCCTTCCTTCTTTTCAAGGATTTTCTTAATTCCTCTCTATCTTCCTCTACCTTGTGTAGAATGAGATGCACATCTATCACCTAGTTCTCAATGATCTTTCCAAGTTTGAAAACATCCATCTTCAGATCTTTTTCTCCAAGCTGTTAGGCTTCTTTTTGAGAGAACTTAGCTCTGATACCAATTTTTGGAATATTCAAATGGGAAGAATGCTTTTGAGAGGGGGTTGAATCAGAAGTACTAGCCTTTAGCTTATTTTAAATCTTTAATAAAATATAACTAAAATTAACATGCATGCATATAAACATTAAACAATCATGAGAAACAAACATGCATCACCACATAACACTTGAGATTTTGGTAACCTAGAACCCCTCTAAGAATAAGAACGTAAAACTAGGGTGGGGATGATACCCACAAAATCATTGCAATAATAATGTTTGACCACTTCTGATGGTCTGCCCGGTTAAAGGCTTCACACTGTGTCAATAGTGACCTGGTTAAAGGATTTACAAACACTTTACATGAAGTGTTACCTTGTTAAAGGATTTAATCACCCTTTTAAAAGATCTAAAAAATAGTTGTTAAGCTAACCTATCAACATAGGGTTTCCTTTCTAATACAATGGCTAAAGAGTATTAGGTATAATAAACCTAATAGCTTACAATCCTTGATTGCTGAATACAGGCACTTAATCTACTTTCTCTAATCTTGATCATCTAAGATATGATATTTGTTCATATCCATTGCTTTGTTCTGATCAACTAAATGTCTAACTATTTCTCTCTTCCTCAAAGTCTTTTTACTCTTTACTCTAAACCCCACTATAGTTTCCCCATACACTCCTTCATCCATTCATAATACAATGAGATTTAGTCTTCCTTATAAAGACATTCAAAGACTTAGGGTTAGGTGTGGATCTACGATCCATATTGAATCTCTGTTTCCCACTCATTCCTTGCACTTTTTTTATTGGTTGCATGCTTTCTTCATTTTTTTAATTAGCTGCATGTAGTTTGCATAGGAAAAATAAAAGATTCGATCTTATCTATTTGATCCTTCTAGATCCTTCAATGTTGGCCATAAAAATAGTTTACATCTAAATTATTGAAATTACAAACTCATATGTGCATTCTGTGTTACTCGACACTTACTAATTTGTGATGCTCGACACATGTAACAAAACTATCTCACTCGGCTCTTATTGCATTTTTTTTTTGCTTGGAATCATCTGTGACTCAGCACTTAAATATCACTAGGCTCCTATATCATGCTTGACACCTAAAGTCACTCAGCAATTGATCTTCACTCGATACCTAAAGGCTGGTTGGCACCAAAGATCACTCAGCACTTGATCTTCACTCGGCAGTTGAAGGCTGCTCGACACCTGAAGATCACTCAACACTTGAAGGTTGCTCAGCTTCAATGTAGAAAGTGGTTAAGTGTGTTGGCACTCAAATTTCAAAACCATTCCGAGACTAACAATTTTTGTGTAGCTACTTTTGGGTTTCAAGGTCCCTCTAAAACTTGTTTATCTTATCAAAAACAAGGAATAAGGAAAGGTTAGTCTAAAAAGGTTATGCACAAGAAGAGGGAATTTACTATGGAGAGATATTTGTCCCAGTTACAAGATTGGAAGGAGTAAGAACTCCACTTTCTTATTTTTCTTATAAAGGATTCAAATTTTATCAAATGGATGTTAAGTCATCATTTATGAATGGTATACTAGAAAAGGTGGTTTACATTAAACAACCTAAAGGATTTTTTGATCCACACAATAAGAATATGGTGTGTAGATTGCACAAATCTTTATATGATTTATAGCAAGTTCCTAGAGCATGCTATGAAAGAGTGCACAATTATCTTGTGAAGATTGGTTTTGAGAAGACTAAGGAAAAGAATAATTTGTACTTGAAGATAGAAGGAGGTAAACACATTTTATTAGCTGAAATATTTGTTGATAATATCACATTTGGAGGACAAAATGCATTGTGTAAGACATGTACAAATGAAATGATCAAATAATTTGAGATGTCTATGTTTGGAGAAATAAAATTCTTTGTTGGATTACAAGTTTATTAGATAAAATATGGTATTTTCATTACTCAATCCAAGTATGTAAAATAAATATTAAAGACTTTTGGTATGGAGGATTCAAGACTAGTTAGTACGCCCATGGTGATAGGACACAAAATATCCAAAAATGATGATTCTATTGAGGTAAATCAAACATTATACAGGTCTATGATTGGAAAATTGCAATGTAGTTCATAAAAGACTTGACATTGCACTAGCTATTGAGATTGTTGCAAGATTTTTTTGCAAATCTTAAGGAGAATCACTTAATGGTTACTAAAAGGATTATGAGATGCCTAAAAGGTGCAAAAGACTATGGTCTATACCACCAAAAGAATGACAAGTTTGAATTGAGAACCTATACAGATGTTGATAGGGTTGGAAACATTGATGACATGAAAAGTACAATTGGTGGAGTATTTTTCTTAGGAAAAATATTGGTTACTTGGACCAGGAAGAAACATAATTGTATTTCACAATCTACTACTAAAACTAAATATGTGGTTGTTTTAGTGAATTTTACAAATGTGGTGTGGGTCAAACAGTTACTTAGAGGAATGAAGGAAGAAATCACTAAACCTGTGATACTAAATGGTGACAATACAAGTGCTATAAACAAATCTAAGAATCATGTGATGTATATAAAGAAAAAGCACATTGAAATCAAGTATCATTAATTGAGATAGTTGGTTCAAGATAAATAAGTGAGAATGGAATAGGTGAATACAAAGGAATAGATGGTTGATATATTCAGAAAAGACTTACCTAAGGATGCACATGAATATCTTAGAGGTAAAATAGGGGTGATACCCCTATCAAAAGCTACTTAAGAAGAAAGAGTATTGCCTTGCATCAACTAAGTTGAATGGGACTTTACAACTTGATCCAATGGATCTTAATTTAGGAACTTCCTAAATTAAGGAAGGAGATGAAACATAACATTTATAGTCACATGCAAGGTGATGGAGAGAAAACCTAAATTGCTGATATTTACATGAAAATATGTCAAGCCTTTGGCATTGTTTTCAAAGAGGGAGATATTTCAATACAAGTATAAGGGAGAGTTAGTACCAAGAAAGAGAGAGATTAGAAAGAAGGATAAATATGTGAAAGAGAAAGGAGACTAGTTTACACTAAATATATAAAGAAGAAGACATATTGTAGCCTATACAGAAGAAAGAAGGACAAATATTGATAGAGGGAGAGATTTAAATACAAGGTATTAAGTTTTTATTTGGTATTTTTATTGGTATTGGTTTGTCATCAATGCCAAAGAGGGAGATTGTTGAAATGAAGAAGATTTTTGAAGTATAGAAATAAGGAAGATTAATGAAAGCTATCATAGAAAAATCATTATTTTGTCACTAATGTCAAACCTACTACTTTCTGGTGAGACAATTGCTAAGTTGGTTTGAATGCTATGATTTGATTGATTGATGAAGTGGATTTGAAAAGAAAGGATAATAAGAGTACTTAGAGAAAGGTTGAGTTATATGGTGTATAAACAAAGCACTAAGATCAAGTAAGACTTTGATGACATAGTGCATTTTTTATCTACTTAAGACTACAATGAAAAGATGCTTCAGAAAAGATAAGAAAGAGACTAAGAAAAGAAATGTGTTTACCAAGCCTAATTGAACAAATGGTGGAAGCTAAGAAAGTCCATGTAGGCCTAGCAGAAGGTTAGTTGAAGTCAAGCAAAGAAAAATTCAGTGTGTGCCAAGCAAAGGGAATTAAGATGACCAAGAAAGTAAAGACTTAGTGTATGTTGAGCAACCTAGTGTTGATTGAGCATCAGAAGATAGTTAGCGATGAGAAAACATGTTATTCTTGAGTTCTAGTAAAATGAGTTTGTTCAAATATTTGATGAATTTGAGCGGACAAAGTTGATTTCTTGAATTGTGTGAAGTGTGTGGAAGAAAAGTATGATGAGCTGGTGGCACATAATTCAAGATAAACTATTTCAAGATGAATGTGAAGAAGATTCTTAAGGAAATTTTTAGAAGGGAAAAAAATGGAAAAGATGGTAGATTCAATGAATCTGACCTAACCCTAAGATGGATGATTAATGTGAAGCTGAAAAATATCTAAATTATCTATATAAGGAGATAACAAGCTAGAAGAAAATTATCACAGTGTGAACCAGAGATAGTCAAGGATTCTTGAGGTGTTGCTTCATTTGGTGGCTGAAGGAATGAAATTATAGTTGGCATACTAAGCATGAAGGCTTGAGAAGGTGAAGGCTTGAAGGGTGAACAAGCTATCAGAGATGAAGAGGAATGAATGTCAAGTAGAATGAAGGATTGAATAAGAGATCTATAATTTCAAAGTGAGTTATTTTGTCATCATATCAAGTCCTATTGTTACTTTCTAACAAGTGTATCAGTTAGGATAAATACTCTGGATTAAGGTTGAACTAACAGTCATGAGTAAATCCTTTAATAGGGTGATATTCTAATGGAATGTTCTAAAGTCATCTAACAAGGTTCACTCCTAACAAGGTGATTAAAATCCTTTAATCAAGGTCACATTTAACAATGTAGCTTGTAACCTTTAACAAGGTTGGCTCCTCATAGAGCTCACTTTAGAAGAGTAAAAACTGGCAGCATGTTACTCATGGTTTTTCCCAAATTGGGCTTCTATGTAAAATACTTATGTCAAGTTGTGCGGATAATTTTATGGTATTTCATGTTTACATTTCTACAAAGTTCATTTGACCTAGGACAATAATATACTATGGTTTGAGATATTGGATGATCAATTCATGTATGTGTATTTGTTAAGTACTGAAAAGTATTATTAACTAATTAACCCTCCTCTTAGTTATTCTAAAATATTCCAACAAAACTATTTCACGTGGTTTTTACTAAGTTCCTTCAATTTTTTCTTCATCTCCTTCATTGACCATGCAATATTGATACTCAATCAAGCATATCCTTTTTGTTGACATATTAGTCAAATTTGTTATTAGTGACACACACTTATTTAGATTATGTATAGCTACCAATCTCATTGAATATTTTATAGTGTTCTCCATGTAATTAAATAGTTGTTGAGTTTCTACAGTTGCTACCGAGTTCTTTGGACTATTTCCAATGGTTATCGAGTAGATTCAAATAGTTCGAAGTTCAACAGTGAAAATAGAGTAGTTCAGTGTATACAAAATTTATTAGTGGTTACTGAGTTTGTAGTTTATGTGATGCAAAGCCAGTGATTACTGAGTTCTCAGTTCATGCGATGTGAAGGTAGTGTTGACTAAGCCACTCCATGATAACCAAGTGATTCAGTGTTTTCCATGTTGCACAATATCTACTGAGTCACCAGAGTAGACCAAGTTCAAGACTACTTGAAAGTTATTAGTATGGACCAAGCTTCTACATTGACCAAGTGCATGACAATGGATGTTGAGTATCAAAACCTTACTAAGTCAGTCTTTAGAACCTAAGTATCTTCATATTGGTTGACATTGTCATATTTGTGTTAACTTGTGTCATGGCCAACTTTGTAATTTTGAAAATTGGTTTGGTATATGTATGTGATGCATTGTATCATACCAATATAGTATGGAATGTAATGTATATGTAATGCAAGTGTAAGAATGTGAATGTAAGCAGCATATAAATATTTATGAAGGCCATATCAACATAAGGAGTAGCAATGAAAAATCTTTCACAAAAGGGTGATCAGTAGATCAAGGAATCTCTATCAGCAAAACTCAGTTGCAAGTCACATATCTACTGCTTCATCCTAATAGGTGAACTAGTCAAAATCCTCTAACAAGGTAAACCTGACAGTCTTTTCTAAATCTCTTTACCGAGTGCATACTTCATTGTATGTTTGTAAATCCTCTCACAAGGTAGACCTAGTAGTCCTATTTGCTCCTAACAGGACAGATCATTAGAAGTGATCAATGTAAGCCTTAAGAGGCCAACTTTATACTATAGTACTAAAGTTTTGTGGGTTTCATCTCCACCCCAGTTTTACTTTCTATTTGAAATATTTTTGGGTCACCAAATCATTGTGTTCAATTATTTTGGATACTTTTATAATATTGGTTTCTCATGCATGCAGTTATATCAGATGTGATGAATTAAATGTTAAATTGTTTATTGGATTCAAAATTAAAATTGGTAGAAGTTTTAAAAGTTATTGGTTCACCCCTTCCCTCTTAGTAACTTATCTTAGTCTTGAATATTTCCAACAATTGGTATAAGAGCATTGTGGTTCTCAGGAGAAAGTTTAACAGCTTGAGAAAAGATCAAGGATATGGAGATATTTAGACTTGATAAGGCTATTGACAATGAAAAGTTGGATCAGGAAATGGCCATTTCATAACTCAAGAAAGCTAAGGAGAAACTTTCCCAATCCCTAAAATGAAGAAAGGAACTTGCAAATCAAAAGAATGACCATGTCTACATTGAAGAAAGAATTGAAGAGTTTTTGCCTTCAAATAGTTTAGATGAAGTAAATGATGCAATCAAAGAACTCCTAGAGAAGAATGGTTCCCTATAAGAAGAAGTAAGAAAGTTAAAAAGAGAACAAGAAATTCAGTCAGTGAGGTTATGTGAAATCTTGGAATAGAGGAACAAGATAAAAGAAGAAATGGATGGAAGGAATAATGACGTCCAGAACCAATCCCTTTAGCATGCAGACCTTATGGATTAAATCTTCAATGCAAAGTAGGAAATCATGAGCCAAAGATAGATCAATGAAAGATTAAGGAATGATCTAAATTTAGAAAGACAAATCAATGAAAGAATAAGAAATGAGCTAAGATCTGAAAAGAAAATTAGTGAAAGATTGAAAAATGACCTAAACATTGAGAAGCAAATCAATGAAAGAATGATGAGATCTCAAGCAAACATGGCTCAATTGAATGAGAAAAATATCTATAGGCAAAAAGGAAAAGAAGTAATTGGATACAAAGAAGAAGGTGAATCCTCTAAACAAGGTGCTCAAAGGAATCACAGACCTATTTGCAATCACTGCGATAAGATAGGTCATACATCTAACAAATGTTGGAGTAATGGAAAAGAAAAATTCAATTGAAAATGCTACAACTACAATCAACATGGTCACAAATCTAATGAAAGCAAAGAGAAACCAAAATTTGAACGCAACTTTCATAAATGCAAGAAACATGGACACAAGGCATCAGAATGCAAAACAAAGACATGGAATTCTGCAAAGAAAATTGTGAAAGCAATATTTGGTTGGGATTATAATACCTGGTGTAGAAGTCATTACTATGGTGAATATGGAAACATTGGTATGAATTGTGTTAAACATCATATGAGAAAAAGGGATACCACTATAAGATGTTATTTTTGTACAAAACTTGGTCATATTGCCAAAAATTGTATGAATACTATTAAGATTAAAGATGAGAAAAAGATAAGAGCTAATAACATTTGAAAGTAGGTGATATGGAAATGGATTCCTAAGTCTACCAAGGATATTGTTCTGAGTAATGATGGTCAAGTCACTCAAGAACTGGGTGAGTCTACCACTTATAATTAAGTTCTTAAGAAAGAACTAGAACTGGGCTATAAAATAAAACATCATAATTAGTTTCAGTTGGAAGGTGACAAAGATCCAAATCCATATGTGAGATACAAAGGTATCACTAAGTAAGATCTATATCAATTATTACTAAGTTACCTTCTCTACCAAGTAAGGTCAGGTCATAGGATCCACTGAGAAAGGTCAAGAGTAACATAGGCACTTATAGTTACCAAGTCATGAAGACTTCACCGAGTGATCAAGATAAAGTAGTGGATGATAGCCTGTCAAGCATTATGTTAACTCATCTACCATTGTACCAAGCATTAATGGAATTTTTTTAACAAAAAGCATGAAAGTGAATTCATTCTTCACCATGAATTTTTGAAGTGCTATTACAAAGTGCTATTTTCTATGCAATCAAGCGACTTGAGAAAATTTCCTACAATCATTTTTGAAGTTCTCTCAAGCTACCAAGTGAAAATGGCATCTAGCAATAGTAGCAAGGTAAAGAAAGGTTCTGATATGTTGGTTCGAGGTGTTGAGTGGAAGGCACTAGACTTCAAACTCATGCCTGTGGTTGTGGAAACCCTAGACCCCAGTGGAGCTCAATCACAAATCCGCTCCTAAGGTACTTCTTGTTAATTACATTAGAACTCTTTTTAAATGCACAATTCAAGAAATTGGTAGTTTTGGGATGGATGATGCCCTAGCTCAGTTGTGTGTTGATAGAACCCTCAAATTCAAGCATCAGCATTTGGAAACAAAAGATTTAACTCACATTCCCCATATGCCCCGAGAGTTTCAAGTTAAATGGATTAGCTATATTCTTAGCTAGGTGCACAGTGGTCAATTATGGTTGGAGCAACCAATATTGATAACCAAAAAGATGTTCCATCAAATAATTAGTCTTCCCATGCTTGCCAAAGATAAGAACACCAAAACTCTAGGTCAAGCTGAGTTAGAAAATAAAACCCTAATCGAGTGGAACAATAGAGGCATGAAAATAAGTAGTGTCACAGATGCAAAACTCAAGTTTGGTATTCATGTTATAGCTCACAAGATATATAGTTCAAGCCAACTCAACAATGTATCCTATGAAGCTGTGGACTTGGCATTCAAAGTGGTGAAAAACAACTCATCTTATGACCTCATCGAGTTGTTGTAGAGGCAATTCAACAAAAATATGGAAAGCTTTAGAACCTCCAAGAATAATCCTTGCAAATTTAGTTCTCTCTTAACAATTTTATTCTTCTATTTGTAAAATTCTTTCCCTTCTAAAGGCATTATGGTCTAGAGAAAGGATGTGCCAAAATTGTACCAAATAAATAAATACATTGTATAAATGGGAGAAAACTATGGTAGCATCATGGAAAACTACTTCAATGTGTTTAAAGACATAATGAAAAATAGGTTCAAAATACCTAAGAAGTTAGTTGAGGATTACAAGGATGATGTGTGTTTTATGGTTGATTGTGATAAAGTATACATCTAGGTAGTCAAGCCTAGAACTATATGGTAAAGCCTCTTGGCTATGAAGTAAACATTGATGAGACCAAAGATATCATTGAAGCCCTTGTCAATGAACTTGTGGATCCCAAGGCCCCTTACTTTGGTACCTATGATGAAGCAAAGGCAAGAATAGAGCTTGAAATAAAGCTACCTCAGGCCGTTAACAAAGGGAAAAGGAGGATAGCCAAACTGAAAACTACTGCACCTCTCATGTTAACCAAGGGCAAAGGTGAAGATGAAGAGTAGGTAGAGGATGAAGAAGAAAAAGAAGAAGAAGATAAAACTTTAAAGAAAAGGGCAAGGTGATCATCACCAAGCCTCCAAAGGAATCCATTGTAGTCTTCACAAGGTCTAGGAAGTAAGGAAGTGATATTGTTCTTAGTAGACCTCCTCCCACCTTCCAAGAAAAGTTGAAACAAATGGAAGAAGGTGCTAGTATAACAAAATTCAAATATTTGAAGTATGAGATGAGGATAGAGGCAGAGCAGAAATAGGTTGAAGAAATGTTGCTGACACAAATAGAAAAAGACATATATGCACAAACCTTGAGGTAGTTACTATTGAGCATGATATATGTTGAGGTAAAGGAGTCTTTAAAGAAAAATGAAGATAAAATGACTTTAGGTTTGATACATGTCTAATTTTTATCAAAGATATAGAGCATGTAGTTAAGAATGCTACAAACATGTGGAAGAACATTTATCATCTACATAAACCAAGTGAATTCCTAGTAGATGTAAAGGATGATGAAGAAGAAGAAGGTAAGGATGAAGAGGATAATAAAGGAACAAATCATTCTATTAGTATTGATTATGAAGAATATAAGGAGCAGTTAGCTAAAGAGAAGGAAGAAGAAGAGGATCAAGGAGCAGAAGCTACAAAGGAAGATAAGGAGGATGGTGAGGAGACTAACACAATAAAGATAGTAGCTACAGTCATTACCTCACTTGCTCACTCCCCAAGAAAACTCTTGACAACATCAAGTATGGAGGTAGCTTCAACAAGTATGGTTGTGACTACATTAGATACATCAAATGTCCAATAAATCTTTGCACCAACATAGCTTAGCATATCAATGACATAAGTGACTTCCACTTCATCAACAAAGCTGTAGGTTACTCTTTCTTCTGTTGAGTTGAGTTCTTTAGCCATCTGCTCTCCAATTTTGACTTCTTCAGTTTTGAGTTCATCCATGGTAAGCACTCCAATTTTTTCTACTTCAATTTTGGCTTCATCAATTTTGGATTCTTCTAGCATCTCTATAAGTACTCCACTAGTTAGTGCTATAATAGCTTTTACTGCAAGCCCAAGTATGTCTACCATTGTTTCCATTCTAGGTACTAAGAAAATAAGTACAAGGATAGTTGAGCCTAAGTTTCAACTGAGTACAATTTTTTTTAAAGGAAAGGAAATAAAAGAAGATATAAATCTAGATGAGGAAATAGAAATCCCCAAATGGAATTTCTACAATCTTTCTGTAGATCAAATGCACATGGTTGGTAAACCTCTTTAGAAAAAGGCTAAGTAGAAAAAATTGAGAGAAGAAAGGGACAGAGAATATAAGATATTAGATGATGCTATGAACATTTCGATTGAGGCTATTGGAGTTGAGGTTGATTCTTCTCAACTAATTTTGTTTCAGCTTGAAGAGGTAGTTGAAAATTTTAAAGAGGACACCAAGGGACAAGAAAAATTAATTGAAAAAGAAGAAAAGAAGTTCAATAATAAAGTGTTGGAGCACATTGCTATTAATCAAGTTGAATTATCAATAATTTTGGTCAATCTTGAGGCATCCTGTTCTAATGTGTCATCATTTTTTGCTAAGCTATGTGATGTCACCAAGTATACCAAAGAAGTTAAGGACAAATTGTCCAAAATTGATATTGATCTCAAGGCAAGTTCTCATCAATTGCAACTTGACCCTAGTTCAAGCTCTGCACATTTTAAGAAGATTAGATTTTTGTTAGATATGTAGGTAGAGTTGTTAAGAGAAGAAGCAAGGATCTATTCCACACTAGTTGATATCAAAAATATGATCCTTCCTATCATGGATTCTTTGCAAAAACACATTGTTTATTCAAAGACCTTGATCTAGGACAACAAATTCTCTTTTGTTGATCACATGATTGAACTCTCAGTAAAAGTACAAATTGCCATTCAAACATGCAAGGTCTTATAGGAAAACTAGTATAAAACATTGGCAATTACCCTCAAGGTACACTTTGAATTCTTATCTCATTTTGGTGTCTCCATGTAAATATGTTGACTAAACCTTTGGCATTACTATCAAAAAGGGGGAGAAGAGTAGAGTTACAGGAGGAGATATTTATATAAGAGAAAATTTTCATGTACATAATAGATTACATAGTATGAGGAGATATATACTATGTATATATCTTACAAAGATCAATTTTGAGAAATCTCAAAAACAATCTAAGCTAGTATCACATGGTGATGAATATAAGGTATTCAATTTGGTGCTAATAAGTGTTTTGTCACTAATGCCAAAGGGGGAGATTGTTGACATATTAGTCATGTTTGTTATTAGTGACACACACTTAGATTCTATACAACTACCAAGCTCATTGAATAGTTTACTGTGTTTTCCATGTAATTTAGTAGCCATTGAGTTTCTACAGTTGGTACCAAGTCCTTTGGACTATTTCTAGTGGTTATCAAGTATATTTAGTTAGTGTGAAGTTCAGCAGTGCAAATTGAGTAGTTCAGTGTATACCAAGTTTATTAGTGGTTATTGAGTTCACAATTTATGTGATGTGAAGCTAGTGGTTACCTAGCATTGTAGTGTCTACCAAGTTTTCAGTTCATGTGATGTGAAGGTAGTATTGACTGAGCCACTCCATGATAACCAAGTGATTTAGTGTTTGCCAAGTTGTACAATATCTATCGAGTCACCAATGTAGACCAAGTTCAAGACTACTTGAAAGTGATTAGTATGGACCGAGCTTCTATGTTCACCAAGTGCATGATGATGCCAAGTAGTGACAGTGGATACTGAGTATCATAACCTCACTGAGTTAGTCTTTAGAACCTGAGTATCTTCATACTGGCTAAATTTGTCATATTTTTGTTATCTTGTGTCATGGCCAACTTTGTAATTTTGAAAATTGGTTTGGTATATATATGTGATGAATTGTATCATATCAATATAGTATTGAATGTAATGTATATATAATGCAAGTGCAAGAATGCGAATGTAAGAAATAGATAAAGATTTTTGAAGGCCATATCAGCATAAGGAGAAGCAATGACAAATCTATCACAGAAAGGTGATCAATACATCAAGGAATCTCTATCAACAAAACTTAGTTGCAAGTTAGAGATCTACTGCTTCATCCTAATAGGTGAACTAGTCAAAATCCTCTAACAAGGTAGACCTAACAGTCTTTTCTAAATTTCTTTATTGAGTACATACTTCATTTTATGTTTGTAAATCCTCTCACAAGGTGGACCTAGTAGTCCTATTTGCTTCTAACAGTGCAGATCATTAGAAGTGATCAATGTAACCCTTAACAGGCCAACTTTACACTATAGCACTGATGTTTTGTGGGTTTCATTCCCACCCTAGTTTTAATTTCTATTTGGAAGGTTTCTGGGTCACCAAATCATTGTGTTCAAGTGATGTGGATACTTTTATATTTTTAGTTTCTCACCCCCTTAGTAACTTAGCTTAGTCTTGAATATTTCCAAGACTTTTGACTTGTTTCAACTCTTTGCTTCATCTAACTATCTTCTTGACTTCATGTATTGATTAAACAACACATTATCTTATTAAGGACTGACTACTCAAGTACCTATTTTATTTCCATGATACTTAACACATTTCAACTCACCCTTTTAGTAGGTCATCACATGATCTCTTATTTTCAAACCCTCTTCATCAATCAAATGATATGGCATTCTACACTATTAGTAAAATATCTCTCTAGTAAGTTTGACACTCTTCCTTACCAATAGGTTTGAGATCATTGAAAAAATAAAATTAGTACAATTGTAGTTTAAAAAAAATAAAATATAAAGATATGAAAGGAAATAAAATATAAATGACTCAACTTGAAATGTGTAGAGGCAGATGTATTTTCTCTCCAAAACTTGCAAATATGAATTGTTTAAGAATATATGTTCATGGATCTCAAAATGAAATGATGAAAGGAAAAAAACCCATAAATCTCTCTAGAATCTAAGATCATAGATCTAGGTCAACTTGGGAAGACATCTTATGAGGATGTTGATGTAGTCCAATGATCTGCAACTAATGAGCTTAGAAATCTTGAAAATAGTAAGTTCTAGATCCATAATCCTTTTCACTCCCAACGTATAAATCAACACAAAAATGAAGGGTTTTGGGGGTTTTATTAGGGAAGATATTGCCTTGGTCAAGGCCTTGATTAATGAATTAACTATAATTAATAAATTTAAATTTAATTCAAAAAAGATAAATGTAAATATTCACCTTGCTTTTAGAAATGCTTGTCAATAAGAACTTGTTGTGATGTATGTTGTACTTTTTCAATTTAGTATGAAGGATATAGGATATTTCCATAATTTCTATGGATATACCATAACCATATCATGGAGCCATGAATGTGAATGTGCATCAACAAAGAAGATAATGATTCCTCATTGTACATCTCTGATGCAAGCGCATCCTGAGTTACCTTGTAATCCTGCACTTTTTATTCATTCTACCAGTTTCTACTGAGTTCTAATTGCTATCGAGTTCTAGTTACTGTCGAGTGCCAGTTGCTTCCAAGTTCCAGTATCCATTTAGTATAAGTTCCAGTGTGTGTCAAGTAATCCAGTGTGTGATGAGCTATCTAGTGTGTTCTGAGTTATCTAGTATTGGTTGAGTGTTCCTTCATGTACCAAGTGAGCCTATTATTTGCTAATACTCAGTTTCTTCTTTAGCCAAGTTATCTATGTTTAGTTCTAAGTGGGATCTGACTTGCATACTTAATTTTAGTCATGAATTTAATGATACTATCTTGTTTAGGGATGAGTATTGACCATTTTGGGGTTGGGCTTTCTATTATGTAATATTATAGAATCTTCTATAAAGAATTTTGACAAGTATAAATAAGGTATTTAGGCTTAGGTTAGAGGTAGAAGTGTGAGCATAACTTAGAGGGTTTTGAAAGGGGAATACATATGTGTCTAGAAATGAAAATTTGAAGTTGGATCATGGATTTGGAAGTTGTATTTTGGATTTGGTTGTAACCTAGAAGGCCTTACAACTAGGCATGTATTCTGATTACTTGATGAATCAATAAAGTATTTTGTTCTCTCTCTCTCTCCTTAGTGTTTTTCTTTGTTGTTTTCTTCTATTGTGTAAACTCTACAAGGTGGTTTGGATAATTGGGTGTGCCCTTGGTCCTAATTATTTCATTTCTCCTGGCCTTAGGTGGTATCAAAGCTTGAGGTTCATCCTTGTGGAGATTGGATTGTATATAACCCTAAGTGAATTTGGTTGTGGTGTAGCAAATCTGAGGATTTGACCTACAACTTGTAGAGGGTTACAATCTTGTAGGAACCTAATTTGTAAAGATGGTTTAAGGTAGAGGAAATGTTGATAATGAAATATTAGATACATTAATACAAATTATAGCCAGATTAGATGTGTTGGAGGAAACCTAAAGGAGAGGAGCGCACCCTAATGATGTGAGTGATAATGAAGTAGTAGCACCAAACCCTAATCTAGAACCTAAAGAAGATCAAGATGAGGCAATATTGTTGAGGGTATTATCTAGGGAAAATTTAAAGGCTACTATAGAAGTTGTTCCTTATGATGGGAATTGGAAACCAATGCTATGTTAGATTGGATCTCTAAAATGGAGAAGTTCTTTGACTATGAAAACACTCCTAATAATAGGAAGGTGAAGATTTAAGTTACTAGGTTGAAAGGACATGCCTCACTAAGGTGGGAGCATTTGCAAATTGATAGACAAAGGAGAGGAAATGAGAAGACCAGAACTTGGATGAAAATGGTGAACAAGGTAAAGAAAAAATTCCTTCTTACTGATTATCAAGTTAACTTGTTGAGAAAGATGCAAAATTTGAGACAAAGAGAAATGAATGTAAAGGAGTATATTGAGGAATTCTATAGATTGGACATAAGATATGGACATATGGATGATGATGTTGAGAAAATTGAAAGGTACATAAATGGATTGAGATCTAGAATTTAAGATGAGATAAGCTTTTTGAGATTTGAAAGTGTGGAAGAAGTATACCAATATGCCTTGAAAGTTGAGGAGATCTTGAAAAAGAAGCATGCACAAAGACAAAGAGGTAGAGGTTGTAGATTCTAAATAGGTAGAGGTGGATCTTATGGAGAAGGTGGAATATCTAATTATTTTATACAACATAAGGGAAAATATGAATTGAAGAATGATGAACAAGGAAAGATCCAATGGAAAGGTGGTGATTCTTACTAAGGAGGTACTGGTTCTTACTGAGGAAGAGGTAATTCTTATTCTAGAGGTGGATTTCATGGTAATTTTTTCAAATGTGTTAAAGAAGGGCATAGATCATTTTAATGTAGATCATCTAAAAGTGGTAAAGGTAACAAAAATGTTGTGATTCAAGGAGAAACTAAGGGTTCACCCAGTGGACCTGAGGCTAGTGAAAATTTGATGGTGAGAAGAACCTTATGTAATAAGGGAAGTGATGAGGAACCTATTTTAAGGAGAAGTCTTTTCAAAACCAAAAGTAAGATGGCTAGAAAATGTTGCAAGGTAATCATTGAAAGTGAAATTTCTAAAAATTTGGTATTAGAAGAATTGGTTACAAAGTTATAGCTGCAGAGGATGAAGCATCCTAAACCCCATCATGTTTCATGGCTCAAAGATGAGCATAAGATATTGGTAACTAAGAAATGCCTTGTGAAGTTTAAGATTGGACATTACTTTGATGAAGTTCTATGTGATATTATGCCTATGGATTGTTGTCATATTTTGTTGGTTAGACCTTCACAATATGATATATATGCTATACATGATGGACGATTGAATCAATATACTCTTTAGGTGAATGGGAGAAAGAAATTTTTTTTGCCTTTGATTGAAAGTCTACATGAGGTTAATTGTACTACTCTGAGAATTTTCATGGTTAATTGTTAAAAATTTTGAAAAATAAATGAAAATGAACCAACTTTGTTTTTTTTATAATTCCTAGAGGACCAAGTTTTGGTAGTAATGACTGAGCAATAGAAGAAATTGGTAGAGGCTGAGTACCAGAAAAAATTGAAAACTTGTTGAATGCATATAAAGAGATTGTTGTAGAGGATATACTTGATGGTTTACCTCTAGTAAGGAGTATAAATCATTGTATGGATCTAATTCTTGGAGGTATTTTTTTGAATAAAGCACCATATAGATTGACACCTATAGAGAATGAAGAACTTATCAGACAAGTGCATGAGTTACTGTAGAAAGGTTTGATCAAGGAAAGTTTGAGTGCATGTGTTGTACCTATTGTATTGGTACTTAAGAAGAATGGAGAATGGAGAATGTGTACTAATTCCAAAGCTATTAAAAAGATCATAGTGAAATATAGGTTTCCTATACTGAGGATGGATGACATAATGTATTGTTTAAGTGGAGCAAAGTATTTTAACAAGATTGATTTGAAGAGTGGTTATCATTAGATCAGAATCTAAGAAGGTGATGAATAGAATACTGCTTTCAAGACAAAATATGGTTTGTATGAATGGTTGGGTATGCCTTTAGTTTGAATAACACAATTATTACTTTCATGAGGTTGATGAATGAATTTCTAAAAATATTTTTGGGTATGTTTGTGAGTTTTATCTGGATGACATTCTAATATTTAGTAAGACTAAGGAAGAACATCTTGAGCATGTTAGATAGGTATTGCAGAGATTGAAAGAGGAAAAGTTGATGATTTATCTAAAGAAGTATTCTTTTATGAAAGAAGAGATTTTGTATTCAGGATTTTTGATTTTAGATGATGGTTTGAAGATGGACCCTGAGAAGGTAAAATAAATTTTAGAATGACCTACACCTGAGAATGTGGGTGAGGTAAGATCATTTCATGGTTTGGCTTGTTTTTAATAGAAGTTTATAAGGAATTTCAATTTTGTTTGTAATGCTATGACTGAGACAATGAGAGGAGATAAAAAGGAATTTAAGTGGAGACATAGGGTTGATAAGAGTTTTGAGACTTTGAAACAATAGGTTGTTGAGTTACCTATATTGGCTTTTCCTAATTTCAAAAAGATATTTCAAGTTGAATGTGATGTAAGTGGTAGTGCAATAGGATCTATATTGAGTCAAGAAGGTAAATTTATTGCTTTCTTTAGTGGGAAGTTGAATGATGATATTTCATATATGATCAAGAGTTTTATGATATTTTCAAGCATTGAAGATGTGGAGACATTATTTGATTCCTAAGGAGTTTGTGTTATATATTGATCATAAAGCCTTACAATACTTGGGAAGTCAACATAAATTAAATGAGATACATATGAAGTGGGTTGAGTACTTGCAGAGTTTCAAAGTTTTTATCAAGCATAAAAGTGGAGTTACTAACATATTTGTTGTTGTATTGAGCAGAAGACATTCTTTGTTGACTGAGATGAAGGTTGAAGTTCTTGGTTTTGATGACATGAAAGAGTTGTATGATACTAATCCTAATTTTTCTAAGGCATGGAAAGAGTGTAGCGCACCAAATCTAATAGATCACATAAATAAGTATGATGAGTATTTTATTCAAGAAGGTATGTTATTCAGTTGTGTATTCCTAGAAGTTCTATGAGGTTGAATTTGATTAATGAAAATCATAGTGGTAAATTGGCTAGATATCTTAGAATTGATAAGACATTGAGTTTGCTGAAGGAGAACTATTATTGGCTATAAATGTGTAAGGATATTCAAAAATTTGTAAGGAGTTGTGGAGTTTGTCAAGTTGCAAAAGGAGTAAGTTAGAATATTGGTTTGTATACACCTATTTCTATTCCTGAGAAACCTTGGAGTGACATCAGTATGGATTTTGTTCTTGGATTTCCTGAAACAATGAAGGGCTATGATTCTATTTTTTTTTTTTTGAATATATTTTTTAAGATGGATAATTTCATACCATGTAAGAAGATATTTGATGCTGAGCATGTGCCTAAACTTTTATTCAAAGAGATTGTGAAATTGAATGGACTACCAATAAGTATTATTTCTAATAGAGACAGTAAATTTTTTGGTTATTTTTTGAAGTTTTTGTGGAAGAAGATGGGTACTAAATTAAGGTTTAGTTCTACATTCCACCCACAACTAGATGGAAAAACATAGGTTCTGAATAGAAGCTTGGATAATTTTTTGAGATGTTTAATTGGAGATAAGAAAAGTAATTGGGAGATGGTATTAGCACAAGATGAGTTTGCATATAATAATTTTGTGAATAGGACTATAGAAAAAACACCTTTTGAGATTGTTATAGGAATGTAGCCTAGAGGAGTATTAGATTTGAGGGATGTTGTTGGTAAAGAAAAGAGAAGTGCTACAGGGGAAGAATTTTCTAATTTCATGGAGTCTTTGCATAAGGAAGTAAAGTTGAGGATGGAACAAAAGTAATCGGAATTATAAAGAGAATGTTGATAATTCTAGAAGACATCATGTTTTTGAAGTTGGTGATGAGGTGATGGTTCATTTGAAGAAAGGAAGATTTCATGTTGGAACATACAGTAAGTTGAAGATGAAGAAGTTTGGACCTTGTAAGATCTTGAGGAAGTTTGACAGTGGTAATGCTTATGAAGTTGAGTTACCCGATGACATGAATATATGTCATATATTTAATGTTGCTGATTTGTATAAGTATCATAAGTAAAATGATGAAGTTGAAAAGGTATTGGATCAAAGAGGTTGCAAAAGAACAAGAGGAAAATATTACTATGAATATTTGGTGAAGTGGAAAAATAGACCAATTGAAGATGCCACATGGATTCCTCAATTTGAGTTAGATTCACCTTAGGTTGTAACACTTGTATGATTTAGGAGAATCGTTTCTTTCAACCCTAGTTGTCTAATGTAGGAGCATCCTAGTGTGCCTTGTAATCCTATTCTTTTTGTTCATTTTGCTAGTTGTTGCTAAGTTCCAGTTTCTAGTTACTACCGAGTTCCAATTGCTACCAAGTTCTAGTTACTGTCAAATGCCAGTTGCTACCAAGTTCTAGATTCTAGTTGCTATTGCATTCCACTATGTGTCAAGTTATCTAGTGTGTTTTGAGCTATCTAGTGTATGTCATTTTATATAGTATTGGCCGAGTGTTTCTTCATGTACTGAGTGAGCCTATTATTTGTTGATCCGCTTGGTTCCTTGTTTAGCTAAGTTGTCTGTGTTTTAGTTCTTAGTGGGAGATGACTTGCATATTTAATTTTGATCATGAATTTAATGATAGGATCTTTTTAGGGATGAGTTTTGACCATTTTGGGGTCATCCTTTCTATTATTTAATGTTCTAAAGTCTTCTATAAGCCATTTTGGAAAGTATAAATAGGGTATTTGTGCTTAGGTTAGAGGTAGAAGTGTAAGAAAAATTTAGAGGGTTTTGAAAGGGGAATGAATATGTGCCTAGAGCTGTAATTTGAAGCTAGATCATGGATCTAGAAGTTTTATTTTGTATCTAGCCATAACCTAGAAGGACTTATAGTTGGACATGTATGTTGATTACTTGATGAATCAATAAAGTATTTTGTTCTCTCTCTCCTTTGTATTGTTCTCTGTTGTTTTCTTTCATTGTGTAAACTTTTATAGTTGGTTTGGATAGTTGGGTGTGCCCTTGGTCCTAGTTATTTCATCCCTCCTTATGTTAATCTCCTCCTTTTAATAGCTAGAAATGAGATAGATCTTGAAGAGGAAATGTCCACAAAGAATGCTTGAATGCATGAAGAAAATGTGCTTGCTTGAATGCTTGAACTCCTTGTCTTAATTTATTAATTTTTTTGAAGATGATAGTTCATTATTGATATGAGATATGAAAATGAGGCCCCAATCCTCCTTAGATTTTTTTTTCAAGCATAAAACAACTCAGGATAATGGGGGAGTAAAATGAATAAATTGAACACATTTGGGACCTACAACCACCAGGGAGTAGGTCGACCTAGGTTGCCCTATTCATGGACTAGGTTAACTTGGGTCAACCTAGTCCATCCCAAGTCAACCTACCCCACTCCAACTTGACCTAGTCCCATGGGCTAGAACAGTTAGGCCTCAGAAAGGTCCAAAAGGGGGTGGAGGTGAATCTGGATGATAATGAATTGAACTAAAGATATGGTTATAAGGGTATCAAAAAGACAGCTAGAAGACCATGTCAAAGAGTAAGGGATGACAAAGAAGATATAAATGGAAGAGGAGAAGAGAAAAATAGACATTTAGAACAAGTCCATCTATGGTTTGACAGAGGAATCATGGAAAAGGGTGCTAAAAGGTCTTAAAATGCAAGTGTGTATATTTTAAGATAGTACAATTTTTAGAAAAAGTAGGCTCGAGATTACATCTTTACAAACTTTTTTTTCTTTTTCTTAGTTAATAAACATAAAATCTCACTCATTCAATACTTAACTTGATCATGTAACAATGGCCTTTCAACTGTGCTTTACCAAACACCTAGTGAACATTGTAGTCACTCGATGAACACTATCTTCCTTGTTTCACCTTGTCACTCAAGGTAGCTTGTGTAACACATTACATTACAATATTACATAATTATGAAATAATAAAAGTAGTGTTACATTATCACTATCCAATTCATTCAATTGCCCATTGAATACCTACTTATCAACTCTATCATCAATATACTTTCTTCAAATCCTCTTCATCAATAAAATAATCTTCATCAATCAAAAGATATGAGACTCTACTAAATTAATGTCTAATCAACTAAGACTTGACATCAATGACAATATAACAACTAATATGACTCTTTTACATACATTTGTAGCATTCTCATTTGCATCATCAATTGGGACTAAGAGGACCTACCTCGCTCCATCACATGAGAGTGTAATGGAACCTAGTAGATGTTCTTAAGCCTAAGAGTGAGTGACATGAAGTTAGAGGTTTGGTTGTGTTTTTCATAAATAGGGGTACTGATAACTATCATAAGGACAAGCATTATGATGTCAAGTTGTTTATGAATAAAGTCAGGAAATGTTGAGTGTTCTTAGATCCAACATATAGTTCAAGATTTTATCTATGTGGAACTATATTGGAGAGTCAAAGTATAGGTATGGATCCATTCTAAGGTTTGATATTGGGTATGGTGAGTGATGAAAGATTGTATTTGGGTAGTCACAAAAATTAGATGGAAATCGTTAGAAATTTAAGAGGAGTAATTGAGATGGGAGATGTGAATTAGTTACCACAAAAATAAATCTAGATCCCTTAGATGTCAATACAATTAAAACCAAACTCGATTAGCACTGAATCACTTGGAAAACACTAAAATTTAATTTTACTCAAAAATCACCAAAATAAATTATTCTTAAGATGTTTAATGTGATTAATCTCAATTAACTTAGTTGCAAAATCATAAAGAAAATAACATGAACACATATGACACTAGCATTTAATGTGGAAACTCAATTTGGGAAAAACCACCAATTGCAACTAGTTACTATTTTTCACTCTTTTGAAGTGAGCCCTGTTATGGTCCAACCATGTTAAAGGTTACAAAAAAATTTGTTAGGTGTGACCCCATTAAAGGATTTAATCACCCTATTAGGAGTGACCTTGTTAGAGGTCTTTAGACACTTCAATTTAGAAATGCCACATTGTTAGAGGATTTGGAAAATATTTTTTAAGCTAACTCTATTAAGAGATTTGATACATTGCTACAATTATTATAGAGTAACAATGATACAACCTTATTGATGATACAATTGTATTAATGATTTTAGATCTATCTTTTGGCTTGAATACTTGATCCTTCTTGATTGGATAAAAATTTTTAGCTCAGTTAAGTCGGGATACTTTTCTATCCTTCCAATTTACTTCCTTGATTTATCTTTTCAATTCCATTCTTCTCTTCTTCAATTCCACACTTAACCTTATACTTATATATTTTGTTTTGTAAAGTTGGCTTGAATACACTTACAAATATTCAATATTCATCCCTTAGGCTGGCTAGACTTATCAAATAAATCCATCAAACTAATTATGTTGATTGAAAAAAATGCTTGATTAGTCCACCCACCTTGGTCAACACTAACTCAAAAATACTTTCTTCAAACATCCTTTGTTAACTATGTGAACTCAGTTAAAATTGCATTCCAAATTGAACTTCTTTAGTAACTTAGTGATCTCAGTTAACTGTGGTTCTGTGCCAACTTCATTTTAGTGCCCAAGTGAACTCGATAGACATTGTCTTTCAGCAACCTTCCTTTGGTGCCTAAGTGAAGCTCAACACATATTGTTTCCAAACTTGGTTATCTATGGAATGCTCAATAGACATTGGAAACTATCTTCATTTCCTGAGTGAGCTTGACAGGCATGACTAGTAAAGACTTGACATTTTGTGTAACATCAAAAACAATATACATTTGAACAATTTTTTTCAACTAAGGTATGATCAACACCAACATCAGATATTAAAGATAAGTGATATGTGGAAAGTATGGGATCATAAGGTGGATTTTAACCATTGATAGGTCTCTTGAATGCAATGAATATTTGGTATCTTTGAGAAGGTGATTGGGTATTAAGCTTCATTTTATTTTGAGAATAATTTACTATTCTCTACTTAGCAGGGCCAACCATGTGAAGTTGGAAGCTCAATTGCTCCCCCTCCCCCCCCACAAAAATAACTATAAATTTTTTCATTAACATCCAAAATTCATTCAACCATTAATAGAAAATAAAATTTTGTAATTATCAGATGAAGTACAAAAAATTCTTAGCATCCATGAAATAATCTCATAATATTTAAATCTAACATCTAACATATAACATTACAACTTAAAGAATCTTATCAAAAGAAATATATGTTGGAACCCCCCCATTAGCCCCAGTATCAAAATGAATTTTGATGGTGCATCATGTAAGTGGCTTGTGGCAGCAGGAGGTGTGCTATGGGATAAAAAAGGTGATGTGCTAGTTTTGTACTTGGGATGTTTGGGTCAAGGAACCAACAATGTGGTGGAAGCCACCACATTACTATGGGGGCTAATATTTGTAGTGAAAATGAAATTCAAAAGACTTTCCATTAAGGGGGACTCTAAACTCATCATTGATTTAGTTGAGGGCTGGGCTTAACCTAGATGGACAATGAGGCACATCCTGGAGCATTTATGGCATTATCTTACAAAACTTGATCATTATGATTTACAACACACTTATAGGGAAGGAAATTTGGTGGCACACAACTTGGCTAGGTGTGGTTTTGATTTTGTGAACTTTAAAAGTTGAAGGGGTATGAAATTGCTACCCAAGAATGTGTATTCCTCATTTGTAGGGAAAACCCCTGCTAGATCAGGTTGGATGACTCTCCAAATTTGGAAAATTGACAATTTTGGTAGGATTTATATTATTATGATAGCTAAGGTTTCCATAATGTTGATAAGATGGCTCACAAAGGGAAATAATATCAATTAGATCATGAAAAGGTATGAAAAAGGTGATTTAATAAATGATATGGGCTTTAAAATTAATGCCATTATTGTGTGGTGTTATGGAAGGATTAAGGAAAATGTTCAAATTAATACTAGGGCTAGATCATTATGGTATTATATATAGAATCTTCACACTCCCCATAATGAGACCACTAAATGGCCTTTACATTGTATTCACAGGCTCATGAAGAACAAAAAATGAAAGCTTTTATCTACGAACTGTTATATTTTTAGGCTTTCCTTGGCAATTTTCTCGGTGCAAATGAGAGTTACTAAGATTATGGAAGGAGATTTGGTTGAGGAGAAAGCTTCCATGGGTGGGGACCTAAATAGGTTGGAGCCCACAAAATTGGAGGGCTTCTCAAAAAGCCAGGCCACTTGGATTATACTTAAGGAAGGAGGGTTTGTCCCCTACATGTAGGCCATGGAAGGGTATGATGAAAATTGTTTGCAATAGTTTGTTGCTACCTAGAAGGATAGATGAGTGACCATTAATGTCATTTCTTTTTAGGTGAATGAAGAATTTATTGCTATCACTAGTACATTTTGACCCAATTTTTTACCAAGGTTCATTGCTATTTTTCTCGAAATTTTTTTGACCAACCTACAATTTATTCATCAAAATTTTGACCAATCTGCAATTTGGTTAAAATTTTGACAAGAAAAATAGTGAAAAACCTTGGTCAAAATTTGTCAAAAATTGGGTCCAAATTTACTTGTGTATGGTGATGGGTTTAGAGATGAAGGGAAGGAAATGGTAGAAATTCATGAAGGTGGTGAATGAGGTGAGCATGTCCAATTTCTTCAGAGAGAATGAGGTGTCAAACTGATATTAGGGACTTCCTTTCTTCCTAATGCATTCCCATGAGGACACTATCATTGATGTAAGAAAAAAGAAGAAAAATGGGGATACTTTCACTGTTTCCACCAAGGGCTCATGTTCTACCTCTTCCAATTTTATTTGGCCCTCTACTACCTCTTCCAATTTTACTTGGCCCTCCTTGTGTGATTTCCATTAATAACAACCTCCCCTCTAGGACCTCCTTATGTTTGGAATTTACTAGTGGTAGCCAAGGCCCCACTCCTTAGCCCTTTCCTAGCCAAACCCCTGCTAAGGGAAGGAAAAAAAAAATTATAACCCTTGAGCCATAGCCTAATAAAAGAATTAAAATGGACAAGAGGGTGGAGGTTGAAATTGGTGACTCTGATGAGGAAATTTGTGGGGGTAGAAGAACATGGGAAGAAGTGCTAAGACCTAGGTTTAGTACAAACAAATGGCTAGTCACTCTGAAGAAGAGGACGATGATGATACCAACTCTGAGGAGAGTGACAAGAATTTGGGGGACAATATGGATAAGGGGAAAGAAGAGACAAAAATTGATGTTGAGAAATGGGATGATATCCTTGATGGTACCTAGGACTTTGAGCTAGATAACACTACTAAGGAACCTTCCCTTGATCCCACACATGTCTTTTTTGCCATCACCCTATCCTTCGTTGTCAACTAGGAGCACCCCAGTATTACCAATGCCTCCTTGACACTATTTCCTCCTTGGTTGGTAAAGAGGGCTAGGAGATCTTGAAGGGCCATGCTAATATTTCTAAGGTATAGGTTAATAGGAACCCCCTAGATAATTTTATTAGGACCCTAAAGCTAGAAACTAATTAGAATGAACCTATTACATGCAAGCAACACAAGGAGTTGATGGATAGGTGCATGGTAGTGGAAGAGGGATTCAACATTTTCTCAAAGTTCACTCTCAAAGTGACACATGTAGTTTCTACCACTCTTTAGTTGTTGGCTAATAACTTGGAGGAGGAGAAACTTGGAAAGGAGGACACAAAGCTCATTTATAACTTCCTTGCTAATGATTGGGCCAAGGTTCTCATAGCTAGGAAGGAAAAGAAAAAGGAGGCTAGTTAATGGCTTTCTAGCTTTTGTTGTTTTTTTGGTATTCTTCTACTCTCTCCCCATCTAAAATTGATGGTTTTTTTTTTATGCTAAACTTTTTTATGGGTTGTAGGTGGTACAATGTGATGACCATCTAAATCTACTAGTTTTAAAAGTAGGAATACTAGTAACTCTATATCCTGACATAATTGTTTTTGATGTTTTTGATATGAACCATTACGGGAACTATTTGGTTATGTGCTACTTGCTAGAGAGTTTTTTTCTAGTTGCTAGAAGGTTTTTGATGGTTGTTCCACCATGTTGGTTAATATTTTGTCCCTCTTGCTAACTTGGTTTTACCTTGACTCTAGATGCCCAAAATGTGAGAAAACAAAATGATGTTACCAAGAAATGGGTCAGTGTATGCTTTATATCACTACCCTTTGACTTGTAAGGTACAACTCCCTTATATACAATATATGAAATGAATTTTGTTTTTAATATATCATTGTGATATGAGGTGTGCTCTTAACCCAAGAGTAGAAGAGGATAAACCAAGATGTTCATAACTACAAACACCCCAAGTAGAAAAATATTTTGGGAACTTATATCACCCAGTGGAATTGATATCATAAGCTACCTTAAAGTTCTTCTAACATCTACTCCTACTTCTAAATGCATATTACTCCTACTAAAATGCAATCTAGAGATAGAGTAATGATTCACATTAAAGATGAAATGGAATCCACCTTTACTGATAACTCTTCACTAAAATGGAATCTAGTAAGATATCACCAGCTTCAAATACATCTATCCTACAACCCCATAGAAACTTTCTAACATAGTATGAAATGAACAAGAGAGGAAGTAGAATCGTATATGAGGAAAGTAAATGGAATCACTTTCACCGCAAACATCAAAATGAAATGGAATCCACCTAATTATCATAGGTTCACATACATTTGTCCTTCAACTCGGTATGCATAACTAATGTAAGAATGGGTAGAAAAACATGACTAGTAAACATAATGTAAATGGAATTATAGACTCATTCACCATCAATTTTTTTTCACCTATTCATTTTCAAATGAAGTTACATTTATAGGCCCCCTCTTAGGGTTTTGGCTAGCTACAGATTCATTAGTTACATTGATAGAGCATTTGAATTGCTTAGAAACTCAATAGTAATTCAAAACTAATATGAATAAGACATGAAAAATATCTAATCTTTAACATGATCATGCTCCCTTGGCACCTTTGAGAACACTTAGCAACCTTTCATCTTCCTACGATTCCATAAATCCTATAGAAGATCATTGTTTTCTTCATGTTTCATCATTTTGCACCAAACCCATATATTTTATATTCGAATGGTCATTACTTTTTCAAAATTTGGTCCTAAATCTTCTCAATTTGATGGTCATGATTAAGTCATTTTAAACCTTTATTTTCACCATTTTATTTCCTTCTGTGGGTCCAATAATTACATGTGCCGCACAATCACTTTCTCACACTGTCTAAACTTCATGCAACTTTGGAAAGTGGGAATGTGCATGTTGTAGATCTTTCAAGATCTAACAGTGGTAATAAATCACTGTTAAGTCTCTCTTTTTGTTTTAGGGTCCCTTTTACTAGCTAGGTAGACCATAGCATACATGTGGCAAAAAAGTGGCATTACTTTATGACTATGCTTTGTAAAAAGTGATGGCTCACCAGACATGTATCTGATTGTCACTTCCCCACATTGTTTATTTCTCAAACACTTCCAGAATGCGAGAAAGTTTCATGTGTTTATCTTTCAAGATCTAACAGCTGGGAACATGCATGATCTTATGCTAAAAAAGGGGGCTCAACTAACATGTAAGACTTTGATTTTCAAACTAACCAATGAAATGCATTATTTTGCTTGTTTGACTTATCAATTTGGTGATGTGGATGATCAGATGTGTTTTATTTGTTGAATCAATTTCTACTCAGGTCTTCACCACCTTTGACCATATTTCTTTTCCATTTTTGCACCTATCTGGTTCTCCTACATATGAATTCAACTAATCTTGTTTCCACAATGTTCATCTGATCTATATATCATCTTCTGGCCTCATCCTCAATGTTCTCTGCCATCTTTTGTTCTAAATATGAGTAAGATCTCCTTTCAACTTGAATTATGTCTTCAATGGAACAGTAGATCATAGAGTTAGAGTTTTTTTATGAATATGATTGTTTCCCTCTCTCATCTAGGATATGCAAAAACTCACCCTCCCAAATTCTAGATGCCTAGCTTGATTGAATCCATTATATTGTTCTTTTATTCCCACCTAGTCAACTCAGAGGGAAAGATGAGAGAGGAAGCCCTAACATCAACCTAGACAAAATATATATTTGACATCTTATGTGACTCAACTCAAACCCTAGAATCTTGAAAATTATAAGGGACTGGTATCATGGCAACAAATCACTATTGTAAAAGGCCACCCTCTAGTTTTTGGCTTTTTTTTTAATCAAAAGCATCTAACATTCATTCATTATTTTATCATTAATAAAAAATAACTTTCATTCATTAACACATGACACTCATTAACAAACAAAATTCATTGGCATTCTTCAACACACAAGATTCACCAATATTCATTAGTACATATTATTCATGAACATTCATTAGCACATAAAAGATTTAGTCATTGTCAAATAAAGCACATTAAAATAATCATTTTTTTTTCCTTCTTTTTAGTCTTCTTGTAAGCAACAATTGCTTCATCCCTTTCTTCATTATGTTCCTTTTGTAGTATCCTCATTGTAAGTCTAGTGTGAGGATGACGGTGCTCTTGGAAAGAGGGGTTAGTTGCAATAAGAAAGAAATGGGTTAAATTCATGACAAATTTTTATTATTGTTACAATTGTGAATAACTTAAGGAACACAACTTTGTTTCTCTTTATCTGAACGACAAACATCACCGTCCACATCATTTTTTCTCCCCTCAACCTTCCCTTATTGAACACCCACAAAATATGCAATATAAAAGGTTATGTTAATATAACAACCAATTGCAATTAATTTTTTTAAAGGAATAACAATTTTCATCTTTGCCTAATGGAGGAACTTCACTTGTAGGCAAGTCATGCTCCACTTGTTCAACATAGGGTACATATTTTAAAATAGTAACAGAAAAGGCTCTATTAATTAATATACCAATTTCAATTAAAAATGATTAATTATATAAATAATTTCATTAAATATTAATAAAAAATAATTAGCTACAGTCTTAGAATCTAGATTGGGGCCATCACCACTTACAAATTGTGCTCTAGAAGTAGCATTCCACATTCCAATATCATGCACATTGTTATCAAACACACCATTGGTATAACATTCAATCTAAAAAAGAAATTATTTAGATTTTTAACCTATTTAATAGATCCAAATGTTGGAAATGATTGAAAAGATCTTTGAATGAAGAATGATGGAATTGGTAAAGAATGCTTTCAATCATTGTTTTGTCATTGATGTCAAACTTGCTAACTATAGGAATGACAATTGCTTAAGCAATCCAAATACTATCACTTTGTTGATTGACAAGACATATCTAGAAAACCTAGAGAAAGGTTGAAGTTATTATGTTGTAATAAAGTATAAGGATCAAGTAAGACAATGATGAAATCATGTATTAATGACATACTTTAAGACATAGGGAATGGACACTATAAAATGCAAGGTTTGACTAAACCATTTGCAAAGACTGACTAAGTTCATCTATGAGTGCTGAGCAATCCTTCAAGTGTCGAGCATCAGAAAAAGGTAGTGGATGTAGAGAAAATTTCTTCAGATGCTAAGCAATCCTTCAGGTGCCGAGCATCAAAAAAAGGTAGTGGATTTCGAGAAAATTTCTTCAGATGTCGAGCAAATCTCTTAGGGTGCCAAGCATCGGTAAATAGTAGTAGAAGCCGAGTAACCCAGTTAATGTCAAGCATTAGTAAACCAATGATGCCAAGTTGCAGCATTATTTGTTAAGTCAAAAGAATTGCCAGATCAGTAACAATAAGTTTGTTACATTGAATTTTTTGAATCAATTGGATGATAAGGATGATGAGTAAATGTTACAGAATTTTATGTAAACCATGCAAACCAATTCAAGGTGAATACTGGTGGATTTTCTAGAAGAAACAGTTTGGAGGGAAAATAATTTCTAAAATCAATTCAAATTGATAAGTGGGAAGACTTGAGTGGAAAATGAAGAAAAACATGTCTTTATAAGAAGTTATAGGTTAGAGATCAAAAATGAGAGAGTGAGTTCATCATAAGTGTGTTCATGTGAAGAAGCCAAGAGAAGGCTAGTGTGAAGTGTCAAGAAGAGGACATGATGAGGAGTAAGCACACAACATCAAGACTCTAAGTTGATCAAGTGACCATAGAGTGCATTGGCATAACAAGTGGAAGAACTCAAGGAGATAGATCTTGAAGGGTGGACAAGTTGTTAGCACTGCAAGGAAGAAAAGCCAAGCAAAGAAAAGAACTGAAGAGTGATCTGAAATCTGCAAGGTTAGAGCTGCAATATTTATCAGGTCAAAACCTTTCTAATACTTTCTTACCATTGTATTAGACATTGAAATCCTACATTGCTAGGTTAGCTTAAAATCTAGGTGGATAAGCCTCAAGAAAAGGATAGAAGATCCCCAGGAGAAGGATAAGAGGTCCTTAGGAGAAGGATAGGAGATCCTTAGAGAGGGATAAAAGATTCTTTTGAGAAGGCGACTATAAATCCCATGGACTTGGGTGGGCCTAATAGCTCTGTTTAAATCCTTTAACAAGGTGGCATTCTAAGTTGAATGTTCTTAAGTCCTCTAACAGGGTACACTCCTAATAGGGTGTAGAAATCCTTTAATAGGGTCACATTTGACAATGTGTAAAGCTTTTAACAGGGTAGGCCTTTAACAAGGCAAACCATCAGAAGTGGTTGAAATTAACTGCGTGGTAATTTTGTGGGTCTCATCCCCACCCCAGTTTTACCTTCTTATTCTTGGAGGGTTTCTGGGTCACCAAAATCCTTTGTGTTATGAGGTGATGCATGCTTACTTTTCATGATTGTTTAATGTTTAATTACATGCATGATAATTTCAATTATATGCCATTAAGGATTTGACAAGAAAGTAAAAAGGCTAGTACTTCTGATTCAACCCCATTTTATAAAAAAATTGTATTGGACATTATTGGACCCTGAATAACTGATTCACCCCCCCTCTCAGTTATTCTAAAAGAATTCTAACACCAATAATAGAACCAACTTTCTCACTAGTTTCTCAAAGCCATTGAACAATGTCATTATAGGCTTCCTTGTAGGCAATTTTATTGACCTCAGCTGTGACCAGTTGGTTGAATTTAGAGCCCTACATTTTTTCTAACATCATAAATTTATCATGAATTATTTCATCAAAATAAAAATAATTTTTTTTTAATAAATATATTGCTATGATATTTTATTTACTGATTCTTACAACTTATGTGGCATGTTTCAAATAACCAATAGTCCCGAGCTTGTGTTTTCTATACTTTTTCTAGTCTTGCCTTCATTTCTTTTGGCTTATTAGTGAATCTATTAAAATATTGAAATATGTTATACTATAAAAAATATAAAGATTAATTAGTAAATAATTACATTTTTTATATCATCACATATCTTTGGCTTCTTTCTAATGGTGTGTCTCCTCTTCTCTTCATTTTTTTCTCCTTCTTGTCCAAATTCAAGTTCTTCCACTCATCAACTTTAACATAGGGGGCACACTAACACTTCAATTATCCATCAAATTGGACATGTATTGATCCATCAAATGCTTAAGATATACCCCAAGTCTCTCAATGACATATGCTTCATCAAATGTATGATCCCCAAAAAGATTTCTCATATGATCCATGAGATCACATTTTTTGTTTGGATATTGATGGTTCCACCTTTTAAGAAAAAGAAACATTCATAGCTCCAAAATTGAAGTGAAGCTACCTTTGATATAGTTAAAGAAATGGATCAAGGGAAAATAATCCTAGTAATTATATGAAATCAAAATAGTGGTTTAGGGTTGGTTCACATGTGATGTTCCACCTATGACATACAGTTGGTCTAAATATCTCCAATGTAATATCATAAAGATATTTATAAAAAAGATTATTTCCTACCAAAAAATCATGGGATTATTATTCCTAATCCTAATAGAGTGATCAATAAATAAATTATGATTGGACTATATACTAATCAGTTTAAAGTACCTAGAATATTTGGTATATTTAAGGGAGTCATTTATGTCTTTCTTGTGATTAATTTGCAGCCCTACTCCAATCCCACACTAGCAACACAAGAATATATAGGAAATTTATCCGGGCCCTCCTTAGGTGTTCATATCCCACGATATAAAATGAATGCATTATGAAATGGCCCCAAGAAATTATACTTCAATGGAAATAAACACATAACCAAAAAGAGAGAGATCTATGTACTAATATGTTATTCAATAGAGGATAATTGTGTGCTCTATGTTCTAACATTGCAATGGGATGTATACATATGTGTTGCCTCATAGAAGATGGCATTTTCATAGTATCATTAACATGACATAGGACCAATGGATGGAACAACATGAGGATATTATGAATAGAATGTTGAAGTGGGGGATAGAACATGGATCACATTTACAACCTAAAGTGCCCTCATCAAGGTGAGAAGGTTGATGAATAGACCAAAACCCTTGTAAAAAAAACATGTCCATATTATCATTAATAAAATAAAAGAGTATTAAAAGAAAAAAATTATTAAACCTTTGTATAATTAAAGATTTCATTAGTACTTACTCTTAAGGCATCTTCTTGGTCCAACAATATCTTCACCCTCTCATCTATCTGAGGATTTTGAGGGTGTATTGTGTTGAAAATATAAGAGGAGAAAATAAGAGGGGATGGGTGAACCAATTCCAAGAAAAATAAATCCTAGATCCTTTAGATGTCAATACAAAACATAAACTCTGTTGAAATGGTTGTTACTCATTAACACATAGGCACTCAATTAACATTAACAATATACTATAACTCAGGAAATAGTGAACATGCAAATCTTAATATATTAATTGTGATCAACCTTAATTAACTTAGTTGCATACACATGAAAGAAATAACATGAACACAAGTGACACCAAGATTTAATGTGGAAACCAAATTTGAAAAAACCCACCAATTGCAACTATCTATTGTTTTTCACTCTTCTAAAGTGATCCCTGTTAGGAGGAAGCCCTATTAAAGGTTACAAAACATATTGTTAGGTGTGACCTTGTTAGGAGTTTGTGTAGGAGCACACCTAGGCTACCTCTATTGTTTGAAATATTTTTGGCTTGTACTTGACTCTAGGAAAGCCAAGAGCATAGAGTGGTTCATTTGTAATGTTAGAAGGTCATTTGCATTGTTGGCTAGGTGAGTTATTCATTACAAATAAGGTCACACAAATAGCCTTTGTTAGTTGTTATTTCAATTTCTTAAGTGTGTAGAGGAAATAGTGAGATGGAGTCTTTAACGTGTCTTAGGCCCATAAATGTTGTTATTATGGTACCCTAGGGTCATTAATATAGTTGGTTCCTTGAGATATAATGAGGATAGAGGCCCTAACAAATAGAATCATGGCTTAACAAGAAATTTCCAAATGTTGCAAAAATGTTGTCATGACAACATTGACAATAATTGCAAAAGTTCCATGCAAAATTGTTAGCCTTAGGATCCCTAAATTTTAGGAGATGGGATCTCAACCAATAGGCCCTATAATTATGTATATGTCATCATAAATTAGCCAAGACTTGAATCTTTCTATGTGGAGAGATACATTGTATTAACTTTGTCTGTGAAACGGAATTCTAAATAGTGTTACAACATCTTTTCAAGTTTTTTTGATCATAGTGCCTTAAAATGGATTGAAAGGCTTGACTTGGTGGTTGAATAGTATTCTAGGTTTAGCTTTAAGATTTTTTCAGTTAGTAAGAAATTTATTAGAGTATTTTTGGAGGGTTAAATAAATTGCTTTTGATTCTGAGAGTTCATTGGATCTGTGCTAACCAATTTGTAAAGAAATGGCTCCAACATGAAATCTATCTATGGGAAATACCTAAGAATAGATAGAAAATATAGGGGAGTCATTATTGTACATATTTTTAGGATTAGGATTTGTGGAATTTTGTGCAACTATTTTTAATGCTAAGCCCTAAGTGAGCAGACAGAGCCCAGTTATAGTTTTAGGATAGGGAAAAAGAAAATTTCTTATAGGACAAAGAGGTATAGTATGAAACAAGTATATTTCCATACATGGAATGAGTACATATTGGTATGATAAGAGGTTTGAGAGGTTTACCAATCCATTTGAGAGGATTCTAAACAAGTTATAGACAAGTCCTAGGAAATAGGCCTTTCAACCCTATTAGACCTAAATTATAGGAGTCACCTATAAGGAAAACTTAGAAGTTTAAGACCTAAAAAATAATTTAGGAAATCCAAAAGTGTGTTCAAAACTATAATTTCATTACTAGTTTGTTTGGAGATTTTTTACTAGAAAGAGGAATTAATCAATTCTAAGGGCTAATTGGTATTAGGCCTAATTAGGCTTCCTAAAGACAAAACCTTGAAATCGATAAGGAAGAAGCTGAAAGATCTTTATAAATGGACTCAAATGAAATAAAATGGAATGATTTAATTTCTATGGATGACCCTACAATGAAGGATGAAGTTTTTGAGAAATTTGTACTTAGAGCTCTCTAAGTGTGTGTGGAGAAGAGTACTAAACTAGTGTGTTAGTCTTTTGAGGGTAAGTATAAAGGATTAAACTCTTGGAGAAGAGTTTGGATTGGTGTTAGTTAATAACCTAATCCAATAAAGGACCTAGGTGGACTAGGTTCCTAGAAGAGACAAGCTAAGTCTCTTGAGGAGTAGTGCAAGAACCTCTTGGAACACTCAAACCATATTGGTATTAGAGCTTGTTTTGATCAGGTTTGTGGTGGATGTTGTAGTCTATTGAATCATTGGGAGAGAATACACCAGGTGGAGAAGTAGAAGACAAGACCATAGTGACTAACACTGAGTTAGCCAATAACATTAAACAAGAAGAAAAAAAAATCTTAAGGGAAATACTAGCCCAAATGGAGCAACTCTTGGGTGAAGTCCAAGACAAAATTGAAAGGGTCAAAGAGAAAATTAACCTAAAGGAAGAAAAAGAAGCAAGGGAGAAGAAACTAGAGTTGGAAGAAGAAGAATCAACACCTGACCTTGTTCTTCCTAAAGAGCCATTGTTAAAGACATTAAAAGCATTGAGTGGAAAAGATTTAGAAGAAGTGCCACTATTTAGTGGATAAATAGATCTAGATTTAGTTGTGGATTGGATTGATAGCATTGAGAACCATTTTGAATGTGATTATATTTGAGACACAAAAGGCTATGGTGGCCAAGTCTAGATTAAGAGGTATAACTCTTACTTGGTGGAAGTTTGTGAAAATTGAGAGAGAAAAGGATAGAAAAGGTCCTATAGTTACATGGAAGCATATGGTAAACAAAGTAAAGTAGACCTACCTTCCTGATGACTCTAAAGTTCAAATTCATAGGATGAGAAAAAATATTAGACAAAAATATTTGGATCTCCAAGAATATTTTGAGGAATGTCAAAAATTTGTTTGAGGTCCAAGGTAGTTGAAGATGAAAGCATCATGCTAGCAAGATACTTGAATGGCCTCAAATGGTATATTCAAGAAGAGATGAGCCTAGTAAATTTCAAAACCATTAGGAAATGTTATCAAATTTCCTTGGAGATTGAAAATAAAAATAAGTGGAAGAAAGAAACCTCTAAAGGTAAAGCTAAGGGAAAGGATAATAGAGGTCAAAGAGGTGGCTATGGTGGAAAAGGTTTAGATTCGAGGGCTCAAGGTGAGGTAAAATTTAGTAAATAGTAAGAAGGAAGCTCAAGTAGAGGTGGTAGAGGAAGAAACTCTAATTCTAGATGAAGGAGTGGTGGACAAGAAGGAATGGGTAACTAATTTTCCAATGTGAAGTGTTACCATTGCAATAAAATGGGGCACCCTACTTGTAGATGCCTAAAGAAAGGTAGTTCATCACAAGGAGGTGACAAGAGGACAAACTTAGTGCAAGATGAGTCCAATATAGAAGAAAAGAATGCTAAAGTACCACTAAATTAAGAAGAAGGAGAGAACCTTATGATGAGGAGAACTTTGATCAAAGAGCTAGTGAAGGAGGAGCCAAGCCAAAGAAGATCTTTATTTAAGATAAAGTGCAAATTGATGGGTAAATTGTGTAGAGTCATCATTGACTTAGGGTCTACTAACAACATAGTATGAGAGGAAGAATTCAACAACCTAAAAATGACAAGTATACCCCACACCAATCCTTATAAAGTCACATGGCTAAACAAAGGCCAACATGTGTTATTAAATGAATAAGCATGGGTAGAGTTCTCAATTGGAAGGTACAAGGATAAAGTTTTATGTGATGTGTTACCAATGGATGCATGCCATTTTCTCCTAGGTAGACCATGGAAATTTGATCTCCAAGCTATCCATGATGGGGGAAAGAACTCTTATACTTTTAATAAAGAAAATGTGACTTTCAAGATACAATCATTGTTGGAAGAGACTGAAACAAAGACAACTGGTCCAAATGTACTTATGATAAGTGAAAAGGAGCTCCTATAAACCATAGAAGAAAGTGAAGGTGTAGGCTTTGCATTAACTCCTATACTTTTAAGAAATAAAATGTGACTTTCAAGATACAATCATTGTTTGAAGAAACTAAAATAAAGACAACTGGTCCAAATGTACTTATGATAAGTGAAAGGAGTTCCTACAAATAATGGAAGAAATTGAAGATGTAGGCTTTGCATTGTTGTTGAGACCAAAGGAGGGAAATAAAATCAAGGAGACTAAGAGGGTAGAGTTACCTAAGGAGATTCAAGGTATGATACAATCTTACCAAGGTATTGTAATTGATGGATAACCATCAATCTTGCCCCGTAAAAGATCCATAAGCCATAGGATTGACCTTATTCTAGGAGCTACCATACAAAAAAAAATCAACCTACAAGATGACCCCTCAACAAAATGAGGAAATAGAAAGACAAATACAAGAACTCCTAAACCAAGGCATAATTAGGAAGAGTATTAGTCCATGTTTTGTACCAACTATACTTGCACCTAAGAAAGGAGGAACTTGGAGGCTTTGTATAGATTCAAGAGCCATAAATAGGATAACCATTAGGTATAGGTTACCCATCCCTAGGATTGAATACCTATTGGACTATATAAGTCAAGCCAAGTACTATAGCGAGATAGACTTGAAGAGTGGTTATCATCAAATAAGCATATATGAAGGAGATGAGTGGAAAAAAAACCTTCAATACCAATGAAGGACTATATGAATGGCTTGTTATGCCATTTGGATTATCTAAAGCCCCCTCCACATTCATGAGACTCATGAATGAAGTTCTCAAAGAATACATAGGAAATTTTTTAGTTGTATATCTACATGATATACTAATCTATAGCAAGACAAGGAATGAACACCTAGAACAACTTGACATTGTTTTCAAGAAGCTAAATGTGCAGAAGTTGATGATCAACTTGGAGAAGTGTGAGTTCATCAAAACAAAGCTATTGTACCTTGGATTTTTTCTATCACATGGTCTGTTGAAAATGGATACAAGCAAAGTAGAAACTATCATGAATTTTCCTACTCCAAGGTTAGCCATAGAGGTAAG
This sequence comes from Cupressus sempervirens, assembly GCA_028749045.1. Lineage (NCBI taxonomy): Eukaryota > Viridiplantae > Streptophyta > Pinopsida > Cupressales > Cupressaceae > Cupressus > Cupressus sempervirens. The sequence continues at coordinate 794,962,015 of CM053791.1, forward strand.
AAGCTTTCATGGTCTTTCATAATAATATAGGAAATTCATAAGACAATTTAGTGTAATTTGTACTCCTATGCTAGAAACTATCAGGGGAGGTATGAAAACTGAGTTTTTATGGAATGAAAATGCTAACAAGAGCTTTGGGTTACTAAAGGAGTGTCATGTCCCCTTTTCAAATAATTAAAAATAATAATCTTTTCTAAGGCAGGCAGGCCCAAAAAGGTGAAGTTTCGGAAAAAGGGGGATAATCTTTGGAAGCTAATGGACTAATAAATGAAAATTATTATTAAAATATGTTTTATTAACCCCTCTTGGACGTGAGTTAGGGTTATTCCCTCTTTTAAGGAGTTTGGAGGCATTTTGGGCTCATTCCAGAACTTGATTTTTGCTCATTTCTTTGTTATTCTTCAGAGGTTGCCAAACCTGTGGAGAAGGAGACCCAAGAACAGGAGTTTTTAGGTTTCTAGGAAGGCTAAGGATGGGATTTTGAAGCCATTCCATGTGCATGCTCATGCAGATTTTTCCTTTGTGCTGAACAGTACAGATTTGTGAGTTTTTAGGTGTGGTTTTTTCTAAGAGTTTGGTGTTTTCAGTTGAGTATTTCATATCAATTTTGGTTTCTGCTGTATATCATAAATTTAGATGCTAAAATAGAGATGAATATATTTATTTGGTCATGATTATACTTCTATGATAGATTATCAGTGCCTTTGTGGTGTTTTCGGCTATTTTGTGTTGTTTTCGGGAGCTCAATGAGCATTGTTTTTGTCCTCCGTTTGGGAGCTGATGTGTAAATTTTATACAGATATAGAAATTAAATTTTTTAGGCTTTTATGCTTCTGAAATTTCTATAAAAATTTTCACTTTAAGATTTACTAATAATATGTGAAGCTGTGAAGTTTTTGGCACCATTTTCGACATACCCGATTTGGGGTTTATTGAGAAATTAATGGATCTTTGAAAGATTGGTTGTTTGATCTTAAAGATATGATTAGAGGCTTGAAATATCATATAAAATTAGAAAAGGGACATTTCAATGGTATCAGAGCTATGATCTTGCCAGCCTGAGGGTTTGTAGAAGTTTGCATGTCAGTTTTGACAACTACCCAAATCTTGCATGTCAAAATTTATGGTTGTATGCTACTTCTAATCATTTGCATGTTAGTTCTTGGTGAATTTGGTGGTTGCATGTTTCTTCTAATCAGTTGCATGTCAAAATCTATGGTTGCATGCTACTTCTAATCATTTTCATGTTAGTTCTTGGTGAATTTGGTGGTTGCATGTTGCTTCTAATCAGCTGCATGTCAAAATCTATGGTTGCATGCTACTTCTAATCAATTGCATGTTAATTCTTGGTGTTTGAAGAAGTTATAACCTACTGGGGTTACACTCTACTTTATCCAGAATGGATAGGTATAGTACAGAGTCTCAGAGGACAAGATCTTGGACAATTGATATCCAGAGTCAGAACAGTAGAACGGATGGTTATTTAGACATTCGAGATAAACTTAGGAAAATAAGCCATGACATGTCTGAAAAATTGGTTGAGCACCACCATATAATGAATGACATGTTGTTCAACCTAGCTAAGGTGGATAAGTTGACTGGATTTCTATTTGGTAGATTTTCTCACAGGGCAAATGACACAATTACCAAGAACTTGCGTGAGGATTTTGAGAAACTAGCTTATAGCCAGGCAGAGGTCTCAGATTCTACTCTACCACAGGAGGTAGTGGGTTCAGATGATGATTATGAGGATGTTGTTGTGCATGATGGTGAGATACTTGGTAGAGATGAGCAGACATTGAGAATTCATGACTTTTCTAAGAAAGAGTACCAGGCACAGTTAGATGCTTTGTCACATGAGGTTGAGGCTGGTAGTACTTCACACGATTTGTCCAGCCAGTTGAAAGTGAACAAAGATAGCATTGTGACTTCATTATCTCATCATGACAGGTATGTGAAGTTAGTTGGTATAGGTCATATTACTCAAGTAAGGATTTTTCTTGAGTTACCAGTTGATTCTAGTTTATAGATATGGACTCAAGCTTGTTATATTGGCATTTGGGATTCAGTTGACTGGAGATCTTTAACACTTTTTGGTAGCAGTGTTTGTTTGGGTGCTATCATGGATTTGATTAGCAGATTGCATGGTGTTGTCTTTTCTTGTGCTAGAAGCTTTTCCAATGTTGGTATTAGTTTTTATACACCGGTGTTGGGCTTTGTTCATATATCCAGTCGACCATACTTGCTGGAATGTGTTGATGATCTTTCATATTTGACAGTGTGTACAGATGAGTCCCAGGATCATATTGGCATTGATGACATCCAGGAGGATGCAGTGGGCAGTTTTGAAGACTTAGTTTCGTTGGGTACAAAGGAGTTGGACATTAGTGCTATAGTTTTTGATACTCCATATGTTGATATGAGCTTTAGAGTTGATTCACAGGATATGGATGGTAATACTCTAGAGACTAATAACTTTGAGGATACTCCTTTAGACACTACATCAGAGGAGGTTTGTAGGAGACAGTCAAAATAGTCCCATCATGTGTCTAATGAATTGAGAGTTAGTGAGTGATACATTGCTATCGCTTGCCAACATTTCGATGCTTCTCATCAATTATTAGTAGTTTATGGATGGGTTTCTCCTACTAGTGATGAGCAGGGAGGCAGTTATCTTTCCTTGACAGAGTTCCACTCTTTATGGGAGGCTATCCAGATTCTAAGATAGGATTATATGTAGTTAGTAGCCAATAGAGATTATCTTATGGAGTGGGGCAATACAACATATGATGCATTGTTGGCCAAGGAAGATGAGGTGAGTGAGCTTACTTAGCAGCTTGAGGTGAGTTCTGAGATTCTTGAGAATACATAGTTGGCTTTCAAGGAGTCACTGTTTCATTTGGCTAAGGTGACCATGGAGTTAGAGCAACTACAGTCTTTACTAGATTATGTACAGTCACAAGCTGTGGTATCTGAGGATCTGAGGATGTCCATGGTTGAGATTGCAAAGATAGTGGAGATGGGGATGCATCCATCCTTGATACTAACATTGGCATATCGGGTTCATCCCCACTAGAGTCAGGTTCAGTTGAGTTGGGTGCTATAGCAGATTGTTGTGGTATGGTTGACATGGTGGTGAGCTCTAGCACTAATGGCACGAAGACTAGAGATGTTGTATCAAAGATCATGTGTGATGTTGGTGAGCTGATAGTTGGCATGGTTCATACTAGTAATACTACTCCCTTGGCGATGTCTTTTGAGGTAGTAGTTAGTTCCAACTTGGTTAGTGATCGATTGCAGTTAGTTACATCTAGATTGCAGTCTAAGCCACTAACTGAGATTAGCACATTCTATCAGCATGACATTGTGAGATATGCTCATCAATTTACCTTTGATGACCATGTTGATGAGATGATGATACAGAGATGTACTTTGGTTCCTAGTGCTTATCATCAATTATGGGATAGTTTGATGCCTCGAGATGAGAGTTGTGATGGGCACGACATGGTGATAGGTTCTATAGTTGACAACTTGATAATATGTGACTTAAAGTAGGAGTTTCAGAGTGATTCTTTAGCAGGTGTTGTTATTGATTCTACTCCTTTGGCTATGACATCTCTTGACTTAGCTGGTGATCAGTCATAGTGGGTTGTATCACTTGTTCATGGTGAGTTGTTGACTGAAGTTTGTTTTTTTTATCAACATTATATTGCAAGGTATGTACATCAATTAGCATTGGATCCTTGTGTTGAGGAGTTGATGGCAGGCAAATTTGGTTTGGGTTCTAATTCTTGCTGTTTATCTTATGATGGCTTTTCACCATTAGGGGTGCATGGGAGTTATGGTTATGAGACAGTGGTTGGTGATCTACAGAGTTGTGTTGACTGCAGGAGTTTTACAGTGCATGGATTCTCCATACTTGGTACAGTTTCATTCGGGAGCATTCACCATTGTTGCAGAGTTGGATTGTACATTCCGTATAGGTCGATGGAATGCATTGATGGTATTTACTATGTTGGTAGTTTGATTTGTCCACTTTACTTGGGTTTTGATGTTCTAAGAGTTTGTGTCTCATGGGTTTCTGACTGTGGAAGTTGTGACTTTGGAGTTTGGTTGAGCAGTATTTGTTAGTTTGATTATGGATTCCTCTTGGTTATATTGCAGAGGATATTGCAGGAGCCTGTGTTAATTGACAATAGTATAGTTCATGACTACATTTGGGATCTAGGTGGATTGATTGGTTTATTGTTCATCCATTTCTTGAGGACAAGAAATATTTGGAAGGGGAGGACTTGTCATGTCCCCTTTTCAAATAATTAAAAATAATAATCTTTTCTAAGGCAGGCAGGCCCAAAAAGGTGAAGTTTCGGGAAAAGGGGGATAATCTTTGGAAGCTAATGGACCAATAAATGAAAATTATTATTAAAATATGTTTTATTAACCCCTCTTTGATGTGAGTTAGGGTTATTCCCTCTTTTAAGGAGTTTGGAGGCATTTTAGGCTCATTCCAGAACTTGATTTTTGCTCATTTCTTTGTTATTCTTCAGAGGCTGCCAAACCTATGGAGAAGGAGACCCAAAAATGGGAGTTTGCAAGTTTCTAGGAAGGTTAAGCATGGGATTTTGAAACAATTCCATGTGCATGCTCATGCAGAGTTTGCCTTTGTGCTGAATAGTGCAGATTTGTGAGTTTTCAGGTGTGTTTTTTGTAAGAGTTTGGTGTTTTCGGTTGAGTATTTCATATAAATTTGGGTTGCTGCTGTATATAAGACATTTAGATGTTAAAATAGAGCTGAATATATTTATTTGTTCATGATTCTACTTCTATGATATATTATCAGTGCCTTTGTGGTGTTTTCAGCTATTTTGTGTTGTTTTCGGGAGCTTGATGAGCATTGTTTTTGTCCTCAGTTTGGGAGCTGATGTGTAAATGTTATATAGATCTAGAAATTTCATTTTGTAAGCTTTTATTCTGCTTAAATTTCTATAAAAATGTCCACTTTCAAATTTACTAATAATGTGTGAAGCTGTGAAGTTTTTGGCACCATTTTCGGCATACCCGATTTGGGGTTTATTGAGAAATTGGTGGATCTTTGAAAGATTGGTTGTTTGATCTTAAAGATCTGATTAGAGGCTTGAAATATCATATAAAATAAAAAAAGGGACATTTCAAGGAGAATATAGCTACTCAACTGGTTTTAGTGTTGCCAAGTTTTGAAAATTTTTTCACTATTGAGTGTGATGCTAACAATGTGGTAATTGGGGCTATTCTATGCCAAAGGGGAAAACTAGTAGCTTTTCATTCTAAAAAGTTGAGTGAGGCTAAGAGAAAATACTCTTCATATGACTTATAAATGTATGCATTGGTCCAAGCTCTAAGAAAGTGGAGGAATTATTTGCTTCCCAAGGAAATCCTTGTGTGTTTAGACAACTAAGCACTTAGTTTCTTGAATTCACAAGAAAAGTTAAGTCATAAGCACATGAAGTGGGTTAAATACCTAGAAGCATATAATTTCAATATCAAGCATAAGAAGGGTGTTCTCAAAAAGGTGGCATATTCATTGTCAAGGAGGGCATTCACACTCCAATAAATTCAATTGAAGAGCATGGGTATAGATCATTTCAAGTATCTAAATACAGATGATGAGGACTTTCCTAACATATATAAGGTATGTTTTGAATACATGAATCATTTTAATGGTAGGTATTCTAAAGATACTTTTCAAAGTGATCTTTTGCTTAAAGGAATCAGTTGTGTCTCCCTAGAGGCTCTATTAGAGAGAATTCGATACAAGAAAATCATAATGGAGCTTTGAGTGGTCATTTTGGGATCACTAAGACTCAAGATCTTGTTCGAAGGTTTTACTATTGGTGTAGAGTGAATTTTGATGCTAGGAGGCATATGGAAAGTTGTGCCATATGTCAAAAAGCTAAGGCCACTTATGTAGATACTGGTCTTTACCAACTTTATGCATGGAATGTGGCCTTTTTTTAACACACACACTTCAACATGGTCTTTATATGCAGATTTATCCTAGAATGAACATGAGATTGTTCACCCAAGAGGAGTCCTTCAAGATGACCTATTGCCTTCTATCTAGGTGGACTTTACCTGCTTATGCTCTTAGATTTGAGGTACATGTAATCAACCATTCTACAACAAAGGGTTTTGAAATGATTAATCCTATATGAGTGCAATTATTCTAAGTGTTATGCAAGCATTTATCTAAATAATAAAATAAATTAAGCTATATGTAATGCATTTCTTAATCTAAATGAATACTAAGATGTTGGTTTAAAGACTAATTTTGACAGCTGAGTGTCAAATACACTTAACCATTTTTCACTATACATGCCAAGCAAAGAGTAGGAGCCGAGTCACAGTCATGTGCCGAGCAATCCAATTTTATCAAGTGCCAAGTAATATCAAGTGCCAAGTGATATCAAGTGCCGAGTAATATCAAGTGCCAAGTAATATCAAGTGTTGAGTAATATCAAGTGCTAAGTGATATCAGGTGTCAAGTGATACAGTTTTTTTTAGGTGCCCAACTATCCAGGAAATAGCTTGTGCCAAGCATCAGTAATGCTTCATGAGTTGAGTAACTCAGAATATCAGCATAAGAGTTTGTAATTGCACAAACTATGATGTAAACCATTTTTGTAGCCGACACAAGGTAAATCTTGAATGATCTAGAGATAAGAATGAATCTTTCACATTTCCTATGAAATCTCCATGCATCCAATTCGAAAATTGGAAAGGCATGCAACCAATCAGAAAAAGGCAAGTATTGGGTAGGAAATTGAGATTCAATGTGGATTTTAGATCCATATCTAACCCTAAGTCTTCGAAGTCTTTTTAAGGAAGAAAAAAGTCTCATTGTAAAAAGGATGGATGAAAGAGGGAGAGAACAATGTTAAGAGGAAAACTTAGTGGAATTCAATGAAAGGAGACATAGAGGGTAAGAGCAGGAATTCAATATTCAGTTGATCAGAATAAAGAAAAGGAGACAAATAGAAATTAGATCTCAGAGGATCAAAATCAGAGAGAGAGCCAGAACAAGTGCCTCCATTCAGCAATCAAGGATTGCAAACTATCAGGTTTATAATACCTAATACTCTCTTACCATTGTATTAGAAAGAAAACCCTATGTAGATAGGTTGGCTTAACAGCTATTTGTAGATCCTTATAAAAAGGTGATTAAATCCTTTAACAGGGTGACACTTCATGTAAAGTGTTTGTAAATCCTTTAACCAGGTCACTATTGACATAGTGTAAAGCCTTTAACAGGGCAGGCCTTTAACATGGAAGACCATCAGAAGTGGTTGAAAAATGTTACTACAGTAATTTTGTGGGTATCATCCCCACCCCAATTTTACCTTCTTATTTCTAGAGGGTTTCTGGGTTACCAAATTCCAGTGTTATGTGTTGTTGATGCATGTATTAGTTTCATGTTTATTTGATGTGTTTACATGCATGCAATTTACTTTCAGTTAAAAGTTTTATTGGTTAAAGTGTGATACTTCTGATTCACCCCCCCCCCCCCCCCCTCTCATAAGTATTCTTTCCATATTTTTATATTTCAACAATTGGTATCAGATCTATTAGTTCTCATGAGAAGAAGTCTAACAACTTGAAGAAAAAGATCTAAAGATGGAAGTTTTCAAACTTGGAAAGATTATTGACAATCAAGTGATTGATGTGCAACTGGCTCTACACAAAGTAGAGGAAGCAAGGGAGGAACTGAGAAAATCGTTGAAAAAAAGAAAGAATTTAGCCATAGCTGAAAATGAGATAAGCTATAAGGAGATTGATACCACAAATATATTTGCCAATGGAGACACTAAAGAATTTGATGCAGTAATAGCAGAACTGATGGAGAAAAAAAAAGATCAAGCAAATGAGATAAGATCTCTCAAGATGGAACATGAATCATAGGCCATAATGTTATGTGAAATCACTGAACAAAAGAAAAGAGCAGTTGAGGAAAAATTCATGATGGAAGATGACAAAAGAAATCTTGCAAACAGACTGGAAGAAAAGAGTACTGAATTAACAAGGATCTCAAACATGCAGATGGATACACTCGCCCAAATGATGAACCTTCATCATGAAATAAATGTGAAAGACATTGAGATCTCTACATTGAAGATGCAGAACGAACAATTGCAGAATGACTTGAGAAGAGAAAAGGAAATCTTAGAGAGCTTCAACAAACCCAATGAAGCCATCAAGTATTTTGAGCAATTGCTGAAATCCCCAAGATCAACCCATGATACATCAGGACTTGGATACAACAGCACTGAAGTTGGAGAATCATCAAAGAGTGTTGAACAAAGAAGTGACAAAGGTAAGGATTCAAAACCCACTTGTCATTACTATAATAAGAAGGGGCATACTGCTAATGTTTGCAGGAGTAGGAGAATCAATCAACCAAACACACATTAAAGCAAGAGTTACTGTCACAAGTGCAAAATGCAAGGACATATGACACAAGGTTGCAAATCCAATGTCACAAGGACACAAAGATTTGATGGACATTGTCATAATTTCAAGAAGTATAGACATAGGGCATTTGAATGCAAATCAAAGCCTATGTGGACATCAAATTAGCCAGAAAAAATAAAAGGAAATGAAAGTCATTATCATTGGGATTACAACACCAGGTACAGTTGTCACTATTGTTAGGAATATGGACATATACCACAGAATTGCATAAGAACACATTTCAGGGGGAACTATAAAAGATGGTTGAGTCAAACCACATGTTTCAGTTGTTTGAAAGCTGGTCATATCAGTAGGAATTTCCCAACAAGGTCAAAGGCACCAAGTTCCGAGTTCAACAATGGAAAGGCAAAGATAGATGTTGAACACATCAGAAGTGAGATGAATAAGACATGGAAGAAAAAAGATGAGTGCAGCACATCAAGTGCAGAGATCACTTTACCTAATGGGTCAAGTGATCACACTTCATCTAATTAAGCAAGAATGGGTGTGTGGGACTGATATACTAAGTTATATCATACATTAGTCCCAAGACATAGAAGAACTGCAGAGAAGAAATCAGCATAAGCAAAGATGCTAAGACAAAATTGAGAATCTTGCAAAATCTTCCAAAGTTGTCTTCAGGTGCCGAGTTGCTAACAGCGATCGAGTTGATAGTTGATTTTGAGCTGTGAAATATCAATGGGAGCCGAGCAAAGTGAAAAAAAATGGGTGCTGAGTCATGTTACAATCCTTCAGGTGCCGAGTAGATAGTTGTCAGCACACTAAGCATTAATTGCTCTATTTTGAAGGGTACATAGGTTAATTTTCGATCATTTCTCACCATTCAAATGCAGAGCAAAGATGAAAAGAGCACAGAAGATCAAGGGCAGCTTAAAAGCCATTTGCAAGGATTTCCACAGCAATCCAGCATGTGTTTCATTGATTTGAGGTATTTTACTTGTGTGCCCAGCTATGCAGTGTTTATAAATTTTTTTAAACTTTAAACCCTAGTTTAGAAAACAATGGCATCTGGGTCTGGAACCACTAAGGGCAAAGAGAGTCATGAAATATAGTTAGTTAGTAATGAAGTTAAGCAACCAGAATTCAAGTGCATTCCAGAAGTTGCATACAAGAATGATCCCACAGGTGCATTATCCATTGTTTTTGATAAAGTTGTCATGGTACAAGATGTTCGTAGATGTTACAACTACAAAATTGGAGCCATAGGAGATCTAGAAATTTATAATGCATATGACAAGCTATGTGAGAACAAAATACTGAAAGATGAGTTCTCAATAATTGAGAGAAAGGGATTGACCAAAACCCTAGAGTTTCCAATTGTTTTCAAAGCTGAATGGGTACGCATAGTTTTGAGCAGAATACAAGATAGAGCCTTTTGGTCAGAAACAGGGCTAGTGAAATTTACCAAGAAAACTGTTCATAGGGTTACTAGTATTCCAACCCTAGATTGGCCAAAGACCCTGCGTAGTGACAAAAAGGAAGTAATAGAGAGAAATGCCAGTGCTAAATGGAATAATAGGGGAATGACTATTGATACAATAACAAAACCCCTACTAGATTTTTCTATGAGAATCATTTCACACAATTGCTATTAGTCAAGCAGGTTAAACAGTGTTCCTTGTATAGCAGTTGATGTTGCATACAAATTGGTTAAAAAGGATCATACCTATGATCTAGCAGAGCTCATGTTTCAACAGATTACTGAGAATCTGGGAGCTATAAGGAAGAGCAAGGGAGCTCACTGCAAATTTGGATCAGTTTTGGTGTGCATGTTTTTCTATCTGATGAAAGAATTCCCTTCTGTGGGTAAGGTGAAATGGAATCCAGATAAAACAATTGTTGAACAGATCAATGGATATATTGAATAGATGGGTGATAATTTTGATGCCCAAATGACTAGCTACTTTGAGGACCTCAAAAAGTCAATGAAATAGAGAATGAGGATTCTAGTCTCATTGACTGAGAAATATGAAAAAGACATTTGTTTTCTTGTAGATATTGATTATACTTATATACAGGCTATCATACCTAGAGTGAGATGGCTTAAGCCACTAGGTTATGAACTCGATATTGATCAAGCCTCTGTAGCAATAATAGCTCTCTTTGTAGAAGAAGCTGAAAAGAATGCAAAAGCCTTTGGAACTTATGATGTTTTAAAATCAAGGGTGGTAACATATTTGAAAATTGCCTCAGCAGTAAAGAAGAAAGAAAAATTGGTAAGGAAAATCAAGAGAAAATTTGGTGTTGAAGGAGAAGGAATAACAGAAGAGAAAGAAGACATTGAAGATGAGGGAGATGAACCTCAAGGTCTGACTCAAGGGTTAGGAGAAGATAAAGAGGAAAGTGCTGAAGAAGAAGAAGCTGAGGAAGCACAAGTTAGAACCAAGGTCACAAAAAGAAAGGCCACAACTCCTCCTGCTCCTCAACCCAAGGCAAAGAAAGTAGCTACTCCTGCACCAAAGAGCCCTACTACAAGGGCTACAACACAAAAATCCCAAGAGGAGGCAAAAGAGAAGAAGAAAGCTTCAAAGAAGACTACTACTGAGCCAAAGAAGAAAAGAAAATTTGTTGCCCAGCCTCAAACAGATGAAGAGAAGACTGAGTCAGAGGACAAAAACCAATTTCAAGTTGTAAGTCACAAACCTTAGACTGACATTGATAAATTATGCTCAAAAATTAAGAATGATGATTTGAAAGGTTTAAAAAACCTAAATTTTTCTAAGCTCACCAAGGAGGAACAAAATAAATTAGAGGAATTAGTGTATGCTATGATGGCTGATTATAAGCACACACCTCTAGAGTTAGATGAATCAATGCCTAAGGAATTGTACAAAATTGTAGAGGATAAATGACATTTTTGTTTGCAAATGGAAAGGGAGATAAGGGAATCAATATTAGCTAGGTTATTTTTTTGATTTGACTAAGGATCAAATAACAAATGCAGTTAAGAGGCACAATAATAGATTCACTCCCAAACATAGAGCTTTTAGCATTTTGCAGAACAAAATTGAGGATGTAGTTACAAAGTCCACAAGATTGTGGAGGATAATTTACAAGAAAATAGAAGATGTTTACAATGAAGAATATAAGGCAGAGGCAAGTGCCAAGAAAAAGAAGAAGGTTGAAGAAGAAAAAGAAAAGGAACAAGTGGAGAAGAAGGTTGAAGAACAAAAGGAAGATGAAGAGGTGCATACAGAGGAGAAAGAGGAAGAGAAAGATATAGCTAAGCAACAAGATCAGAGTGTGCAAGACACACAGCTATCACTTCCTAGTCCTCCTCATGCCATCATCACACTTGCAGAGATTGTCAAAATAAAGGATGTTACAGACACTTCTAGTCCAAACATCAATCCATTAACTACTGAGGATTTAGCAAAAATCCTTGACCAATCAACACTATTATCAAAATTTTGTTCAAGTCCTATATTGGTTAGTGTTGATGAATTGGAGAATCCAGTAGCTAAAACAAAGGTAGTCAAGGTGAAAACACAAGAACCACCTTCAACCATACAATCTACTAGTATTCTATTCCTTCCTCCACCACCTCAACCAAGTGTAGTCACTGATACACTTTAGATGCCGAGTACAGCAGTAGGGGAAGTCAAATAAATATCTGAACAACCAGTAAGTTCAACCCCACCTATTGATCACCAAAAGGATAATCAAGCTGAAGAAAAAGATGAGACAAGTAAGAAGGAGGAGTTTGCAATACAAACATTGGTTGTATTACCCAAATTTGGTACTCCAACACAGACTCTTTAGTAGCCGAGCACTGATAGGTTACCATTACAAATCAGGACACTAGGCTCGAGCTCATCAAGGGCAGTCATGAAATTTCACTATGGAGTTCGTGAGCTTGATGAAGAAATAAAGATTTCATATTATGAATCCAACACTCTCACTGAAGAGGAGATCAATGAAATTCAGAGTGCATTGGATAAAAGAAGGAGACAAGAAGCACTAAGAAGAGAACACAAGCAAAAGCATACCTTGAATGAAATCAAAGACATATTCATAAGAGCTTTTAGCTTAAAGTCTCTAGATGAGTCAAGGCCAATCATAGAGCAACTATCTGATATAGTTGACCAGGTGACTAGTGAAGACCAAGATACAGATGCCAAATTACTAGAATAGTCACAAAGAAAGTTTCAAGGCAAGGTAAATAAGAAAATATTTGGTGAAATAGCACTATCACAAGTGGAGCTGGCTAAGAAAATTGAAACAGTCAAAACTGTACAACAAGTTGTGTGATTTTTCCACATTCACATAGGACACTAGCCAGAGAATACTGAGCTTCGAGAAAAATCTGAAGATTTCTAGACTGCAACTCCCCACAAATCCAGCTCAGAGTGAGAAGCATTTTTCCCAATCGCTTCACACACAAAGTGAGTTAGCTGTCTTAACAGCACAGGAGGCAACCACCAAAGCCAAATTGATGCAAATTCAATCTTCAATCACTCCTAATTTGGAAGTACTTCATAAGGAGTAAATGAATGCAGAAACAGTCCTCAAGAAAGACCACAATCTTTCTACATCTGATGGACTTATACACCTAGCAGCAAAGATTGTCATCCAGTATAAGTCATTGGATATTGCACTAGCAAATTGGGATGCAGCTCTGAAGGTACTCCTTGAAGTAAACAGTACATTTTTGGCCAATTATGGGATTTCCCTATCGAACCCTTGACATAAGTGTCAAAAAATTGGAGATTAAGTATGGGGGAGTTAAGTAAAGATTAAGTAAGGAGGAGATACAGAATGAAGTAGGAAATATAAAATGAAATGATAAGTATGTTGAAAGTGGGAGAATTTTGAAAAATTTTGATATAACATATTGGTCAGAATGTAGAAATAGGACAAAAGTCAACGAGTGCACAAAGCATAATCAATTCACAGGGATTCATAAGGTATATTGCTATTAAAATTTTTTAAGCAAATAAGAGGATGCATGAAATAACGTTAAGATCACAGAATCTTAGTTAAGTGTTTTTGCCACTCATGTCAAAGGGGGAGATTGTTGGTTTAAAGAATAATTTTGATAGCTGAGTGTCAAATACACTTAAACATTTTTCACTATACATGCCAAGCAAAGAGTAGGAGCCGAGTCACAGTCATGTTCCGAGCAATCCAGTTTTATCAAGTGCCAAGCAATATCAAGTGTCGAGTGATATCAAGTGCCAAGTAATATCAAGTGTGGAGTAATATCAAGTGTTGAGTAATACCAAGTACCGAGTGATATTAGGTGCCAAGTGATACAATTTTGTTTAGGTGTCGAGCTATCCAGGAAACACCATGTGTCGAGCATCAGTAATGCTTCATGAGCCAAGTAGCTCAAAATATCAGCATAAGAGTTTGAAATTGCACAAACTATGATGTAAACCATTTTTGTAGCCGACACAAGGTAAATCTTGAAAGATCTAGAGATAAGAAAAAATCTTTCACATTTCCTATGAAATCTCCATGCAGCCAATTAGAAAATTGGAAAGGCATGCAACCAATCAGCAAAAGGCAAGTATTGGGCAAGAAATTGAGATTCAATTTGGATTGTAGATCCATATCTAACCCTAATTCTTCGAAGTCTTTTTAAGGAAGAAAAAAGTCTCACTGTAAAAAGGATGGATGAAAGAGGGAGAGAACAGTGTTAAGAGGAAAACTTAGTGGAATTCAGTGAAAGGAGACATAGAGGCTAAGAGCAGGAATTTGATATTTAGTTGATTAGAACAAAGCAAATGAGATGAACAAAAATCAGATCTCACAGGATCAAAATCAGAGAGAGAGCCAGAACAAGTGCCTACATTCAGCAATCAAGGATTGCAAACTATCAAGTTTATAATACCTAATACTCTCTTACCATTGTATTAGAAAGAAAACCCTATGTAGATAGGTTGGCATAAAAGCTATTTGTAGATCCTTATCAAAAGGTGATTAAATCCTTTAACAGGGTGACACTTCATGTAAAGTGTTTGTAAATCCTTTAACCAGGTCACTATTGACACAGTGTAAAGCCTTTAATAGGGCAGGCCTAAAACAGGGCAGACCATCAGAAGTGGTTGAAAAATGTTGCTGCAGTAATTTTGTGGGTATCATCCCCACCCCAATTTTACCTTCTTATTTCTAGAGGGTTTTTGGGTTACCAAATTCTAGTGTTATGTGTTGTTGATGCATGTATTAGTTTCATATTTATTCGATGTGTTTAAATGCATGCAATTTACTTTCATTTAAAAGTTTTATTGGTTATAGTGTGATACTTCTGATTCACACCCCCCCCTCATAAGTATTCTTTCCATATTTGAATATTCCAACATAAGATGTTTAAGCAAAAACACATATAAAGCTACAAAAGTGGGTATGCAATCTGAGAGAAATTCAATAGCATTAAAATCCAACCTCTATAATGAGGAATTATGAGTTCCTTAAATAGAATTCATGGAATCCATCAATGATTGAGATCAACTTAGATTGAAGCAAAGATTCAGCCAAAGATGAAAACTTCCTTGTGTAGGTGAAGTGAACTATTTCAAATCTGAGTAGTTAACTGATCTTGTCAAAAGTGTGAGAGTGAGTTAACTAGATTGATTCCATTTTGAGAAGTAGTTCACTCAAAGTTTCGATTTAGAACTGAAGAGAAGATTTTGAAGATATTATTTAATTTAATAAAGTGAGATATGATCTCATAAATGCATTTTCTATTGAATTGAATAATCATATTCAACTAATTAAAATAAGCATAATTATTAAATTAAATAAATTTAATCCCTTAGTATATTAGCCTTAGGTGATATTTTAATTTAATTAAAGTATAAGTACTTTAAATTAAATTAAATCTTAATCAATAGGTTTAATGTGACTAATATGAGTCAATGCTATAGGAATTAAATAAAGAGTATGATTAATGCAAATTTGGGGTTTTCTGCATTTGACAATTAAGTCAAGTAGCAAATATCAGAGCTAGAATTGTCTAGTGACATAGGACTTAGGAATTGATTAGAATAGACCAGAATTGGTGATTATGGAAATGAGCCAATTTTGGGGTATTACATTTTGCCCCTCTTTGAATGAATGTGCGAGTAGCATGTTCAATTCAAAGAAAATCAAAAAGCATGATGTGAAGATGAGATTGGTTCCAAAGTTGATGACACAGAGACCAATTGATAAGCTTTTAAGGACCATCTCCACAATGAAGATTAATCCCAAGGAATCCAAGCAGAGCACCTAGATACCCAAAATGATAAGCATTCTAAAGGTTTTCATCAGAAAAAAAGTTTAACCTTTAAGGATCCTGATAGAACATCTAGATATTTGAGATTGATTAGCATTTAAAAGATTATCTCCAGAACGAAGCTTAATCTTTAAGGACCCAAATAGAACATTTAGATACCTGAGATTGATAAGCATTTAAAATATTATCTCTAGAATAGAGCTTAACCTTTAAGGATCTAAACATAACATCTAAATGCCTAAGATTAATAGAATTTAAAAGATTATCTCCAGAATAGAGCTTAATCTTTAAGGATCTAGATAGAACAGCTAGATACCTGAGATTGATAGCATTTAAAAGATTATCTCTAGAATGGAGCTTAACCTTTAAGGATCCAAATAGAACACTGAGATACCTAATATTTGATAAAAGATAGCTAGATCAAATAATGAGTCATAAAATCATCCCTAAAATGAGGCTTGACCCTCAGGAGTCAAATTTTAGATTGTCTCGATACCTACACTCAATCGATGACAAGATGAAATAGATGAAAAAGATGCCAGAAAGAGGGAAACAAGATGCTCTTAGTTAGGAGATGCCTCAAATGATGAGGACATAAGATGGGAACAAATTGTCCCGAGCAATAAAGATTCAGATTGATTTGAATTTCAAGTTTAATGATGTAATCATCTTGCCCCCTCAGGACCAAAATTGAAAGATGACACAACAAAAAAAGTGATGTAAGTAGTATGTTGCAAGAGATAGAAGAAATCCAATATTTATCAGAATGTAGAAGAAATCAGAATGATTAGAAGTAAATTCAAAGTCAATTCAGCATAATTTTGAGGTCTAGAAGACTAAGTTTGACCAAAAGTTAACCGAAGTTGAATTTTTGAAAAATGAATTTTGAAAGTTTGAAGAATTTTGAGTTGAAAAGATTCCATGAATCACAAAGTATCATAAAAATGTGGACTGCACAAGCATTTGATTGTGTCAATCCCAAAATTTTGAAATGCATTTTTGAACCACTTAAGTGTGTCAGATTTTGAATTTGATCCCGATAAATGGGTTTAGAGCAGCCAAAGTAGCCAAAAGGGTGATTAATCGATCATTTGTGCAATTGTGAAGAATCTTGATATGTTTGAAGAGATCCACAATCCCCCATCACAAAGGATGGGAAGAGAGTTGCAATTGAATCGTGTGCTTATGCAAGTGAAGTATGCAATGCAAGACTATGTTAAATGGAGCCCTAGCTCTGATTACCAAGCCTTGACCATTTATCATCACTAAGCATAGGAAGAAATCCTATATATCATACAATTCCTACTGACGTTACAATCATGGGAATATGAATAGAACATATGTTGTAAGTTTTTCAAGATTAAATGTAATCATTTGAGGTACAAGAAGCCAGAATGATGAGAACATTTGTCCCTTTTATTGTAGCAAGTTAACATAAGTATCAAAACATAAAGGTCAGGATGACTAGAATGTTGCTTGCATGGTAGACACACCAAACACACAAGAGATCCATCTTATACTAAGTATTCTATAAGTATTCTATCCGCAATGACCCTTAGATTCATAACCTGAGATAGAAATGTGGTAGGTATACTCACAGTGACCCATACGTTCACTTAGTAGGATGAGTATTAGTATGTACTATAGCATGAAGAGTTCACTCTAATAGACAAGAAGAAGAATCAATCTTATTGATGTATTCATATAAAAGGAGTCGAGGTACACCCGACCATCCAATACGAGATGGAGGCTCTTATAGTGGACACCCCTTTTATAGGAATTTGTCAACTAATTGGAACTAAACCAAAAAAATAAAGCAAAGAAAAGATCATGCCCCCAGTCATTACTTCTCTAATTAGAAATGACATCATTGAGTTGCTTGAAGGGACATGATAAAACAAAAACAAAGAAAACAAAGAAAACAAAGAAAATGCTCATCATATCCAAACAAGTATGTCATTTTGAGTTCAAGTTTTATCATAGAATTGATGTCAAGTATCAGTGTCCAAAACATATTTGAAAGAAATCTCTTTAGTAGGGTGACAACAATAGGTAGACACAGTCAGAATGACTAGTGACTGAGGTCAAAGAGGAATCTTTGAGGTGAAGAATCTAAGAGGACTAAGTGATAGTAGACAGACACATCTAGGATGACTGGTGATTGATGCAAGAGAGATCTTTCAACAAGGAATCTGGAAATGTGACCTGAGAAATAGTAGGCAGACATAGCTGAAACAATCAGTGACTGTTATGAAAGAAATTCTATAAGGAGAATCTTGAAAAGAGTGACACTAGTGACAGTAGGAAGATGTAGTGAGGAGCACTAGTGACTGTTGTACAAGAGATTCTGTGAGGAGAATCTCAAATAGGAGTGGCACTAGTGATAGTAGGCAGACACAGTGAGGACCAATGGTGACTATCGTGCCAAATATTTTGTGAGGAGAATCTCAAATAGGAATGGAACTAAAGGGGAATGCCCCTGAGCTATGACAAGACTTGATCCATGAATACATGAGCTGAAAATAGGAAAAATAGTAAAGCAACTATACAAATAGCTAGAAGATACATTGCAAGATGGAGCATTGGGAACCAGAGGTTCCTATTTGCTAGGTTTTTACCTTCATGGTAGAGCTTTCATTTTTTTGCTACAATGATGCCTATTTCCAAGTTTTCACCAATGGCACTTTTTTTGTTTTTCAATTTTTTTTTGTATTTTTTTCTCTTTTTGATTTTTCCATATTTTTTTGTTTTACCAAGGCACCTATTGCTAGGTTTTCACTAGGGTAACAATTTTTTTAGGACTTTTTCTGATTTTTATGATTTTTTTAGGACATATAGATATGTACAAAGAGCTACTAATATCAAATCAATTGTAAAACTGCTTCAGATTGAGAGTGTTGACAGGTTCCTTGAGCACTTCTCCTCCGATTGTGGAAAGCTAATGGGCAACAGATCCATAGACTACGATAATGATGTAAGGACTGAACTAGTTTGGTTCAAACTTCCCTTTCTAGATTTGTTGCTATTGATTCTTGGGGTTCTCTCTCAGAATGAGATCACCTAGCTAGAAGTCACATGGCATGACCTTCCAATCATAGCTTCTTGACATTCATTGTTGATAGGCTCGCAGATGATCACATGCCACTTATCGACGTTCATCCAGTAATATTAGCTCTTGAAGCTGAGCTGTCTGGTAATCATCATCTATAATAAGGTCCTTCATATAGATTCTTAAGGTAGGAATCTTGACCTCTATTGGAAGCACATCATCCACTCCATACACCAAAGCAAAGGGAGTCATACCCATTGGACTCCTTATGCTTGTCCTATATGCCCACAAGGCTAGATTAGTTTGGAGATGCCAGTCTCTCCCTTATCTGTTGACTATGCGATGAAGGATTTTTAGGATCACCTTATTGGATGCCTTAGCCTAGCCATTACCATGGGGGTAATAAATGGAAGAACAATGTTGTGTGATTTTTAATTTCTTGCATAGTTCCTTGAGGTCTTTGTTTTTGAATTTTCCTCCATTGTTAGTAATGATTGAGGATAGTACACCATATCTATAGATGATGTAGTTTGTGATAAAAAGAGCTACAATTTTGCCAATGGTGACTGTGAGAGGTACTACCCCTACCCACTTTGTGAACTAATCTATAGATATGATAATGAACTTATGTCCATTAGAAGAGGTTGGGTGAAAATCTGACCCACCAAATCAAAGGCCCATTGTTGAAATGGCCATGTTGTAGTAGTGTGAATCAATTCTTTGGCTGGAGTGTGGATCAGATTTAATGAAGTTGACACTGCTTGCAGGATCTAGCATACTTGATAGCTTCTTGCTCCATTTTAGGCCAATAGTAACCAGTTTTAAGGAGTTTGCGAGCTAGTGCTAGGCAATTTGAGTGGGATCTACAAACGCTCTCATGAACATCAATTAGTGCTTGTTTGGACTCTTTGGGTTCTAAACACCTTAGGAGTGTTCCATTGAGACCTCTCCTATATAGATCATCAACAATAATGACATACCATGAAGCATTACGGATTAGATAACATTTCTTATTCTAGGTTAGACCTTCTAGAATGGTTTGGTTATGGAGATAGGAATAGATGTGATGGTAGTAGTATGACTCTTGTCCTACAATAGAATAGATCATCCTAAAATTAGGGGTGTGATAGGCTGGTAGTGTAATGCTTCCACCAAGAACTCATGTCGAAGATCATTTTTAGGCATCTATAGCAAGGAGGCCAAACTAGCCATGGCATCAACTACTTTATTATTTGCTCATGGAACTTGTTGGAAGGTAATGTGCACAAAATAATTCTTCAAGTCATCAACCATGCACTTGTAAGGAATTAGTTTTTCATCCTTTTTTTGGTACACATCATTAACTTGATTGATGACAAGTTGAGAGTCACCAAAGATGTCTAACTGATCCACTCTCCATTCGGCTGCAATTTTCACGCCATTGATCAAAGCCTCATATTTACAAATGTTGTTTGTGCAAGGAAACATAATTTTGTACACTTTGGGAAATGAATATCTCTGTGGTGTTATGAAGAGTAATCCAGCACCAAATCCCTGTTGTGTGAAGGACCCATCAAAGAACATAACCCAAATTTGGTGTGTGAGTGTTAGGATTGAATCATTAGGGAAATCAATGTTCATTGGTAGGAGACTCTGCATAGGTGCATCAACCATTTGATCTACAATCACATGTCCTTTAATAGCTTTGTGTTCAACATATTGGATGTCAAACTCACTGAGTACCATAACCCACTTAGCCAATCTTCCTATGAGAGCTACCTTACTAAGTAAGTACGTTAGCGGATCTATTTTAGCCATGAGCCACATAGTGTGGGCAAGCATGTATTATCTTAACTTCTGGGAAGCAAAGACAACTGCCAAGAAAGCTTTCTCAATGATGCTATAGTTCCTCTCATAAGAGATCAGTGTGCAACTCAAGTATTAAATAGCTCTGTCTTTGTTGTCATTGTCTTCTTGAGCTAATAGGATTCCCAAAGATGTTTTAGTTGCTAAAATGTACAAAAGAAAAGGCTTCCCATGGATAGGAGGCATTAGGATTGGCAGATTGACAAGTTATTGTTTGATTTGTGTTAAGCTTTTCTCACGATCCTAGCTCCAATTGAATTTCACATCCTTATGAAAAGTCTTTATGAAGGGTTGTGATCTATCTGCCAATTTTGAGATAAACTTGCAAATAGATTGGAGCCTACCTTGTAGAACTCTCATCTGACTAATGTTCTATAGTGGTGGCATTTCCATTATTGCTTGTACTTTCTTTGGATCCACCTCAATTCCTTTTGTAGAAATGATGTATCCCAGAAACTTTCCTGATGTGACACCAAATGCGCATTTCCTAGGATTGAGCTGTAAGCTAAATTTTTCCATGTGATCTAGGATGGGTCCTAAATCATGCAGATCAGTATTTCATTTGGCACTTTTCACCAAGGTATCATCCACATAGTCCTCCATGGTCTTATGCATCATTTCATGGAAAATTGTAGATACTGCTCATTGATAGGTTGTGCTAGCATTTTTAAAGCCAAATGGCATTAAATTCCAGCAAAAGGTTCCCCACGCACATGTGAAAGCAATTTTTTCTTGGCCTTCTAGCACAATTTTTATCTGATTGTAACTAGAAACCCATCCATAAGTGAGTACATCTCATAGCCAACTGTCATGTCCACTATCACATCAATATTTGGAAGTGAAAAATCATCCTTAGGACATGCTAAGTTGAGATCATGGAAGTCAATACAAACCCTGATAGATTTATCATGCCTGGAGATTGGAACAATGTAACGTGATGATGCATTTTCCAAAGTTTATGTTTAATTGGTTTGATGCACAGTGCTATGGACAAGTGATGCATGATAAGATTAGGATCCAGTCCTAGCATGTCAGAGTATGTCCAAGAAAAATTTATCTTCTTTTCTCTAAAAAAGGAAATGAACTCTTCCTTTTCTTTAGGTGACAATGATTGTGCTAGATGTATCATATGGGGATGTTCTTCTATACCCAAATTAATTGTCTATGTTGGCTCTATCAATACTGATGATCTCTCCTAAAAGTGACTTTGAAGTGCATCAAATATCTCATCCGCAGGTGCCTTAGAGAGGTTTTCACCCTTGGATACGTCTTTTATTTTTACTTTTTTTGGGTTCTAACACTACCATAATGTGGTTTTCACCATTGGACCTTTTGCATTTTTTCTTTTTAATTGTATGACTAAGATATTTGATGTCAGTTTTAGTCATGTTGATGCTCTGTTCATTGGTAGAATGCATTGCAAGTTCGATAGTGTTTAGGTAGAAAGCAAGAGCATAGTCATTCTGGACTTCACTAGATGCATTAGGGTTCCAGTCTATAAGCTCAAGATCTATGAGTGAAAGAGTAGTGGCTGGTTCAATTACGTTCATGATATAGTCATTAAGTGCTTGGACCAACAGTTCAAGACCTACGATGACTTCATCCATAGATGTGTTCAAATGCCTCTGAGTACTAACGTCAGCAATTGACGACTCTAGGACACTAGTTGGATCAGACCCATCTGACCTAACCCTAGATGTTTCACCCACTTTGATTTGGTTTTCATAGACATGAACTTGGTCAATGTCTTTATCAGTAGTTTCTTTTGAAAGAGAGTCAAAATCATATTCTTTAGAATTAGTGCTACATGGCGAGAGACTATAGAACTCTCCAATAGTGATAGAGACATATTATCCTTTATCATATGGGTTTTTACACAAGTACTCAATACACAATGACTGACTAGACTCTCCCTTTTCTGAATGGTCTTTGGGTTGCTTAGTATTTTCCTTAGAAGAATCACTAGTGTCATCCATAGTGCTAACATGTGACACAAAGTCATTTGGCTTAGCAAATAATTTAGTGAGATCATGAGGAATAGGATAAGGATAGGGATCCTCATCATCAAATTGTTCCTCTTGAGTGTTTGAATCAACTTGTGACTCATTTCTAGAAGAACTCTCAGGTTCTGGTATGAATTTATTAGGTCCCAAGTGGAAAGGAACCTTCTTAAATCCTAGGCCAGTTGTATCGCTGTGGCTTTGAGTTTTTTTCTTGATAGGATCAATTAGGCCATTGTTATTGCACCCAATAGGGCCAATTCCCTTGTAACCAAAATGCTTTATGAGCCTAAGACTAGGCCCATATTTCTTAGGAGTGATTTCTTGAGCTTGCTCTATTAAGTCTGTTGGAGTCTCCTCTCTATAAAGCCATGTAGCAATGGCTCTATTTTCACTTTCATCCTCTAGAGGAACTGTACCCTTGACAAAAGTGTCATTATACTTGGTCTGAGGTGTCAGCATGAATGACTTCTTTGCCTCTAAGGGTCTCCCATAATGACAAGGAGACTCTAGAAGAGATGTTAATGACAATATTAGTTAAATATAATACTCTCCCATGCCAATTTCTTTTAGTTTGAATGAATGTTTGATTTGGTTCAGCTTATTTTCATGATAATCAATGGATTTTTGATTAGCAGGGATGAAAGTTTCAGCAGCTTTGAGCATATTGCAGGTTCAATCTGCATCTCATGTATCCATGGCCATCCTAACAGAATATTGTAAGCCAAGGGAATGTCGAGCACCTGACAGGTGACATCCCTTTCTACAGGATCAACACAAATGAGTAAGACCACAAGACCTAGAGACTTTTGTTCCACTTTGTCATATGATTTAATGTTGATCTTGCACTAAGGATCAATAGAGTCCTCAAAATAAATTAATTGTCTAAGAAAAGTAGTAGAGACAATGTTTAGGCTAGCACTGTTATTGATGAGTACCCAATGGACACGTATCTAATGGATCATAACCTTGATGTGTAGAGATTGATTGAGTGGGTGACTCAGTGAGTTATCATCCTCCTTAGAGAAGGTCATAAGATAAGGTGAGGTCAAGTAACCTACCATGGATTGAAATTTCTCAAGATCAAGATCTTGAGGAACATTTTCCTCAATGAGGGCTTTGTCTAGAATCTACCTTTGAGCAGGCGAGATTTTAAGCAACTCAAAGATAGATATCTATGCATTAGTTCATTTTAGTTGATCAAGAACACTATAACTAGTTGTTGTTGAGCTCATTTTGAGTTTTGCACCTTTGCCAAATGGACCAGCAAGGGCTTTATCTTTATGTTATTCAGGATCAGGAGTAGAAGGCATAGGGCCTTTGAGCACCAGCTTGGTGTGAGAGTGAGTAACATCATTAGCACAGTGTTGGGAAGGTTTGTTATCTATTGTGTTGGAAGTAGGGCCCCTCAATACAAATGGAATCTTGGGTTTGTCATTATCTTATTTTCCCTTAATGGTAATGACACCATAGTATTCAGAATCCACAGGTTCAACCATGTCGATCACATTGTCATCATTGGAATATGCATAGCCAACCTTGTTGTTGGGTTTTGGTTTTGAAGTCTCTCCTTTTTCATATGTCAGGAAAGGCTCTTTGAATGCCTTGTGATCCAATTTTTTTCTATGTTCATCTACCACAAATTCACCAGCATCAATCATGTCCTAGACTTTATGGCACAAGTTTATGCATTTATTGGTTTTGTGTCCCTTATTTTGGTGATACTCACAGAATGAGGTTTCATTCCACCATGGTGGACATGGTTGAAGATCATAGGGATGAGGGTTGTCCATCGATGAAATAAGCTTGTGTTGTAGCAATGTTTTGTAAACCACATCCAAAGGTTCACCCAAGGGTGTATACTCTCGCTTAGGGTGTGTGGCCCATGAGTTTCTCAATTTGTTTCCAAATATCTTGTTCTTAGGAGGGGGCTTCTCAACATTTTTGGCTGCATTGAGACCATGTGTGAGATTAAATACTACTTTAGTAGGTTTGGGAGTGACATTGTCAACAACTCCATCATGTACAATTTCTCTTTTCTTGTTGGCATATTTGATTTTATCCTTGTTGGAGGTGGAACCTTGTTTTGTGTCCTTCTGAAGAGTGAGTTCATCTTTCTTAACCATAGATTCCTTGATGTAGATAGCCTATGTGATCATGTCTTCAAAGGCACATAGACCTTGAAGTTGGACTCTATATCTGAAATTAGGTATGTCAAGCTTTTCTATTTCTAGAATTTTGGGTGAATACTTAATGTAAAGTTGTCTCCACTATTGGAGGAATGTGAGAAAAGGTTTCCAACTTTTTTCTTAAGGTTTCATAGATCTCGAATGTTGACATGGTGCTAAATGTTGTGGGAATACTACTAGACAAATAAGTTGGAAATTTCATCAAACATCCTGATACCAAGATGTAAGTCTGAGAACCACTCCAAAGCCTGATCACCTAGGCTTCTAGGGAATAAACACATGAGATATGTCTAGTTGTGTATAAACTCCATATACAAGGCACCAAACTCCCACAAGTGATCTTGGGGATTAGTGGTGCCAAAGTACTTATTGTACTTAGGTAGCTCTACACCTCATGGGAAAGGAGGCATGTTTATGCTCTTGTCAAATAGAAATGGACAAAGATTGTCTAATGTGTACATTTTTGCGAGTTTCTCTTTCTCAAGCATCATTTGAGCTAGTTGGTCTTACATAATTTTCAATTTTTTTTGGATTTTGGAAGTTTCAATTTCTTCTTTAGGCATGATGATGGTTTCCACATTGAAATGAGAGGGCACCTTAGCTCCCTCTTGGGCAAGTTTGAGAAAGTACTTTTCTTTCTCTTCATTGAGTAGGATTCCCATGACCTTTTTAAAGTTTTTTGTCTCTTTAACATTTTTCTATGTGTTCAGGGAGTATTTCCACGTCTTCCTGTTCCTCATCAATGTCATGGTCTTTCTCTCTCTTTGTCATTCCTAAGTGGTTCTTGATGTCTACTGTGACTACGATGCTCAAGTTCATGATTAATCATTGTAGGAACGTGTTTAGTTTCAATATGTTGTGTTTTGAAAGGTCTTTTGAAAAGGAATTAAGACATTGTGTTTGGGAATATAGGACCTCTATTAGTTTTAGGATCCTCTTGATACAAATGATTCCTAGTTTGTTTCAAGTTTATGAAAAATGTTCACTAGACTCAACGTGACCTGACGGGTGAGGGAGATCATGAAGATGCCTCACTAGATGAAATGGATGCAAACTATGTGACAAAAAGTAAGTTATCTCTACCACAATTATGACCCCTAGCATAACCTCACCTAAGTCTAAGAGGATAAAACACATTGCCACTCCTTGTTGTGATAGTCATAGATAAGGACAAAAAGCAAGAACTTGGACAAGGACCACACTAAAACTTAGTCTCAAGAGGATAAGACAAGAATGTGGTATACTAGGGCACAAGTAGTTTGATTTGAAGGCTAGAACAGCCAAAGGTTATGAATATCATAATGCAAAGTATGACAAGCACTAAAGAATGAGAATCCAAAGAATTAAAGGACAAGACTAGACAAAGTGCAAATCACAAATCGTAAGCTAAGCTAAATATCATAGTTTAGGACTATGTATAGACAGAGAAGGGACAACTCAATGTAGGAAATGAACTGAAGTTAGGTCATAGATTGGTCAACTAAGTTGATTTGATAGTTTTAGAACAAGATCTCATGCAAAGATCCTCTACAGGCTGTGCAAGAAATTTTATTGGGTCGTGCGAAGACTCAAAAAAACATTTTAAATTTGCATGAAGAATTGCTATCTCTCACATGAAGAAGTGATAGGACAAGTAAGATAGTTGGAAAGATCTTTCATGGGCATACACAAGTTCTCACGTGAAGACCTGAACTAGCTCGAGCAAAAAAGTGAATTCTTGCGCGAGGAAATGTAAGACTGTCCATGAAAATCAAGATCAGATTGACAACAGTGTTGGATTTCAAAGAGATTTCTTGACTATTCAAATAGATTGGATAGACTAGTTGGACTAATTTGTTGGATAGATAGCAAGGTTAACACTGAAAATTGTTTGGACAGTGTTTAAGTTTCAACCAAGATAAAGTGTTTTTAGATAAGACATCGGGAACCAATCAATAGTCTAATACAATCTAATTGAGGGAAAGGAAACTCAGAGGGATGGGGGAGTCTTGACTCTTTAGTTTGTTTTATCAAGTTTGGACATGTTGAAGACTCAATAAAAAACATGCTTTATCCCTAGAAATAGAAAATGATAGAGAAGGCAAAAACTTTGTCCCACATCTTATGCACATGCGTGTACCTCACACAGTCATGTCACCCCCAAGAGGGTGCCCATGTTTTTGGTATATTCAAATGACTCAATAGTATATGTTGAATGAGCGCCCTTGTGGTAGGGGACACGTGCATATACCACTTTCAAACATCTAGTAGCATGCCTATGGTGAGTTCTATAGTAGAGATTCTTACCCCTCCTTGCATAAAGATTAATCCTCCTTTCGGAGGTGAACTAGGTGGCTTTTGACTAAGAAGTTCTTACTTGGCTTCTATTCATATTAATTCTCAGTGGCTCCTCAAGTGGAGTTGAGACCAAAAGCCCCCACTAGCATCTAAGAGTGCACACACTTGCTTAGCAAGACTAGGGCCAACGTCGGCCAGTGCAATAGATAGAGCTTCCCCTTGATATGTGATATCAAGAATCAAGGGAAAGAAATTGATCTGGATTTGGAGTATTTTTCTCTACAAAGCATCTTGATTATAGTGAGTTGGAATCTCTAGTTAACGGAGTGTGCCCACTTGGGTTGTTCTCAGAGGTTGGATCACTCTGGTAGGCCCTCTAAAGGATTGACTCAGACTAGTGATTCAAATGCAAGTGTCAAAGTTTCTAATTTCCCTCAAGGGGAAAGAGCATACTCCTCTACCTTACTTTCTCATCTAAACATGCAAGACAAGTTGATTACTGACTTAGCTTAATCAATCCAAACTTGTCATTACTCAAGATTCTAATTCCCTAAAAGGAAACCATCATCCCTTCATAGAAAAATACCTGTACTAGAGAACCACTAAGCTGCTTACCTTCTTTGGAATGTCATCTTTTAGAAGCATCTAAATTTCTAATTCACCCTTAGTCATGACCTCCAAGTGGTGAAGAGCATAATCCACTATTTTTCTGTCTTGCACCTTGAGAAGTTCACAAGCCCTAATTAATCTATGTTTTGAAAGCAAGAAATAAGACACTCTATTTTGTGGGTTTTAAAAGTAGTCTTCATCAAACGTATCTTTGGCAATCATCTTGCAAACAAGCTAGTTTTTGTTTGAGTGCATTTTTGTAAGGAATCTTGGACAAACATTCTATAGACAATAGTTAAGCTACAAAAAACTAGAGAAATAGAACAATAATGATCCAAAAAAAAACACGTTAGAAAAATTAAATGAACAGAATGCTAAAAAGTGATAAATTAAGCTTGTTGTTGCAGAATTTTGCATGAAATCTTGCGTAGGGTTGCACAAAATCTTTCATTGAGTCATGCAAGAAAATGATGTGCCATGTGAAGACTTCCACAATGGGGAAATTTTTTGCTTGATATAGTTTAAAACTTCATGTGAGAACCTTCAAATCCTCATGCAAAAATTGAATGTCATGCACAAAGATTCGAGTGACTGTATGGAATAGTACAAATAGAATGCTAAAATAATAGAAAAAAATGCAAATGAGGCCAGAGAAATTGATTTCCTCAATCCCACGATGGGTGCCAAAAATGTATGCATGGAATGTGGCCTTTGTTTAACACACACACTTCAACATGGTCTTTGTATGCAGATTTATCCTAGAATGAACATGAGATTGTTCACCCAAGAGGAGTCATATAAGATGACATGTTGCCTTCTATCTAGGTGGATTTTACCTGCTTATGCTCTTAGATTTGAGGTACAAGTAATCAGACCATTCTAGAACAAAGAGTTTTGAAATGAATAATCCTATATGAGTGCAATTATTCTAAATGTTATGCAAGCATTTATCAAAATAAGAAAAGAAATTAATCTATATGTAATGCATTGTTTAATCTAAATGAATACTAAGATGTTTAAGCAAAAGCACATATAAAGCTACGAAAGTGGGTATGCAATCTAATACTAATTCAATAGCATAAAAATCCAACCTTTGTAATGAGGAATTATGAGTCCCTTAAATATAATTCCTAGAATCCATCAATGGTTGAGACCAACTTAGATTGATGGTCAAGATTGAAGCAAAGATTCACCCAAAGATGGAAACTTCCTTGTGCAGGTGAAGTGAACCGTTTCAAATCTAAGTGTGATGAGTAGTTAACTAAACTTGTCAAAAGTGTGAGAGTAAGTTAACTAGATTGATTCCATTTTGAGAAGTAGTTCACTCAAAGTTTCCATTTAGAACTGAACAGAAGATTTTGAAGATATTATTTAATTTAATAAAGTGAGATATGATCTCATAAATGCATTTTCTATTTAAATGAATAATCATATTCAATTAATTAAAATAAGCATAATTATTAAATTAAATAAATTTAATCACTTAGTACATTAGCCTTAGGTGATATTTTAATTTAATTAAAGTATAAATACTTTCAATTAAATTAATACTTAATCAATAGGTTTAATATGACTAATATGAGTCAATACTATAGGAATTAAATAAAGAGTATGATTAATGTAGATTTGGGGTTTTCTGCATTTGATAATTAAGTCAAGTAGTGAATATCAAAGATAGAATTGTCTAGTGACATATGACTTAGGAATTGATTAGAATATACTAGAATGGGTGATTATGGCAATGAGCCAATTTTGGGGTATTACACTAACCACTACCAATCCCTACTAGGCGATGGTAATGTTTAAGCATGGATTTTGTAGTTTGATTACCCAAGACAATAAGAGGCATGGATAGTGTGTATGTAATTGTAGATAGCTTTAGCAAAATTTCTCACTTTGTGCCATTCAATACCACTAATGATGTCACTCAAATAACCTCTCTATTATTCAAATAAATTTTGAGAATCCATGGGTTACCTATTAGTGTTGTGTCAGACAGGGACTCTAAGTTTCTAAGTCATTTTTTGAAGACTCTTTGGCAAAGATTGGGCACCAACTTGTCCTTTGGATCAGCTTACCACCCCAAAACTAATGGTCAAACTAATGTTGTTAATAGGAGCCTTGGGAAACTTGTAAGATGTTTGAATAAGGAGTAAGGACAATAGTGAGATCAATTGATTGGACAAGCTGAATATGCCTACAATGAAACCATGAATAGATATACAGGGAAGAGTCCATTTGAAATAGTTTATGGACTACATCCTAGGGGTGTCTATGAGTTCAGATATTTGAAAGATGGAGTGAAAGAAAGTGGGTATGCTAATGATTTTGCAAATGCCATGAAAGAGTGAGGAAAACATTGAAAAAGATACCCATTTATGAGTTGAGAGATTTGAAAGATGGAGTGAAAGCAAGTGGATATGCTGATGATTTTGCATATGCCATGAAAGAGGTTCATGAAATAATGAGGAAAACATTAACAAAGAACACCATGAAGCATAAAGCAAAGGTGGATGAAAGTAGAAGGGTAGTTGAATTCAATATTGGTGACATAGTCATGGTGCATCTTAACAAGTCCAGACTACAGAAGGGAGTCCCTCACAAGTTGTAGATAAAGAGAATAAGACCTTGTCCTATATTGGATAAGTATGGTAGCAATGCCTTCAAGGTTAAACTACCAGATGATAGTGGATTATCACCAATCTTCAATATTATAGACTTAGTTCATTATAAATGACCATAGTAAGAAGTGGATCAGACTCTTCATGAAGTGGATTATCACCAATCTTCAACAGTATAGACTTATTTCATTATAAATGACCATATTAAGAAGTGGATTAGACTCTTCATGAAGTGGTAATAAATGTAGAGCATCTCCAATCACCTACCGCTATAGCTATATGACCAAAAAACATATTGGACATAGGAGTCTATAAAAAGACTCAAACCAAAGAGTACAATGAACACTTGATAAGGAAGAATGGATAGATGATTGTTGATGTAGTATGGATAAATGAATTAGAGTTCAAAAAGTTGGGGATTGATCCACATATTCTCAACCCAAGGGTCGATTGATCTTTCCATTTTGGGGAGGAGATGGTGCAAGAGTACACCTAGGCTACCTCCATTGTTTGAAAGATTTTTGGCTTGTACTTGACTCTAGCCAACTCAAGAGCACAAAATAGTATGTTTGTAGACCTCACAAGGTTATTTGCATTATTGGCTAGGTGAGTTAGTCATGAGGACTAAGGTCACACAAATAGCCTTTGTTAGTTGTTATTTCAATATCTTAAGTGTGTAGAGGAAATAGTGAGATGGAGACAATAATGTGTCTTGGGCCCATAAATATTGTTAGGTTGTTATTATGGTGCCCTAGGGTCATTAAGGTAGTTGGTTCCTCAGAATCTCATGAGGATAGAGGTCATAAAAAATAGGATTATGGCTTAATAAGAAGTTTCCAAATGTTGCAAAAATGTTGTCATGACAACATTGGTAATAATTTCAAAAGTTGCATGCAACATTGTTACCCTTGGATTCCCTAAAGTCTAGGAGATGGGGGCTCAACCAATAGGCCCTAGAAAAATGGAGATGGCATAATATATTATCCAATACTCAAATATTTCTATGTGGATATATACCTTGTATTAACTTTGTGTGTGAAATAGAATTTTGCCCAATGTTACAACTTTCTGAGCTTTTATGATCAAGGTGCCCTAAAATAGATTGAAAGTATAAATTTTTTGATTGAATAGTACTCTGGGCTTATTTTTAATAGTTTTTCATTCAGTGAGAAAGTTTATAGGAGTAGTTTTGGAGGGTTAAATAAATTGTTTTTGGTTCCAAGAGTTCACTAGATCTATGTTGACCAGTTTGTAAAGAAATGAGTCCCCAATGAAATCTAGCAATGTAAAATACCTAAGGGTAGATGAAAAAGATATGCGAGTCATTAGTCTACATATCTATAGGATTAGGAGTTGTGGAAGTTTGGGGAAATATTTTTAATGCTAAGCCCTAGGTGAGTACACAGAGACCATTTAAGGGTTTAGGATACATAAAAAGAAGATTTCTTGTAGGATAGGGAGGTACAATACAAAAAAAGTATATTTCTAGACATGGCATGAGTACATCTTGGTATCATAAGATGTTTGAGAGGTTTACCAATCCATTTGAGAGAATTTTGAACAAGTTTATAGTCTAGTCCTAGGAAATAGGCCTTTTAGCCCTATTAGACCTAGTTTATAGGAGTCACCTATATGGACAACTTAGAAGTCTAAAACCTACATAATCCTTTAGGAAATATAATATGGTGTTTGGAACTAGAATTTTTTTACCAAGTTGTTTGGAGAGTTTTCTATAGAAATAGGAATTAGTCAATTCCAAGGGCTAATTGGTATTAGGCCTAATTAGGCTTCCTAAAGACCAAACCTTGAAATCGATAAGGAAGAAGACTAAAGATCTTTATAAATGGAGTCAAATTTAAGAAAATGGAGTGATCTCATGTCTATGGATGACCCTGCAATGAAGGATGAATTTTTTGAGCAAGTTACACTTAGAGCTATCTAAGTGTGTGTGGAGAGGAGTACTAAACTAGTGTGTTAGTCTTCTAAGGGTAAGCACTTTGAAAATCAAGGACCTAGGTGGACTAGATTTCTAGAAGAGATAAGATAAGTCTCTTGAGGAGTAGCAAAAGCACCCCTTGGAACACTCACATGAGGAGTGGCCTTGTTAGAGGTCTTTAGAAACTTCAATCTAGAAATGCCACCTTGTTAGAGGATTTGGAAAATAACTATTAAGCTAACTCTGTTAAAAGATTTGATACACTACTACAATCATTATAGAGTAATGATGATATGACCTAATTTTTGATGCAACCTTATCTTTTCTAATTTCATATCTCAATTCTAGCTTGAGTGCTTGATCCTTCTTGATAAAATGTATCTTTGTAGATCCTCAAGGAGATTCTTCTTATCCTTCCAATTTTCCTCTTCTAAGAATCTTCTTCTCTCCACAAAATCTCACACACTTTCAATCCTCAATTTGACCTTATATTTATATCGATTACATTGTTAAGTTAACTTGAATACACATTAGAATAATTAATATTGATCTCTTTAGTTGGCTAAAAATAACAAACAAATCAATTAAACTCAATATTCCAAAACAAGAAAATCCTTTGTTATCTAACTCTGCTTGGTAGACACTAACTCTGAAATGATTTTCCTATGTTAACCAAGTGGAATTGGTTAACATTGCATATTTTCAAACTTCTTTTGGTAACCAAGTGATCTTAGTTAATACTAATTCCATGCCAAATTTCCTTTGTTAACTGAGTGAGCTTGGTTAACACTCAACTTTTGTGAACTTCTCTTTGACACCTGAGTAAACTTGATATACACTGACTAGTAAAAATATAAAATTTTGTGCAACATCAAAGACAATATACAATTTATCAATTATTTTCAACAATCTCCCTCTTTGGGATTGATGGTATCACAACATGTCATATTACAATGAAATTTTAGAGAAAAATAATAGTAATGAAAATATCCTTAGTACACACTGTTAAGTGTGACCATGTTAGAAAATTTAATCACCCTATTATGAGTGGCCTTGTTAGAAGTCTTGAGACACTTCAATCTAGAAATTCCACCTTGTTAGAGGATTTATAAATAGCAATTAAGCAAACTCTATTAGCAGATTTCATACACTACTAGAATAGTTAAAGATTAAAAATGATATGACCTGATTGTTGATGCGAACTTATCTTTTCTAATTTCAAATCTCAATTTATCTCAATTTGGGCTTCAATGCTTGATCCTTCTTTATCAAATGTATCTTTACATATCCTTCCAATTCACTTCTTCTAAGCATCATCTTATCTTCCACACATTCTCACACACTTTGAATCCTCAACTTGACCTCATACTTATATCAAATACATTGTCAGGTCAGCTTGAATACACCTTAGAATAATTAATATTCATCTCTTCAATTGGCAAGCACTAACAAACAAATCAATTAAACGAAATATGCCAAAACAAGAGAATCCCTCATTAGCCAACCCTACTTGGTAGATACTAACTTTGAAATGATTCTTTTGGTAACAGAGTGAGATTGGTTAACACTAGTTCTATGCCAACTTTCTTTTGTTCACTGAATGATCTTAGTTAATAGTCAACTTCTATGAACTTCTCTTTGGAACCTAAGTGAAATTGATATGCACTAACTAGTAAAGATATGAAATTTTGTGCAACATCAAAGATAGTATATAATTGACCAATTATTTTCAACAATACTTCAGTTTCATCCTCTGTCAGCAAAATCTCCAAGTTTACTCTATCTTCAACATCTTTTGATAGAAAACTCTCCCTCTTTGATATTAGACCAAGTTCTCTTTCATATCTTCAAAAAAAATTCTATGATATGATAGCCAAACTCTCCCTCTTTGCCATCTCATGCCAAAGACAATATTTAGTGAATTTCAATGTACCTTATGTACAGGTTCATATGAAATCTACCCTTCATTACTACATCAACTTGATTGATCTTCAACATGCTCTGGTTAATACATCACTAAACTTCATTTAGTGAGCTTCAAATAGGGGAATAACCCCTAGCTTACCTCTTAGATACAAAAATGCATCCTTAGCTAATGACTTGGTAAATATGTCTACAATTTGTTCTTTAGTATTTACATATTCCAATCTCACCTATTTTTCTTGCACCAATTCTCTTAGAAAATGATATTTTATTTCAATGTGCTTGGTCTTGGTATGCACCACATGATTCTTTGATATATTAATTGAACTTGTGTTATCATAGAAGATAACCACTAGATCATTGATTTCTACCTTCATACCTACAAATGGTTGCTTGAATCAAACAACATTGGAACAATTAACTATTGCTACAACATATTGTGCCTCTACTATAGATTGAGAAATGCAATTATACTTCTTACTTCTCCAAGACACTAGTATTTTACCAAGAAAGAATGCTCCATCACTGTTGCTCTTCCTATCATCAACACCTCCTACCTAATCAATATTAATGAAAGATTTCAAATCAAAATTGTCTCCTTTCTTGTACCATAATCCATAATCTTAAGTACCCTTCAGATACCTCATGATTCTCTTTATTGCCATCATATGATTTTCTTTAGGATTAGCTAAAAATATATCCACCATACCAACTACAAGAGCAATGTCAAGCCTAGTACATACTACATACTACAATTTTTCAATCATTGATCAATATGTGTCTAATCTACCTCCTTGGAATCATGATTTTTGGAAAGCTTATGTCTAGTAGACATAGGTGTTCCAACTAGTCTTGAATCCCCCATTCCAAACTTCTTCAGTATCTCCTTGGCATGCTTAGATTGAGTAATGTAGATACCATATTTCTTCTATTAAATCTGCAATCCAACAAAGAATTTGATTTCTTCAAACATTAACATCTCAAATTCTTTTCTCATTTCCTTTGAATAATATTTGCACAAATCATCATTTCTAGTAATTGTGTATCATCCACAAAGATTTTTGCCAACACAATCTTCTTTTCTAGTCCTTCTTTGATGTATAGATTGTTGTTATCATTTGTCTTTTCAAAACCACTCTTCATCAAAAAATTATGAAGTCTTTCATACCAAGGTCTAGGAGCTTGTTTGAGACCGTACAATTCTTTGTGTGGTTTACAAACCATATCCTTTTTTATTTGATCTACAAAACCTTTACATTACTATATGTAGACTTCCTCTTCTAGAATTCCATTCAAGAATGCAAATTTCACATCACTTTGATATAATTAAATCCTTTATATGCAACATAAGCAAGTATATTCCTAACACCTTCAAATCATGCAATAGGAGCAAAAGTTCCACCATAGTCAATTCCTTCCTCTTGAGAATGAACTTGACATACTAACCTTGCTTTACTTCTTGAAACTTCTCCATATTCATTCAACTTCTTTCTAAAAACCCCCTTTGTGCCAATTACATTCTTATCCTTGGGCCTAGGAAGAAGAGTCTAGGTTTTATTCCTTTTTACCTATTCTATCTCCTCATTCATTACTTCAATACAACTTTCATTATCCAAAGCATCTTTAACTATTCTAGGTTCGTATTTCGTAAGAAAACATGTACCTTTCAATTTTTTCCTTGCCATTATACCATCTAACTTGTCTCCAATGATCTGCTTAGGTGCATGGTGCTTTCTAACATATCTTGCTAATACAGGAACTTTGGATTTAAAACTTGTTCCACTTGTCTCACCATGATCTTCTGCATCATGCTTGAGTCCCACTATCTATGACTTAGGTTCTTTAGATTTAGACTCAAGTTTCTCTGGATGCAACTTAGTAGCTTCTAACTATGACTTAGGTCCTTCAGATAGTGACTCAGGTTGCACTAGCTACAACTTGGGTGCTTCTGGAGATTTTGGGGACTTGGGAGGTGATGTCTAAAAAATTTCAATTAGATTAGGAAATGTATCAGGTTCAAAGTAAATAAACATTTTATAGTCCTCAGGTTCTTTGCTTCTCTCTTCTTCACTCTTTTCTGCAAACTCATCAATCTTAACATGTGCACTTTCTATGATCTTATTGTATGCTTTACTTTTGTTGGAGTATCTGATGCATGTATCATTATAAAACTTCAATAACCCTCAAATAATTTGTCTTTTTCCATATTAAATATAATTTATTCAATAATTTAGAGGTATCAATACATATTCCCCAATACAATAATCCATCATCAAATAACAAATCAATCTTGAAAAGATCGACTTCAATTCTGCCATTCAAGATAGGCCTGCATACAATGATTTATAGCATTTTAACCAAATATTTTTTTTTTCAATCCAACCATCCAAATTTGGAAAAATTAAATTTCCAAAAACATATCAAAAAATTATAAATATCCAATGGTTGAATTAAAGCTATGGTCTCTACACTGAGACCCATTTTCTGTGACTCTGTTGAAGCTGGTTAAAAACTAGTTTTCACTAAAATGGTCATAACTTATATAAAATGTAACAAAAATGTACAAAATAAATTTCATTAGAAATAGGATTCATTTATCTTTCCATAAATATAATTTTCATCCCTTGAAAAAGAGACTAAATATTCTTACACATTGCTTCAATATGACTATAATTTGAAAATTAAAAAAAAAAAACTGCCATACATTAAATGCTCATAACTTTCTCAAATCTGCATGAAATAAACTCAAAATAAAAATAAAAATTGGAAGGATTATTCATTTTTCTACTCTACCATGTCAATAAGACATCATTTTCAAGCTATACATAGATATACAAAGATTAAAAACAACAAGAGAACTAGAAAGTCAATCAAAACAACAAGTTCAAATCACTATACATTTTCTTGAAATGTTACTAATTCCTTCCATTCTACTTTGGTTCGACCTTACAATGAATTTTATAGTTTCTTGTCCATTTTTGACATTACAAAGACCACTCATTACCTTTGGACTTCCTATACAACTTTAATGCAATTTTACATTGTTGCATTTGTTTTGCAACTCTTAACCTTCTTGTAAGCTTTTGAGACTTTTGACAAATGTGATGCCATGAATTTGCATAAACATTAAAGAAATATTGAAATGACCATTTAATAAAATTTTACACGGTTATTATCCTTTCAAGGGTCATTTTGCAACTTTTTATATATTAAACGAATTGGGACCTTAAATATGACAATGTGGATATTATGACATTTTTCTTACAACTTTTCTTTTCAGTTGGAGTCTATTACATAGAATGACATTGAAACATATATGAATGAACATAAATCAGTAAAGAATCAACTATGTTCTCTTTTAGTTATATGATGGCTAGGTGCTCTTGCACAAGTATCCTAGGAATATGCCTTCATCACTCTTTGCATCAAATTTACCTTTCCTAGTCTCCTTCAAGATATAACATTTTCTACTTGTAGTGCCTGCCCCTAGTTTATATTTTCCTAGTTTACATTTTTCTATCATTGCAAAACTCTTTTAGGCCAATTTTATGTTTGATGATTAGTAGCATTATCTTGAGATTATTAGATATTATTTCAGATTTAGTTGATATATGATGAGATTACTTGATACTCAATTCTTCATGTATGCATGATGATTATTACAATTTTTTTTCAGTTATTGATGATGTTTAGTTAGATGGATCATTATTTGTATTTTCTTATGGATACTTACTCCATAATACATGTGTATGGTGTGCGTGTTTGTTTTCTTTTTGTATGGCATTTCTAGTGTGGTTAAAGAAGGGAGTCGTAGTCACCTACTAATTAGGATCTACATGATGCACCACTTCCTACCATTGCCTATTTAGCTTAGAATATATTGTGTTTGTACATGTGTAGATTTTATGCAGGTTATAGGTACTAGTTATCGACTTCCCTGAATTGCCAAGATGAGCATACCCTATCACATTATCTCAATGGTAAGAGAGGGGAGATAAATTCTAAGTCTAGATCCTAAACCTTTGAGCCATTTGTCCTAATTGATAATTAGGACAAGTATCTGAGTTGTGTACCCTCTGAATACATCGGATGACATTAATTCATGATTATAACCCTTTAGTTTGATTTTGTATGTGTTTTACTATGATGGGTTTTCGTATTTTACTATATGAGTCTTTGGTAAATTTTCTATTAATTAAGTCTAATTAAAGGATTAAAATTAATGATTTAATTTAATGGAAAATTATTATGATACTTTAATATTTAATTAATTGAGAAATTAATTAAATAAATGAATTAAATATGAAGATTAAAGTTATAGTATAAATTTGAAACGTGATAATATTTATTTAATTTAATAATAATATATTTAGAGTTCATTTTAAAATAAATGCTAAATAATATTATTATTTAAGTTAATAATTAGTTATCAAATTTAATGTTCAAAAATCAATTTACAAGTGGGAAAAGAATTAATTTATTAAAAATTTCATGATTGCATGATGCGTGCATGAGATTAAATTTAATAAATTAATTTAAAAAGAATCAAGTGAAAATTAAATAAAGTAATTTAATTAATTAAGGAATGTGCATGGAAAATATAAAAGAAAGATAAATAAAAGTTAATATTGAGTTAAGGGTTGTAAGCAAGGAGTTCTCTGGGGTGAACGCATAATTAGTGCCTCAATTTTTGGGAGAGAACTCCGCATCACAACTTGGGGGTTCATTTTCGAACCACCGCCAATTTTGGAGAAGGAAGAAATTTTTGGAAAGGAGAAGGTTCTGGGAGGAGGAATTTTCTCTATAGTTTTCTGGGCCGTAGCGATTAGCATCAATGTCTAGGTAGATGCTTGTGATTTTCGCATATCTTAATGCGCTCTTTTCTTTCCTGTCTTCATCGTGTTTATTGGATGGATGTCTGGATAATTTTTGTGAAGAATGTTTCATGTTGTAAGTTTTGGACATATGTTATTTCTTCTGTATATGGAACATTTTTTTTTTAATTGATTGATATAGTCTTTCTTTCAATAGATTTAAAATGGAAGAATCAATCAGGGAAGGGTTGAATTAAAATGGGACATTTCTTAGAAAACAAATTTTAAAAAATAACTAATTGGTGGGTTTGCTATAAATTCCCAATTGGATTAATGCTGAGATTTGATTAAAAAAAAATTGTTTGAGTTAATCAATTATGAAATTGTTATAAAAATAAAATTAATTATGAAAAAGTTTAATGGGGGAAATGTTATTTTTTGAAAAATATTTTTTTAAAAAAATTAATAAAAAATGGAGGGGGAGGGAATTACCTCATACCCCCCCCCCCCCCCCCCATTGCTGTCTATGACAGTATTTGTCATCACAGATACTGCAACGACAGGGGTACACTATACCTGCTATTGCTGCAAGCCCTGGGACAACAGGGTACTACGACCATAGGCCTTTGTAATAGCCAACAAGCCTAAAAACACATTTAATATATATTTTTTGAAATTAAAAAAAAAAGGATATTAATATTATTTATTAAAAGTTTTAAAATATTAATTATTTAATATTATTTTTTATTAAATAAAATTTATTAAAAAAATTAATTTATAATAATTAATTAATAGTTATTAATTCATTTAGAATAAATTTAATAATTAAATGTTATATAAATATAAATTAGTTCATTTCAAAATAAATTTTAATTTAATTTATTATATCAGATAAATAGGGACTTTTGTAATTTGTTGAGGAATATTCAAATTCGAACTTTAGTAGAAACACAATTATTTTGTCAGAATGCAATATGAATTTATCTTAGCAAGTTTAAATGAATTTATAATATACCCTTAGTAAATTTTAGAAAATTGATTTCAAAATATATTGGGGGGTAAATCTTGTTTTATTTAAACAGATTCATGGGTTAACTATAGGGTAAACAGAGAATCCTTTAACTTTGAAACGAAAACTAAAACCTCATATTTGACTTGACCATGTGATTTTGAGAATGAACCAAAACATGTACTTGCATCTTTTTTTCTATATGTTGTCTGTATTTTGGAGTTTGGGGTTGACTAGATTGTTGATCAGTTATAGGACATCTACTAGAGGCTTGGGGGTTTTGTGAGTGTGGTATCATGCTGACTCAATTTTGATTACTTTTACTTAACCATGGTATGTGATGGTATGCTCTATGCTGAGTGTGTTTATATTGTTGGTTACTATGTTTCAGTGTCTTTGTGGGATAGTGAGATTTGTGCTATGAGATACCTAAATTGATCATTTTGAGCCATTGATTAGTATTGATACTTTCCAATTGCTTGTTGAGAACTAATGCATATTGTGATTTATCTTTGATGCTTTCCAATTGCTCCTAGAGAACTAATGCAATTATTAGTCACTTGTATAGAACTGAAGTGATTTTAGTATGATTCTATGATTTGTGATTTCATGAGCCTAGGGTAGGAAATCTATATGTAGTGTCGAGAAGTGGCTTGCAATGGGGGCTGGGGCCCTAAGTGGCTACCAAAGTAACTCATTGTAATTTGTTTAATAAGTGAAAATATTACACTAAATGAGATTAAAATTAACCTAATAAGAGTCTTTGTATGTTCTGACCCATGCCTTGAGTGCTAGTACAGACTAGGATGGGAGTAGAGAGAACACTTGGTTGCAACCTTGCATTCTGTAGTATGCCTTGTCAATATGAGAGGATACTAGTGGTTGCATAGGGATCACTAGGGGGTTGGGGTTTTGAGAGACTACTAGAGTAACTCTAGTATGATTCATGCGATGACATTTGCCCGCTTACATAGTAGGTTTCCTACATCTCTTGTGTGCCTCTGGGTATAGATGTTGACCTATCTTAGAACCCTTAAGTTAAATTACTTTTAGGATTTTCTAGACTTAGAGAGTACTTGTGATATGTGATTTGATATCCTATTTGGGACTTGAGACTATCTCCTCAGTGTGGTGGGAGTGGACCATTTAGGTTCCACATAGTTAGGTGGTAGTGATTTTTCACTCTTACCATTGAGATCTATCTGTAGTCACCATGGCTAGAGCATTTCTTGTCTGCATTTACTTTCATTCTTTCTATGTATCATTTGATGGATGGTTATACTTTATGATGGACATTTATATCTTTAATGATGGATGGATGTATCATGTATGGTGGATGGTTTCATTTATCTTTAATGTACTTTGTATCATGGATCCGAGGATGATGATGTATTTCTATTTCTACATATGTATATTCTTTTAAGCCTTTCATACCCTGTGACATGTACAGTGGATGATTGAAAATTCCAAATTAATTTGTCAAGAGGCATTTAGAACAAATGTATATTATTTAAATGGACATTGGACTTTATAATTATTCTTTCATATGGATGTGGTATTTGATGGACTTAGAATTAGATTAAATTTATATGTAATTCAACATCTTGGGATCCTTAAGAAATGTAACCTATTATGTATGTTTTAGTTGATTGTATGTTATTGCTTCTGCTATTATGTGTTTCTTGCTTCAAACAAAAAAATGTTGGCAAAATTAGTAAAACTTTATGTCATTTCTTTTGGGTCCCTTGGTAGGGTGTTACACTACCAAATAATCATCAAAAAATAAAATAAAGTACTTATCTCCAATGTATCTCTTAGTTCCAATAGGTCTAGAAAGGTCTGCATGAACTAGCTCCAAGACTTGTTCAAAATGATAGTTCCTACTCTTGAAAATTGTCTTGCTCATCTTACCAATTTAACAATTTTTGCATTGGCCCATATCAGGTTTCCTCAAACTAGGAATATTTCTTACTCTTTTATTTTTTCTTATCTTGATCAAGTTATCAAAGTTCACATGACACAACCTTTAATGACATAACCAACTTTCTTCCACTTCAGCAATGAAACATGAACTTTCACTAGGATCTAGGTAGAATAAATTACCTTTTGTTTGCCTACTAGACACCACTAGATTTCCTTTTCCATCTAGCTACTTGGCCTTCCCATTCATGAATTCTACCTTGACTCTAATGTTATTCAACTACGCCACATTCAATGGATTATCTTTTAGTCCTTCAACCCAATAAGCATTATCACATTTAAGTTCATTGGTTAGTGAGATACAACCCTTTCCTTTTATGCAACATGGTTCATTGTTTCCAAATGTTAAATTTTTTTTTTATCACTAGTCATATGATGAGAGAAACCACTATCAATAATCCATGTATCATTTTTGCTAACATGAGAGATAAGTGCCATTTTTATCTTCTTCATCGTTAGATTCATATTTTTTAGCAATATAAACTATTTCATCATCATCACTACTATCTGAATCTTTAGCCATGAAACAAGACTTCTTACCTTTATCCTTGTATTCCTTGTAGCTTTTGAAATCCTTCTTTCCTTTATAATTTTTGTTCTTTTAATCTTTGTCTTCTCTACTTGGACACCTTGCAGCTATGTGACCAACTTCTTCACAAGAAAACAAATTAAAGGAATTTTACCTTTGTAATTTCCTTTGCCTTTTGGATATCTTTTTGAAAATAGGGCTTCAATGGCTTCAAGATCACTATTAGAACTATGTTATTCTTCACTTTTATATTTTTTTTCCTTTAGACTTTGTAGATTTCTTCTTGAGTGACAACTTGGCTTGAAATGAAGATTCAAGATTTCTAGAATTAGGAACAAAATTATCATAGTTATCTAGCTCAAATGTTGCCAATCTTCCCACTACAGCATCTAAAGTTATCTTATTATTTGGATCACATCTCATCTCTTGAATGTTTGACACTCTAATTGCATAGATAGGAAGAAGGGTTGTGAGTACCTTGCTTATAACTATGACATCATCAATTTTCCCTCTAGAGGCTTTGATTTCACTTACACTAGCTTTGATTCTCTCAAAATATTTTGCAATGTTTTCATCCTCTCTAATCTTCATCTGATCAAAATGACCTCTCAAGACTTTTTCCTTTTCTCTTCTCACATTATCATCACCTTCATAGATATCTATTAGTTTGGTCCAAATCTCATGCGCAAGAACACACCTCATCAAATTTAACATAGTTAAGAGTGGATGTAATGTCAATCATCATAATGTTATGATTTTTATTTTTAGCAATCTACTCTATAGTCATAGTTCCAATAGGAGCTTTATACTAGGTATTCAAATATTTTAGACATGAATTAGTGATGTTCTCCAGATGTAGCTTCATAAGTTCTTGTCATGCCTCAAAGTTATCTCTATTTCACTTGGGAATCTCTTTTCTATAAGACATCCTAATCTTTAGCTTAGGTCCTTGAAACCTTCTCTACAAGCACCAAAAGCTCTAATACCAATTGTTGGAAATATAAGAGGAGTAACTAAGAGGGGAGGGGTAAATCAATGACCAAAAAAATAAATCCTAGATCCCTTAGATGTTAGTACAAAACATAAAATCCACTGAAACTATTATTACTCGGTTAACACATGGGTACTCGATTAACACTAACAATATGTTGTAACTCAAAAAATATTGAACAAGAAGATTTTAAGATATTAACCTTGATTAACCTTAATTAACTAAGTTGCATACACATGAAAGAAATAGTATCAACACAAGTGACACCAAGATTTAACATGGAAATCCAATTTGGGAAAAACCACCAATTACAACTAGTTACTATTCTTCACTCTTCTAAAGTGACCCCTATTAGGAGCCAACCTTGTTAAAGGTTATAAAACACACTATTAGGTGTGATCCTATCATACAATTTAATCACCTTTTTAGGAGTGTCCCTATGTCTAATCAAAATAACACCCTTTTAGTTGTAGGATTGGACATCCCTTACTACCAAAGTACTATGCTGATTTACATTAAATGTCAATCTAGGAGTGTGAACTTGAGATGATGTTTGGAAAGTATATGCTCTAGTTTTTGCTAAAAGTGACTACTACCTTGCATGCAATAGCCATTAAGGAAATCTAGTTTATCTGAAGGAAAGACAACTATCAAATACTTGGAAGGAAATTCTAATTATTTAACCATACATCTATGCACCTACTGCTGCATGAACAGTGACTAGTTCTGTTTCTAGTGGCTACAGGAATAGCAGTTCTAATCTTAACTTAGAAAACTGAGTCTAACTCCTACTTACTAAAGTAAACTCCACCTTCTATGTGGGTCCGCATGGAAGAATGAAGGAAAGATAAGCTTAGATAAAAGTGTAGAAACTCAGCAAAGTCATGTATTCATTCAAATATGTAGTATTACAATAACTTGGGAAAAACAACAAGATGTCTATTGACTCTATCTGTCTACTCACTACCTAACCTCATAGATATAGACAAGGTCTTATTTAAAAGGAATGAAAAACAACAAACTCCT
The DNA here is from genome assembly GCA_028749045.1 of Cupressus sempervirens. Classification (NCBI taxonomy): domain Eukaryota; kingdom Viridiplantae; phylum Streptophyta; class Pinopsida; order Cupressales; family Cupressaceae; genus Cupressus; species Cupressus sempervirens. The sequence goes on from CM053791.1 coordinate 795,006,537, forward strand.
ATAACTAAGACTTCCTTGTGAAGGAAAGTCAGTTACAACTTAAGATTGCAAGCATACAATTGTAAAGATATTAATTATCTCTTAAATTTCCCACAAATATAGATCATAGCAAATGCTAGATCTACTCTTTTATCTGACTTTAAATAGCTTCCAGGAATTTAGGTATCATGCGTTGCATGTTTAACTAATTTCTTTGATGCTTGCTTCCTTGCTCAGCCACTTTATTAAGTCCCTCTTTGTTATTCATTAAAATAGGTCCCTTCTGACTTTGCCACCAAGTCTTCCAACTGCAATGGTGTCATAACACTTCTCTTTAATACCATCAATGCCTTAGTGTTATTCCTTCATAATTTGTTTTTTATTAACTCCCTCTCAGCTTGTATTCCTACGATCAACATTTAATACACACAAGACTTCCTGCAAACATTTAATTTCATTTATTAGTTTACAAAGAAAAGACATTAATTATTCAACTAATAGTTTTTGCAATCTCTTCAGCTGCAGGAAGATCTACCCATATCATACATCCATGAAGAAAGATTTTTACCACAAAATGAACCCCTTTTTAGATATAATTATGATTATCATTTTTATGCCCTATGTCCATACTTTATACATCAAAAGTTCAAAACATTTATACTAAAAGATGATAAAGTTCAGTATGTTATAGATAAATGTTCACAAAAAAGGTCAATAAGACTTCTATTTCTTCATGTCATCATTTTCCCCCCCAACCATCCTGAGGCTGGTCCCTTCAACATCTATAGGTTTCTAATCCTCATCTGTAGCCTGCGATCATTGGTGATTTTCTCCCCTGATTTTTGAGCTCTATAATTAAAATATCCATGATTTTGTTTCAACCTTTCTCGTTTCTATTCTTTAGCAATCATGTTATATTCAACAAATGAATCATACTTTCCAAGCATAGGATGCAAGAGTATTGGCGATTGGAAACAAAGAGGTACCCAATACTTCTTTTGACTTCTACCTAACATCATATACTTGGGTATCCTACTGATGGCCAACTCCAAATTTTGGGGATTGCAACTCCCTTGTTTTTAGATCTTCTGGCAATGGGATCCATCTTTGAAGGGAAGCTTGTTTAGCATTAGGGGAATTTGTAGAACAATGTTGCTGCCAATCTAGAAATACCTATTCACAGATAGGGTGAATTTTGGCAAAAACACTTTGATTATTGTTAGTAGAAAGCCAATCGAAGAATACTCTATGAGCATTTTGTACCTCTGGCCAAATGTATAATGGCTCAAACATTTCCTTTTCCCTATAAGGAGCAGCCTAGTTCTCTTGACTAATTTCATTCTATATCCATGACATAATGGCCCTAAACTATACATCTCCCACATATAACAATGAATTCCAATCCTTATCATTTGGAACAACAAGACTATAAACATATAACTCACAAAGGAGATTCTACAGAGTCATCAAAATTGATTTGAATGCTACATAGAATTCTTGGGGAGTGTGCAAGGAAGGGTTCAACCTCTGAGTTATTTGAGAGAATAGAAAATTAATCATTTTCTCCTTTAGGAACAATGTGTAAATTGGAGATGGTGACCTGTAATTTACAAACTCTGGAATGAGCTCTATAATCTTCGTGATGCATTGTTGTAGGACCATAATTTCACTATCCTTCTCTTCAATTTTTTGTGCTTGTTTCCTGATAGTTCTAAGCAATTGCTTCCTTTCTAGGTCCTAGTTTGCTTTTTCCCATTGAAACTGTTGGTACAAACTAAAGCTAGTTGTTAACAAAGTAGAAATGTCCGGTGGTGTATGACAATGGACAACAGGTCTATAATCTTCAAGGCGGTGCTCAGGATGATGGTGGTCAACAATGCTGTCATCTTGAGAATGTTGACATTCAACAAAGCTATTATTTTGACAAGCAACAGTGTTATCAACTTTTTTTGAAGGGGTAATAGCTACAGGATGGGGTGTAATAGTCATTTTAACTTGAAATGTTTCAACAATTTCTTGAACCATTTCTTGTGCAATAGATGGATATTCCTCTAGTGGTAGATTATTAGTTTCCTCCACTTGTTGTTCAAACTTGGACACTATTTCCTCTGAGGACTCTGTGTCACTATCAATATTAATAGGTCTATTTGGCTTTGCGAGAATTTCTACAAGATCATTTTCCTATTCAGGAGTAGGTGTTGTGTTCTCTGGTGACTGTGCAGGTGTAGGTACTAGAGTTTCAACATCAATAGGTGGTATAGGAGGCTTAGTAGGTGGCACGTAGGAGGTTTAGTTCTCAAATTTACTGCAGACATTCTAGTGACTCATCATGGAGTAGAAATTGGTTTCTTGCCCTTATCGATGGATTTCCCTTTATTCAGGTTGAGTGTAGGTTCTTGTGATACTAGAGATATATCTTTTGAACCTTCCTCTTTGGCAACTGCGTGTGATTTTCTCTTCCTAGAAGTTGAGGCTTCTGCTGGAAAAAATTTCTTTTTGCAATTTTTGGTACAGAGGCAGAAGCCGAAGCTTCTTGAGCTGTTCTATATACTACTTTCTTGAATCCTACAATAGTTTTCTCTCTTGTCCCCATTCCTTGCCCTTTAGGTCCACCCCTTTTAGGTCCTTCTGTCCTTAGTTTTACAAAATCCTCCCATGTTCCCAAGTGTTGTCTAGTCAACTCCCTTTCAATTATAGTCCTAATCAAGCAATGGTGGGATTTCGACTTGGTTTTTCCTTGCTGTACATAGGTCACTTGCATTTTGATAATATTATAAAAGAAACTCAGGAGATTTATAGGACAATCACCATGCCGCAAACCACTCAAAATTTTGAAATGAACAACATGCAAATAGGAATACCTTCCTTCACAAGTAAAATATCTTATGATAAATTTAGCAGGGTGGATGAATTGCAGAGGGAGAGATGATTGTAATGTACCTTTCTTTTTGTTTTCCTCCAGCCAACATCCATCCATGTCCTCTGTCCAACGTTCTCCATTTGTGGGAAAACCAAAAACTTTTGCCACCACTTCTTCAGTGAATTCTATTTGAATGCCCTTAACAGTTACATATTCATCCCTTAATGTATTATGAAATTGGAGTGCAATTTCTTGATCAAACTACTTCAAACTGAGATAGTAAGCCAACCAACCTCATTGTTGAAACAAACTACATGTTGTTCGGTCTACCAGTAAGACTCTGTGGTCTGTTGGTTCATGCCATTGAGGTTCTCCATTAGTATTTTTTGAAAAAAAATGCTAGTATAGGCAAATTCACTGCAAGTGATTTTGAGAGTATGGGCAGTGATAGCTACAAAGGTTTCAACAAAGGGAAATTGAAATACTTCAATACTTTCTAAACATCACATCCTTCAGTACTTCATGACGGCATTTTAATCACTAAACCATAATGAGGATAAAGATCATGCTAAAAAACATATGCCATATTAATGAGGGGTTATGTGAAATCATGATTTAATGGTTAGCCTTCTTTATATTATTTCACACATTTTGGAAGTACAAAGGAGTGCCAACTCATTACTGAAATGACCCTTCCCCATACATCCTACATGCCAACTTAAGATTTTCTTGATTTGCATTCATGATTTTGATTTTCCCACCCCCCAACCTAGCAGAGACTGGGTCCCACTAGACTGTAAAGATTGAAAATTCCAAAAATCAAAATAACATGATTTTCTAAATAAATAATAAATTAAATAAATGCAAAGGGGTCAAGTGTGACTAACCTGAGGTGTGATAGGAAGGATGGTCTGAGTAGTGTCGTACAAGAGAAAGAAAGTGAGATGACATGATGATGGAAAGACAAGAAGGTGGGATGGAATGGGGTGGAAAAGGAATGAATTTTCGCATGAGTGCAAAATTTTTATTATAAAGGCCTTGAAAATAAATTCAAGGGGCTGTAGGCATCTGAGTGGGAGACTTAGACGGAGTTTATGATATTCTTCTTGGGTTGCTGGTTTATGATATAACTTTAGGTGATGCACGTTAACCAGGAGTTTGAATTTGACCAAATCAATTGTTGATAGTTGAACTGCTCCATTGTTAAAAATTGTAATGATTTCATAGGGACCAAGCCATTGAGTCTGAAATTTTCCTTGGTGATGCTAATATTGTGAATCATATAGGAGTGCCCAATCACCAATAGAGAATTCTCTATCTTTAATGAATTTTTCATGCCATTGCTTTCTTTGACTCTAAATTAATTTTGTGTTATGAAGAGCTAATTTTTGCTATTCATCTAACTCATTGAGATGCAAAATATGATCCTGTTGTGCTATAGGAAGGGTAATATCAAGTTCCAAAGCTGTCTGCAAAGTTTTATGTTCAAATTCAATGGGCATAATAGCTGTCTTCCCATATAGGAGTTGAAAAGGTGTAAACCCAGTAGTGGATTTGCATGTTGTTCTATACACCATAAGGCTTTAGGAAGTCTAGCTACCCAATCTTTCCAATGCAAAGACACTGTTTTAGTGAGAATATGTTCTAGCTCTCTATTTGTCACTTCTACCTGTCCATTGGCCTGTGGATGATACAGAGACGATTTTCCATGCCAAATTTTATACTCCTCCATGAGTGCTACTATCAGATTAGATGTGAACTAAGGCCCTTGATCTGATTGTAATTCTCTTGGAACACCAAATTTGGTAAAGATACATTTGCACAGAAACTTGTAACATTATTATCACAAGGATGCTTCATGGGTTTTGCTTCAGCCCACTTAGTAACATAATCAGTTTAAACCAGTATGTAACTTTTCCCTTTTGATGGTGGTTCAATAGGGCCAACAAAATCAATTCCCCATTTATCAAATGGTTCTACTACTATCTGTGGCTGCAGGGTCATTTCACCCCTTTTTGTCGGTCGACCCATTCTTTGACATTTATCACATTTTTTTTTATACTAAGACACATCCTTGTGAAGTGTAGGCCAATAATAACTTGTATTTATAATCTTTAATGCAGTCTGTTTGTTAACAAAGTGACCACCATAGGGCTCGTCATGACAAGCACGAAGAACATCATATGTTTCATCCTCTCTGAGACATCTTCGTGTTACCTGGTCTAGTCTAGTATAAAACATGAATCCTGAGATCCATGAGAAATTAAAACTCTTTTTTTCCAACAATCATTTTTCTTTTGTAGAGAAATGTTGGGGAGTTTTGCTAGTAGTTAAATAGTTGGAAATTTTAGCATACCAAGGGTTTTGTGCTAACAAAAGGAAGAGATGTTCATTGGGGAAGCTATCTTCTATGGCTGTAGGATCATCAGTTGTTTGAAGATGAGACAAGAAATCAGCTACAACATTTTCTTTACTTGGCTTGTCAATAATGGTGATGTCAAATTCTTGCATTAGTAACAACCATCGAGCCAATCATCTAGAGATTGTTGGCTTGTTCATCGGATATTTGATAGTAGAGTGATCTATATGTACAAATATTTGGTACCCTGTAATGTAATGTCTAAATTTATTCAAAGCATAAATTACAGCAAGCAGTTCTTTCTCTATCACAGTGTAGTTATACTCGACTCCTTGAAGATTTTTGCTGATATAGTAAATTGAATGTTCTATTGAATCTATCTTTTGGCCAAGTACCACTCTAATGGCATGATCTAAAGAATCTGTGTGTATGTGAAAAGGTAACTCTCAATTTGGTCCTCGGAGCACTAGTGCTGTTGAGAGGACTTCCTTAAGCTGTTGGAAAGCTTTTGTACACTCTGAATCCCATACAAACTCTGCATCTTTTCAAAGCAATTTATATAAAGGTACTGCAATTTGACTGAAATCTTTGATAAAATATCGATAATATCCCACATGTCCTAGAAAACTCCTAACTTCTTTCAATTTAGCTAGTATAGCCAATGTGTGTATGACTTCTATTTTTGTTGGATATACTTCAATTCCTTTAGGGGAAATAAAGTGTCCCAACACCACTTCTTCTTGCATCATCATAAATCACTTTTCACTATTTAAAGATAAATTGTAGTCTTTGCATCTTTGTAAAACCTTGTCCAAGTTTTCCTTGGCTTCTTGAAATGTTTGTCCATATGTGGTGAAGTCATCCATAAACACTTCCAAACAATCTGCAGATATGTTAGAAAAAATGTTAATAACAACTCTTTGGAAAGCTGCAGGTGCATTGCACAAACTGAATGGTAGGACAGCATAAGAAAATGTTCTCCATGGACACATGAATGTGGTCTTGTCTTGATCCTTTGGTGCTATCTAGATTTGATTGTAGCCACTGAACCCATCCAAGAATGAAAAGTAATTTTTTCTTGCAAGATTATCAAGAACTTGATCGATAAAAGGCAATGGAAAATGATACTTCTTGGCAGTAGAGTTAAGTTCTTTATAATCTATGCAGACTCACCATTTTCCCCCCTTTTTGGGGACAATAACCAATGGTGACACCCATTGGCTATCTGAAATCGGATATATGAAGCCAGCATTGAGTAGCTTTTGCAATTCATTTTTGGTAATATCCCTTAATGATGGGTTTATCCTATGCTGAGGTTGTCTCATAGGTTTACAATTTAGACTGATATAAATCCTATGGGTACAGAGTGTAGGATCCAAACCTTTCATATCTATATACTCCCAAGCAAAAGCATCTGAGTGATTTTATAATAGCTGCAGGGTATTATGATATTGTGCTTGAGATAAGGACTTGCTTATATTTCATTCTCTTCTTGGAATGATTGTGTTTTGACTACTTTTTCAGCCATTGAAATTTGCACAATTGGTTGTGAATCTATCTCATGTGGCAGGAGTAAATGCATAAGCTGTGCAGACTCAGAATAATGAAGTTCAGTAGATAAAGGCAAAATGCTTTCTAAACACACTTTTGTTTAGAAGATGTCTAAGGTTGTGTTCCATACTCATTCAGTATGATAGAAGAAATGACATCATCTTCTTCTTTAATGTTTACAAATAAGTCCCGTGAGATCATCATCAATTGTTGAATAGAATCTATCTCCATATCAGAGTCATCCATATTTGGCCAGATAACTTAATCATCCTATATCAAAGGCTGAGCAAAAAAATACAAGGTTAAATTTTTAGTGTTTGTTCCATCTGAAATAGTCATTTTCCCTGATCGGCATGCAATATAAGCATCTATTGTTGCTAAACATGGTCGTCCTAAAATGATAGGGTATCCCCCAGTACTTTTTTTTGGAGAGAGTACAAAAAAATCAACTGGATAATCCCATGAATGTAATGTGATAGTGATATCTTCTAGCATTCCATTAGGAATGATGATAGAACTATCTACTAGTTGCAAGATTGTTGGTGTTTGCCTGAGAGCAATGATGCTTAATTTGGACACTACTTCCTTTGTCATTACATTGATGGATGCTCCTAGGTCTATTAAGACATTCTGCACTTGCACTCCTTGAATGGTGAGGGTCACTACTGGGCTTCAGGGTCTGCATACTTAGGCATTTTGCAGTTATCAAGCATAAGATCAGAAAGCTACCCAAGGACATGGATAGTCTTTGGGTCTTTCTTTTTTCTTCTTGGCTTTTTAACACAAGCATCTTTGATGGCTTTTGAATATATAGGTACTTCCTTTATTGCATGAAGCAACAAAATTTTTACCATCATTTTCTTGAGTTGCTCAAGAAAATCTAGTGCAACTTGATTTTCACTTGGTAGGACTTGCTCTGTTCACCTAATAGGAAATGGTGGTGTCTTGGCTATAGGTGAAATAGTGGTGGTAGGTTCTTGAATTGAATTAGCATTTGTATCATCTATTTTTGTTATAATGGGCTATTGAGGTGAGGCAAGCATTTTTCTAGATCGTAGATGAATATCATTCAGGGTGATGGAATAAGTTTGTTGTTGGGCTGAAGGTTTTGCACTATTAGGATTAGGTGTAGGTTGTGCAAGTAATTGTGGCTATTTTGGAGGGGTTGTATTGGATGTAAGAGGCATTAAGGCTTGCTATTGAGGAGGTTGAGTCAAGGCTGGTTGATGTTGGTGCTGCTACCAATTCTGAGGTTGTTGCCAACCCTGCTGAGGTTGGTGCCAACCTTGGTTAGGCTACTACCGCCCTTGGTTAGGTTGTTGCCATCCTTGGTTAGGTTGCTACCACCCTTCATTAGGCTGCTTCCAACCTTGGTTAGGTTGGTGCCAATTATTATAATTGCCATGTTATTGTTGCCATTGACTAATACCATCATAACTATGGAGTGGGTCTTGAGGAATACCTGATCTTGTAGCCCATAGCCTTCATTGAGCAACATAGAGGACTTCCCCATCTTCATCAATTGCCTTGAGCTCAGTAGGCACATGATATGATTCCAAGCTAGCAATAGGCTTAAATAGAAAGTTGTGTTTCTTTTCTCTGTAATGGGAGCAATATTTCACCAACATACTATCAGCATCCTCCCTCTTCCTTTGTGCTTGCATGGTATCCAATTGTGTAGCAACATCATTAATGATGTCTTGCTTGAAATCTATCAAGAGGTTTGATAGTTATATCTTAGATACTCCCACCCTAGGAGTTTTTTGGAGAAAGTCCCTCAAACCTCATCCTTTTTTTGTTGTTGCTCTAGAATAGTTCAAACAAATATTCCAAATTTTAGCCCATGTCTTCTGTGTAATGTCACCTCTAGCCATTAAGTCTAAAACTTCCATAATCCTATCATGCACTCCTTTTAGAAAGAGATACTTTCGAGACTCCTCATTCAATTGATGTTGTGTGTTTGATATAGGTTAAACATGAACTGAGCAACATAGTCCTCCAAAGTCTCATCCTCCTTTTGTGACATTTTAAAAATGTCATCTCCTTTCAAATCATGGCCTCTACAATATTCCTTATATTTATTAAGGAACAGGTTACTAATAGTTGGCCAATCTATCACAACATTGGCACCTAGACTCATGAACCATCTCAGAGCAGCTTCTTTGAGAGTTGATGGAAATAATTTCAGCTTATGGGAATCAGTTGTGTAGTCATAACTTTGATAAAGGATGTCAAATTCAAAGAGAAAAGTTTCTAGATCTTCAATAATAAGGCCATAGAATTTTGGCAAGGTAGCTGAAGGTGTATTTTTAAGATTTTGATTACCCTGCTGAGGAGGAATTGGAAAGGGAAAGGTAGGCTAAGCTGCTACCATTTGTGGATGTCCTAGTGGTGGCTAATAAATGACTAGAGCTAATGGATTATCTTGATATTTTGGTTCAGCAAAAAGATTATTCAAATAGAAGGATTCTTCAGATGTGGTTGGTGATTGTACTTGTTGTAGTACTTCTACAAATACGTTCTCAAATAGTTCTTCTTTTATTTCTTCTCTCTCTTCTCTTTATTCAAGGTCAGGATAAAAAGGATCTTCCTAATTGAAGTTGGGAAGAAGTCTTCCAAGGTGGTCTCTTCTTCTATGCATGCAAGAATGCTAAAAATGAAACTAAATGACTCAATAGTGAATACTAGACTGACACCATCCCCAAAAACGGTGCCAAAAATATGTCTAATCAATATAACACCTTTTTAGTTGTAGGATTGGACATCCCTTACTACCAAAGTACTATGCTGATTTTCATTAAATGTCAATCCGGGAGTGTGAACTTGAGATGATGTTTGCAAAGTATATGCTCTAGTTTTTGCTAAAAGTCACTACTACCTTGAATGCAATAACCATTAAGGAAATCTAGTTTATCTAAAGGAAAGACAACTATCAAATAATTGGAAGGAAATTATAATTATTTAACCATACATCTATGCACCTACTTCTATAGGAACAGTGACTGGTTCTGTTTCCAGTGGCTACAGGAATATCAGTTCTAATCTTAACTTAGAAAACTAAGTCTAACTCCTACTTACTAAAGTAAAATCCACCTTCTGCATGGGCCCCATAGAAGAATGAAGGAAAGTTAAGCTTAGATAAAAGTGTAGAAACTCAGCAAAGTCATGTATTCATTCAAATATGTAGTATTACAATAACTTGGGAAAAACAACAAGATGTCTATCAACTCTATCTATCTACTCACTACCTAACCTCATAGATACCGACAAGGTCTTATTTAAAAGGAAGGAAAAACAACAAACTCCTATAACTACGACTTCCTCATGAAGGAAAGTGAGTTACAACTTAAGACTACAAGCATACAATTGTAAAGACATTAATTATCCCTTAAATTCCCCACAAATATAGATCATAGAAAATTCTAGATCTGCTCTTTTATCTGACTTTAAATAGCTTCTAGGAATCTAGGTATTGTGCATTGCATGTTTAACTGATTGCTTTGATGCTTGCTTCCTTGCTCAACCACTTTATCAAGTCTCACTTTGTTATTCATTAAATAGGTCCCTTTTGACTTTGCTACCAAGTCTTCCAGCTATAATGATGTCATAACGCTTCTCTTTAATATCATCAATGCCTTAGCGCTATTCCTTCGTAGTTTGTTTTTGATTAAATTCCACTTAGCTTGTATTCATGCGATCAACATTTAATACACACAAGACTTCTTGAAAATATTTATTTTCATTTATGAGTTTATAAAGAAAAGGCATTAATTATTCAACTAACAGTTTTTGCAATCTCTTCAGCTACAAGAAGATCTACCCATATCAAACATCCATGAAGAAAGATTTTTACCACAAAATGAACCCCTTTTTAGATATAATTCTGATTATCATTTGTATGCCCTATGTCCATACTTTATACATCAAAATTTCAAAACATTTATACTAAAAGATGACAAAGTTCAGTATGTTATAGACAAATGTTCACAAAAAGGGCAAATAAGACTTCTATTTCTTCATGTCATCACCCTATTAGAAGTTTTTAGACACTTCAATCTAGAAATGCCACCTTGTTAGAGGATTTAAAAATTGTTGTTAAGCCAACTGTGTTAGGAGATTTGATACACTACTACAATGGTTAGAGAGTAACAATGATATGACTTGATTGCTAATGCGAACTTATCTTTGCTGATTTCAAATCTCAATTCTAACTTCAGTACTTGATCCTTCTTGATCGAATGTATTTTTGTAGCTCCTTAAGGATATTTTACTTATCCAATTCACTTCTTCTAAGAATCTTCTTATCTTCCGTACATTCTCACACACTTTCAATCCTCAACTTGATGTTATACTTATATCAAATAAATTGTTAAGTTGTCTTGAATACACTTTAGAATAATTATTATTCACCTCTTTAGTAGGCTAGAACTAACAAACAAATCAATTAAACTCAATATGGCAAAACAAGAAAATCCTTCATTAGCTGACCCTACTCAGTACTCACTAACTCTAAAAGGATTTTCTTGTGTTAACCAAGTAAACTTGGTTAACAATACATCTTTGAAAACTTCCTTTGGTACTCAAGTGAGCACGGTTAACACTAGTTCCATGACAACTTTCCTTTTGTAACCGAGTGAGCTTAGTTAACACTCAACTTTTGCGAACTTCTCTTCAATGCCTGAGTGAACTCGGTAGACACTGATTTGTAAAGATATGATATTTTGTGTAACATCAAAGAAAATATAGAGTTAACCAAATTTTTTCAACATATTATTGACAAATTAATAACTTTGAATGTAATACCCTAGATTAATTTTTTAATCAAAAAATTTAGGTCAACAGATTCTATGATAATAGTATTATAGTCCTCATGAAAGCTCTCTTCCATGACTGGGGTAAATGGAAATTCTTTTCTCAGTCATCTAATTGTAACAACATTATTATTAACACTATCAAACTTACTCCAATACACTCAAGAAAAGAACATAATAAAATAATATTTTGGTTCTATCTAATTTGAACAATTACAATGAGGTTTATGTACCATGAGGAAGATCTAGAAGTATCAAAATCCATGTCAGTGCTACACTAATACATGTGGCCCTGAGAGAAATATCAAATATAAAAATGTTACAAAGAAAACTTAATAATATTTTTTGTGTTGTAGTCATTGTTTAGAGGATGGTTTGAATAGTGCATAGTACATACCACCCTTATGATAGTAGGATTGTTCATATCTATGAAATTCGAATTATAAATGATGAGCATCTCTTGCCCTACAAATATTTATTTTATCACACATACAAATACATGATTTCCCTTGCGCACTTCAAATATGTAATTCAATTTCTTAAGAGTTGATCCAAGTCAAATACTTTCTATAAAAAAATGCAATATTTCATGTTGTTTTTGGCCTTCAATCAATTTATTTAGCCAATCTTTTACTATTCTTGTTTTCTTTTCATTGTATACAATTTGTAGAGAGTGTATACCTATGCATACTCTTCTTTTATTGAACAATTTGCATCCAAATTTTGTAATTATAACAAGTTCCAACATAAGCTATCAATTCAACAAATTTTTTTGTAAGAGACCTTATTGTTGTCCATGGAAAATAGACTCAAGCCATGAAATGATGATTATGCTAAATGATATATCCTCTCATTAACATAAAAAATAATTTATATTGGAGGAATTTACTTGGGTACCCATTTCTTTTGTAGATGTTGGTATCTAAAGGGCACCTCAAAGTCACCTTTAGTCTAATCGTGACAAGAACATGATCCCCCTTGAGAAAGAAAAATTTGTATGCATTTATTGAATTTCCTTGTCATGTTTTGACCTATACTTGATCTCCTATTAAAGACCCACTACAGGAATAAATTTCATCTTATATTCCTATATTTCCCTAACTTGAGGAAGATGGGTCTGACAAATAACTATTTTTTGGTATTGTCACTCCATCAAATGAAAGATGTAGGTAGTAAAGAGAGATAGAGAGAGAGAAAGTGATAGATTTTTCAAATGAGAGAGATATCTTAAAAGACATTAATCTTACTATTCATAATTGCATTAAATAAACTATCTCTATACAATGTATTCACTTATACCCATTGATCCATGAGACTATAAGGGATGCTCAAGAAAGGGAGTCAGGTTCTTACATATATAATATAAGTATATTATGTTAGCTAAAAATTAAATGACATGTAGACTATAATGTGACCATGGTTGCTAATATGTCTCTTGGCTATTTTGATGTCAACTCTTCTAATCTTTAGAAACTTGCAATTTCTTCAAGTCAAATGACAATGTAGAAAACTTGTTAACATTTTCCTTAACCTCTTCATTTCATGTTAGAAAAAAATCTATGAAGTGTCTTCATATTTTGTTCTTCACTTATATTATCTAACATGATTCGATGGGCCATAGAAAAATAAAATTGACATAACTACCACAAACAAAGAAAAATCATGGTGCAAGTACACTAATCATCTTAGACCTATTTGCATATGGAACTTGCAATATTAGTCATGAAATAATGTTTTAGTATAAGGAATGTTGACCATTTCATCAAGGAAGGTAATTGTGACTTATTGACTTTTAAATAGTTTTTTAATTGAGAAGAGGTGTTATATCAATTAGGGTATGTTCCAAGACAAATAAGACTAGTATTTGGTCAAAACAAGTTGGTAGAATATGAATGTACTTGCAAGAACCTAATTCTTCCAAGTGATATCATTCTATTTTAGTTTTAATAACTAATTATAAACCAAGAACATGAAGAATCATGAACTTCAAAACATAAATAGAAAATGAAAGCACATATGTCATTGAAAACAATCAAACAATAGGATAACTTTTTAGAATAATCCACATGAGAATCATGAAGTACTACAAAAAAAAATTTCATTAGAGAGGTTAGATTGGCCAATGGGGCACAATTTCTACTAGAACCTAAAATGGATATTGATATGGAAATAAGCACAATGATTTCAAAAAGAGGAAGGAAATTGATGCAAGAGGAAAATAAAATGATATTGGCAAGGTGAATTTTTAGTTCAACCTTAGTTATTGATAGCTCTATCAATAGTAAAGATACTAAACCCATAAGTTATCAAGGCAAGATATACATAGGGTCACAATTTAACCATGATGATAAGACTTTTCATACATGGGCATTACATATGCTCAATAAAAGGCCAAGATTTATTTATTCTAAAAGTATCTTCAAACACCTTATGATGTAATTAGTATGGAACATTAGAAATAGCCCTTCCTACTAAAGTATTGTCTAAAACCTTTCTCATGAGATAATATGGTATGCGATCTTCATCAGTGAGATGGAACCTAAATCCAAGAGGTAGTTTTGCATCACCATTATCATGAATGTAACCAAATTTAAGTGCCTCCATTATTTGGATTGTAAAATTATGTCATAGGAGAACAAAAAGGATTTCATGAGGTTTTAGCTAAGATGTTGAAAATAGATTGAAGAAGACTATTAAAGAGGGAGATTGTTGATAACAGATTGATACAAGTATGATAAATATGCTTCAATCATTGTTTGTCACTGATGTCAAACCTACTATTTTCTGGTAAGACAACTGCTTATATGATTTAAGTACTATCACTTATTTTATTGATGAAGAGGATTTGATCAAAAGATGTAACAATAGCACCTAGAGGAAAGGTTGAGTTATGATTATGTAAAAGAGTACAAGAAGCAGTTAAGACAATGATAACTTGATGTATTGATAATCTGTTTAAGGTTACAAAGGCTAGTTACACTAAGAAAGTTTAGAAGAACAAGTTACACAAAGTTTCTCTGGCACGCTTGACCAAGTGGATAGTAGGTGCCGAGAAAATTCAGTACAATTTGAGAAAAAAATTAGTTCAAGCTGAGTAAGAGTTTATTCTAGTGTATGTTGAGCAGAAGAATGGATATCGAGTAAAGTTTAGTTGATGCCAATCACTAGTAAACTTTAGTTCATGCTGAGTGATTTTATAGAGGATGTCAAGCAACATAGTATGTGCTGAGCATTAGAAGCTAGATAATGCCAAGTGGCTACATTATTTAAAAGATCATGAATTTGATGGATCTAAGCCAACAAGTTTATTTTCTTAGAATGTGTGAACTAGATGGAAGATAAAGTTGATGAGATGGTGGCATAGAATTCAAGGTAAACCATTTTTAGGTGAATTCAAAGAGGATTCAAGGAGAATTTTCTAGAAGAGATATGAAATGAGGGATAGATTCATTGTATCCTACCAAATCCATCCTAACTCTAAATTGGACAATGGAAAATGAGTGACAAAAGATCTTAATTGTCTATTTATAGGAATGGATGGTCAGAAGCAAAGGTTGTCATGTGTGAGAACTTAAGGAAGACAATGAGTCAAGGATTTTTCTTCATCAAGTGACCTAAGAGAACAATCTACATTGGCATGTTAAGCAAGAGGGCTTAAGGGTATGAATGCTTGAAGGGTGAACAAGCTATTAGAGCTGAAATTTATGGAGGCCAAGCATAATAGAGGACTAAAATAGTGATCTATAATCTACAAATGAAATTGTAAATTGTTATCAAATCAAGCCTTACTGCTACTCTCTAATAATTGTATCACTTTTGGATATATCCTTTGAATTAAAGTTGATCTGACAGTCATTTGTAAATCCTTTAACTTGGTGGCTTTCAAACTGAATGTTCTAAAGCCCTCTAACAAGGCTCACTCCTAATAGGGTGACTAAAATACTTTAGCAGGGTCACATTTAACAATGTTTATTGTAACCTTTCACAGGGCATCACTTCAAAAGAGTGAAAAAGAGTAGCATGTTACTAGTGGCTTTTCCCAAATTGGGTTTCCATGTAAATCATTATGTCAAGTATTTCGATCAATCTATTATGTTGCATGATTACATTTCTTCAAGTTGATTTGATAGTAACCTAAAAGTCTTAAGTGATTTCATAATATTATGGGTGCATGCATGAAAATAAATTTTTTATGGGTTCACTAAGCTGTGAAAAGTTTAGTTTATACATCTGGACCTTGGATAACTGAGAGCCATCTATTTAAGAGGACTAGTTTGAAGTTACTAGAAGCACAAAGATCAAGATGTAAACAAGAGAAGTATGAAAGATCAGCAGAGATAAGTTTCTTGCATGGAAAATTTTGATCAAGCTATACCTTGGAGGACTCATAGATCATGCACAATCTACCATTACCACTGAGCATGTTGCTCCTCCTAGAGCCCCAACTATCGAGCATATGAAAAAGAAGAAAGAACATAACCAGGCAATGCTGGAGATTTCCTCTACCCTAAGTTATTCTAAATTTGATGATATCAAAGGTCTTGACAATGCAAAGAAAATGTGAGATTCCTTAGCTACCATCTATGGAGGAGAAACTAATGTTCTTAGAGCCAAAGCTGAAAGTCTCAGAGGTATGTTTGATGATATGAGAATGGAAGAAGGTGAAAATATTGCTCAATATGTTCCAAGGATAAAATAAGTTGTTAATGTAATAAGAGGAGCTAATGGAAAAATAGATGATGATACTGTGCTAAGCAAATTCTTGAGAATACTACTGCCTATATATGCTATTAGAGTTTATACAATTCAAGAACTAAGATGCATATTATTTAGACTCACTTCTTTTTATCTATCTAACTTTGATAATTACAAAATTGAGAATATTGAATCTGATTTCAAAGCTAAGGTGTCATTGAAGGAGCTTGATGAGAAGAAGAAGAATAAAAATATAAAGTATGTGTCCAGTGATAGTGATACAAATGAGGAGGGTGTAGAATAGCTTGAAGCACTACTAGCAAGAAGTTTCCACAAAGGTAAAGGCATGTTCAAAGGTAAATTACCTATCATTTGTTTCAATTGCAATGAGGTTGGTCATATTGCTACTAGATGTCCAAAGAAGAAGAATTACATAGGTGGTGACAAGTACAAAAGTAGGAGAGATGAAGATAGAAAAGACTACAAGGACAAAGGAAAAAATTCATGCTATATTGCTAAAGAGGAAAAAAAAGATGAATCTAATGAATAGGATGATGAAGTGGTGTATTTTTTAATGAAGGAAGAATCTAATGAAGATGAGGCAACTGCACTTGTCACTTATGTGAACAAGAATGACAGATGGATCATTGAGAGTGGGTGTTCACATCACATGATTGGAGATAAAAGTAAGCTCATTACCCTAAATTGCTATGATGGAAATAGTGTAAGATTTGGTAATGATGCACCATGTTTTATAAAAGGAAAACGTTCTATCAAACTCATAGACAAGATTTTATGTGACAATGCTTACTATGTTGAAGGAATTAACCATAATCTCTTGAGTGTGTCATAACTAAATAATTTGGGATGTAAGGTTAAGTTTGAAAACAAGGCTACTAAAATAAATGACACAAATGGAAAATAGATTGGAAAGGGTGATCAAACTAGGAGTTATCTATTCTATCTTGACATAGAGAATGCTACTTGTCTAGTTGTAAAATTTGATGATGTGTGGTTGTGGCACAAAAGGTTATGTTATGTCAATTTTGATAACCTAGTCAATATCAGTAACATGAGAAAAGTTAGAGGTTTTCCTAAGTTGAGGAAGCCTGATAATATAATGTACAAACAATGTCAATTATGCAAAATGAAAAAGTCAAATTTTAAAAGTAAAACTCATACCTCTAAAGTATACTAGAGATTTTTCATACTGACTTGTGGGGACCAATTAAAGTGCAAAGCTACAAAGGAGATAAGTACATTATGTTTATTATTGATGATTATTCTAGAATGATGATAGTTATGTTTCTAAAATAGAAATCTAATGCTTTCCAAATGCTTAAGTGGTACCTAGCAAGAGTTGAGAAGGAAATAGGTAAAAGTATGAAGTGTTTGAGATTTGATAGAGGAGGAGAATTTACATCCAATGAGTTTGAGATGTTCTATAATAATAAAGGAATCAAAAGATAGACATTTTCCCCTAGAACTCCTCCACAAAATGGAATTTCTAAAAGAAAGATCATATCTATAATGGATTGTGCTAGAACACTCATGATGGAGAAAAATGTTGCTTTGAAATACTGGAGAGAAACTATAAGTACAATTGTCTATTTCGTGAACTATGTACAAGCCAAGAAAGGTACTCATTCAACACCTTTTGAACTATGGTATGGATACTCATCCAATGTAAAGTACTTTAAGGTATTTGGAAGAAAGTGCTACATTCTTAAAGACTTCAGGAATGGTAAACTAGATGCAAAAATTGAAGAAGGTATATTATTAGGATATTTCACAAGAAGTAAAGCTTATAAGTGTTTAAATAGTAACACTAACAAAGTTATGGAAAGTGCAAATGTGAACTTTGATGAATATATAGAAGTATATGAGGGTAAACCTACGAAAGAGCTAGAAGAATACAAATCATTTGTATACTCTTATGAAGGTATGCATGCTAAAGAAGATACTACAATTCAAGATATAAACCAACAACAAGTTTCAGTGACTCCTGAGTCACACACTATGAATGTTGAGTTGCTTTCAGGAATTGAGTTACACCTAGATGTAGAGTCATAGAATGAAGTTGAAGCACATTCTAATTCTAAGATTAGTGAGAATGTTGAGTTATAGAATAGAGATGTACATAGTGAGTCTAAAGCTGAGAGACAAATTGAAGAAACTAGAGCTGAATTGAGATTGTCCAAATATGTCAAAAGACATCATCCTACTGCACAAGTTATTAGAGATAAAGATGCTAGATCAATGACAAGAAATAGATTGAGGAATGATACATGTTTGCTAAGAATGAAAGAACCTAATAAGTGAGAGATGCATTAGAAGATGTGGACTGGAATAAGGCCATGGAAGAAGAAATTGAATAGACAAAGAAAAAAAAACATGGACTCTAGTTCTTAGACTAGAAGACACAAATGTGATTGGTGCCAAGTGGGTATTCAGAAACAAGATAGATGATGTTGGTCTCAGATTGGTTTTGAAAATTGAGTGTCAACACACTTAACCGATTCTCAAGATGATGATGAGTATAATACAGAAGCTAAGCTATAGTGTGTACTGAGCCAGAGAATTCAATAGGTGTCGAGTGAACTTTAGGTGCTAAGTGAAGTTAAAGCATCGAGTGATAAGTGATGTTGAGTCACTATAGGTGTCAAGAAGAGTATAGATGCTAAGAAAAATAGAATTACTATAGGAGCTGAGTGATATAGAATTCCTATATGTGCTAAGCATCAACAACTAGTAAGTTTCGAGTAACATAGAATCAACATATGAGTTTGTGCCTTCATAAACTCAATTGTAAACCATTTTTGAGTAGACATAGGATGAATCTCAAAGGATCTTGAAGATAAGATCAATTTTTTTACATCATATATATAATCAACATGTAGCCAATAAGAAAAATAGAGAAGGCATGCAACCAATAGGAAAAGTTCAATAATTGAGTGAGAAATGAAGAGTAAATATTGATCGTAGATTCATACCTAACCCTAAGTCTTCAAAGCCTTTAAAAGGAGGACAAAACCCGATTGTATGTACACATGTGAGAAGTGTGTGGGTGAATTTTAGTGAAGTGCAAAGGGGTGTAAAGACTTAGAAAAAATAGAATAGCATTGTAGAATTTAGTTGATCAAGAATAGAGTATCAGAGTTTCAAGAAGAGAGACATATAAGATCAAGCAAGGATCTGGAATTAACAATTATGGATTGCAAGTCATTAGGTCAAGAATTTTTAATACTCTCTAGAAATTTTATTAGGAATGGAAATCCTATGATGATAGGTTGGTTTAATAGCCATGTTGTAAGCCTTTAAACAAGGTACTAAATCCTTTAATAGGGTAACATGCCAAGTGAATGTTTGTAAATCCTTTAACCAGGTCACTTTTAATACGGTCTAAAGTCTTTAATAGGATAGGCCTTTCATAGGGTAGACCATTAGAAGTGGTCAAACTTTGTAACCTTGAACAATTACATATTGTTGCAGTGATACTTTGTGGGTGTCATCCCCACCCCAGTTTTATCTTCTCATTTTGGAGGGTTTATAGGTTACCAAATTCTTGTGATATCATTTTTCATTCATGTCTTTACTTTCATGTTTACTATATGATTTAGATGCATGTGAATGGTTTCACCTAAAAGGTTTTTAAAGAAGTTAAAGTTAGTTACTTCTTATTCATCCCCCCTCTCAGAAGTAAATCTTCCCACTTGTAAATTCCAATAGATGAAAATAGTGAAGTCACAAGGAACAAGGAAATATTAGTTTGCAAAGGATATTCACAAGAAGAAGGAATTGACTATGGAGAGACATTTTCCCCTATTTCTAGATTACAAGGAGTAAGAAGTTTACTTGCTTATTTTTCATACAAAGGTTTTAAAGTCTATCAAATTGATGTTAAATCTACATTTCTAAATGGCATATTACAAGAAGAAGTTTACATAGAACAACTAGAAGGAATTTTTGATGTTAACAATAAGAACATGGTATGTAGATTACACAAAGCTCTATATAGTTTGAAACAAGCACCAAGAGAATGGTATGAAAGATTTCATAAGTATCTTGTGAAGATTGGATTTGAAAGGACTGATAATAACAACAATCTATATATAAAGATAGGGAAAGGAAAAGGTATTTTGTTATCTAAAATTTTTGTTGATAATATCATATTTGGAGGTCAAGATATGAAGCAAGAATTTGAAATGTCTATATTTGGAGAAATCAAATTATTTATGGGTCTATAAGTATATCAGATGAAATATGTATATATCACTCATTCAAAATATGTCAAAGAAATACTGTAAACTTTTGGATTGGAGGATTCCAAACCAGTAAGTGCACTTATGGTGACAAGACACAAGTTATCAAAGAATTATGATTCAGGTGAACTGAATGATAAATTGTATAGGTCTATGATTGGTAAATTACAACATGTAGTACATAGCCAACCTAATATAAAATTATTTGTAGGGATAGTTGCAATATTCTTAACTGATCCCATGGAGAATCATTTGATGGTTGTAAAGAGAATAATGAGATATCTCAAAGGAACAAAGGAGTATGGTCTATACTATAAGAAAAATGAAAAATTTGAATTAAGGGCCTACACTAATGTTGATTGGGCTAGAAACATTGATGACAGAAAGAGCACTAGTGGAAGAGCATTTTTCTTAGGCAGGAGGCTAGTCACCTAGACCAGTAAGAAACAAAATTACACTTTACAATCTATTGCTAAAGCCAAATATGTTGTTACTGTTGTAGATTGTTCAAACATTATATGGATCAAATAGCTACTCAAAGGAATCAAGGAAGAGATCATAAAACTAGTAACATTTATTGTGATAATACAAGTACTATTAATATATCAAAGAATCCTATGGTGGACACAAAGACTAAGCACATTGCAACCAAGTATCATTACTTAAGATAATTAGTTCAAGACAAAGATGTGAAGATGGAATATGTCAATACAAAAGAAAAAATTGATGATATATTCACAAAAGCATTACCTAAGGATGCTCATGAGTATCTAAGAGGTAAACTAGGGGTGAAGCCCCTATCAAAGGCTATCTAAATAACAAAAGGAGTGTCCTACATCAAACAAGTTGATTTTCATATTTTACACATTGATGCAGTGGATCTTAATTTAGGAGCTGCCTAAAGTAATCAAAGAATTGATACTCCAAAAAAGTCACAACCAAGGTGGCAAAGGGAGAAACTAAAGAAGTTCATATCTACATGTTAAGATGACAAGTCTTTAGCATTGTTGTCAAAGAGGGAGATAGTTACTAATCAATGGAATGATCAAGGAAGTAATTGCTGAGGGAGATAATTGTTGATCAAAGGAAAATACAAGTATGATGAGGGAGATAGTAAAATACAAGAGATTGGAGATTTACCAAAGAGGGAGAAATCTTAACATCTACCTAGTAAGAGGGAGATATAGTAAGAGAGAGATATGATAAGAAGAAATTAAAAGGGAGTTATAAGGAAGAATTTTGTAACCTATTCAGAAGACAGAAGTTGTTGATAGAGGGAGAGATTTTAGTACAAGGAATTATTTTCTTTTTGATATTGTCTTATTGTTTTAACCTAGTTAGTTTGGTTGATCAATTTGGTTTTCCATCAATGCCAAAGAGGGAGATTGTTGAAAATAGATTAAAGAAAACTATTAGAGAGGGAGATTATTGAGAACAGATTGATACAAGTATGATCAATATGATTCAATCATTGTTTTGTCACTAATGTCAAACTTTCTATTTTCTAGTAACAAAACTACTTATATGATTTAAGAGGAGGATTTGATCAAAAGATGTAACAATAGAACCTAGAGGAAAGATTGAGTTATGATTATGTAAAGTAGTAAAAGAATCATTTAAGATAATGATAACCTAATGCATTGATAATCTACTTAAGGTTACAAAGGTGAATTATACTAATAAATTCTAGAAGATCAAGTTATACAAAGTTTTTCTGGCAAGCTTGACCAAGTGGATAGTAGGTGCTAATCAAATTCAGTGCAAGCTAAGCAAAAAATTAGTCGAAGCTAAGTGAAAGATTATTCTACTATATGCCAAGCAGAATAGTGGATGTCGAGTAAAGTTTAGTTGATATCAAGCACCAGTAAACTTTAGTTTGTGCCAAGTGATTTTATAGAGTATGTTTAGCAACACAGTATGCACCAAGCATCAGAAGCTAGATAATGCCAAGTGGTTGCATTATTTAAAAGATATTGAATTCAATGGATCTAAGCCAACAAGTTTTTTTTCTTAGAACATGTGAACTAGGTGGAAGATAAAGTTGATGAGTTGGTGGCATAGAATTCAAGGTAAACAATTTTTAGAAAAATTAAAAGAGGATTATAAGGAGAATTTTCTAGAAGAGATATGAAATGAGGGATAGATTCATTGTATCCTACCTAATCTATCCTAACCCTAAATTGGATGATGGAAAATGAGCAATAAAAGATCTTAATTTTCTATTTATAGGAATCATTGGTCTAAAGAAAAGGTTTTCATGTGTGAGAACTTAAGGAAGACAAGGAGTCAAGGGTTTTGCTTCATCAAGTGACCTAATAGAAGAGTCTGCATTGGCATGTTAAACAAGAACGCTCAAGGGTACGAATGCTTGAAGGGTGAACAAACTATCAGAGTTGAAATGTATGGAGGCCAAGTAGAACAGAGGACCAAAAATAGTGATTGATAATCTACAAATGAAGTTGTATGTTGTTATCAGATCAAGCCTCACTATTACTCTTTAATAATTGTATTAGTCTAGGGTAAATTTTTTGGATTAAGGTTGACCTAGCAGTCATTTGTAAATCCTTTAAATGGGTGACATTCCAAGAGAATGGTCTAAAGTCCTCTAACAGGGCTCACTCCTAACATGGTGATTGAAATCCTTAATAGGGTCACATTTAAAAATGTGTATTGTAACCTTTAACATGGTTGGCCTTTCATAGGGCATCACTTTAGAATAGTGAAAAAGAGTAGCATGTTATTGGTGGTTTTTCCCAAATTGAGTTTCCATGTATATAATTATCTCAAGTGTGTTGATGAATCTATTATGTTTCATGATTATGCAACTAATTACATGTAATCCAACCCATGTTGTTTAAATTCTCTCAAAAAAATTGAAGCAATTGCAATTTTGAAGTAATTAAGAAAATAGAACAACACTATCATTCAATTAACACACTGATAAACATCACCATAGCCAAGTCTACTACTAAAATTTTGAATGTGAAGGAAATGTTTCCCAAACATACCATACTATTGAAAGTAGGACATTAAAGTGTGTGCGGATATGGTGGTATCCAAATTGGAAACCACAAGTGTGCCCTCATTCTGAGTTGTGGGTTTTGCGCACTCAACCTAAACTAATTTGCCTGCTCTCATTCCCTAACCATAAAAAGAAAATTCCATTCTTTGTTGTATATCAGCTAGATCATTATGATCATGTCTAAGGTCATCAGATAGCATTCTTTTTTGCATACCCTATGAAAGTACATATGTTTTCATGGGGTAGGTCAAAAGGGGTCATAGGATACCCTATGACCCATTTTGACCCATTTGAATAACTAAAAATATGTCCCCATGGTTCCCAGAATTTCTAGGGACATATGATGTCATGGAATGGGTCAAGAAGGAGGAGGAGGTACTATAATGGACCTATTAATTAGTTCATCTAGATATGAGGCATAGTATAGATGTTATATATAATTGATAGGGAAAATAATTATCTTATAACATAGAGATTGGATGTTGGTATTGGAGGAACATGATAATGATCCTGTAAAGTAGTTTTCATCATATGAACTCTTGGGGAAATGGGTTCAAGGGTAGGGCTAAATGAACCATTTTTGCATCAACACTCTTGATACCCCTTTCAAACCATTAGACCCAACATAATATGTCCCTCATTTCTTCATCCTCCATGGAAAATCCAGATTTAGAAGCTTGTTGTTTGGTCAGCTAAATACCTTAGTAATAAAGGATTGGACATCCTTCTACATTGACTCCATGAGTAGACAAAATCATGTATTTTCTTAAGAATAACATAATGACATCATTTTATCTATCAACTTGGGAGCATAAGCTTGAGAGGGTGGCTATAAATTATATGCTTTGATTCCTCTTTAAGTTATTACAATTACAATTGAAAAGGAATGATGAAGGAAACTAAGCTAGGAATTGAAATGACATTTGCCTTAAAGCCTAGAGTAATATTGCTAATAGTAAATCTACTTAAACACCTATGCTACAAGAATAATTTAATGATTTTTTTATCAATGGTGTAGGAACAGAAGAAGTCTACTTTCTAAGGAAACAAATTAAGAAAGGGAACCTATTCTAACAAAGTAGTTCACTCACCAAGTGGGCCCCCTTAGATGAGTGAACATAAACCAATCAAGTCTGAAGGTAGAAACTTGAACTCTATTTTCTATTCATTAATAATAAGAGATTAAATTTGAAGAAATAAAATTCTACTTTAATAAATAGAACAATCTACTCTATTTCCTTATCATCAAACTAGGAAAAGATCAAAATCCCCTTTCAAGATTATAGTGGAAAATATTTAAAGGAAAGCTTCAACAACTTCCTACTCCTACACTTACTCCATCAATGAGGATCAATTATAAATCATAAAGTTTACAAGAGAAACACTTATTAACTTTGTTTTAACTCCCCCAAGAATATAGAAATTGAGGAAGCTATTTTTGTGCATTGCCATAATAGAATTCACACCATGATCTTCTTACTTAGTGATTCATCAATCATCTAGTCGGCTTTGACCCAGTGCTGAAATGTTCTCTTTAATATATGTGACAACACCTACAAAAAAATAGATTCAATAACTTCTACATGCATGAATTCATTTCATTTCAATGTTTGAAAAGGTATAATGTTCAAATTATCACTCTTGCAAATCCTACAGCTCTAGGAAGGAACCTACCCAAACATATCATAGATGAGGAAATATTTATCAGCATGCAAAATTCTTCATTAAATCATAAAAAATCATAGATTCAAGAAAAAATAGCATAACCATCAATCTATACTTCAATCTTCATGTCTTAACATATAGTTAGCATATTCATAAAACACAAGTTCTTTTTCTTAAACCATAGAATGATAAAGTGTTTTTTGCAAGATAACTGTTAAATACACGATTAAAAGTTCTCAAAATAATGGCCTTTAAGAGGCTCATCACTTGTAATAACCAAGCTTGTTTGTGATGGTAATTCAGAGCTTGGGATTCGAGAAGGTTCAATGATATTGACACATATACTTTGAGTGTACTTGAATCAATATAGTTGACGTACACTTGTAGTTGATGGATGCACATATGAAGTAAAATTAATGCACAATTAAGTAAACTAACTTGGTGTAGGAAAATAAAAATGATGGTGCTTTTAATGATATTTTTTATTCAAATAATATCTGATATACTTGTCTCTCCAAAATATTATACTCTATATCTCTAGGGTGAATGATATATAGGCACAAAAGTTTCTCTTTTAACTGCAAAAAATCTCAAAAGCCATGAAAATTTGTTCTGACTTTCAAAACTCTTAGGTTTGGGGACCTACAATCATTGTTTTGTAAAATTTACTAGTAACATATCAGATAACTGATATATATGATACCCAATCCTTTTCCACCCAAACTAGTGAAATAAATCAGGTGGAAATTGGAGGGTGTGGATTCAAACTTAATGAAAGGTTTAGATTCTCCCCTCCATGATCCATGTGATTTTAATTCCATTGGTCAACTATGTTCCTTTTTGGTTTTTATAAATCAGAAAAATGAACAATAATATATATTCTTAATTCTCTTTTTAATTACAAATTATTGTATATTTATTATTTATATATTGTATATAAGATATATTATTTTATGTTATGTTATGCTATGTTATAGGATATTATATTAAATTATATTATAGCATATTATATCATACTATACTATACTATACTATACTATATTATATGATATCATATGATACCATATCATTTCTTGTCATATTATATTATATTCTATTCTATTATATTATACTATATATATGATATATTTGTTAGCATCAATGTTGATGATACTACTTTGGGGGAGTATCCTAAGCATTGGAAAGTATTGACATGTTGCATTCATGGCTATGTTTGTCATTGATGTCAACATAGTATGGTTTCTATAAAGACTAGCTGAGTAGCAGATAGAGATCTTAAGGGTATAGATAATGTTTTGATTTTTTAGTGATGTGCAGTCATGGAAATATTCTACATTGTGTCCTAATTATGTGGTCAAGTGCACAGATCCAGAGTCAAAGATGTAAATAAGTTGTACTTGGTTTACAGAGAGTAGTTTAGAGAAAGAGTATTGGGAAAGTAGTTTTTGATGCTTTTTTGCTATCTTAAATCTAAGATGTATTGAGAAGATGCACAATTAGGTAGTGACAAAGGATAGTCTATTGGTGACATCAACAACTGCATAAGCCCTAGTATCACATGTGTGAAGTTTTTTATAGACCATGAGTCAACAGTGCTATTCTAATTATAATTAATTAATTATCTAATTATAATTAATTGGAAAAGCCTCAAGGCTGACTCAAGGAATTATTTTGAAGATATGGTGTAAAGAAAAGATGTTTTTCTTGTTTGTAAAGTGTGTTTGATCATTGTATAAAGTGTGAAGTATGAAAAGGAGGAGAGTATTTCATAAATGCATAGAATTGATCTAAGAAATTATTGGATACAAGTTTGTGATCTGATTACAAGATTAGTGTTAGGAATAAGGTGTCTCAACCTTGTATAATTCCTATTCTTATTATTTTTTTTGTAAAATGTATTTCTTGCAAATAATGTTGATGTGTCAACATCTTGAATTGTGTGTAAGGAGATCATGACTAAAATGGTTATGATGGATTCCTATGATACATAAGAGCTATGTTAGGAAGATTCAATGACAGGTGAAGACATGTGGCAACTAAGATATTTGAGTACCCTAATACGGTTTACCTTTGGGAGTAGCCCTAAAGTGAAGTGCATGTTATAAGCATTTTTAGGGTTGCGAAGAGAAGTGATGTGAGAGAGTGTATTGTTGGTACTGTGAGTAGCTACTGGAGTCTTCTATTGTCGATGTTGAGCTTACACTACAAGTGTATTGTAACCTTTTGTTAAAGATAATACATTATGCAGGTTCTGAAGGGGTGGGGTTGTTTTACCAAAAGGTTTTTCCCCACTGGAAAATCCTTGTGTTATGTGTTCCTTTCTCTATCTATTTTCTGTATGCATGGTTGGTTGCAATATTGTTTTTTACATGATATTGAATTTGTAAGTGTAGAAGATTTTAATAGGATTTGCATCATACTTTCCTTATGAGATTAGTGTAGGAAGCTGTTTCTACACCTAAGTTTCCTTACAATTAGGAGTAGACGTCTAGTTGGCAGGATAGAAGAAGAGGAAGGAAGTAAATTTCATTTCTATTATTCTGAAAGGAATAAAACACAAAATCATTTGGACAATGGGCTCATTGGTCTTTCCCTTGAAGTTTTTTGGGGAGTGGGTCCAGCTTTCTTCAACAACTCTTAATAGGGTTTGAATATCCTATCAGGTATTCAAAGTCTCCCAACAGGGACTCATATGTACTAAACATATTCATAGACTCCTAACAAGGTCCATCCTCTAATAAGGACTATTTATATCAGTACATCATCTTGTGGGTACCATCCCCACTAAGGTTTTCCCTCTAATCAAGGGTTTCCCTTATTAACATATATGTTTTTATTATGTATAATTTTCTTTTCGTGGTTATTGATTATATTTCTCGTATGGTTAAAGTTTAATAAGGTTGATAATAGTGATCTTAGATGGATAACTCATTCAACCCCCCTGCCCCCAGTTATATCGATGGGCTATATATTACAATAATTGGTATTAGAGCATTAGGTCCTTTAAGGATAAGCTTATCAACTTTAGGAGACCAATGGTGAATCTTTTCAAAAAGGATAGTCCTAGATTTGATGGGGCCAACTATGATAGTTGGAAGGAGAAGATGAAGACTCATATATTGTGCATGTGTTTGAGTGAAAAATAATTATAGAAGAAGGAAAAATTGAAGAATTTAGTGAAGCAAAGAGAGATCCATTCATGTGTAACATGAGAGCTAGAGAATCTTTACTATCAACTCTCTCAAAGAATGAATATAGTGAGGTAAAGTCACTTCAAACATCTCATGAAATTTGGAAAGCATTAGAATCTATTTTTGAAAGTGATACAAATGCAAAAAGAATGAGATTGCAAAATTGGATATGTGCATTTCAAGATGCTAAGATGATGGAAGATGAATATATCAGAAGCTATATTGGTAGAATATCAAAAATTGTTGTAGGAATTCATTCTCTTGGTGGAACTAAGGAAGAAGATGAAGCAGTATGGAAGATCTTTAAAAGTTTGACACCATCATTCAAGAAATTAGCTCAGATGATTCAACTATAGATGCCTTGCATTAAGTATTTCACCAAGGAAATGTTTCTTGGAAGATTAGAATCTACATAAGTAGATTTGAGATAGTCTGGAGATCTAGCTACAGTCCAAACAACTTTTAGTCTCCTAAACATTTAACCTAATATAACAAGGGGTATAAGCATACATGGAGATTTTTATGGTCACAAAAAATTTGATGAAGACAATAAGATTGAGGAAGGTATAGCCTATTTTTGAGAACAGAAAAAGATGGTAAGAAAATCATTGAATGTTGGACTTTTGATGAATTCAGTCACTATGCATGTAAATATCCTAAAAGAGAGAAAAACTATAAGGGAAACTTTAAGCCTAGAAGAGATAGAAATTATTTCTATGTAAATGAAGATGAAGAATTTGATGGGAAAGGTCAAAGTGAAAGTGATGATGATTAGTGGTTTGTGGCTATTGAGGAAGATGATCTTGATATATAAATTAGAGAAGAAAGTGCTTTAGTTTCCCAAGTTGAGAAGAAATTTGATTGGATAAGTGGTAGTGGTTGTTCACATTACATGACTAGTGATATGAATATGTGTTTTAGTTTAAGGAATCATGGTGGAGGTATTGTTAGAGTTGGTAACAATGTAGCCTATCATATAATAAGAATTGGATCCATTACTCTTGATGGAAAAACTAACACTAGCGATGTTTGTTTTGTTGATGGATTGAAGCATAATTTAATGAGTGTTGGATAGTTTGTGGAAAAGGGTTATCAGTTGTAATTTACTGAGAAAATGTACATTATCAAAGACATAGATGATAAGATGATTGGAGTGGGTACAAGATCTAGAGGTAATGTATTTTAGTTGAATCCTACTAAAATGACATGTTTGGTAGCTAAAGTGGACAATAGTTGCTTTTGGCATGGAAGATTCTGTCACATAAACTTTGATAATATTGTATAGGTTAGTAGTACATTTGTAGCTAGAGGCTTGCCTAGCATTATAAAGCCTACTAATGTTGTTTGCAAAGAATTTATTTTGGTTAAATAGAAGAAAGTATAATTTCCTAGCAAGAAGTTCACTACCATAGAGAAGTTGGAGATCATTCTCATAGATCTAAGTGGTCCTTCAAGAATAAGAGGATTCTATGGTGAAAGGAACTTTATGATTTTTGTTGATGAATTCACTAGAATGATATGGGTAGCATTTATTAAAGGGAAATCTAAAGCTTTTGAGAAGTTTAAGATATCTAAGAATAGAGTTGAGAATGAATCTAGTGTTAAGATAAAATGTTTGAGATTAGACAGAGGAGGAGAGTTCACCTCTAGAGAGTTTAACATATCTTGTGAATAAAATAGAATCAAAAGACAACTATCCACACCTAGAACACCTAAGAAAAATGGGATTGTTGAAAGAAGAAATAAATCAATAGTAGAGGCAACAAGAGCGATGTTGTTTGAGAATAATGTTTCTAAGACATTTTGGAGAGAAGTAGTCAATACAATAGTATCCACTTTGAACAAAGTACATGTCAAAAAAGGTATGAGAAAAACACTTTATGAACTATGGTTTAGCCATTCACCATCACTTAAGTATTTCAAAATATTTGGGAGAAGATGTTATATAAATAGAGATTATGACATTGGTAAGTTTGATCCAAAAAGTGACAAAGGTGTGTTTCTTGGCTATTCATTGAAAAGAAAGGCATACAAGCATTTTAACTATATAACTAAGACAATAGTTGAATGTGAAAATGTAAGGATTGATGAAAAGATGGTAGATTATAATTCATAAGAAGAATTAGATAATTCTAGAATTGTTAGACATAATATAGAAGTTTTCTTTGAGACTAATAATGATTTATAGAATGATGTGTTAATTGTTGAGCAAAGAGGAGAGAAGAGATCTGAACCTAGAGATGAGATAAGAGTTGAGATGTCAACTCTTACCCCTAATAGGAATCTAACAAATAATCACCCTCCTAAGCTGATAATTGGAAGAAAAGACAAAGGTGTGATGACAAGGAACATAGTAAATGAGGAGATATGTTTGATATCTCAAGTTGAACCTAAGAGAAAAAATGAAGCATGTAAAGATGATCATTAGATTCAAGCAATGAAGGAATAATTTTATTAGATTGTGAAGAATTATACATGGGAGTGAGTGTCTAGAATTAAACACAATAAAGTGATAGGAACCAAATAGGTATTCAGAAAAAAGATGAGTGAGCAAGGCGAAGTTGTGAGGAATAAGAATAGACTTGTATGAAATGGATATCCACAGCAAGAAGGCATAGACTATGAGGAGACATATGCACCTATAGCTAGAATGGAAGTAGTAAGGATGTTCTTGGCTTATACAAAAAATAAGAAGTTCAAATTTTATCATATGGATGTTAGATCAACCTTCCTAAATGGAGAACTTGAAGAAGAAGCATATATTGAGTAGCCTATAGGTTTTCCTTTATCAAGAGACAAAGAAATGGTATGCATATTAAAGAAATCTCTATATGATCTTAAGCAAGCACCTAGAACCTAATATGCAAGGTTGGACAATTATTTGGCAAAGCTTGGACTTGCTAAAGGTACGATAGATAGTAACTTGTATTTGAAAGAAGTTGAGAATGGTTTATTGATAATAGTAATATTTGTTGATGACATCATATTTAGAGGTAATGATGAAGCAAGTGATAAGTTTGTTGAAGAGATGAAGAATGAGTCTGAAATGAGCATGATAGGAGAAACAAAGTTTTTCCTAGGATTGTAGATTGTGTAAAATAGTGATGGTATTTTCATTTCTCAAGCTAAATACTAGAAAGACTTATTGAAGAGGTTTGGTTTAGAAAGTTTTAAACTTATTGGTACACCTATGATAACTAGTCACAAGTTATCCAACAAAGATGAGACACCTGCAGTAGAGAAGAAGAAGTATAGATCCATGATTAGAGGTTTTCAATATTTGACTCATACCAGACTAGATATAGAAAATTCAATTGGGATTATAGCTAGATTTCACACTAATTCTAAGGAGTATCATTTTTTAGCAGTAAAGACAATATTTAGATATTTGAAAGGAACATCTAACTATGGAATTTGGTATGATAGATCCAATGATTTTCCTCTATGTGCATATACTCATGTGGATTGAGCAAGTGGTGTGGATAATAGAAAGAGCACCAGCAGTGGAGCATTCTTTCTTGGAGGAAGATTGTATTTCACATAGTACAACTAAGGCAAAGTATGTTGCAGCAAAAAATAATTGTAATCAAGTTATGTGAATGAAGCATATGTTGAAGGATATTAGAATTGAGTTTCAAGAACTTTTATCATTTACTGTGATGACACAAGTATAATGAGTATGTCTAAGAATAATGTATTGCATTATAAGACTAAGCATATATCTTTTAAGTATCATGTGTTAAGAGAGAAACCAAGATAAAAGGAGATCAGGTTGGAGTATGTTAGTACTAAAGATAAGATTACATATATCTTTGCAAAGCCTTTTCTAAGTAGATGATGTAGCAAGTGCATTATTCTATTGGTACATAGCACTATTATTAGACTAGACCGAGTGTTGATGATTCCTATATGAGGGAGTGTTTGTGATGAGCTAAGTCATTGATGAATCCTAATATTTGGTCTTGAATAGTGTCTTTGAACACTCAAGTTGGTTGAATACTTGGAGCAACATGTTAGCAATTGGTATTTAACAATTAGTATTTGTAATATTGAGGCCTTTGACATTAATGTCAATGGGGGAGAACATATGCATGAAAAACATCTCCTAAGCAATCGGGGAGAAGAATTCCTAAGTATGAATGAGGGAGAGATATCTCTTTAGGGAGATTTAGAAACATTGATGTAAAGAAGCATGAATATGCACCTAATCTATTGTAAGTTTTTTAGTGTAAAGTGAACAACTATTGTCAATCCTGAAGAAGAAGAAGAAGAAGAAGAAGAAGAAGAAGAATAGAGCAGTTTCATGTAAGGAAGTAGGAATGTGCACCTAATGTATTGTGAGTTGTTTAGTTAGTGTGAACTGATGTTGTTGCTAGAATCTAGAGGAAATCAATAGCAATAGGGTACTTTTTGGTATTCTTGGAACATGGATGGTTTATCATCTATATTGCCATCAATGCCAAAGGGGGAGATTGTTAGCATGAATTTTGATGGTACTACTTTGGGGGAGTATCCTAAGCTTTGGAGAGTATTGACATGTTGTATTCATGACTATGTTTAACATTAATGTCAACATATTATGGCTTCTATAAAGATTCGCTAAGTAGCAGACATAGATCTTAATGGTATAGACAATATTTTGATTGTTTGGTGATGCACATTCATGAATATTTTTTATATTTTGTCCTAATGATGTTGTCAAGTGCAAAAATTATAAGTCAAAGATGTATTAAATTTGTACCTAATATACAAAGAGTAGTTCAGAGACAGAGTTTTGGAAAAGAAAATCTTGATGTTTGTTCACTATCTTACATTTGAGATGCAATGTGAAGACACATAGTCAAGTAGTGATAGAGGATAGTCTATTGGTGATGTCAGCAGTTATGCAAGCCCTAGTATCACATGTGTGAAGTTTTATATAGACTATGAGTTTTAAGTGCTATTGTAAATGTAATTAATTAATTATCTCATTATAATCAATTGGGAAAGCCTTAAGGCCGACTCAAGGAATTATTTTGAAGATATGGTATAAAGGAAAGATTTTTCCCTTGTTTGTAAAGTGTGTGTGATCTTTGTATGAAGTGGGGAGTGTAAAAAAGAGAAGAGTATTTGGAAAATGTGTGTAAGTGATCCAAGGGATTATTAGATGTGAGTTTTGTGATCTAGTTACACGATTAGAAGGAGAAGATGTCCAGTTGATAGGGTAGAAGAAGAAGAAGGACGTACATTTCATTTCTATTATTCTACAAGGAATAATAAAAAGATCATTTGGATAGTGGGTTCATTGAACTTTTCCTTAAAGTTGCTTGGGTAGTGGGTCCAACTATTTTCCACAACTTCTAACAGGGTTGGCACAACTCCTAAATTGTTGATCTCAAGTTGGTTTTGACTAGTGAGTTTCTACACACTTAAGTCATTTAATTAGTTCATCCCCAACAAGTACTATATGTTGAGC
This sequence comes from Cupressus sempervirens, assembly GCA_028749045.1. Lineage (NCBI taxonomy): Eukaryota > Viridiplantae > Streptophyta > Pinopsida > Cupressales > Cupressaceae > Cupressus > Cupressus sempervirens. The sequence continues at coordinate 795,040,387 of CM053791.1, forward strand.
ACAACATGTATAAGATAGAACATACTGAGTCCACAATGAGTGCTGAGTCACTCATGTGCTGAGTCACTCAAATGCTGAGTAGATAGCGTATATTGAGTGATTCAAGTGCTAAGTAAAAAATGGATGTCGAGTTATTTAGATGTCGAGTCACATTATAGAAATCAATACATGATGAGCATTAGAGACTTTAGGAGCCAAGTAATATAGTTTTTTCATAGTTGTTTATAATCACACAAACTACTATGTAAACCATTTTTTAGCCAACTTATAAATTGAATTATGAAATTTTGAAGATAAGGATGAATCTTAATTTGAAATCTGTATCATTGCATGCATCCAATCAAAGAAAGGGAAGGTTTAAGGGACAAAATGGATGAATAATAACCATTGATTCATAGCTAACCTTGAGTCACGAAGATTTTCTTAAGGAAGAAAAACCCTAAATTTTTTAAGGATTGTGGAAGGAGTAAAGAGAGAATTTTGAATATTCATGGTGGCTAAGGAATTGTGAATGTAATTGCATTGCAGAATTGATTAAAGGAGAATAAAGGAAAGGAATAATATATAGTAGTGAGATGTATGATCAATAAAGATTGAAAATACATCAATTTAGAGGTGATCTATCATCAAGAAACCAAGTGCTAACCATAGGATCAATGCTAAGACATTCTAGTAGGTGAATCAGTTAAATCTCTTAACATAGTAGTCCTAATAGGCTGTATTGAAATCCTCTAACAAGATGATTACTTAATTGAGAATTAAATTCCTTTAACAAGGCACACTTTTAATAGTGTGTTGAAATCCTTTACAGGATAAGACCTGACAGTCTCTGTAAGAATTTAAAAGGGCAAACCTTTCACAGGGTAGATCATGTTTCATGATCAAACATTATAACCTTCATTGGGTGCACTTTATTACTACAGTAGTGAATATTTGTGGGTATCATCCTCACCCTAGTTTTCACCCCCCACACCCCACCCTCGTTCCCCCCTAGAAGTTTACCTTTCCTATTTTAATTCCAAAAATTGGTCTTAGAGCCTAGTTCTCTAAAAGAAAAGCTTTGTAGCTTTGAGGAAGGATTTTGAAAATGGAGGTCTACAAGTTGGGAAAGATCATTGAGAACCAAGGAATTGAAATACAACTCATTCTACATCAACTAAATGAAGCAAAAGAAGACTTAAAAAAAATTTGAAGAGAAGGAAGGAAATTGCTATTGAGGAGAATGACACACAATACAAAGAGATGGACACTACTAAGCTATTTTATAATAATGACACCAATGAATTTGACACAAAAATTGTAGATCTAATGGAAAAGAATAGAGCCCAAGTTGAAGAAATTAAAAAGCTTAAGTTAGAGCAAGAATCACAAGCCATACTACTATGTGAGGTGACTGAACTAAAAAAGAAAGCTATGAAAGATAAAGCCATGATTGAAGATGACAAAAGAATTTTGACCAACAGACTGGAAGAGAAATCATGAGAGCTAACTAAGATTGCTAACATACAATTGGATACTTTGAGTCAAATGATAATGCCGAGTATCAATTGAATGTCAAAGACATGGAGATAACAACATTGAAGCTATAGAATGAGCAATTACATAATGATCTAAAAAGGGAAAAAGAATTTGCTGAAAGTTTCAACAAACTAAATGAAGCCATCAAATAATTTGAGCAATTATTGAGATCCCCTAGATCTAATAATGATACATCTAGATTGTGATTCACAAGTATTAAAGAAGGAGAGTCATCCAAAAGTGTTGAAGAAAGGAACAATAAAGGTAAGGATTCCAAAACTACTTGTCCTAATTGTGGTAAGAAAGGACATACTACTAATGTGTGCAAGAACAAAACTACGAATTAGAATGTCAAGCATAAGAGCATGGTTCACTACCATAAGTACAAAAAATATGGTAATCAAGCACATGAATGTAGAACTAAGACATGCATACAAAAAAATTCAAAGGATATTGTTACAACTATTAGAAGGATGGACATAGAGCTTTTGAGTGCAAATCCAAACTCATGTGATCATCAAATAGGCAAACAAAGGTAAAGAACAATGGTAACTCCTACAACTAGGATTATATTACAAGATATAGCTTTCACTATTGTCAAGAGTAAGGACATGTTCCTAAGAATTATATTAGAGCACACTTCAAAAGTGACTACAAGAGGTGGTTGAGTCAAACCACATCTTATACTTGTTTGAAGATTGGTCACATTAGTCAATATTGTCCAACAAGGTCAAAGGAACCAAGTTGTGAGCTCAATAAAGGAAAAGACAAGGAAGATGTTAAAAATATCATAAATGAAATGAATAATACATGGAAGAAAAAGGAGGATTGTGGCACATCAAGTGGAGAAGGGATCACTTCACCCAATGGATTAGGTGATCACACCTCATCATACTAAGCAATCAAGAGATATGTTGGAATAATATTGAAAAAGTTATCATGCATCAGTTCCAAAAGATTTAGTACTGAAATTTTTTTATAAGCATGAACAAAGATGCAAGATGTTATCAGGAATCAAAGAAAAAATTTCAAGTTTTTCATGTTATTGCCAAGCATGAAAGGTTTCCTATGATTAGCGAGTGATATGCTAGAGGATGCCAAGCTGACAGAATGGCTAGTTGATATCGAGCTCATAATAGTTGTTGAATGAATGAATACTAGTGGATGTTGAGTGAGCCTAAATTTAGTTGATGTCAAGCTTATAGCTATGTAAGCACTCAACATTAATTGTAGGACACCAAAAGGGTATTTGATCAATTTCAACTCATTTTACATCATTTCAAAATCAAGAAAGAGAAAGACGCAATTAGGAAATTCCATCCAAAGCAATTGAAAAAGGTTTAAACAAAGACTCAACATTTCTTCTTCAAATTTTGCAAGGTATTTAATGTGTGCCAAGCTACACTATTTTAAATTTCATAAACCCTAGTTTCATATAATGGCATCTAGTTCTTCTAAGGAAAAAGAAGTAGGGGCTAAAGAGGTTTTGAATTTTCAATTGGTTAGCAATGAAGTTAAACAACCAATTTTCAAATCCATACCAAACATTGCATATAAAAAAGACCCCTCTAGTGCATTACCCATGATACCACTAAAAATTTTAATGGTTCAAGATGTCAAAAAATGTTACAACTGAAAGATAGGGAATATTGGAGATATGAAGATTAGACTAGAATATGATATACTATGTGAAAATGGCATATTAAGGGAAGAATTTAAAACTATAGAGAAGAAAGGGTTAACTTGTGCCCTAGATTTCTTGAATGTTTTCAAAACTAAATGGATTAGGATTTTATTGAGAAGGATTCATGATAATTCAATATGGTTAGACATTGGGCCTATCAAAATCACCAAAAGAATAATCCATAGGGTAATAGGATATCCAACCCTAGATTAGCCTAAGACTTTGAGGAGTGAGTCAAAAGAAGTTATTGAGAAAAACATAGGGGCTATGTGGAATAAGAGAGGAATGATAATAGACACCATCACAAATCCATTGATAGATTTTGTAGTAAGGGTAATTGCACATAAGGTTTACCAATCCAATCAATTGAATAGTGTGCATTGTATTGTAGTAGATGTGGGTTGTAAAATTATTAAGAAAGATCACACATATGATCTTGCCAAGCTACAACTACAACAATTGATTGAAAACCTAGGAGAAATAAGGAAAATAAATAGTTCTCAATGCAAATTTGGATCTATCTTGATATGTATCTTCTTCTATTTTCAAAACACATTTCCTACATTTGGCACTGTGGCAGTACAAATAGTTGAGTTCATTGAACAATTAGGTGAGAAATTTGAGTTAGTTATGACCAGTTACTTTGAGGACCTCAAGAAATCTATGAAGAAAAGATTGAGGATTCTAGTATCATTAGTGGAAAAATGTTATGATGATATTTGTTTCCTAGTTGATGCTGATTTTACATTTTTAAGCAACAACTCCAAGGGTAAGATGGTTAAGGCCATTAGACTATGAAATAAATGTAGATGAGGCCTCTATAGCAATAACTACATATTTGCAGAAGAAATAGATAAAAATGCCAGAGCATTTGGTAATTATGAGATGGCTAAATCTAAAATTTCCATGGAATGAAAGATTGCCTCTATCATAAAGAAGAAAGAGAAGTTGGTAAAGAAAATGAAAGCTAAATTTGGTGAAGGTGCTGAGTAGGAAGAGGATGAAGAGGAAGAAAACATTTAGACCCAAGCACCACTTGCATTAACATTAGGAATGGGAGAAGATCAGCAAGAGGAAGAGACAAAAGTTGTATGTGTCAAGGAAGAAGAAGCCAAGGAAGAACCTACTCCTACTGATAAGAAGAAGAGAAAGGCTAAGTGATGGAGACACAATCAAAGAATAGAATGAACACATAGGAAAAGGGAAATATTATTATCAATGAAAATGCCCTATGGGCTTACAACAATATGATTCTGGAGAAATAAATTCTCCACATAGTACCTTCTGTCTAACTCCACTAAGAGCTACCTTTACAATGGCAAATGTGTTCTTAAATAAGCCCCAAATGGTTTAAGGTTAGAAATACATTCTAGAATATGGAAATTGACATCCACCACAAAAATAGAAGGTTCTAGACATCATGTTAGAAGTCAGTGTAAAATTAGAAGAATCTAGAAACGGTAGTCCAAATTCTGGGAGGCATAACTATTGCACCATAACTCTAATTGATGAACCATTTACATTTCCAAAAAGATCTCAAAGTGCTCTACAACCCTATGCACCAGCTTTGATCATCCCCCATATTTTGGCCATGTAAAATACCATTTAGTGCCCCATATCTGACTTTGAAGTGCTCTTAGGAGGTCTCCAGGAAAATTAAAACCACAATAACTTTCTAATTGTAAAGCATTTTGACCTGATTTTTTTTTGGAGTGTTTTAAATTACAAGTAAAATCATCCCTCCAAATTACACGCTCTAACTCATCATAATTTTGGCTCAATTAAAAAATAACCCATTTTCTGCATTTACACATATCCCAAGGTGCTTAAAAACTAATAAAACTCTAACCCAAGTAACTAATAGTGGAACTGTGAGAGTTGGAACCTTTATTTGACCCAAATGGGTATCTAGAAATGAAAACACATTAAACAAAAACTATCTCTAAGCATATTTTTGGGTGCTATAGTATTTCCCTTACACCACTGGATGCTCCTACATCACTAAGGGACAAATAGTGACAAAACGCAAGAAGGTTGCCAAACCAAGTTAGCCCAAGACTACAATACCTACTACAAAGACCAGTGCACGTGTCACTACACTAAAGGCTAAAGAGAAAGAAAAACCTATAGAGTAGGGAGGAAGAGTTCAGAAAAGACCAAGGAGGAAATATATTTCACAAGATGACTTAGATGAGGAAAGAACAAAATCAAATGACAATAGCTAGTTCCAAGTGGTGAATCACAATCCAGCTTTAGATCTAGAAAACCTATGTGAAAATGTTTGAAATAATGCAGATTTGTTAGGATTTTCTCACATTGATTTTGATAATCTTGGTAAAGTGGTAAAGAATTAAGTGGAGGGGCCAATATATGCCATGATGGAAAATTTAAGAAAGCCCCACTAGAAATTGCTAACTCTATGACTAAAAGTTTATATGAAAGAGTGGAGCAAAAATGACATTATTGTTTGAACCTAGAAAGGAAAATTAGAGAGACATCACTTGCCCAAGTCATGCTTAAACTCAGTAAGGCACAAATTTTTAAATCCATAAAGAAATATAATGTTAGATTTGTCCAAAGATATAGAGCCTTCAACATATTGCAAAACGATATTGAAGATGTTGTAAAGAAGACAACACAAATGTGGAAAATTACATATGGGCTAGCTATAGTAAAAGAAGGAGAGCAGGATCCTAGTGAGGTTAAAGATGATGAAGAAGATGATAACAATGACGACATGGTTAAGGGAGGTACATAAATCAATGTGGATAAAAAATAAACAACTAAGGAAGAGTAGCAACAAGAATAGAGTGTACAAGATACACAATTTCTAGATGTCAACCTTCAACAAATATCAAGTGTAAATACTAAAATAGTTACAATAAAGGATTTTTCTGATCTCACTGCTTAGAACATCAACCCCCTAATAGAAGAAGATTTGAAAAAGATACTTGATCAATGTACACTATAGGCTAAATTGTTTGATAATCTTGTATTATTGAGTGTAGATGAAATTTAGAAATCAATGACTAACACTACAAGGGAAAAGGTGAAAACACAAGAACCACCTACTATCACCCCTCAAGTCACTAATGTACAACCCTTAGACAAAATACTAGAAGTTACACCGACAAAGGTTGATACAATTAGAAAGGACATAGTGAAAACCCAAGGCACTACTGATATACAAAGTCAAATAGGTCAAATAGATTTATTTGCACCTCTAGCAGAAGTTCAAGCTACAATTCAAGGCATTGTAGCAGATAAGGACAAGTCTAAAGAGATAGAGTTAACACCCAAGTTGAAGGAGCAAGCATCAATTCAAGCCCTAGTAACTTTACCATAATCTAACACTTCTTCTAATCATACTCTTCAAAAGCCAAGCATAGATGCAATACCTTTTCAAATCTAAGTGCCAAGTCAAAGTTCATCAAAGGTAGAAGAGGTAATATAATATGGAGATGTAAGCTTGGATGAAAAAATTATGTTTCCAAAATATGATTATGACACAATGACTATAGAGCAAATGGGCATACTAAAAGAAGCCCTGGCTAGAAAGAAGCATCAAGAACTACTCAAAAGGGAACATAGGTAGAAGCAAGCTTTGCATGATATTAAAGAAATCTTTCTAGATGCATTTAATCTACCTACTCTAGATGAAACAAAGCTACTTATTAAAAAACTAACATTTATAGTGGAAAAGGTAAGTGATATAGACCTTGATACTAATGCAAAATTGTTAGAATGTTCTGAAAAGAAATTTCAAAGTAAAGTAAATGAGAAAATATTAGGTGGTATAACACTTACACAAGTTGCATTGGAAACTAAGGTAGAAATTGTGAAGAATGTGTTGGATACAATTAATTAATTTTGTATTTTCTTTGATGTTACAAAAATTTCATATCATTATCAATTAGTGTATGTCAAACTCACTTGGCCAATGAAGACAATTTTTTGTGTCTACTGAGCATCGAAGGAAAGATTGCAGAAGATGAGTGTTAACCAAGCTAACTTGGTCAATGAAGAAAATTTTGGATAAAACCAATGTTAACCGATCTCACTTAGTTACCAAAGGATCTTTGCAAGTTTGTAGTGTTAATCGAGCTTCTATTGGTTAACACAAGAAATCACTTCTGAGTTAGTGTCTATCAAGTTGGGTCAGCTAATGAAAGATTTTCTTATTTTGGCATATTAAGCTTAATTGATTTATCTATTAGTTATAGCTGACTGAGGTGATGACTATTAATTATTCTAAGTTGTATATGAGCCAACTTGATAATATGAAAGATATAAGGTAAATTTGTGTATTAGATGTGATGAATATATTTGAAGATTTAATGATGAAGAAAGGAAGCAAAGTTGAAGGATAAGAAGAATATCCTTGTCGAGTAGAAAAGCTATATTCAATCTAGAAGGATCAAGTACAAGCTAGAATAGAGATCTATAATCAGCAATTTAGTTGTGTTTAAATCAGGTCATCTCATTGTTACTCTCTAACCATTGTAGCAATGATCTAAATCTCCTAACAGAGTTGGCCAAACAACTATTTGTAAATCATCTAACAAGGTGGTAGTTCTATTGAATTTCCTTAAGACCTCTAACAAGGTCACTCCTGATAGGGTGATTAAATCCTCTAACAGGGTCACACCTGACAGTGTGTTTTGTAACCTTTAACAAGGTGGGCTCCTAACAGGGCTCACTGTAGAAGAGTGAAAATAATAACTAGTTACAATTGGTGGTTTTTCTCAAATTGGGTTTCTACGTTAAATTTTGGTGTCAAATGTGTTCATGCTATTTTATTTCATGTGTTTGAAACTAAGTTAAAGTAATGGTAATAATAGATAACATCTAAAATTTTCATTTCCTGAGCATACTTAGTAATTACCAAGTTATAACATTTTATGTGTGCTTTCTGACCATCAAAAGTATTCATCTTTTAGATTGTATTTTTGTACTGACATCTAAGGGATCTAAGATTTATTTTAGTAGTAACTAATTCACCCCTCCCCTCTCTATTACTCCTCTTATATTTCCAAAAAATGGTATTAGATATTTTGGTGCTTGCAGAGAAGGTCTCAAGGACCTAAGCTAAAGATCAAGATGTCTTACAAAAGAGAGATCCCTAAGCTAAATAGAGATAATTTTGCAGCATGGCAAGGACTTATGAGGTTACACTTTACTACCATTAGTGACTCGAGGTGAAAATATCTTGATATTAAATAAAAGACTCCCATTGGAACATTATTAGTTGAAGATATTTTTGAAAAGAAGAATCATAACATCATGATGGTTGATATTGCATCTGCTCTTAGTTATGTTGAATTTGATGAAGTCAAAGATTGCAAAATAGCTCATGATATGTGGATCAAACTAAAATAAATATATGGAGGAGATGACAATGTAAGAAGAGTTAAGGCTAAAAGTCTTAGAGGTCATTTTGATTAGATGAAAATGAGAGAAGATGAGAACATTTCAAAATATGTGGAATGAGTCAAAGCAAGTGTAAGTGCAATCAAAGAATCTAGAGGAGATATTGAAGAGAAAACAATTGTAAGCAAGGTACTTAGAACTCTTCTTCCTATGTATGCAATTAGAGTATCTACTATTCAAGAAATGAGATGTGATCCAAATAATAAAATATCTTTGGATGCTCTAGTTAGAAGATTGACAACTTTTGAGTTAAATAACTTTCATAACTATGTTCCTAGCTCAAAAGTTATTAAGTCTTCTTTTAAAGCTAAACTCTCACTCAAAGAAAAGGGTAAGAAATCAAAGTCTAGTTAGTTATGAAGTGAAGAAGAAGAAACAGATGAAAGTTCAGATAGTGATCTTGAAGTTGTTGAAGCCCTACTTGCAAGAAAATATTCTAAAGGTAAAGGAAAGTACAAAGGTAAAGTTCCTTTGATCTATTTTTCTTGTAAAGAAGTTAGTACATTACTGCAAGGCATCCAAATAAAGAAATAAAAGATGAAAGGATTCCAAGAACTACATAAACTACAAGGACAAAGGTAAGAATTTTGTTTTATAGCTAAAGATTTTGATAATAGTGAAGATGAAATGGTATATATTACTATGAGAGATGAATTTGATGATGAAGGAGATAAGATGACAGTTATTTCTCATGTTAGAAAAAATGATATATCGATTATTGATAATGGTTGTTCACATCATATGACTAGAGATAAAATAAAATTTGAGCACATGGAATATTATAATGGAGGAAGTGTGACATTTCGAAACAATGAACCTTGTAACATAAAAGGAAAATGATGTCTTTCATTGACTAAAGAATTTATATGTGAAAATGCTTATTGAGTTCAAGGAATAAAGCATAATCTACTAAGCGTGGCATAGTTGAACAACATTGGATTCAAGGTAGAATTCATGAATGGATAGGCCAAACTGCTGGATGGAAAAGGAAATCTGGATGGATTTGGCAAGAAAACAAAAGGTAATCTATTTTATCTTGATCTCATTGAATGTTCATGTTTTATTACTTGAGTAAAATAAATTTGGTTATGGTGCAAAATGCTATGTCATGTAAGCTTTGATAATCTAGTTAAAATAAGCAAACATAGAAGAGTAAGAGGTATTCCTAGTTTAAAGAAACTTGATATGGGTTTATGCAAGAATTGCCAAATTGGTAAGATGAGAAAGACTAGTTTCAAAAGAAAAAACTATTCATCTAAAGAAGTCTTAGAAATTGTTCATATAGACTTATGTGGACCTATTGAAATAGAGAGTTATAGTGGAGAAATTTTTTTCATTCTTTTTGTTGATGACTATTCTAGAATGATGACTATAATGTATCTAAAATAAAAATTAGAAGCCTTTCAAAAGTTCAAGTGGTGTCTGGAAAAAGTAGACAAAGAAACTAGAAAGAGGTTGAAATGTTTAAGATCACATAGAGGTAGTGAATTCATCTCAAATGAATTCAATAATTTCTACATTAAAAGAGGAATTAAAAGACAAGTATTAGCCCTTGTTACACCACAACAGAATGGTATAGCTAAAAGAAGAAATAGATTCATCATGGATTGTGCAAAGACATTAATGATTGGAAAGAATGTTGCTCTCAAATACTGGAAGGAAGCTATCAGCACTGCAATTCATACCTTGAATAGAGTACAATTGAAGAAATATTCAAACAAAACTTCTTATCAACTATGGTATGGCTACAAACCTAATGTAAGTTACTCAAAAGTATTTGACATCAAATGTTATATCTTGTAAGAATCTAGAAAAGGAAAATTTGATGTCAAAGGTGATGAAGGCATATTCTTAGGATACTCCTGCAGAAGTAAAGCATACATATGTTTGAATTTGTCTACTCATAAAATAATAGAAAGTGCACATGTTAGAATTGATGAATTTGTAGAAAAGAGTGAAGTAGAATACAACAAGGAGCAAAAGGATTACAAAATATTCATTTACTATGAACCTGACACCCTATCAAATCTTTCTGAAAGAAATGATGCTTCATCTCTTGAGTTCTCAAAATCTCCAATAGTTATCGAGTTGCAAACAGTGCAACCTGAGTCTTAGTCTAGAGGACCTGAGTCATAGAGAGAGGCTACTGAGCTAGTTCAAACTGATTCTGATGGACTTGAGTCATAGACAATGGAACTCAAGCTTGAAATTAAAATCCATGATGAAGATAGTGGAACTCATTCACAGCCCAAAGAGCCTGTATTAGCAAGATATGTTAGAAGGCATCATGCACCTGATTAGATCATTGTAGACAAATCTAATGGATCAATGACAAGAAGAAAAATTAAAAGGTACATGTTTACTTGCTAAATTTGAACCTAGAAATGTTAAATATGCTCTGGAAGATGAAATTTGGATTGAAGCAATGAATGAAGAGATAGAACAGATAGAAAAGAACAAAACTTGGACCCTTGTTCCTAGACCCAAAGATAAAAATGTAATTGGCACAAAGTGGGTATCTAGAAATAAGCTGAATGAAGATGGAAAAGTTTCAAGAAACAAGGCATGATTGGTATGTAAAGGCTATTCTCAAGATGAAGGTATTGATTATGGTGATATTTTTTCTCCTGTGGCAAGATTAGAAGGTGTTTGAACTTTATTAGCATATGGAACACATAGAGGATTTAAAGTATATCAAATGGATGTTAAATTTTCTTTCTTGAATGGAATTCTGGATGAGGAAGTCTACATTGAACAACCATAAGGTTTTATAGATTCTAGCAAAAGAGATATGGTTTGGAAGTTACACAAAGCATTATATGGTCTCAAGCAAGCTCCCAAAACTTGGTATGAAAGACTTCATAATTACTTGGTATAGATTGTCTTTCAAAGAACAAATGATAACAATAGTCTATATATCAAAGAAGGACTAGACAAGAAGATTGTGTTGGCAGAAATATTTGTTGATGATACTTTATTCACAAGAAATGATGACTTGTGTAAAGAATTTGAGATGTCCATATTTGGTGAGATAAAATTCTTTGTTGGGTTGTAGATATAGCAGAACAATAATGGTATCTACATCACTCAATCTAAGTATATGAAGGAGATACTAAAGAAGTTTGGAATGGAAGATTCAAGACCAGTCACTAGACATAAGCTTTCTAAGAATGATGATTCCAAAGAAGTAGATCAGACCACAAATAGATCAATGATTTCAAAATTGTACTATGTAGTACATACAAGGCCTAATATTGCTCTAATAGTTTGATTGGTGGAAAGATTCTCATCAAATCTTAAAGAAAATCACATCATGGCAATCAAGAGAATCATGAGATATCTGAAAGGTACTAAAGACTATGGCTTATGGTATAAACTTGGAGGCATTTTGGACTTGAAATTATTTACTGATGTTGATTGGGTAGGAAGTCTTGATGACAAGAAAAGCACTAGTGGTGGAGCATTCTTTCTTGGTAAAAGACTAGTGTCTTGGACATGCAAGAAAAAAAATTGTATCTCTCAATGCATAACAGAGGTAGAATATGTAGCAGCAACTGTTAATTGTTCTAACATTGTTTCATTCAAACAATTGTTGGAAGGAATGAAGATAGAGATCAAGTATCCAATCATAATATACTATGATGACACTAGTGCAATCAACATATCAAAAAATCTAGTGATGCATTAAAAAAAAAAGCACATTGCTATAAAATATCACTTCTTAATAGAGTTGGTGCAGGATAAAGAAGTTAGATTGGAATATATATATTCAATAGAATATATTGCAGACATGTTCACCAAATCATTATCTGAGGATGCATTTCTATATCTAAGAGGTAAGCTAGGGGTCATTCCCCACTCTAAAGCTTACTAAATAAAGCTTAGTGATGCATCAACAAGAGCTAAGTTGAAGATCAATTAATTGGTGTAGAATTGGTAAGGGCATATTGCAAATGAATCAATACTTAAGGTACATTGATATTAACAAAGTTGTTGTCTTTGGCATGTGTTGTCAAAGGGGGAGAAGTTTACTTTCATATCTCATATAAATTTTTGTCACTCAAAAGAAGAAGTTTTCTATAAAAGGGAGAAAATTCTTGGCAAAAGTTGTTGTAGATCTAGTGAAAGAAAGAGCTCATACTAACAGAGGGATTTCTCATGAATAAATCTAAATTTCCATTGTGTTATGACATATTGTGTTGTCATCAATACTAAAGAGGGAAATTGTTGGATAAAATTGATTAATTGTGTCTTTGATGTTACACCAATGTCATATCATTATTAGTCAATGTATGCCAAGCTCACTCAGGTAGTGAAGACATTTTTCTGTATCTACCAAGCATTCCTGTGATTGCCTAGTTTAGAAGGAAGTGTCTATATAGTTCACTCAGACATCAAAGAAAAGACTATAGAGGATGAGTGTTAACCAAGCTAACCCAATCAATGAAGGAAAAGTTCGATTGAACTAGTGTTAACCGAGCTCAGTTGGTTGCCAAAGGATCTTTACAAGTTTTTAGTGTTAACCAAGCTTCTATTGGTTAACACAAGAAATCACTTCTAAGTTAGTGTCTACCAAGTTGGGTCAGCTAACGAAGGATTTTCTTAGTTTGACATATTAAGATTAATTAATTTATCTATTGGTTCTAGCCGACTGAGGTGATGAATGTTAATTATTCTAAGTTTTATATTAGCCAACTTGACAATATGAAAGATATATAAGGTCAATTTGTGGATTAGAAAAAATTATGAAGATGTGATGAATATGTTTGAAGATTTAATGGTGGAGAAAGGAAGCAAATTTGAAGGATAAGCATAATATCATTGTGGAGTAGAAAAGCCATATTCAATTAGGAAGAATCAAGTACAATCCTAAATAGATGTCTATAATCAACAATTTAGTTGTATTTAAATTAGGTCATCTTATTGTTACTTTCTAACTATTGTAGTAGTGATCTAAATCTCCTAACAGAGTTGGCTTAACAACTATTTGTAAATCCTCTAACAAGGCGACAATCTATTTAATTGTCTTAAGAATTATAAAAATGCCACTCCTAATAGGGTGATTAAATCCTCTAACAAGGTCACACCTAAAAATGTGTTTTTTATCCTTTGACAGGGTTGACTCCTAACATGGCTCACTTTAGAAGAGTGAAAAAAATAACTAGTTGTAATTGGTGGTTTTTCCCAAATTGGGTTTCCATGTTAAATCCTCGTGTCAAATGTGTTCATACTTTTTTGTTTCATGTGTTTACATCTAAGTTAAAGTAATGGTAATCACAGATAACATCTAAAGTTTGTATTTACCAAGCATACTTAGTCATTATTGAGTTACAAAATTTTATGTGTATTTATCAACCATTAGCAATATTCAATATTCAGATTGTATTTTTGTACTAACATCTAAGGGATTTGGGATTTATTTTAGTAGTAACTATTTCATCCCTCCCCTCTTAGTTACAACTCTTATATTTCCAACAGAAGGTACTTGAGAATATTTTCTCACTATACACCAAACTATGCAACCCCATGCTCTTCACACAACAAACAAGGAATCACATGCTAAGCTTGGAGGGAAAGATATAGTCATCAGTAGCTAAATTGCCTATGACTCCAATTCAGAGTGAAAAGCATTTTAGAACTTTATTGCAAACCCAGAGTCAAGTAGCAGCATTATCTATAGAAGAAGCCAACATAACAGCCAAATTGACCAACATCCAAACCACATTGACTCCTCACATGGAGATTTTGCACAAGGAATTAGGATATGTAGAAACTCTTATGATGAAAGACCCTAATCTTTCTACATTAGATGGCTTAGTTCACCTTGCTACCGAGATGGCTATCCAAATTAAATATTTGGATGTAGCATGTGAAAATTGGGATGCAACTCTTAATACTAGAGGTCCATAAATCTTTCTTGGACAAATACACTATCAGTGTATAGCCCATTGACATCAATGTCAAAAATATAGAGAAAAGAGAAAGGGGGAGAATAATCAAATCAAAGGAAAAAAAGTGCACTTAAGAAAAGGGGGAGAAAGTAAACAGAAATAGAGTTAATCTAAAACAAAGCACAAAGAATGGGGGAGAAAGAAAATAATAGTATAGGCATATCTACTCAGTAGGAGTACCATTTTCTAGTACAAAATTAGATCAAACAACTTAGGGGGAGTTATGGAGTTATCATATTTTGAGGAATAAGTTGTTACAAAATTTTCATATTTTGAAATTTTGTACATAAGATGAATAAGAGATATATTATGATCATAAGAATAAGAATATTAATACATGACCAAGTGTTTTTGACACTCATGTCAAAGGGGGAGATTGTTGATCTTAAATTAGTTTTGACTAATGAGTGTCTACACACTTAAGTCATTTACTTAGTTCATGCCAAATAAGTAGTACATGTTGAGCACAACATGTATAGGATAGAGCATGATGAGTACATAGTGAGTGTCGAATCACTCAAGTGTCGAGTAGATAGTGTATATAGAGTGATTTAGGATCCAAGTAAACAAAGCATGTTGAGTTATTCAAATTCTGAGCCGCAATATAGAATTAGTAAATGTCAAGCATTAGAGACTTCAGGAGCCGAGTAAGACATTTTTTTCATAGTTGTTTGTAATGGCACAAAATATTATGTAAACCATTTTTGAGACAAGTTATAGATTCAATTATGATATTTTGAAGATAAGGATGAAGCTTAATTTGGAATCCCTATAATTTCATGCATCCAATTAGAAAAAGGGAAGGTTTAAGCAGTAAAATGGATGAATCATAAGCAGTGCTTCATACCTAACCCTAAGTCATCGAGATCTTCTTAAGGAAGACAAATGCTAAAATTTCTAAGGATTATGGAAGGAGAAAAGAGAGAAGTTTGCATGCGCAAATAGAGTAATCATGGTGGCTAAGAAATTGTGAATTGTAATTGCATTGTAAAATCATATAAAGGAGAATAAACGAAAGGAATAGTATAAATTAGTGAGACATCTAATCAAGAAGGATAAAAAATACATCAGTTTAGAGGTGCTCTATCATCAATAAACCAAGTGTTAATTGTAGGACCAATGCTGAGACATTATAATAGGTGAATCAATTAAATCTCTTAACAAAGTAGTCCTAACAAGTTGTAATGAAATCCTCTAACAAGGTTCTTACTTAATTGTGAGTTAAAGTCCTTTAACAAGGCACACTTTTAATAGAGTATGACCTAATAGACTTTGTAAGCCTTTAACAAGGCATACCTTTCACAAGGTACATCATGTTTCATGATCAAACATTGTAACCTTCATTGGATACACTTTATTACTATAGTAGTAAAGATTTGTGGGTGTCATCCCCACTCCAATTTTACCTTCTCATTAGAGGGTTTTTGGGAGTTCATATCTGGTGTCATATATGTGTGAAATTCTTACTTGTTTACATGATTTAGATGTACATACTTTACATGTTATTTTATTTTACTTAGTGAATGTAAGAGATGGATGTGTGGTGACTATTTTATGGGTCAAATTTTAAACTACAGATTCACAGCCCCTGCCCCCCCACGAACCCCTCTCAGAAGTTTACCTTTCCTATTGTAATTACAACACTAGGAGGGTTGGAATCTCCTAACAAGGATTCAAAGTCTCCTAACAAGGACTCATATGTACTAAATTTTTTCATATACTCCTAATAGGATCCATCCTCTAACAAGGAATATTTATATTAGTGCATCATCTTGTGGGTACCATACCCATAGACATTTTCCCTTTTATCAAAGGTTTCCTTAGTTGACATATCTGGTGTTATTGTCTATGAGTATCATGTTATGGTTATTGATTATATTTCTCATATGGTAAATTTTAATAATGTTGATAATAGTTATGTTCATTGGATACTTGATTCACCTTCCCCCCCCCCCCATCTCAATTATATTGGTGGACTATATATTCTAACAATATTATATCATATACTATTGTTTATAGTATATCTTATAATAAAGTAATTATATGTTGTCATGGAATGGGTCAAAAAGGGTCATAGGATACCCTATGACCCATTTCAACCAAGTAGAAAAAATGTAATATATCTCTAGGGGTCCTAGGAATCGTATGTTAGAAATGGGAAATATTGAGAGGGGGGGGTAAATAAATATTGCACAAACTTCCATCCAATTATTTATATCATTAACAAATTTATAACTTGCATATGAAAGAAAAATGATTATGTTGAACAGTAATCATAACCATAAAATAATGCAACAGATAACATCATATTAAAAAATTAACTCTTGCTCTCTTAGGGTTAATATGTAGGATGTCATCCCTAATTAATCAAGTGAATATTTTGATGACCTAAATAATCCCTTAATATTAAATATTCAATTCCATGTCTTTTACCATGTTATGTTTGCTCAACACTGTCACTATAAAATAGTAATACCTTCGCATGTATTGGCCATACAACCTTTCGCACTTATAGGCATGATCAAAATGTTTTACTCTATATGTCCTTAAGATCATATTTTCTGATCATCACTTAGTGAAGCTTGCTAATCAAATCTTTACCTTTGATGATAGGAAAATTGAGTAATACTTAGACAATTTTCTAAGTTTATGTGTCAAAACTATATCCTCACATATTTCTCACTTCATGCTAAATATATCTTGCCATAGATGAAAAATTCATATTGTTTAACCTAGAAAAAATTTCAACAATCTCCCCCTTTGGAAATTATGGAAACATATGGTAAAATTGGCCAAGTCCGAAAGCTTTAATTTCAAAACTTCAAAACTTGTAACATATGTTACATGGTCATTACATAATTTTAAAAATTTGCAGATCATCATTATTGATACCATCTTTTCCTTATATCTCCTATTTACAATATAAATCCCCCTTAAATGTACATACAATTTTCCTTATAACTCTTCCCCTTTGACATCAATGAAAAAGGTGTCAAAAACTATATACAAGTCAAAATTGTACAAACACCTTTACCTTCATGACTAGTAACTAGATATCCATGAGATGTAATCAAAAAATTTTGTCTTCAAAATAGAAAACTCCATATCCCATTTATCCTTTATTTCATTTGATATGTTGAGTAATGCACATAGTGTATATGAGGCTATCTCTATTACCTCAAGGTTGGTGTATGAAAATTTTCATAAGATATTTTGGTTGATAGGCATTCATCTATCTATCTTCACACAAAATCAATTTTCAAAGTATGGTGATCCCTTAGCAGTGAATTTTTTTTCAATATTATGTCCTTATTTATCTCTAAAATCTCAATTTCATCATGTCTCTTATTGATTTTTCTTTCCAAGTTCACAATTTGCATTGTGGGATTTTGCAGTTCATTCACAAGAGTCTTTAACTCTTCTAGATTAACATTTAGGTCAGCTAAGATTTCTTTGATAAATGTGTGCGATGGGGCACATTTATCATGCACTTCTTTTCCTTTTTCTAAACATCTCCTCAATTCCTTGATCCTCTCATGAAGATTTTACAAATCTCCTCTAATGCTTTCATAGACTTTTCTTAACATCTATGCATCATGGAGAGATTGTGCCTTTTTGGTTGCCACTTCTAATAGCTATGTGAATTCAATATCAAAATCCTTGATTGTTTCTTTTTCTCTATTATGTGGTTCTGATTCAGTCACTTTTTCTGATATGATGCTTTGCAATTTATTTGTTACTTCCATCAAAGAGATTTGAAGACTTATTACCTTTTTTTTTCTCAATAGTCTTCCTTAGTGATGATATCAATTCAACTTGATTATCATCATTTGACTTATTCCTAGACAAATCCACCAATGTAGATTCAAATGGTGAATTTGAAGAACTAAGTTTTCTTTCCTTTGTTTGTTTGCTAACATTTTCTTCTTCTTCTTTCTTTCTTTTTTCTTCTTCTTCCTTCTTTCTCTTCTTTTTTACCTTGTCTCTCTTATTTCTTTCTCCCTCCTCCTTCTTTTCTTCTTCTATTTTATTTTCTTCTTTTTTCTTCCTCCTTCTTCCATCTTCTTTTCTTCTTCTATTTTTGTTCTTTCTTCTTCCTTTTTCTTCTCCTCTTCTACCTTTATTCTTTCTTCTTCCTTTCTCTTTTACTCTTCTTCATTCTCTTTATTTTTCTATCACCATGTTTTCTTCTTCAAAGCTTGTATAACCTACCAAACTATCAACATTTTCTCCATAATCCTTAAAATGATCCTCTATGGTATCAACTGCGATACTTTTGCTATCTATTTGCATGGTTTCCACATCTCTAGTCACTTGTGAAGCTATTGATAATGATTTTTTTGTTGTTTTTCTCTTAGAGCTAGAATTTTATAGCTCCTTCATGATTTGTACTACTACTTTCTTAGTCCCCTTATTTATTTTCTCATAGTTTCCTCCCATGATCAATATTTCTCTTGTCTTGTTCCTTAGATAAGTTTGAAGACTCTTCAAAATATATACCAAATGCTCTTCACTGTCTACTATGCATAGATTTATGATTATACTCTCTTTGATCTTCATGTAATTTTTTCATATGGATTTTTAGGAATTTTTCCTTGTATGTCTCCGAACTTATTTTTAGACAATATTATGTATCTTATTAATGAATTTTCTAACTAAAATTTGTCAATATTATAGTACAATTCCTAAAACTTGTTTAACTAGACAAAATTATAGTCATCAATAATTGCTTTGTTCAATATTTCTACCTTAGGCTTCCATGCATTGCTTCCTTTCCTCACACTTTCTGGTTGATTTTTCTCTTTCTTTTCTTGTTTAGTGTCTTTAGGGAAATTAATTTGTCCTCTCATTTTCTTCTTCTCTTTAAAGGCCATCAAAACTTCCTACCTTTTACCAGGACTAGCTGCCATATGTTTTATTCTCTTCTATTTTGGAATTTTTTTTGTTCTTTCTTTACGTTTGCTAATCTAGTAGACTTACTCTTAACTTTGTCAATGCTTACCTCTTCTTTTCCTTCACCTTTTTGCTGAATGAATGGGCTAACAGAGGAAACAACTAGTATAGTCTTTGGTTGTACTTATGAAAATATTGCATTAGGTATAACTAATTCTTTAGCCACTGGTTCTACTATAGTTATACCTTTTGTCAAAGGATCTATTGTTGTGGGTCCTACTAACACTAGTGGATTCATGAGAATTAACCTTCTTGTCCACTCTTTCTCATACCTTCCACTTTTTGTCTTACTATTGAAGATTCTTCAGGTGTCATTTATCCATCCCTCGTGATCTATTTTATGGTTTCGTCTCTTAGAATAAATGGTTATTTTCCATTTCACTCTTATATTAAGTTCACTTATGTGAGCTTATAAATTAGGAGGAATTATATATTCTTGGATATTATTATTAATAGGATATTGTGAGTCATCCTTTTGACTCCACCTACTCCTAAGATATCACATGTGGTTAATTAACACCACCCTTCTAGATTGTAGGTGGATGGTAGATGGTTGATTCCATCAGGACTCTACTTCCTCCAATTTAGATACTTGTCTTAATATTTTCCAAATATCTTCCTTGCTCTTGCCTATATAAATAGGCTAGCTCTTATGTATTAGATATTAGGAAACATTGATGCTATTATGCCTTTGAGAATTTACATTGGAGATTGTTCTTGTATTGTTATTTTGAAAATTTTATTTCCTCTTGATTAATCTATGTATTTCATTAGATTCTAGTTTTTATTTTTTTAATACAAATTCTAACATGGTATTAGAGAAATTTTGTAAAAGTATATTATTTGTATTAGTGTTCTTGTAAAATCTTGTATGGTATTTTCTTGTATTTCAATTAAAGAACTAGAAAGGGTTTATGAAGCCCCAATAATCCATCTTTTACATGTATGTATTTTTTTCTTACTTTGTTTATTGCAGGACTATGGTGGATTCATAGAGACATTTTGAAAATTCCATTTCATCCAAAAGGTTCAAAAAAGTCAAAATCAACTTTTGTTTCATCCAAATTGGAGTTTTTTTTGCATCAATTACAAACACATGCTTTTAGCTCAAATCTCAAGGATGACACACAAAATGAGGTTTTTTTTGGCTAAAAATACCCTACCATTGCATCCAGAAGGCTCGAGAGATGAATTTGCATATATAATTTGGCTTATTTTAGAGTGTGTAGCTCTATGTGGTAAATTTTAATCTTTGGCATGCAAACCAAGGTAGAATGAAGTGTATTTTTTTTAAAATAGAATATATCTATGCCTTGGTCAAAGTGCATGAAACATGCTTCACTATATCCATATGAAGACATAACCAACCCATTTGCACATTGACCAACTACAAGGTCAACCAAATCAACATAGAAATTTAGGTGGGAGCACTCAACATTTTAAAGAGTACAATACCCTTTACTTTTATGAATGTGGGAAAAATACTTTTGCCAAATGTTGCCATCTTACAATGATAAATTTGAATTCAATGTGATCTTCACTATGAGCATGACATACATTTCAATATCAAGTTTAATCACAGAGATTTCTGAATTACTCTTCTTCAATTGCATTTTTATTTTAGTAGTCTAACTTTGAATGACCATAACTTGGTCATCCAGACTCCAAATTGGATGCAATTTTTTTGATTTGGGGTAGGATTTTTCAAATAATTTAGTAATAGTTTTTGTTTGGAGGTTTGAATGTAGATGGTAATCCTAAATTGTAGGTTTTCATGATTATACTTGTGTAATCCTACATTTCACAACTTCTAGAGCATCGTATGGGCTCGTACGGACAGATTCTAGAGTGTCATTTCTTTAAAAGAACATGATTTTTTTACAAGAATTTAAATATTCTATAAGAAGGTAGTCTTATTTGGACAAAAAATTTACTTTCAACACTTCACCAAAACTGGCACTTGTAATGGTTTGAATTCATAGAATTCCTTTGTCCTGATTGTATAAGTCTTCATTTGCTTCATATTGGAAGTTTTAATTGCAAAAGAAAGTCCATTTTGATACATATTTTGAAAAAGTAGAAATTTTATGTCCACTAAATTATAAAGTGCCAAAATCATTGTATCTTGGTGGGGGGAGGGGGAGTGCTTTTTAAAGCAGTAAAAAGGGGGTAGTCTCATGTGCACTATCTTTTACCCTCATTAATCTCTTGTCTAAACCTTGCTTCTCTTTCATTCTACACAACAATATTTATTTCTTACAATATCATACTCACACCTTATAACTACTATGAGTGGAGGTCTAAAATGATCATCTATCTTAAGAAATTAGGGTTGTATAGAGTAACAATGGGTTTTGAAATTGAACCAACATTTCTTGTAGAAAAGCCTAAATGGCACAATGAATGTGATGACACATATGGTACATTTTGCATGGATAGATCTCCAAATCTTATTTTTTATGTGGAATCATCTACAACTCCTAATAATATATGGATAATATTAGAAGGTTTATTTTGAAAGAAAGATGAATTGAGAAGGCATCAATTAAAGAATGAATTGATAGGATTAAATCCATGTAGCTTTGATACCATTCAAGAACTCGTCACTAAGTTGAAAGCTTTAAGACTATAGGTAAAAGAAAGTGGAATTAAGAAGAAAGATTCATAGTTAATCCTAAGTATTCTTACCAAGCTTGGTCCTACATATTATCTATTTGTCTCTATATTCTATCCTACTAAATTTTCCTTAGGAGACAACTATACAATGCCTTCTCTTCATGAGTTTGCAAATGAAATCACAAAGGAGTATGATAAGTTGATCCACATGGACACAATAAAGCTAGCTAAGTCTCATGTCTTGATTGAAAATTAGGTCATAAGACTATTGACATTAATTATATTTGTGTATCAGTGACTCAACACTTAGTCAAATGGTTACATTTCTACCAAGCTCTATAGTTTCTACTAAGCTTATCATTTAGTTTACAATGTTAATGAAGTGATTCAGTCATTCCCAAACCAAGTAGTTAGAATATAGTGTCTACCAAGCACCTAAATCACTTTGTAGTGTTTGCCAAGCTACATAGTGTTTATTGAGCTTCAAAGATAATGTACAGTGTGAACCAAGCATAGCAGAGGCTACCAATCTAGTTAGTGGAAGTAAAGAAGATCCTAGTGTTAATGGAGCTCTAGTATGTTAACCAAGTTACATTGAATCTACCAAGCTCACAGTGTTAACAATATGAATCCAGTGTTGATCAAGTCATGCAGTGTCAATCGAGTGATTCAGTGGCAACCAAGTTTCTCAGTGTTCATCGAGTCACACAGTGCTGACCGAGTTAAAGCTATTTGGAAGTGATTAGTATGGCTCAATTTTCAAGTTCAATCAAGAGCCAAATCTTTCTAAGTGTTGACAATATTTTCCATGTATCATAATATTACCAAGTTTGTCTTCAAAACTCGAGTTAAAGTAGTTGGGCCAACATTGTGAATTATGATGAAATTGGTATTGTAGCCAACTCTAGTAAGTTGTGATTTGGATTGGTATATATGTAATGCCTTGTATCATATCCAAACATGTATGTAAAGAAGAATATGATGAGCAAGATTTTGAATTAAAGAAGGCTACAAGAAGTATAAGGGATAGCAAAGATTTATCTATCATAGTCAAGTGATCATTCTAATTCAAGGAATCTTATTTAGCAAATCAAAGTTGTAGATTAGAGATAAGCCACAAGTTCATCCTAATAGGTGCATCGGTCAAATCCTTTAATAGGGTAGACTTAAGAGTCATTTGTTAAATCTCTTAACTAAGTGCATACTTCATTGCATGTTTGTAAATCCTTTAACAAGGTGGACCTCAGAGTCCTCATTTCTCATGACAAGGAAGATCACAGGAAGTGGTCAATTATAAGCCTTAATAGGTTAACTTTATGCTATAGTACTAAACCTTTTGGGTATCATCCCCACCCCATTTTTACTTTCTATTAGGAAGTCTTTTGGGTCCCCATATCTTCTGTCAAAGTGTTATGAATGTTTTGTTGCTTTGATTCTTTCATGCACACAATTAGATCATAATATCATATGGAGGATTAATTGGTGAAGTAAGATAAAGTTTTATTGGTTCTTGACTTACCCCTTCCCTCTCAGTTACCTTACCTATCTTATATTTCCAATAATTAGTATCAAAGATTTTGGTTCTCACATCAAAAGTTTAACAACTTGAGAAAAGATCAGAGATAATGAAGGTATACATGCTACATAAGGCTATTGACAATGAAAAGTTGGATCTGGAACTGGCCATTGGAAAACTCAAGAAATAAAAGGAGCAACTCTCACAATCATTGAAAATAAGGAAAAATCTTGGAGTACAAATGAATAAAAATATCTACACTAAAGAAAGAATTGAAGACATATGTCCAGAAAGAAATTCAGATGAAGCTAATGAAGCAATCAAACATCTATTAGAGAAAAATTCTAATCTTCAAGAAGAAGTCAGAAAGCTTATAAAAGAGAAAGAAATCCAATCAATCAGATTATGTCAATTCATGGAAACAAAACACAAAGCCAAAGAAGAGATAGAAGAGAAGAACAATGAAATTCAACAAAAAAATTTTATTAATCAACTCACTAATGCAAATGAAGAGCTTATGAATCTAAGATCAAAGAATGAAAAGACTATAGAATGATCTTAGCATTGAAAAGAAAACCTATGAAATAATGATGAAATCTCAAGAAAGCATGAATCAATTAAATGAAAAAAGTTAGTATAGACCCAAAGGAAAAGCTAGAATAGGATATATAGAAGAAGGTGAATCATCTTAGCAAGGAGCTCAAAAGAATAAAAGGCCTACTTTCAATCATTGTCATAAGATAGGTCATATATCAAACAAATGTTGGAGTAATGGAAAAGAAAATTCATTGTACAGTGTTACAATTGCAACAAGCATGATCATAGAGAAAGTGAATGCAAATAGAAACCTAAGTTTGAAGATAAATGTTATAATTCCAAGAAATGAGGAAACAAATCTTTAGAGTGCAAAACCAAGAAATGGAACCTAGCAGAACAAATTATGAAAACAATATTTGGATGGGATTACAACACATGGCATAAATGTCACTACTGTGGTGAATTTGGGCACATTGGAGAAAATTGTGTGAAACATCACATGAGGAAAAGATATAATACAAAAGGATGTTTATTTTCATAGAACTTGGACATCTTGCCAAGAGTTGTATAAACACAAGTAGAATTAAAGATGAAAAGAAAGCCAAAGTTGACAATATTAGAAAGAAAATGATGCAGAAATAGGTACCAAAATCTCTAGAGAATGCAAATCAAAGTCATGAAGTGGATGACACTCGAGTCAATGAGTTAGGTGGATCAAAAATTTCAACTTAGTTTGTATGGAGATCACTGGACCTATGATTTAGAAAAAATCATCTAACATTAGTTTCAGCCAGCAAGAAGAAAAATCCATATCAACATTTAAGATGCACAGGGATCATTAAGCATGATGGGAACCAAGAGACCTTACTAAGAAAATTTTGGTCGGAAGACCTTGCCAAGAAAGGTCAAGCTACATATTACTTCTAGTTGCAAACATAGAGTTGGTAGTTCATACTAACTGATGGTGACACTACTGAGTTGTAGATGATCTTAGGCATTTAAGACTAAATAGAGTGGAGGACAACTTATCACTAAGAAAGTATGAAGTAGAAATCATTAATGGCAATCAAAAAGAAAAATTCATTAAAAGGAAGAAATAAATTGCATTGTTTCATCATGATTTTTATAGAGCACCAAGTGAAGTGAGAATTTAGAGCCCCTGAGCTATTTGAGTATTTTTTGTTGAAGATTTCTTGCATTTTTAGAAACCCCGCTGAGCATGGAATCATCAAGTAGAAAAGTCAAGAAAGGTTCTAAAATATTGGTTCATGGAGTCAAATCCAAGGCACACAATTTCAAGTTGGGTCCAAAAATTGCAGAAGCACTTGAACTAGCTAATGCATAGTCTCAAATTCTACTGAAGGTATTACTCGTGCATGACATCCATTCATTTTACCACTATCTTACTTATGAACTTGGAACCCTAGAAATTAATGAGGCATTTAAGGAATTATGTGTGGATGGTGCATTGAAACCTGAGCATCAACATTTGGAAACCAAGGGTTTGACACATA
Organism: Cupressus sempervirens; assembly: GCA_028749045.1. Lineage (NCBI taxonomy): Eukaryota > Viridiplantae > Streptophyta > Pinopsida > Cupressales > Cupressaceae > Cupressus > Cupressus sempervirens. Next base: position 795,066,106 of record CM053791.1, read on the forward strand.
TTTCACATTTTCCAAGAGACTTTCAAGTCAAATGGATCAAAATTATTCTAAGACATGTTCATAGTGGGAATTTATGGTTGGATCAACCCATTCAAATTACTGAGAAAATGATTCACAAAATCATCGGGCTTCCAATGCTAAACAAGGCTAAGATGACCAAAACCCTAGGTTGGGCTTAACCTACCAAGAGAACTCTTGCCATGTAGGATGGAAGAGGCACAAATCTAAAGGGTATAATAGACATAGAGATGAAGTTTGGCATACATGTGATTTCACACAAAATATATAGTTCTAGTCAATTGAATAGTCTATCATGTGAAACTATTGATCTTGCATACAAGGTGGTGAAAAATAATCTATCCTTCAGCCTTATCGAGTTGTTGTTGCACCAACTTAACAAGAACATGGAGAGAATTAGAGAGTCAAAGAATAACCCATGTAAGTTAGGTTCTCTTTTGACATCTTTATTCTTCTTTGTTAAAATTTTTTTCCCTTTCAAAGGTTCTATAGTATGGAGGAAGGATGTTTCAATTTTATATCAGATCAATGAGTATATAGTAGAAATGGGTGAGAATTTTGATAGCATCATGGATAATTATTTTGAATAATTCAAAGAGAAGATGTAAAATAAGTTTAGGATACCCAAGATTCTTGTGGAAGACTATGAGCAAGATATCTATTTCATTGTTGACTATGACAAAGTATACATTTAGGTAGTCAGACCAAGAGTGGCATGGGTTAAGCCTTTAGACTATGAGGTTAACATTGATGACACCAAGGATTCATAGAAGCTCTATTAAATGACTCTATGGATCCTAAAGCCACCTATTTTAGAACTTATGATGAAGAAAAGGCAAGAATTGAGCTTGAGATCAAGCTACCTCAAGTAGTGAACAAAAGAAGGAAGATGATAGAAAAGATAATGAAAAACACAAAGAAAGCAAGTTCTACTCTCATTCTAATAGAAGAAAAATGAGATGATGTAGATGATGATGATTAAGAGGATGAAGTAGAAGAATCTAAATCTAAGAAGGAAGAGCCTACCAAGAAGAAGGAGAAGCTCATCATAACTAGACCTACCAAAGCCTCCCCTATTATATTTACAAGAAGGGTAAACCAATCTAAGAAGAAACTAAAGTTAACTAAAGATGAAGTTGAGCAGATTATCTTCAAAATATTTGCACCTATACTCCAAGAAAAATTGAAAATGATGGAAGAAGGATCTAACATGGAAGATTTCAAATCTCTTAAGTATGAGACTAGGAATACAAAAGAGAAAAATAAGATTGAGGATATGCTTATCAAAATTGGGCAAATGGAAGTACTCATTGGATGAGCATGCACAACAAATTCCTAATAAAATTTTACAGGTGATTAAACTTGGATGGGAAAGTGCAACAAAGACTATCACAAACATCTTTGAATAAAATTTGAAGAAACTCATGCCAAGTCTTAGAAAGAAGAAAGTGAAGGAATCTTTGAAGAAAAATGAGAAGAAGTTCACTCTCAAATTCAAAACATGTATGATATTGCTTAAAAATACTGAATCTATGGTGAAGACATCTACTACTGCATGGAAAAACATCTATAAGCTACACCAACCTAGTGATTTTGTGGTAGACATAGATGATAAGGATGATGAAGATGAAGAAGAAGAAGTAGAAATAAAGGATGATGAGATAGATGATGTCAATCTGGATGATGAGCAAGAAGAATAGGAAGCTATTGGAGGAAGCCTAGTAGAGATACAAAGCATTAAGGAAATAGATGTAGAGAAAATTGTAGCAATAGTCATGGCTTCATTTCCTCACACTCTGAGGAGAACCTTAGTAATATGGCTTAGAGACAAATTTTGACAAGTTGATTGTGTAATGTCCCCATTTTAGCAGTTGACCAAGTGTGTGTGCGTTAGCCTTGTTCTACATGGTCCTGAGGGCTAACGAAGGGTTTAATGGGATCTTGGAGTGTTTTGGCCTAGTCATTTTCAGTTTGGGACAAAACAAAGTTGATTTACTTAGTTTTAGGCATACTTACTATTTTTAGTAAGTCGGCAGGACACAGTGCAGGTCAATTTTGGTGATTGGATTCGATACTCCTCGGTGAGAGCTTTCCGATGAGCTATCACTCGCATTATTCAGAGTTCGATTGCTAATACATTTTAATGCTTGAAGTTTTATTAAAGTAACGTCTAATTTAATTGTAAAATATTAAAGTGTTACTTTAATATTTATTTTATGGTGATGTGTACCCAAGGGAGACATAAGGGGTATTTTAATATATGTTTTATATTACACATCTTTTATCCCACATTTCCCATATGAGTTGAGCGGACCCTTGGGAATAGAATAAAAGGAAGCATTTGTGGCTTCATTAGACAGGTTGAATATGAGAAGAAATTGGTGTGTGAGTTGTAGCTCTGTTCTTGGCATTTGATGATGTCTATCCTCTCTTGTAACATTATAGATGTCATTCCCTTGGGGTTTGGCCTTTGGAATTCTTTCTTATTGGCTTCATTATCAGGCAGTTTAGTTGCATTTCCGGCTACAGGCAGATTTGATATTTTGCTCATATCTTCTTCACTACTTGTCTGACGCTTATGCCACTTGGAGGGAATGGTATTATGAAGGTAGTGGACTGATTTGGAGGACAAAGTATTGTAGCAGCAAGTTTGTAAGCATGGGCTGGAGTATTATGTCAATACTGCTGAAGTAATTAGTGAGTTGATAAATCCGCCATGTATTTGGTTTTATGAATTCTGAAAATAACATTTTATTAGCAGCAGTTCATTTCCACTTTGCATATTATTGTATTTTCTTTCTTGTTTATGTTGTATGATACCAATTCCATGCACGAAACACAACAAACAAATAAATGTTTGATTTCCAGAGTTATAAGGGGTTTTGAGAAGTTGAATGCAAACTGTTTGACATAACTCCTTTCAATAATTTGGTTTAGTTTTATGGGACATCTAGGGTTGTCCATTTCAGTGGTATTAGAGCTATAAGTCCTGCCATCCTGTGGAGGTCTTATAGGGAATTTGGAACAGCCGGATAGAGGGAAAAAGTGTTTGACGAAATGTCAAAACACTAAAATCAGAAATAAGTAAAAAACACAGGCTAAGCATTTATGTTTGAGCATGTGAGAGGGGTCTTATAATTTTCGTGATACCAGAGCAAGACAAAATAGGATTTCAGACTTGCAAAGCAAACAGTCTAGTACATCCGTGCAGGTGGAGATTGAACCCAACCATACAAACATAGAGGAGATATTCTTTGATCAGGACAATAATATGGGTGATCGAGATGACAGGAATACAGGATTAGGCGGATGCAGAAATGCTGGTCTAGATCAGGGGGAGGTACTATTCTGACAATTACTGGATACATTAGAGCAGGGGTAGCATATGCAGCAAGAGCAGAATAAGCAAATGGACATGATGTTGCAGCTCATGGCTAGACAAATGGGTGTCAATATTAATCCAGGTGATGCCAACAATAGAAACAATAACAACGAGGGAAACAATAAAAATGGGGGAAACAATAACCATGGAGGCCAAGGCAACAACAATGGTCCTGAGAATAACATTAATGGTAATAATGGACATGACAACAATGGGAATGAGGCTGATAACTTTAGAAACATTGCACGCTCAGCACGGACTGTGAGCTCGAGACCTCTTCTACCCACTTTCCCACCTAGAGATCTAGTTCAACCAGTAAACAAACCGCAGATTATCGAGTTACAGGATCAGTTCAAGAGGGACTGGGAGGCTAGTGGACCAAAGTTTCAGGTGGATATTTCTCTTAGAGATTATATGGACTTGAGGATGAGACACATGCCTAAAGCAGGAGAGAGGAATCAAAACTTTAAGCTAAGGAAGAAAGCTGGAAAACTTTCTTTACCTTATTATGATGCTTCAGGGAAGATGACTGCACGAGCTTGGGTGCGAAAGGTAGATACATACTTGCAGCTAAATCCTATGCCTAAGGAGGAGGCTATCAATTATGCAGCTATGCACTTGGATGGTGTTGCACATGAATGGTGGCATCATGGCATGGTGACTTTGGGGCATAATCAGATTACATTCTATGAGGAATTCACTAAAACATTGATTGGGAGATTTGACACTAAGGATCCCGAGTTACATTTCAAGGAGCTAGCACAATTAAAACAATCAGGTTCTGCGGATGCTTACATTGTCGAGTTTCAGCACTTGTCTATACTTGTTACTGATATCTCTCCTAGGAGATTGGTGGTGTTATTTTGTGATGGTCTTGTTGATCCATTACGAGCTTGGGTGAAGGGACATGATCCACTCACATTAGCTGAAGCAACTAAAAAGGCACGAGATTTAGCCCCTTCAGTATACAAAGGAAAAAACCATTCAACAGATTCTTCCTACCACAAGGACAAAGACAAAAAATCATTTCAGAAAGAGTATAGCAAACCCAAAGAAGGATAAAAAGGACTAGACAATGAAACCTTGAATGAACTTCGAAAGAAGAAGCTGTGCTTCCATTGTAGAGAGCCTTGGGACTTATCTCATAAATGTTCTCTCAAGGATAAGGCAAATCAAATGGAGTATTTTTCAGCAGAAGAGTCAGAGTCAGAAGGGGAGGATCAGCACTCCGATTCAGATGAGGGTAACACTATAGAGGAGAGCAACATTCCTAAGGATGACAGATCATTGGCACGCTTGACAGGGGCCCAAAAGCAATCACATTTAAGGTCAGGGGTACTATCTAGGGGCAAAAATTGATATCTCTTATTAACACTGGGGCTACACATAACTTCATAGATGCACAGTTGGTAGCCAGGAGAGGGTTACAGACAGAGGAGCATGATGGGTTTAGAGTCATGGTGGCTAACAGTGATAAGTTATTATGCACTCGGAAGATATCTAATCTTTGCATCAGGTTTGGAGATGGCTACGAGTTGGAGGATGAGTTCTATGTTGTGGACATGGGAGATTATGATGTCATCCTCAGCATGACATGGATGGATTCACTAGTTGAGTTCACACTCAATCTAGTGAAATTGGAGATAAGATTCTAGCATGAGGGAAGAACTGTGGTAATTAGAGGGCTTTTAGATGGAGGTTGCAGACTAGTGTCCTTGAGGAGAATGTAGAGACTTTTTTGTCATGATGAAATAGAGTGGGCGGCAGAGTGCCACATTATGCCAACTTCACCAGAGCCACAAGAAAAGAGTCATCCACCAGATATCCAAAAGATACTTGATAGACATGCTAAATTATTTAGCAATATTCCTCATGGGGTTCCTCCTGACAAAGGGATGGAACATGTTATTGAGCTCGAGGAGGGAGCCAAACTAGTTATGATTTCTCCCTATCGTCATCCTAAGAAACACAAGGATGAGATAGAGAAGGCAATTAAGGATTTGTTGGAGATGGGGCATATCAGGCCCAGTAAGAGCCCCTTTGCTTTAGCAGTAGTATTGGTAAAGAAGAAGGATGGGACAATGCGCATGTGCATCAATTACAGGGCACTGAATAAGAAAACAATTAAAAATAGGTATCCCATTCCTAGGATTGATGAGCTGATTGATGAGTTTCATGGGGCATGCTTCTTCACCAAAATTGATTTGCGATCCGGATACCATCAGATTAGGATGAGAGTAAAGGACATTGAGAAAATAGCCTTTCGATGTCACTATGGCCACTTTCAGTTCATGGTTATGCCATTTGGTCTAACCAATGCACCTGCTACATTTCAAAGTTGTATGAACGAGGTATTCAGGAAGCAGCTGAGGAGATTTATCTTGATCTTCTTTGATGACATCTTGGTCTTCAATAAGACCTGGGAGGAGCACTTACATCATTTGGAGGAGGTGTTATCTATTCTGGAGAGAGAGTCATTGTATGCCAATGAATCTAAATGTGATTTTGGCATGATTGAGCTCCTTTACCTTGGGCATATCATTAGTGCAGATGGCGTTCGGGTTGATCTCGAAAAGATTAGAGCTATTGTAGAGTGGCCTACTCCCACAAACCTTACATAGCTTAAGGTATTCTTTGGTTTATGTGGTTTTTATAGGAGGTTTGTTAAGGGATTCTCACAGATTGCTACACCCTTGACAGATCTTACTAGGAAAGGAGCCTTCATGTGGACAGGGGCAGCACAGAGGTGTTTTGAGCATTTCAAGCAGGGAATGTCTTCATGTCCAGTTCTAGCTCTACCAAATTTCACGAAGCCTTTTGAGCTTCATTGTGATGCATCAGGTGATGGGATTGGAGCAATATTGATGTAGGAGAAGCATCCCATTGCATTCAAGAGTAGGAAGCTCTGGGGAGTTGAGAAAAGTTATTCTATCTATGATCGGGAGATGTTGGCCATAATGCATGCATTGGCCAAATTTCGATCATATTTGGTAGGTGGACATTTTGTGATCAAGACTGATCACAACAGTATTAAATACTTCATGAGCCAGTGTGATCTTAATGACCGGCAACAAAAATGGGTGACTAAATTGCAGGCTTATGACTTTCACATAGAGTTTGTCAAAGGTAAGAAAAATGTGGTGGCTGATGCCTTATCTTGGAGACCTCACTTATGTGCTCTGGTAGAGATTTTAGGAGATTGGAGAGATCAGATTATAGTAGAGTATGTCGGAGATGCTTGGGCTTCTAGATTGATTTCAGGTACCATACAGGATGATCGCTATGAGGTGATAGATGGATTGATCAGAGTTTAGGACAGGGTTTATTTGATTCCATCATCACATTTGAGAGAGGCGATACTGAAGGCATTTCATGATGCACCCATAGCTGGACATCTGGGGGTCTTCAAGACCTACAGGCAGATCCGAGAGCAGTATTCATGGAAAGGGCTCAAGGATGTTGTTTAGAGGTATGTCAAGGAGTGTGTGGTTTGTCAATAGAATAAGGGAGAGCACACATTTCCTACAGGTTTATTACAGCCCTTGCCCATTCTTGATAGGAAATGGGAAAGTATTTCGATGGACTTCATCACTGGTTTACCACGAGTGCAGGGAAGGGATTGCATCTATGTGGTGGTGGACCGCTTGACGAAGTTTGCTCACTTCTTTGCTATTCTATCCACTTACACAGCAACACAGGTGGCAAATCTTTTCTTTAAAGAGATATTCAGGTTACATGGGCTACCCAGATTCATTATCAATGACCGGGATAGTAAGTTTATGAGTGTTTTTTGGCAAGAGTTGTTTAGGTTGTGTGGTACAGATCTTACACCTAGCACTAGTTATCATCCGCAAACAGATGGGCAAACAGAGATTGTGAATAAATGGGCAGAAGGATATTTGAGGAACTATGTAACTACACAACAAAAGGCTTGGATTAGATGGTTGCATATGGGAGAGTATTTTTATAACACCACTTATTATATGTCCATCAAGATGACTCCTTTCATGGCACTCTATGGTTATGAAGCACCTAGCTTCATGGATTTAGTTTTGGGGGACAGTAGAGTGCCCAAAGCCAAAAACTTATTGCAGGATAGTCAGGACATCCTGAAAGTGCTCAAAGAGAATATACAACAGGCCCAGAATCAATAAAAATTGTATGCTGATCAGCACCGAATAGAGCGTAGCTTTGAGGTAGGGGATATGGTTTACTTGAGGCTATAACCATATAGATAGTCATCGCTCAAGAAGAGCAGAGCTGAAAATTTGAAACCTAGATTTTATGGTCCCTATAGGTTGATTCGCAAAGTGGGCAAAGTTGCCTATGAGCTTGAGCTTCCAGAGGGAAATCGAGTGCACAATGTGTTTCATGTGTCTAGGCTTAAGAAAACCATTGCTCAGAGTGTAGTGCCTTCTGCAAATTTACCCCCTTTGGATGAGGAGGGGAAGCTTGTATTAGTACCCGAGGCTATTCTAGACATCAGAGAGAGGAAGCTTAGAAACAGGATAGTGAAGGAGTATTTGGTCAGATGGAAAGACTTGCCGGAGGAAGATTCTACATGGGAGAGTGAGCAGGTTATTCAGCAGGCTGGACTAAGATTGCTTGAGGACAAGCAATTTCAAGGGGGGAAGACTATAATGTCCCCATTTTAGCAGTTGACCAAGTGTGTGTGCATTAGCCTTGTTCTACATGGTCCCGAGGGCTAACAAAGGGTTTAATGGGATTTTGGAGTGTTTTGGCCTAGTCATTTCCAGTTTGGGCCATAACGAAGTTGATTTACTCAGTTTCAAGCATACTTACTATTTTTAGTAAGTCGGCAGGACATAGTGCAGGTCAATTTTGGTGTGTGGATTCGATACTCTTCGGTGAGAGCTTTTCGATGATCTATCACTCGCATTATTTGGAGTTCGATTGCTAATACATTTTAATGCTTGAAGTTTTATTAAAGTAACATCTAATTTAATTGTAAAATATTAAAATGTTACTTTAATATTTATTTTATGGTGATGTGTACCCAAGGGAGACATAAGGGGTATTTTAATATATGTTTTATATTACACATCTTTTATCCCACATTGCCCATATGAGTTGAGCAGACCCTTGGGAATAGAATAAAAGGAAGCATTTGTGGCTTCATTAGACAGGTTGAATATGAGAAGAAATTGGTGTGTGAGTTGTAGCTCTGTTCTTGGAATTTGAGGATGTCTATCCTCTCTTGTAACATTCTAGATGTCATTCCCTTGGGGTTTGGCCTTTGAAATTCTTTCTTATTGGCTTCATTATCAGGTAGTTTAGTTGTATTTCCGGCTACAGGCAGATTTGATATTTTGCTCATATCTTCTTCACTACTTGTCCAATGCTTATGTCGCTTGGAGGGAATGGTATTATGAAGGTAGTGGACTGATTTGGAGGAAAAAGTATTGTAGCAGCAAGTTCGTAAGCATGGGATGGAGTATTATGTCAATACTGCTGAAGCAATTAGTGAGTTGATAAATCTGCCATGTATTTGGCTTTTTGAATTCTGAAAATAACATTTTATTAGCAGCAGTTCATTCCCACTTTGCATATTATTGTAGTTTCTTTCTTTTTTATGTTGTATGATACCAATTCCATGCACGAAACACAACAAACAAATAAATGTTTGATTTTCGGGGTTATAAGGGGTTTTAAGAAGTTGAATGCAAATTGTTTGACATAATTCGTTTTAGCAATTTGGTTTAGTTTTATGGGACATCCAGGGGTGTCCATTTCAGATTGTGGATAACACTACTAAACCAAGCACCCAACCAAGATTTGGATCTATTCTACCAAGTGTAACAATGACTAAAGTTCTTAGCACTTCATCTACCAAGTAGAAAGTTCCTCCATCATCAAACTTGAAAAAGCAACAACAAGGAATTCCTTTTATTGGTGACATTTCTATATTTATTGCTACTCCATTTATTTCTACAGTTGTTTCTATTCCAAGTATATCCATAGCTAGTACAATGATAGTTGATAACTAGTCTCAACTAAGTACTAAAGTTCTAAATAAGAGTATACAAATTATTTCTACCATTCTAAAGGAAAAGGGTAAAGAACATGTAGAAGAAATTGATTTAGATAAGGAATTAGTTATTCCAAATTGGGATATATCTACCCTCACCCCTGATCAAATGGATACCATGGGTGAACTACTAAAGAAAAGAGCTAGGAAACAAAAGATTAGAGAAGAAAAGAAGAAAGAAAATAAAGTTCTTGAAGACATAAAGGGAATATTTGTTGATGCTCTGAGTATTGTGGTTGATGGAAAATAACCCATTCTAGACTAGTTAGCAGCAATTTTCCACAAATATAATGAAGACTTGACTAGACGGGATAAACTACTTCAAAGAGCTAAAATAAAATTTGAGAATAGAGTTCTAGAACAAGTTGCACAAAGAATTTCCATATATCAAGTAGAGTTATCTACTATTCTTGTTTCATTGGAAACATCTATTAGTAATGTTATTTCATTACTTTTCAAACTAAGTGACACATCTATCTTCACAAAGTAGACCAAGGATAAACTATCCAAGATAGATGAAGATATGAAGGCAAGTGCACACTAGCTATCACTTGACCCAAGTCATAGTTCTACATATTACTCAAAGATCAAATATATGACAAATTTGTAGGTAAAATTATTGAAGGAAGAAGCCAGAATAAGGGCCACACTTATGGAAATTCAAGGCATGATTCTTTCAAATATGGATGCATTGCAGAAACACATTGCACATGCAAAGACACTCATCCATGATAATAAATTCTCCATAGCTGATCACATGATGGAATTATTAGCAGAAGTTTAGATAGGCTTCCATGATATTAAGGTACTACAAGAGAATTAGGACAAGATTATGGTGTTGATCTTAAAGGTACACTCTAATTTCTTTTCACATTTTAGTATTAACATATAGATATTATACACCATTGGAATTTATGTCAAAAATGTGTAGAAGTGAATATGTTTAATATATAAAGGGGGAGAAGACATAAGATATTGAAAAAGAGAGAAAAGATTACTATACTCCAGATGTATGTATATAGGAGGTATATTTATGGGGGAGTAGTTTAGTATTATATAGAAACTTGTATAGATAAGTAGAAAATATCTTCACAAATGAAATTTTGAAAAATTAGAAAAATATAGTATGTTACCAAGCCACAATAGCTAGAATTCAAAACCAAGTTGAAAACATAGAATTATGATAAAGGAAGTTTTTGTCTTATAGTTTTGAATGTTCATATTTTTTGGTTTGATAAATGTTTTTACCACTAATGCCAAAGGGTGAGATTGTTGACATTAAGTCAATTTATCTACTAGTGACTCAATACTTAGTCAAATGGTTACATTGCTATTGAGCTCTACAATTGCTACAGAACTTATCATGTAGTTTGTACTATTAACCAAGTGATTTAATTGTTCCTAAGCCAACTAGTTAGAATAAAATTTCTAATGAGAACCTAAGTTAGTTTGCAGTGTTTTCCAAGCTATACAGTGTTTATCGAGCTTCAACAAGCATAGCAGAAGTGACTAGGCAAGTCAATGGAAGTAAAGAAGATCATAGTGTTAACTGAGCTCTAGTATGTTAACCAAGTTATATTGAATCTACCAAGTTCACACTTTTAGCAATATGAATCTAGTGTTGACCAAGTCATGTAGTGTCAACTTAGTGATTTAGCAACTACCAAGTTTCTCAGTGTTCACCAAGTCACATAGTGCTTGCCAAGTTTGAGATACTTGGAAGTGATTAGTATGGAATGAGATTCAAATTAAATTGAGTCCCAAATTTGTCCAAGCATTGATAGTGTTTTCCATGTATTAAAACATCACTGAGTTTGTCTTCAGAACTTGAGTATAGTAGTTGGGTCAACTTTGTGAATTATGATTGAATTGGTAGTGTAGCCAACTCTAGTAAGTTGTGATTTAGATTGGTATATATGTAATGTGTTGTATCACATCCAAATATGTATTTAAAGAAGAATATGATGAACATGAGTGTGAATTGAAGAAGTCTACAAGTAGTATACAAGACAAGAGATTTATCTATTAGAATCAATTGATCATTATAATTCAAGGAATCTCATTTCAAAAATTAGAGTTGTAGATCAGAGATTAGCCACTAGTTCATCCTAACAAGTGAATTAGTTAAATTATTTAATAGGGTAGAAATAATAGTCTTTTTCTAAATCTCTTAACCAAGTGCATACTTCATTGTATGTTTGTAAATCCTTTAACAAGGTGGACCTCACAATCCTCATTGCTCCTAATAGGGAAAATCACCAGAAGTGGTCAATTTTAAGCCTTAATAGGTTATTTTATACTACAGTACTAAAGCTTGTGGATATCATCCACACCCTAGTTTTAGTTTCTATTTGGAAGGTTTTTAGGTCACCATATCTTGTGTCAAAGTGTTATGAATGTTTTGTTGCTTTCATTCTTCCATGCATGCAATTAAATCGTAATATTATATGAAGGATTAAATGGTGAAGTAAGATAATTTTTATTGGTTCTTGATTCACCCCTCCCCTCTCAGTAACCTTGCATACCTTATATTTCCAACAAAGACAACAAAGAGAGCTTCCTAAGCAAGAAAAGATACAAAAGTAGCAAATAGAAAATAATCAAGGAAAGATGATTTCTATTCTAAGAGGAGCAAATGATGCATCTTCTTCAAAAATAAATAATCCCAATAAGGAGAGAACATGTTCCTATTGTAAGAAACTTGGTCATGATGAATATAAATGTCTGAAGAAGAAAAATGATCGCTTGTCCCATGTTCTTGAAAGGTACAATATCAAAGTGCCTGGTTCTATCAAGTCAAATTCATCCAAAGAATATTCCAAGGAATCAATTAAAGGAAAAGGATAGGTTAAGGCCCTAATATATGTTTCCTCACAACCAAATTCATAGATTATTGATTCAGGTTCTTCACACCACACATATTCATGAAAAGAAAATTTTCCCTCATTGGAGTCATGTTATATGTCATCCATTCTTCTAGGTGATGAAACTCTTGTTGAAGTGCATGGGAGAGGGTCTATATAAATGAGTGAAGGGACATTTCATGATTTTTGTGTGTTCCATCTTTGTCAATTAATCTCCAATCTATTTATTAGAATACTCACATAGGCTCTAGCAAGCAGGTTGAGTTTACTCCAAATACACTAGTTATTAGTGAGATGAGCAATGGGTCAACAATTGTAGTGAGAAAGGAAGAATATAAATCAAGATTGTATAATTTGTCACTTTATTCCTAATTTACCTTCACTTGCATTAGTAACTCACTCTGATAAACTGAGTCATTTTTGGCATCAACAATTTGGCAGAAACTCAATCAACATAATATGGTTATAGGGTTGTCTTTTATTCAATTTTATAATGGGTTTTATCAAGGATGCATTCTTTGAAAGTATCTTGAAGTAGATTTTGATAAAGGAAAAGTATCGAGAGCCAAAAAAATTTTGGAGATAGTACATAGTGATTTGGGAGGACCATTTCCTCATCCTTCTTTAAGAAAAGCCAAATATGTTTTAACATTCATTGATGATCTTTCTACACATTTTTATATTTTTTCAAACAAAATTTTGAAGTCTTTGGGTATTTCCAAGAGTTCAAAGCTTTGGCAAAGAAAAAAACTAGGAAGTTCATTGAGGTCTTGCACACAAATAATGGGGGGGAATGTGTAAACCAAAGCTTTGAGAAATTCTATTCATATTACATTCAGAATCGAGTTCCTTACTGAGCTATAGAGAGGGTAACTCCTTTTGAATCTTGTACCAGTCAAAAACCTACAATCAAACACTTTTGAGTGTTTGGGTCTCCTACATGGGCCCATATTCCAGTAGAGAAATGCAAGGAAATGGATCCACAAAGAAGGCCCTTTATATTTTTTGGGCATCCAAATGGTTTTAAAGTCTATAGGCTTATCCATCCCACTATAGATGAGCTTTTCATTAAAAGGAGTTTTTTCTTTGAGGAAGATACTTCCAGTTCTTCTTGTATCACTTCTCCATCATTCATTCCTATGGAGACATTGTGACTGCATGATGATAGTTCTACTAAAGATCTTGATCCTCCTTATCCACACAAGGGGTCTTCTACTTCAAATGATGATTACAGGGATCCATCTTCCTCCTATCATAATTTAGAGAATTATTTGCCTCCAAATTCTCCACATGCTCCAGATATTGGGCCTTTTTTGGATCAATATACATTAGAATCAATAGGTGATTGGATTGGTGATCCTTTAGATGAGATATGGACAAGGTCTTAGTTTGAGTCAACTCCACATCTCTTTATTCCTATAGCTTCTAATCCACAAACATTTTGAGAATATTTTGGTGTTCCTAAGTGGGATACAACTATGCAAGATGATTTTAGTTCCTTAAAGAGGAATCATACTTGGGATTTAATCCCTCTTCCTAAGGGTATATTTTTTTTTGGTGCAAGTAGATCTATCAAACAAAATTTATAGAAGATGGGTCATTTGATAAGTATAAGGTTCACCTAGTTGCCAAAGGATTCTCCCAAGTTTCTAGAATTAATTTATCTAATACTTTTGTACCTCTTGCAAAGATGAATTCTATTTGACTTTTCCTTTCCATTGTTGCATCCCATCATTGGGAAGTTCATCAGATGGATGTGAAGAGTGCATTTCTTCATGGTAACCTTTAGGAAGAGATCTATATAGAGTAGCCACAAGGGTTCATTGAGGATTGTTATGAAAATTTTCAAACCTAAAATAACAAAAATAACATATCTATTGTGAATTTTTTTACAAAGCATGAATAGAGTTGAGGTGGTCAATACATATCCCTACACCAATGTTGTAGTCGTAGAGGAAGGATTTAGGGCTTTGAAAGGAAAAATATTGCAATCTAAGTGGATGTTAGATGAGGGTTTCAACCAAGAAGAGGCTTAGATGGAAGTGAAAATAAATATAATGTAGCCCAAGTTGATGCAAAACTAGAAGATGATGATGAAAAACTTGAACAAGTTAGATTGTTAAAAATTATAGCAAAAATTGAGAAGATGTTGAGGATTCATATCTCTACATATTTAGGTATTGTAGATCTTGAAAAATTGAAATATTGAATTAATAATATTTAATATTTTGGATATGAAGGAATATAATATCCTAAGAGGGTCATATTTTCAAAGACCAACCTTAAGGTTTATGTCACTATTTGGTTAAAAGAGGTGCAGTTAGATACAAACCAAACAAGAAAGTAAAAGATAATCAAATGAGATAAATTAATGGATAAAATCAACATACACTTTATTCTAATTTTATTGCGAGTTGGAGGTCTTGATTAAGATGCAAAATTTAAGGCAGTCAAACAAAATAAAAATCAAAGAGTATATTAATGAGTTTTACAAATTAAATCATCAGAGTGGGCCACATAAATAACAATAAAGAAAACATAGTTATTATGCATATCAATGGGTTGAAACTCAATATTAAAGTAGAACTAAGTATAATTAGATGGACCATTATTGAAGATTCATACTATTTTTCAACAAAGGTAGAAGAAATTTTGAATGTGGGATTTGACAAAAAACAAACAGGAAAAGATCCCAGAGAAAGAATGAAATGTCCCTTTTCTGGTTTTATATGATATTTCCAACCTTTAATCAGATCTTTAAGATCAAACAACTAATATCACAAAGATCCACCAAATTTCTCAAGAAATCCCAAATCGGGTATGCCGAAAATAGTGCCAAAAAACTTCACAGCTTCACCTGTTATTAATAAATCTGAAAGTAGACATTTTTACAGAAATTTGAGCAGAATACAGCCTATAAAATTTCATTTCTAGATTTTTATAACATGTACACAATAGCTCCCAAATGGAGGACAAAAACAATGCTCATCGGGCTCCCGAAAATAGCACAAAATAGCCCGAAATCACCACAAAAACTTAATAATCTATCACAGAAGTATAATCATATCCAAATACATATTTTCATCTCTATTTTAACATTTGAAAGTCTGATATACAGCAGCAACCCAAACTGATATGAAATACTCAACCGGAAACACCAAACTCTTACAAAAATACACCCAGAAACTCACAAATATGCACTGTTTAGCACAAAGGCAAACTCTGCATGAGCATGCACATGGAATGGCTTCAAACTTCCATCCTTAGCCTTCCTGAAAACCTACAAACTCCCATTCTTGGGTCTCCCTGGAAACCTGCAAACTCCCGTTCTTGGGTCTCCTTCTCCACAGGTTTGGCAGCCTCTGAAGAATAACAAAGAATGAGCAAAATCAAGTTCTGGAATGAGCCCAAAATGCCTCCAAACCCCTTAAAAGAGGGCATAACTGTAACTCACATCCAAGAGAGGTTAATGAAACTTATTTTAATAATAATTTTCATTTATTAGTCCAACGGTTTCCAAAGATTAACCCCCTTTTTCCGAAACTTCACTTTCTTGGGCCTGCCTGCCTTAGCAAAGATTTTCTTTTTTAATTATTTGAAAAGGGGACATGAAAATTCCTCCCCTCCCAATCATTGGTTGTCCTCAAGCAATGGCTGAACAATAAACCAATCAATCCACCTGGATCCCAAATGTAGTCATGAACTATACTACTACCAATTAACACAGGCTCCTGTAATATCCTCTGCAATATGACCAAGAGGAATCCATAATCAAATTGACAATTATAGCTCAACCAAACTTCGAAATCACCATTACCACAATCAAAAACCCATGAGGCACAAACTCTTAGAACATCAGAACCCAAGTAAAGTGGAGAAATCAAACTACCAACACAGTAAATACCATCAACGCATCCCACTGGCCTATATGGAATGTACAATCCAACTCTGCAACAATGGTGAACCCTCTCGAATGAAACTGTACCAAGTATGGAGAATCCACACACTGTACAACTCCTGCAGTCAACACAACTCTGCAAATCATCGGCCACTATCTCATAACCATAACTCCCATACACTGCTGATGGTGAAAAGACATTACAAGATAAAGAGTAAGAAATGGAATCCAAACCAAATTTCTCTGCCATCAACTCCTTAGCACAAGGATAAAATGCTAACTGATGTACATACCCTGCAATATAATGTTGATAAAAAAAACCAACCTCAGTCAACAGCTCACCATGAAGAAGTGATACAACCCACTGTGATTGATCACCAGCTAAGTCAAGAGATGTCATAGCCAAAGGAGAAGAATCAATAACAACACCTGCTAAAGCATCACTTCAAAACTCCTGCTCTAAGTCATGTATTATCAACCTGTCAATTGCAGGACCTATCACCATGTCATGCCCATCACAACTCTCATCCCGAGGCATCAAACTATCCCATAACTGATGATAAGCACTAGGAACCAAAGTACATCTCTGTATCATCATCTCATCAACATGGTCATCAAAGGTAGATAGATGAGCATACCTCACAGTGTAATGCCGATAGAATGCACCAATCTCAGTCAGTGGCTTAGACTGCAATCAAGATGTAACTAACTGCAATCGATCATTAACCAAGTTGGAACTGACTACTACCTCTGAAGACATTGTGAAGGGAGTAGTATTACTAGTAGGAACCATGCCAACTATCAGCTCACCAACATCACACATGGTCTTTGATACAACATCTCTAGTCTTCATGCCATTAGTACTAGAGGTCACCACCATGTCAGGAACACCACAAAAATCTGCTACAGCACCCAACTCAATTGAACCTGACTCTAGTGGGAATGAACCTGATATGCCAATGTTAGTATCAAGGATGGATGCATCCCCATCTCCACTGTCTCTAACAATCTCGGCCATGGACATCCTCGGATCACCAAACACCACAGCTTGTGACTATATAGAATCAGGTAAAGATTGTAGTCGCTCTAACTCCATGGTCACCTTAGCCAAATGAAACTATGACTCCTTGAGAGCCAATTGTGTACTCTCAAGAATCTCAGAAGTCACCTCAAGCTGCTCAGTAAGATCACTCACCTCATCTTCCTTGGCCAACAATGCATCATATGCTGTACTTCCCCACTCCATAAGATAATCTCTGTCGGCTACCAACTGCATATAATTCTGTCTCAAAATCTGAATAGCCTCCCATAAAGAGTGGATCTCTATCAAGGAAAGATAACTTCCTCCCTGCTCATCACTAGTAGGAGAACCCCATCCATAAACTGCTAACAACTGACAAGCAGCATCGAAATGTTGGCAAGTGATAGCAATGTCTTGGTCACTAACTCTCAACTGATTAGACACATGATGGCACTGGCTTGACTGTCTCCTACAAACCTCCTCTGATGCACTGTCTGAAGGAGTGTCCTCAAAGTTACTAGTCTCTAGAGTATTACCATCCATATCCTGTGAATCAAATCTAAAGCTCATATCAACATATAGAGTATCAAAAACATTAGCATTGCTGTCCAACTCCTCTATACCCAAGGAAAATAAGTCTTCAAAACTGCCCATTGCATCCTTCTGGATGTCATCAATGCCAATATGATCCTGGGACTCATCTATACACACTACCAAATATGAAATATCATCAACACATTCCAGCAAGTATGGCCGACTGGATATATGAACAAAGCCCAACATTGGTGTATAAAAACTAATACCAACATCAGACAAGATATTGGCACAAGAAAAGACAACACCATGTAATCTGCTAATCAAATCCATGATAGCACCCAAACAAACACTGCTACCAAAAAGTGTTAAAGATCTCCAGTCAACTGAATCCCAAATGCTAATATAACAATCTCAAGTCCATATTCGTAAACTAGAATCAACTGGTAACTCAAGAAAACTCCTCACCTGAGTAATATGACCAATACCAACTAACTCCACATACCTGTCATGATGAGATAATGAAGTCACACTACTATCTTTGTTCACCTTCAGCTGGCTGGACAAATCATGTGAAGTACAACCAGCCTCAACCTCATGTGATGAAGCATCTAACTGTGTCTAGTACTCTTTCTCAGCAAAGTCATGAATGCTCAATGTCTTCTCATCTCTACCAGGTATCTCACCATCCTGCACAACAACATCCTCATAATCATCATCTGAACCCACTACACTGTAGTCACTGCCTGTTGTAACTATAACATCCTAAATACCTATGGCATCACCCTTAGACGACCTGTAAACAATTGTCTCAATTTGACTATCAAGTTGACCGTTACTATCAATCTATGTAATATCCCTTCCCACCACCTCCTATGGTAGAGTAGAATCTGAGACCTCTACCTGGCTATCAGCTAGTTTCTCAAACTCCTCATGCAAGTTCTTGGGAATTGTGTCATCTGTCCTGTGAGAAAATTTGCGAAATAGAAATCCAGTCAACTTATCCACCTTAGCTGGGTCAGATAACATGTCATTCATTATACAGTGGTGCTCAACCAACTGTTTAGACATGTCATGGCTTATTTTCATAAGTTTATCTCAAATGTTTAAATAACCATCCTTTCTACTGTTTTGACTCTGGCTATCAATTGTCCAAGATCGTTTCCTCTGAGACTCTGTACTATACCTGTCCATTCTGGATAAAGTAGAGTGTAACCCCAATAGGATATAACTTCTTCAAACACCAAGGCCTAACATGCAAATGATTAGAAGTAGCATGCAACCATAGATTTGGACGTGCAACTGATTAGAAGCAACATGCAACCACCAAATTATGACATGCAAGATCTGGGTAGTTGTCAGAACTGACATGCAAGATCTGGGTAGTTGTCAAAACTGACATGCAAACTTATACAACCACCAAATTCATCAAGAAATAACATGAAAATGATTAGAAGTAGCATGAAACCATATATTTTGACATGAAACTAATTAGAAGCAACATGCAACCACCAAATTATGACATGCAAGATCTGGGTAGTTGTCAAAACTGACATGCAAGATCTGGGTACTTGTCAAAACTGAAATGCAAACTTCTACAACCACCAAATTCACCAAGAACTAACATGAAAATGATTTGAAGTAGCATGCAACCATAAATTTTGACATGCATCTGATTAGAAGCAACATGCAACCATAAATTATGGCATGCAAGATTTGGGTAGTTCTAAAAACTGAAATGCAAGATCTGGGTAGTTGTCAAAACTGACTTGCAACTTCTACAAACCCTCAGGCTGTTTAGATCATGGCTCTGATACCACTGAAATGTACCTTTTCTAGTTTTATATGATATTTCCAACCTTTAATCAGATCTTTAAGATCAAACAACTAATATCACAAAGATCCACCAAATTTCTCAAGAAACCCCAAATCGGGTATGCCGAAAATAGTGCCAAAAAACTTCACAGCTTCACCTGTTATTTATAAATCTGAAAGTAGAAATTTTTACAAAAATTTGAGCAGCATACAGCCTATAAAATGTCATTTCCAAATTTGTATAACATGCACACAATAGCTCCCAAATGGAGGACAAAAACAATGCTCATCGGGCTCCCGAAAATAGCACAAAATAGCCCAAAATCACCACAAAAACTTAATAATCTATCATAGAAGTATAATCATATCTAAATACATATTTTCAGATCTATTTTAACATTTTAAAGTTTTATATACAGCAGCAACCCAAACTGATATGAAATACTCAACCGGAAACACCAAACTCTTACAAAAATACACCCGAAAACTCACAAATCTACACTGTTTAGCACAAAGGCAAACTCTGCATGAGCATGCACATGGAATGGCTTCAAACTTCCATCCTTAGCCTTCCTAGAAACCTACAAACTCCCATTCTTGGGTCTCCCTGGAAACTTGCAAACTCCCGTTCTTGGGTCTCCTTCTCCACAGGTTTGGCAGCCTCTGAAGAATAACAAAGAATGAGCAAAATCAAGTTCTGGAATGAGCCCAAAATGCCTCCAAACCCCTTAAAAGAGGGCATAACTGTAACTCACGTCCAAGAGAGGTTAATGAAACTTATTTTAATAATAATTTTCATTTATTAGTCCAACGGTTTCGAAAGATTAACCCCCTTTTTCCGAAACTTCACTTTCTTGGGCCTGCCTGCCTTAGCAAAGATTTTCTTTTTTAATTATTTGAAAAGGGGACATGACAAAGAACTAGTGGAAGATCTTATGGTGGTCAACAAGATGAGAAAAAAAGAATGATACTTGATAGAATAAAATAAAAATATATATAATACTTGTTTCTCATTTTCACTAAAATTGATAGCATATTTCTACATGTGTGTGTGTGTGTGTGTGTGTGTGTGTGTGTGTAGGATCATGGTCAACCCAACTATGGCCTTAAGTGGTAGTGAAAAACTAGCAAATCAGGGTTATGTCAACTTGACACATAATTTTAAAGTGGTTCTACACTTTATATCAAAAATTTGTAACAAAATAATCTATAGGAAATTGAATGTAGTTTCTAAACTACTAGACCTTATCTAGAGAAACAATTGTTTGATTGGTCAAAATTTTGGATTTTAATGTAGTACTACAAAAAATTTAGGGCAAAAATAAAAAGTAGGTGTATGTTTGACCACCTTCATCAAAATCAAATGATAATATTTTTTAATATAATTATCCATATAAAAAGTAGACTCATGCCCAGATGTGATGCATATTTTTGGGTATTTTTATTCCAAATAAATAATTAAATATGAGTTTTCTAATATAAATTTTCTAGAATAAAAAATTCTCATGTCTAACAACCTTAACTAATTGAAAACTTTACCATTTTTTTCTTTTTCCTTATACTAGGTGAAGCATAGAATGTGATGCAACTTTTGGATTTCAAAAATGTTATACTTTTCAAAAGTCATAGCTATTTTTCCATCAGTATGTCAATCAACACTTTATAATCATCTTCATTAAAAATTAACAAATAAATACTTATCAAACTAAAAATTTGATAGCAATTATATTGATGGAATCTTGAGAGTGTTATAAATAAACCCTTTTCGTTTCATTGAATTTCGATGAAAAGAATATTGCTAAATGGCTACTCTAAGTCTGAATGTTAGTGAAACCTTTCTCAAACACCTTTGTTGAGTTAACCAAATAGGTTTGGTAAATACCAAGCCTAATCAGGTAACCAGTTTCAAATTGGGTATCAGATACCAAATTAGATACTCGATACAAAATTAGGTACTCGAAAAGTGGCGGCCAAAATTCTTCCCCAAATTTTTTAATTTTTGAAATTTTGGAGGGCAATGACCCATATTGGAGGCAAACCAAAATTTGTGAAGTGTGGGCATTATTATTATTACATATGATTATGATTACTATTATTAACTATTATTATTATATATAGTAATATATATGATTGTTATGATTATTATTATTATTATTATTTTATATATATATATATATATATATATATATATATATATATATATATATATATATATATATATATATATATATATATATATATATATATGATTATTATTGTTATATGATCTATTAATATATTATAATTATATTAAAATATATAGTATTATTTTATTATTATTAAATATAATATTGTTATGAAATGCATCGAAAGTGGACATAAGTTTACCTATGACCCCTTTCAACACATTTGAACAAATCAAATGGGTCCCTTAGGGTCGTAGGTGTTGGTCTAATATTTCACAGTATAGAGAAAGTTTGAAATTTTGATGAAAAATCATTTAACCCATTGCATTTTATAGATAAGGATTTCATCCAATCATAATTTTCAATTTTTAGGTTACCCTAGTTGTGCCCTGATTTGTATGTTGTTAAATTCTATTAAATTCTCAAGGTTTGTCTCTCAACACAACCATTAAAATTCCCTAAGTATGAAAAAACCCTAGGTCTCTTTTCAAATTTTTGGAAGGGTTTGTAAAGCACTTAAGTATTTTCTTTTATGGTCTTACGGTGTAGGGTTTCATGTAAGAATGAAATACCTTTTTGCTCATGTTTTCATGGCCGTGTTATATAATATAGTTTAAAGGTGTAAAGGACTTCATGTTTTACAGGGATACACTTTTTCTTTTAATATTAGTGGAGCAATTCATGTTGAGGCTTCCCAATCATATGTATGGTCTTTGAGCAAAGAAGCGTAAAGGCTTTTTCTCCTTTGAAAGTGGTATTATGGGATTATGAGTAAATAGTTGAGTGAAGGGGCAGAAAGGTGTTGAGTTTTGATTTATGCATCTACTTTCTAATGAGTGGCATCAGAGCGTAATACCCTGGCATGGCATAAAGGATGGTTTGAAAGATTGCATAAAGTGTTTTACAGTTCTATGGGTAAAAGGAATTCATAAAAGCGAAAGTGAGGTCTAGTTGTGTTTATGTGCATACATTTCTTGAGCTTGCAAACAATCATAAAGCCATATTATAATAGTGATCATGCTAAGTGGGACCTATTGAGTTGTCAGATGGGCCCTCATGCAAGTGAATCAAATGGTGACATGTCACAAATATTAGATGGGCCCAACCCGTGTGGCAGGCAACTTAAGTTCTTAATTTTGCATGTGCTTAAAATCAATGGCAATTTTATTTTCTATTTTTCTAAGATTCAATCTAGGTCATTGATAAGTGAAAGGTGAAATTTTATCATTACACCTTTACAATTGCAGGGTGAGTGTATGAACGAAGATCTATTTCATCCCTTTCTTTGTGGTTATAACTTAAGCTTGAACATATAAGCATAAAGGGATAGATGAAGGAATGAAGACAATGCTTTACACTTCTACAAGAAAGGAGAAATGTAAGAGTGGGATGCCATCTATAAAAGCTTTACGATGTTACAAGGTTAGGGTAACTCATGCAAGCATAAAGGAGAAATAAAGAGAAGGTAAGAGGCATTACGATGCCATGGGTAAAGCCTTAAGTGTATGATTGGAGGATGGATGTCTAAAGAATTATGATATCCTAGGTAATGAAGTAAGTTTAGCATTGTAAAGGAATTTTTTGAGGTTTCTACTGATACATGTGTGTGTGAGCATAAATGGTAAAGAGAAGGTTATAACAAAGGCCTTACACTCATACAAGGAAGGCTTGAAGCATAAGAATGAAGGTATCAGTTGAGAAGGCTTGAGATTCTACAGTGTAAGGGGTCATGTAAGGACATAAAGGAAATTTTAATGCAGTGTTTAAGAAGTCCTAAAACTTCTATGCTTGGGATGTTCTGAAGCATCACTGGAAGAATGTAAAGGCTTGCTAAGGGTGTTTCTAGGGTTGTGAAGATTAAAGATCTTGACTTAGTGTAAGAGAAAAAGACCCTAATTTGAAAAGAAAGTTGTTGAAGTGTCATGCCAGTTCAGGAAGGGAAAAATTCACCATGGCCAAGTAAAATAAAACATTGAAAAGGACATCAAGATCAAATTTCATAGTTGATATTCCTTGTTTTCAACCTACAAGGGTGGTATTAAAGTCTTGTGCATGTAGAATTAATTAAAAAATTGGTAGACTATATGATTAAAACATAAATATTTGATTGAATGCTCAAAATATTACAATTTTGAAGAATTTGTGTTCGTGCTCTAAAAATTTCTTTGAGTATCCATAGCATTGGGATTTATGTACAAAGAATTCAAAGTATAATTTGTAGAGAAGATGGTTGACAAGGAGGTCAAAGAGATTCCTAAAGAAGAGGTAGAGGTTGACGATGAAGGTGATGATGTTGTAGAAGTCACAGTGGAAGGAAAAAGGAAGAAGGGCACTGTGAAAACTAAGAAAAAGTCAAGAATTAAAGGAAGCCCAATAAGAATGCAAAGGATTGGCTGAAACTTCTTCCAGGGTCATCAAATGACCATATCTTCAAAGACCCTTACTTCTTGGTTAGGGATGCACAATGCCCTAGAATTGATGGCTTCAAGCTATTTCTATATTTCTATCAGAACAAAACTAAAAACATACCAATCTGTAACCCATGGAACATAAACATGGCCAAGTTGATATTCCCAAAAGTGTTTTTTGATGTGGACCTGCTAAAAGCACTAATAAATTCCTACAATCTAGTAACTAGGACATTTCAAAGGCATAATGGGAGTTTTTTGTGCACACTAGATAGAACTTCTTTCATAGAAGCTTTTGGATTAGAAGGGAAAATGGATGGCCTATTGATAATGAAGACTTGTAGAGGAAATTTGGGAGCAATACGACCTATTTTGTGAACAATGTCGTGCTGCCCCACATCCCTTATAACGTGAAAAAGGGAGGGATGATTCAAAATTAGGTGGGGGATTTTTTGCCCTCGAGCAGATTCAAGAATTATTTCAAAAATATAGTATATGGGCTATACAAAGTGTTGGGAAGTGATGGTGTAGAAGATTGTGTCTATGGTTCCTTGTTCCTGATGGCTTGTAATATAAGAGACCCCTTCCACCATAAAGAGTATGACTATGTGGCCTTTATCATGGATAGCATGCACAATTAGCTTGTTAGTGAAAAGAAGGGAGCAATGAAAGATTTAAGGTTCCACCATTACTCACTTCTGATGCACCTTATCCTATATTAAACAATTGGTTACACCAGCTAGGATTTCATTGATCAGACCTTAGATGAATTTGTTGAGTTACCTATGTAACTTTGGACTCGCATTTGGGATAAAAATTTTCATTATTCAAATGCACTTATATTCTTTAACTTGTTTAGCTCTATTATTATGAGGCAATTGCGTCATACTTTCTTTAGGGCACCCAATGTTTTGAAGACCTTTCTTAGACCCTCATTTTCAGATGAAAAAACCAAATTAGACCATAATTGGGGGAGCATATTTTTGTTTAAGGAGTCCACATTAATGAAAATATATGCATCCCCATAGTCTCCTCATATTCTACCTAAATATTTACCCCCCGGATTGGCCATTATTGAATTCCTTTCACAATTTTTATTGATGAACAAAGAAATGATCCCTCCTTCTCTGCATAAACCCACATTTGTTTGTAGAACATTTAAGATAGGAGATTTTGAAATTGGAAAAAATTCTTATGAAGATTTGAGTGAGTATTTAGGCCAGTACAAATTTTCTACTGGGCCTTATAGGATGTATGACCCTGACAACTATATTACCAATGAGGTCAAGGCCATTAGGGGATACATCCTATCTCTAAGCAAGCCAATCCCTTTGGAGGACTTGATTGCCAACATAGTAGCAACAAGGGAGGCTGATGAGCTACTAAGAAAATATGGTGAAATAAGGAAGGTAGAGAAAGCCATGAAAAGAACAAACCCTAATTTTAAACGTTTTTACACAAAAATTCCCTACCCTAGCAACCTGAGAAAGATGGTAGATAATTTTAAACACATCATGTCACAAATGCCACATGAGCCAAAGGGAGAGGAAGCCATAGTAAATAGATAATCCCCTGAGCCATATGTATAGTTAGAGGTTGAGTTAGAGGAAGAACAACCATCAACTTCAACTTGGGTACCAAAAGGAAATAAAAGGAAAAATACAATGCACATCCTAGAGAGGGTGGTAATAAGAGCCTTACAAGTACTTCCTAGGAATGATGAGTATTTTTCTCATATTAGGAAAAATTATTAACTCAAAGGGCTATAGAGGTAGGAAAAGCCTCTACTGATCTTCAAATTGCAACATCAAGATTGGATGACAGGCTGATCCAATCTAAAAAGTTCATGGAAGATGATGATTTCATCAAATCATCAGAGTTTAAAAGTTTTCTTTACAAAATAAAATAAAATGAGCTAACATTGAGCCTTATTCCAAGGGAAGATCATGAGAAAAATAAGAAATTAGTTGATAAACTTCTTACCTATGACCCAAAAAGTGAGACAATGACCCCTGCAGAAGCCAAGGAGTCAGTACATAGGAGTGGTATGATTTTGATACCCAACTGGGATATTGAGAAAGCTTTTGTTCTTGATCAAATGAGAAGATAGGATAAAGACATCAGTTATCAAGCCAGTAGCAATGAAGGGTTGAAGAGGGGGTTAGGATTTAATGTAGACACAAAAACCCTAGCAGTGTGGAGTGTTGCCTCTGATAGAAAAAAGCCCAAAATGATGGATATACATGAAACTACGCAAGGCAACATGATTGTGTGGACATTGGAAAACACTACTGGGAAAGAAATCTCTAGCCTGGTCAAACATTTTGCTCTCATGAATGAGGTAAAGGTAGATGAAATTGAGGATAGGCTAGCTACTATGTACAACAAATGTCTTGATATCAAGAAATTGTACGAAGAACTCAAAATGAGCTATGTACAAATGTAGAAAATAGAAGAGTTGGAGGGGAAAATTCAAAGTTTTGAAGTAGAAGTAGCATCCCTCAAAGAGGAACTCAAGGTAGCAGCTGAGGTAGAAGATGCACCTAGGTAGGTGGAAGAGGAAAGGTGCACTTTAGAAGTAGAGGCCCAAACAAAGAAGGTACCTATAGGGGTAATAGTGCCAATGCCTATGGTCAACATGCAGATAGAAGTGCCTCTATCTAACAATGCAACAAAGAAAAGTTTATAATGAATGTACGAAACCATAGAATAAGCACTTTGAAGAGAATATCTCAAGATGCTTATAGTGCATTCATCAATCTACAATTTGTAGAATAGGTATGAAAGGATTCAATTGGATGGCTTGATCCAATTTTTCAATAGTGGGGACCATATATGCAGTTCTTTGACAAATTGATACCACAGTTAGCAAAAAATCCAGATCTACAAGATAAAGTTATTGTTGTGAAAGAAGGCATGGACAAAGTGAAAGATTTGTTGCAATTTTTCACAAGGAAACTAGCAGCCATACAAAATAAAATGAAAGTATTTACAAGTGGTTTTCATTCTTTAATATTATTTGTTCTTGATTCTGATAGTAAAGTGAAAGACTTCAATAATTTGTCTAATTATTTTTACCATATTGTAGACTTGCCATAGGTGGCATCTATTTTCCATGATGATATTGATGAGTTAGTTTTCAATGAACTTATTGACATCCTATTCAAGGTTGAAACTGAAATGAATAGGTTTATTACAAAGGGGAAAGTGATTATTGATGCCAGGTGGCAGAAGTCTATTAATGAACTAGCAACAACCAAGACATGTGAATGGCCAGTCATGTGTAGTTGTTTTTGAGTTTACTTCTTTTCATGTACTTTTACAATGACAAATAGAAATGACAGAATTAGTATGAATTTTTGGGTTATTTATTGAGTTTCTATTGGTTATTGTATTAATTAGCAAAAAGGATAATGTAAAAGGGTATTTACAATAAATTTGTCTCACCATTTTTTTGTCTCCATTTCATGAATTTGTTAATTTTGAGATCATTTGAATAAATTTCAATTGATTGAATGTAGTCTGGATGGGTTGTGTATGGTTATATTGTTGCTTTTAATTCAATGGATTATGTAAATGCTTCAATTAATCAGTAGAATTCATGAGTTTATGAAGAGGATATCACATAAGAATGGAAATAGTGATTACAATTGATAGATTCAATTACAAGTTAATTGAACAAGATCTTCTGCTAATAGTTGACTCTTGGCCCCCAGAGATAAGGCACTAATCATATAAATTAGAGATGATTGAGAATGAATTATGCCTCTTCATGTCAAAACAATTATAAATTCAAAGTCATTTTCATTCTTTTTTTGTTTAAGGTCATAGTGCTAGTCACCACTCATTTATAGTTAGTTTTATGAGTCTTGGGTAGCTGCTATTTCTAGGAATACTTATAAACTATAGGTGAATTATGACCAGATCTGCTTATAGGGGATGCATATAAATTTGAGAGCATTAAATAAATTGGTAAACTGTGTATCTGCCTAAGGGTAGAAGATGAGAATCAGAATGAAACTAAGATAATTTTCATACAACAATTTGCATTAGAATCATCCTTAGGTATACCCACCTTGGTTTTGTAGAGCCTAATGAGTAGGAAACCATCCTTGGTTTTATTGAAGTTGGGTCAAGATGATTTACTTATGTAATTGATTATAGGAATTGGCTAATCTTTAGGTTATGCGAGTGTTATCATTTTGGTATTGACCATTTTGTTGTTTAGTAGTATCAAACACCAAGAAAATGGTGACTCTACTAGGGAGAATAACATTTTAAGTATCATAAACCAGTGTATCATTTGAGATCTATGCTTTCCTTAGGTAGAGTTCGAGGTAGGTAATTTCATGTGAACTTTTCTATGGTCTCGAGGGTTGTTTGCATTTTGTCTATTATTATTAGTGAAAGAAGTAATTGTGATCTATTCAAAAGTTTTTCCCATTCTAATAGGGTGGGTGGCAACTCATAAGGTTTTAACCAGTGTCGTTATTTAGAAATTTGTTGTCTCAAAATAATGAAAAATAGAAGGAACACATGGGCAAATGTGAGGAAAAACCTGTGAATCAAATTACAAACTGATCTCCCTCCAAGGGGAAGGTAGAATTGGGCTATGAAAAGATCTCAGATGCATAGAGAAGACCATCCCCAAGAGCAAGTAATAAGGGGAGAGAATGTTCATTTTTCTGCTATGGAAAGGGAATCATCTTGCCAAAGTTCTAGATCCCATCCTAGACTATTTGGTGATGAATTTTTTAGCACACCCAAAGTGATATGCCAAGAAACTATAGAGTTGCACAATACACCTAGTTTAGACAAAAGGAATAGGAATAATCCTTTTCAATGAAGTATGAACCCTTTCTTGTCTAACTATTCTCAAGGAGAAGTAGCAACAAAACATCTAGATCCTGAGAGTTCCAATGATGAAAAAATTGCTAGTTTTGAATTTACTATCCCAAATCTTGATGAGATTGAAGTCTTGAGAATGCAGCTTGCTAAGAAAGAAGCCATAAACAACAAGTTGTAAAAGGAAAGGGAGGAAAAGATTACAAAAACCTTTGAAGAAAAGTAGACATTACTTAGGAAAATTGCTACCCTAAAAAAGAAAAAAGAAATAGTAGCTAATGCATGGAAACTAGAGATTATAGGTCAAGTTGAATAGCTTAAGATGCAAGAACAAAAGTTGTTGCAAGCTTGAAATATAAACCTAGAAGGACCTGTAATACAACAGATTAAGAACTATAGTGCTCTAGAAGCTAACAATAGTAAAGCAAAAGAAGTAGGGCAAGCTATTAAAGCTAAAGATAAGGAGAAACAAAAGGAGATTGGGGTTAAGTTTAATGAACCAACAAAAATTGTCCAAATCCATGATTCCATGTCACTTTCAGATATTAAGCTAGAGAAGAAAAGGAAAGAAAAGGATGCTTTGGTTAAGAGATTGGAGATTGCAGAAAATGAAGCAACCATAGCTGTGATAAACAATAAGATCACATTCTTGGAGAATGCTAGAAGGCAATCTGTAGTGATGCCTAAAGATGATGGTGGATCTAATGATGCAAATCAAAATACTACTAAGGTACATGTTCCTTTTTTATCCTCATTTTCACATAAAGTAGATCTTAACAAGTCTGTTGGTGATGCTAGCACTAGTAATACTGTGGATAACACTAGACAAGATATTGACCCTCAATGTAAAATTGATTTACAAGGAAGACTTGTCTAGTTAGAGGGCTATAGGAAAATATGTTTTGATGGAATCCCTAGTTACCCTAACCCCATCCCACAATAAATAAGGAAAAGGTTTCCTAAATTTGCTGGGAATAATGCTATCACTTGTGAAGACCATTTGAGGAGTTTTCTTAATATGATGAGTGATTATGAGGTTGAGGTTGAAGATGTTATTATGAAATTGTTTGTTCAGTCGTTAATTGAAGATGCTAGAGAATGGTTCAAAAGATTGCCTGAATTATCTATTGTTGATTAGAAGGATATTGAATACTATTTCAAAAAGCAATATGGTGACAAGAAGAATCAAAGCTATATCCTAAGTGAATTCAATAATATTAAGAGGTTACCTAATGAATCTATCATTGAATTTAATAATAGGTTCTAGAAAAGAATGTACAAGCTCATGCAAGCCATGAGAGTTGATGACAATATTTGTTTGATTACTTATTTGAACGCTTTTCATAGAAAAATTGCATACCAGCTTAGAGATAAAGAACCCAGGACCTTAAGGGATGCTTTCAGAATTGCTATAAATGTGGAAAATAATTTGAGAATTTTAGGAAGGCTGGAAAAGAAAGAGATGACCCTAGGTTGTTTGGAAATAAGGGAAACAAAAAGGAGGATAACAAGGGTGTAGGTGGGAAGAAGAAAGAGCCTAGTGAGATAAGTCAAGTTCTAAATGCTATAAAGAATATAAATATCCCTTAGGGAAAAAATGATAGGAATCCCACTGAAAATAGGGTCCCTTACTAGTCAAATTTCAATAGACAGAATAGGTTGCAAAATTTCCCTTATAATACCACTTGGAAGGATGGTTAGCCTAATGTTCCTCCCCCCAAGAATACTAAAAATAAGGTCACCCCTGATCCCTTATCTAAAAACTCTATAAATGTAGTAGATGATCTTGAATTTATTTTTGAACCTATATGGCGCTTTGTGTGTCAATTAGCCCATGCCCCTAAATCTTGTGCGGTAGACTTGTCTTTCCCTGGAAATCAAAATGTAGTAGAAAAATGTCAAGAACATGAAGAAAACAATGAGGATGTAGGATGTAACGTGTTTGAATCACATTATGATTATTCTAACCACGAGGACTATGATAGAGATGTAAATGAGCAAAGGTAGTTTCAGAATAAGGTGTAACAATAAGTATTCTTTGATGAGAGTGATGTTGAAGACAATATGTGTAATATGGTAAGTGCTAAAGAAGAAATCACTTTAAGGAAGCTCTCTAGGGAAGAAATTGACCAAAATAATGCAAACATGAAAGCTCAAGTACAGACTAGAAACATGGGTAAAAAGGAGGGCAATGGTAAGGTGGCTAGTATGTTTATGAAGGGAGTTAGTCATAAAAAGGGGGAAGCTATGAATCCTAAAGAGAACCCTACTGAGAAGGTTAAAATTACAAATAAAAAGTATGAACCAAAGAAGGAGGATAATCCCAAGATTTGCGAGTCCCCAAATAATGCTTCAAAGAAGTTAGATGAGAAGATACCAAAAGCAATCATTACAAGTGACAAGAATCACCAAGGTGTTGTAAGTATTTTTGATAAGCATCATGACAAAAGGAGTATTGTTATTGATAGCCCATCAAATTCTTCTATAGATATGACTATAGTATTATCACAAATCACTATCAAAGTCCCTTTATCTGAATTGTTAAGGATCCTTGAACATAGAAATAAAGCTTTAGCATGGTTGGGAAATACTAGTATAAATGTGAGACATGAGTGTAATGAAAATCACAGTCCCAAGGAGAGAAATAAAGAAAAAGTAAAGGAAAATGAAGCTAAAGTAGTTGTGTCTCAAATTCGTCAAATTTTTTTGGATAATTCTATAAATCAGTGTTTGGGAAATGTTGAACCATTTTTCTTAAGCATTTTAGTAAATGGTAGAACATTAAAAAATTGCATGATTGACTCTAGTGCTTCCAATACTATGATGCCTTTTGAAATAATGAACTAGTTAGGTTTAAAGGTAGATACTACTCAAGGAAGATGTTGTGCCATGGATAAAAGAGAAGTGATAGTCATAGGTACTATTAATTCTTCACCATATAGACTAATAGCCTATCCAGATAAAGAGCTTACTATGAGTGTATTAGTTGTTGACATTCCACCTCAGTATGGCATGTTGTTATCTAGAAAGTGGAGTGCTACCATGGGAGGGAATCTACAGTGTGATTTTCATTTGCTACTTTTAATATTGAGGGGAATTTGATAAAAGTCAATAGGGAGCTTAAGAGTATATACATGATAGAGGAAGATATAAAAGACAATATGAAAAATTTTGTGGATACCAATATTAATGCATTTAGAGTTTAGGTTTTGAATTTGAAGAAATACAAGCATAAGTCTCATATCAAAATGAAAGCTGACACAAAAATAGACAAGGGTGATCTATGGACTATGTTTTTTGATGGTGCATGTTGCAAAGATGGATTTGGTGCAGGCATTTTGTTGATATCTCCAGCAGGGGTAACATACAAATTCTCCTTTATTTTAAGTTTCCCTTGTACTAACAATATAACAAAGTATGAGGCTTTACTATTAGGTCTTAGATTAGCACATAAGCATGGGATAAAGTGTTTACATGTTGTAGTAGATTCTTAATTGGTGGTATCCCAAGTGAGAAATGCTTATGTGTCAAATAAAAAAAGGTTAAAATAGCATAGAAATGTAGTATGGGACATGATTGAATGTTTTGATGCATTTGGGATAATTTGGAAAGCTAGGACTAATAATAAGATGGCAGACTTACTAGAAAATATAGCAATAAAGCCTAATGATATTACATTTTCTAGTGTGTCTAAAATTGAGATTCAAACTAGACCCTCTATCCCTGATAATGTTCAAAATTGGCAAGTATTTGAAGATGATAAGGATATTCTAAGATTTTTGAATTGTGAGAATATGTTGATAGGACAAGAAATTAATTGTACAGCCTATGTAGAAAATATAAATGGAAAAGATATTGTTTTTGGGAAGGAAGTTGTGCAATTGAAGACAAATAAAATTCCAAAGGGTTTAGTTGTTTTAGAAACTATTTTTGACAACCAGGATAGGTCACAAATCAATACTAGTGAATATAATGCCAAAGATTTAGAGGAGGTGAACTTGGGAACTCAGGAAACACCTAAAAAGGTATATATTGGTAAGAAATTGCCTCCTAAGATTAGGAAAGATCTGATAGACCTACTAAGGAAGTATAGACATGTATTTGCATGGTCATATGATGACCTAAAAGCCTATAGGGAAGATCTTTTTCAGCATGAGATCCCTTTGAAACCAGATACCAAACCTTTTAGGAAGAAACAAAGACCAATAAATCCAACTTTGGCTCCCAAAATGCAAGAGGAACTAATCAAACTGAGAGATGCAGGAATCCTAAAACCTATCAGAAATTCTTCTTAGGTATCCAATTTACTTCTTGTTAGGAAGAAAAATGGAGACATAAGGTTATGTGTTGACTTCAAGAACCTTAATATATCTTCATTAAAAGATAATTATGGTCTACCAAACATGGAAGCTATGTTGCAAAGGGTCACTGGTTCAAAGCTTATGTCAATGATGGATGGATTTTCAAGTTACAATCAAGTGGTTGTTAAAGAATTAGAATAGTTCAAGACTACTTTTACTACTCCATGGGGTACTTATGTTTATGTTAGGATGCCTTTTGGGCTTACTAATGATGAGGCTACTTTTCAAAGGGCTATGGATGTGGCTTTTTTTGATATTATTGATAAATTTTTGGTTGTGTATGAGGATGACCTCACTACTTATTCCAAGGATGATAATGATCATTGCATACATTTGGAAAAGGTATTTATTAGAGCCCTTAAGTATGGTATTTCTTTAAATCCAAGGAAATGCAATTTTTTTGTTATGAAAGGAAAGTTGTTAAGACATCTAGTTGGTAAGCATGGAGTGAGGATTTACCCTGAAAGGGTATAAGCAATGGATAAAATTCAAAAACCCAAAAGTGTTAAAGGCATTTAGTCATTTTTTGGATAGATAAACTTTCTTAGATGATTTGTGACTAACTTTGTAGAGATTAGTAGGCCTATATCAAGGATACTAAAGAAAGGATCTGAGATAAAATGGGATGGTGAACCTAGCAATGCATTCCAGAAGATCAAGCAAGCTATTAAAGATGCCCCTATTCTTAGAGCTCCAAATTATGATAAACCAATGCATATATTTTTCTTTGCCTCATTTCACACTGTTGCTATAGTATTGTTATAGGAAAATGAGGAAGGTTATGAGCAACCCATTGTATTTTTTAGTAAATCCTTACAGGAAACAAAACTTAAATATGATATAAATGAAAAGCAAGCATATCCACTAGTGAAAGGAGTCAAGGCTTTTAGGTGTTACTGAGTGGGAGCTATTGTCATTGCTTTTGTCCCTACTACTGTTGTGAAGGACATTTTCTCACAACAAGAGGTATCTGGCAGAGATGTAGATGGATTAATAGGATACAAGAGTTTAACATTGATATTTAGATTACCAAATTAGTTAGGGGTCAAGGTTTAGCCAAATTGATGACATAAGCCAATCTAGAGGCAAACCAAATCAATCAACTTGTTGATAGTTGTAGGGATAATCTTTGTGATATGGATACTTCTAATTGGTACAAAGATGTAATTTACTATTTGCAAAACATGAAATCTCCATAAGAGTTAATAGATAACCAGAAAAGATCCCTTAAGTTACAGGCCATAAGGTATGTTATAATGCAATGTAAATTATGGTGGAGAAATATGGAAAGGGTACTTTTGAAGTGTGTAGATGAAAGTGAATCTAAAAGGATTTTAAAAGATATGCATGAAGGTGCATGTGGTGGTCATTATATGGCTAAAACTACTACTCATAAAATTCTTAGGGCTGGTTTTTGGTGGCCAAAACTTTTCAGAGATGCTCATGAGTTTGTAAAGGTTTGTGATGGTTGTCAAAGGTTTAGTGGAAAATTAATTTTTTTTTGGAATCTACCATTAAGACCAGTTAAAGTACATACACCATTTTAGCAATGGGGCATTGATTTCATAGGTGAGATCTCAAATAAATCTAGTGGTGGATATTCAACGATCCTACTTGCTACTGATTACTTCACTAAGTGGGTTGAAGCAATTCCTACTAAGAATGCAACAAGTAAGATGGTGATTAATTTCATTCTAAGTAATATTGTGACTAGGTTTAGATGCCCACAGAAGATTGCGACTGATAATGCTATGTGTTTTAGATCAAAAGAATATAATTTTTTTTGTAAGAAGTATGGCATTATAGAGTACACATCATCACCCTATCATCCTCAAGGAAATGATCAAGCAGAATCAAGCAATAAAAGTATCTTGAAAATCATCAAGAGGATTTTAGGAGAAAATAACAAGGCCTGGGATTCAAAATTTCCATTATCTTTGTGGGCTAATAGGGTTACTATGAAAAAGGCCATTGGATGTGCTCCATTTCATTTGGTTTATGGTATACAGGCTAGACTTCCCCAAAACAACCTAAAGAAGATGTATAAGTTTTTTCAACTCTATGAAGATGATATTGTTGATGAGATGCAACTCAGAATGGATGACATCTTGCAATTAGAAGAAACAAGGAGAGAATCTTCTATTTAGAATGCCAAGTTATAGTCATAGATGAAATAGTTATATGACAAAAGAACTATTGAGAGTAAGTTTGAAATAGGTGACATGGTATTCATGTGGAATGCTAGAATGGAAGAAAAAGGAAAGCATGGTAAATTTGACCCAATCTAGCTTGGCCCATATAACATCTGCAATACAAATGGAGAAGAATCATATTTTTTGAAGGATTTAACTAGAGATATTCTTGAATTTTCAGTTCATGGAACATTCTTGAATAGGTACTTTTCTTAAAGTATCTATTTTCCATGAATAGTAGTTTTAGGGTTTCCTTGTGCTCTTGTACATTTTGTATATTTTGTAGATCCTTGTAAAAGAAATTGTATAGTCTAGTTGTTCGTTCTATTTGTTTTGTTCTGTGCTCTCTGAAGAAGTTATCATTCTTGGACCAAGTATGTGGTTTGCTCTTCCATAGATTCTGAATTCTTGCATAGACTCAAGTAGTCTATCATCCCTAGATAGAGCCACTATGGGTCTAATTTTTCATAGTATAGAGAAAGTTTGAAATTTTGATGAAAAACCATTTAAGTCATTGTATTTTGCAGATTAGGGTTTCATCCAATCATAATTTTCAATTTTTAGGTTACCCTAGTTGTGCCCCAATTTGTGTGTTTTTGAATTCTATTAAATTCTCAAGGTTTGTCTCTCAACATAGCCATTAAAATGCCCTAAGTATGAAAAAACCCTAGGTTTATTTTCAAATTTTTGAAAGTGTTTGTAAAGAAATTAAGTTTTGCCCTTTACAATCTTATGGTGTAGGGTTTCATGTAAGAACAAAATACCTTCTTGCTCATGTTTTTGTGGTCACATTTTATAATGCAACATAAAGGCATAAAGGACTTCATGTTTTATAGGGACACACTTTTCCCTATTTTAGTAGCAAAATAGTTCATTTTGAGGCTCCCCAATCATACATTTGGTATTTGAGTGAAGAAGCATAAAGGATTTTTGTGCTTTGAAAGTGGTATTACGGGATTACGAGTAAACAATTGAGCGAAGGGGCAGAAAGGTGTTGAGTTTTGATTTACACATCTATGTTCTAATGAATGGTGTAAGAGTGTAATACCTTGGCATGGCATAAAGAATGGTTTGAAAGATTGCATAAAGGGTTTTATGGTTCTACAGGTAAAAGGAATTCATAAGAGTGAAAGTGAGGCCCAATTGTGGTTACGTGCATATGTTCCTTGAGCTTGCGAATAACTATAAAGCCATATTATAATAGTGATCATGCTAAGTGAGACCTGTTGAGTTGTCAGATGGGCCTTAGTTCAAGCAAATCAAATGGTGACATGTCACAAATATCAGATGGGCCCAACCCATGTGGCAAACAACTTAAATTCTTAATTTTACATGTGCTTAAAATCAATGGTGATGTTATTTTCTATTTTTCTAAGATTCAATCTGGGTTGTTGATAAGTGAAAGGTAAAACTTTATCATTACACCTTTACAGTTGGAAGGTGAGGGTATGAACAAAGATTTGTTTCATCCCTTTCTCCTTGGTTACAAGTTAAGCTTGAGCATATAAGTGTAAGGGGATAGATGAAGGAATGAAGACAATGCTTTATGCTTCTATGAGAAAGGAGAAACATAAGAGTGGGATGCCATTTGTAAAAGC
This sequence comes from Cupressus sempervirens, assembly GCA_028749045.1. Taxonomy (NCBI): domain Eukaryota; kingdom Viridiplantae; phylum Streptophyta; class Pinopsida; order Cupressales; family Cupressaceae; genus Cupressus; species Cupressus sempervirens. The sequence goes on from CM053791.1 coordinate 795,103,256, forward strand.
TTTCTGATGTTATGTGGCTAGGGTAACTCATGCAAGTGTAAAGGAGAAATAAAGAAAAGGTAAGAGGCATTATGAGGCCATGTGTAAAGCCTTAAGTGTATGACCGGAGGATGGATGTCTAAAGAATTATGATGTCCCAAGTAATGAAGTAAGCATAGCATCGTAAAGGAATTTCTTGAGGTTTCCATTGATGTGTGTGCGTGTGAGTGTAAAGGGTAAAGAGAAGGTTGTAACAAAGGCTTTACGCTCATATGAGGAAGGCTTGAAGCATAAGAACAAAGGTATCAGTTGAGAAGGCTTGAGATTTGATGGTGTAAGAGGTCACATAGGGAATAAAGGAAATTTCAATGTAGTGTTCAAGAAGCCCTAATGCTTCTACACTTGGGATGTTTTGGAGCATCACTAGAAGAATGTAAAGGCTTGCCAAGGGTGTTTCTAGGGTTACAAAGATTATATATCTTGACTCTGTGTAAGAGTGAAAGACCAAAATTTGAAAAGAAAGTTGTTGAAGTGTCATGCCAGTTCAGAAAAGGAAAAATTCACCATGGCCAAGTAAAATAAAACATTGAAAAGGACATCAGGATCAAATTTCATAGTTAATATTCCTTTTTTTCAGCCTACGAGGGTGGTATTTAATGCTCGTACATGTAGAATTAATTAAAAAGCTAGTAGACTATATGATTGAAACATAAATATTTGATTGAACATTCAAAATATTACCATTATGAAGAATTTGTGTTTGTGCTCTAAAAATTTCTCTAAGTATCCATAGCATTGAGATTTCTGTGCAAAGAATTCAAAGTATAATTTGCAGAGAAGATGGCTGACAAGGAGGTCAAAGAGGTTCTTGAAGAAGATGTAGAGGTTGAAGATGAAGGTGATGATGTTGTAGAAGTCACAGTAGAAGGAAAAGGAAGAAGGGCACTGTGAAAATTGAGAAAAAGTGAAGGGTTAGGAAGCCCAATAAGCATGCAAAGGATTGGCTAAAACTTCTTCTAGGGTCATCAAATGCCATTTTAGAAAATGACCATATCTTCAAAGACCCTTACTTCCTAGTTAGGGATGCACAATGCCCTAGAATTGATCGCTTCAATCTGTTTCTATATTTCTATCAAAATAGAACTAAAAACATACTAGTTTGTAACCCAAGGAATAGAAACATGGCCAAGCTAATATTCCCATAAGTGTTTGTTGATGTGGACCTGCTAAATGCATTGACAAATTCCTACAATCTAGTCCCTAGGACATTTCAAAGGCATAATGGAAGTTTTTTGTGCACACTGGATAGAACTTCTTTCATAGAAGCTTTTGGATTAGAAGGGTAGATGGATGTGCCTATTGATATTGAAGACTTTCTGAGGAAATTTGGGAGAAATAAGACCTATTTTGTGAACAATTTCATGCTGCCCCACATCCCCTATAATGTGAAAAAGGTAGGGATGATTCCAAAGAAGGCGGGGAATTTTTCCCCCTTGAGTAGATTCAAGAATTATTTCAAAAATATAGTATATGGGCTACACAAAGTGTTGGGAAGTGATGGTGTAGAAGATTGTGTCTATGGTTCCTTGTTCCTAATGGCTTGTGATATACAAGATCCCTTCCACCATAAAGAGTATGACTATGTGGCCTTTATTATGGATAGCATGCACAATTTGCTTGTAAGTTCAAAGAACGGAGAACTGAAAGATTTCAAGTTCCACCATTACTCACTGCTAATGCACCTTATCCTATATTACAACATTGGTTACATCAACAAGGATTTCATTGATCAAATCTTAGATAAATTTCGTGAGTTACTTGTGCAACTTTGGACTTGCATTTGGGATAAAAAAATTCAGTATTCAAATGCACTTGTATTCTTTAACTTGATTAGCTCTATTATTATGAGGCAATTGGATCATACTTTCTTTAAGGCACCCAATTTTTTGAAGATCTTGCTTAGACTCTCATTATTAGATGAAAAAACCAAACTAGACCATAACTAGGGGAGCATCCTTTTGTGTAAGGAGTGCACATTAATGAGAATATATGCATGCCCATAGCCTCCTCATATTCTACCTAAATATTTATCCCCCAGATTGGCCATTATTGAATTCTTTTGGCAATTTTTATTGATGAACAAAGAAATGATCCCTCCTTCTCTACATAAGGCCACATTTGTTTGTAGAACAATTAAGGTAGGATATTTTGAAATTGGAAAAAATTCATATGAAGAGTTGAGTGAGTACCTAGGCCAGTACAAATTTGCTACTCAGCCTTACAGGATGTATGACCCTGACAACTATATTACCAATGAGGTCAAGGCCATTAGGGGATGCATCCTACCTCCAATCAAGCCAATCCCTATGGAGGATTTGGTTGCTAACATAGTAACAATAGGGGAGGTTGATGTGCTAGTAAGAAAATATGGTGAAATAAGGAAGGTAGAGGAAGCCATGAAAAGAACAAACCCTGATTGTAAAGGTTTTTAAATCGAAATTCCCTACCCTAGAAATCTAAGAAAGATGATAGATAATTTTGAGCACATCATGTCACAAATGCCACATGAGCTAGAGGGAGAGGAAGCTACCATAAATAGAGAATCCCTTGAGCCAGATGTATAGTTAGAGGTTGAGTTGGAGGAAGACCAACCATCAACTTCAACTTGGGTACCAAAAGGAAATAAAAGGCAAAAGACAATGCACATCCCAGAGAGGGTGGTAAGCAGAGCCTTACAAGTAATGCCTAGGAATGATGAGTTTTTTTTTTATATTAGGTAAAATTATTTAACTCAAAGGGCTTTAAAGGTAGGAATAGCCTCTACTACTCTTCAAATTGTAGAATCAAGATTGGATGATAGGATCATCCAATTTGAAAAGTTCATGGAAGATGATGATTTCATCAAATCATCAAAGTTTAAAAGTTTTCTTTACAAAACAAAACAAAATGAGCTCACATTGAGCCTTATGCCAGGGGAATATCTTGAGAAAAATAAATAATTAGTTGATGAACTACTTGCCTATGACCCAAAAAGTGAGACAATAACCCCTGTAGAAACCAGGGATTTAGTACATAGGAGTGGTATGATTTTGATACCCAACAAGGATATTGAGAAAGCTTTTTTCATTGAAAATGAGAAGATAGGATAAAGCCATCAGTTATGAAGCCAGTAGTAGGTTAGGGCTGAAGAGGGGGTTAGGATTTAATGTAGACACAAAAACCCTAGTAGTGTGGAGTATTGCCCCCAATAGAAAAAAGCCAAAAATGATGGATATACAAGAAATTGTACAAGGCAACATGATTGTGTGGACATTGGAAAACACTACTAGGAAAGAAATCTCTAGCCTAGTCAAACACGTTTCTCTCATGAATGAGGTAAAGGTAGATGAAATTTAGGAAAAGCTAGCTACTATGTACAATGAATCTGTTGATATCAGGAAATTGTATGAAGAAGAGCTCAAAACGAGCTATGAGCAAAAGCAGAGAATAGAAGAGTTGAAGGGGAAAATTCAAAGTTTAGAAGTAGAAGTAGCATCCCTCAAATAGCAACTCAAGGTAATAGCTGAAGTAGAAGATGCACCTCAGCAGGTGGAAGAGGAAAGACACACTTTAGAAGTAGAGGCCCAAACATAAAAGATACCTATAGGGTTAACAATGCCAGTGCCTATTGCTAATGTGGAGATAGAAGTGCCTCAATTTGACAATGCAATGAAGAAAATTGTTATGATGAATTTACTAAACCATAGAATAAGAAATTTGAAGAGAATATCTCAAGATGCTTATAGTGCATTCATCAATCTAAAATCTGCATAATAGGTATGCAAGGATTCAATTTTGTGGCTTGATCCAGTTTTTCAACAATGGGGACCATATATGTAGTTCTTTGACAAATTGATACCATTGTTAGCAAAAAATCCAGATTTGTGAGATAAAGTTATTGTTGTGAAAGAAGGCATGGACAAAGTGAAAGATTTGTTGCAATTTTTCTCAAGGAAACTAGTAGCCATACAAAATAAAATGAAAGTATTAACAAGTGGTTTTCATTCTTTAATTCTTTCTGTCCTTGATTCTGATAGTAAAGTGAAAGATTTCAATCATTGGTCTAATTCTTTTGACCATATTGTAGACTTTCCATAGGTGGCATCTATTTTCCAAGATGATATTGATGAGTGTGTTTTCAATGAACTTATTGACACCCTATTCAAGGTTGAAACTGAAATGAATAGGTTTACTATAGAGGGGAAAGTGATTACTGATGCCAGGTGGCAGAAGTCTATTAATGAACTAGCAACAACCAAGACATGTGAATGGCCCACCAAGAGAGAAGTTATTTTCTGGGAAGAAATCACAAAAATCAAAGTTTACTAATGGGGAGTAGTTAGTGAAAAGGATAGAGTTGAAGATTTTATCCTCCAGCTATCATCTGCAACTAATTTTCTTTGCTTCTTTTTGAATTAAGGTGTCCAGATATTTTTGAAAAAAGTTTTTATACTCATTGTTTTAAAAGGACACCTATCAATCACAATTTCCCTTTGCTTGTTGCAACTCATGTTATATAAATTAAATTTCAAGGCATTGTGAGGGTCCAAAATTTTGTATGTTTTTCATTTTTCAAGAAAGTGCATTCGGTCCAATCATGTGTATTTTTTTTTTAGTTTACTTCTTGTCATGTACTTTTCTGATGACAAATAGAAATCACAAAATCATTATGAATTTCTAGTTTCTTTATTGAGTTTCTATTGGTTATTGTATTAATCAACAAAAAGGATAATGCAAAAGGGTATTTACACTAGATCTGTGTCACCATTTTCTATCTCCATTTCATGAATTTGAAAATTTTGATATCATTTGAATAAAGTTCAATTAATTGAATGCAATTTGGATGCATTGTGTATTGCTGATATTGTTGCTTTTAATTGAATGGATTATGTAAATGCTTCAGTTAATCAGTAGAATTCATGAGTTTATGAAGAGGATATCACATAAGAATGGAAATAGGTGATTATAGTTGATAGATTCAATTACAAGTTAATTGAACAAGATCTTCTGCTAATAGTTGACTCTTGGCCTCCAAGGATAAGGCATTGATCATATAAATTAGAGATGATTGAGAATGAATTTTGCCTCTACATGTCAAAACAATTATAAATTCAAAGTCATTTTCATTCTATTTTTGTTCAAGGTTGTAATGTTGGTCACCACTCATTTACAGTTAGTTTTATGAGTCTTAGGTAGCTACTATTTCTAGGAATACTTGTAAACTCTATGAAAATTATGACCAACTCTTATTATACAGGGTGCATATAAATTTGAGAGCATTAAAGAAATTGGTAAACTGTGTATGTGCCTAAGGGTAGAAGATGAGAATCACAATGAAACTAAGATAATTTTCATACAATAGTTTGTATTAGAATCATCCCTATGTATACCCACCTTGGTTTTGTAGAGCCTAAAGAGTAGGAAACCATCCTTGGTTTCATTGAAGTTAGGTCAAGATGACTTACATATGTAATTGATTATAGGAACTAGCTAATCTTTAGGTTATGTGAGTGTTATCATTTTGGTATTAAGCATTTTGTTGTTCAATAGTTTCAAACACGAATAGTAGGGACCCTAGGGACATAAGTTGTCCTGAAATGGATCAAAAAGATTCATAGGTTATTATACAACCCCTTTCAACACATTCAAACCAACCAAATAGGTCTCTACGTGTCCTAGCACCCCAAGTGAAATATGTTGTAATGAAATATATCAAAATAGGTCATAGGTTAACCTATGACCCCTTTACATGCATTCAAACCAACCAAATGGGTCCCTAAGGTTCCTAGGACCACTACAGACATATATTGTCATGAAAAGTGTCAAAATAGGTCATAGGTTAACCTATGACCACTTTCAATGCATTCAAACCAACCAGATAGGTCTCAAGGGGTCCTAGGGCCCCTAGGGACATATGTTGTCATAAAATGCATCGAAATGGGTCAGAGGATAACTTATTCAACCCGTTTGGGTTCATTTGAACCAACCAAATGGGTCACTACGAGTCCTAGGGCCCCTAGGGACATATGTTGTCATGAAATGCAATGAAAATGGTTATAGGTTTATAAATGAGCCTTTTCAACACATTCGAACCAACCCAATGGGTCCCTAGGCATCCTAGCACTCCTAGGGACATATGTTGTCATGAAATGCATCAAAAGTGGTCATAGGTTAACATATGACACATTTTGATTCATTTGAACTAACCAAATCAGCCCCTAGGGGTCCTAGGGCCCCTAAGGACATATGTTGTCATGAAATGCATCAAAACGTGTTATAAATTAACTTATGACCACTCTTGATGCATTTGAACCAACCAAATAGGACCCTAGGGGTGCTACGACCCCTAGGGTTATATGTTGTAATGAAATGCATCAAAAGGGATCGTAGGTTATCATATGACCCCTTTTGATGTCCCTAGTAGTCCTTGGGCCCCTAAGGACATTTGTTGTCATGAAATGTATCGAAAGGGGTCATAGGTTATCACATGAACCCTTTCAAACCATTCAAACAAATCAAATGGGTCCCTAGGGGTCCTAGGGCCCCTAGCGACATATGTTGTCATTACATGCATCGAAAGAGGTCATAGGTTAACCTATGACCCCTTTCGATGCATTTGAACCAACCAAATGGGTCCCTAGGGGTCCTAGGGCCCCTAAGGACATACATTGTCATGAAATGTGTGGAAAGGGGTCAAATGTTAACTTATGACCCCTTTCAATGTCCCTAGGGGTCCTATGGCCCCTAGCAACATATGTTGTCATGAAATGCATCAAAGGGGTCATAGGTTAACCTATGACCCCTTTCAACACATTCGAACCAACTAAATAGGTTCTTAGAGGTCCTAGGGCCCCTAGGGACATATTTTGTCATGAAATGTCTCAAAAAGGGGCCATAGGTTAACTTATGACCCCTTTCCATGCATTGGAACCAAACAAATAGGTCCTTAGGGACATAAGTTGTCATGAAATATGTCGAAAGGGGTCATAGTTTAGCCTATCACACCTCTCGATGCATTCAATCCTACCAAATGGCTCCCTAGGGGTTCTAGGACCCCTAGGGACATATGTTGTCATGAAATGCATTGAAAAAGGTTATAGGTTAACCTATGACCCCTTTTGATGCATTTGAACCAACCAAATAGGTCCCTACGGATCCTAGGGCCCCTAGGGACATATGTTATCATGAAATACATCGAAAGGAGTCATATGTTAACCTATGACCCCTTTCAACTTCCCTAGGGGTCCTAGGACACCTAGGTACATATGTTGTCATGAAATGCATTGAAAGAGTTCATAGGTTGACCTATGACCCCTTTCAATGCATTAGAACTAACCAAATGGGTCCCTAGGGGTCCTAGGGCCCCTAGGCACATATGTTATCATGAAATGCATTAAAAGGAGTCATAGGTTAACATATGACCACTTTTGACACATTCAAACTAACCAAATGGGTTCCTAGGGGTCCTTGGACCCCTAGAGACATATGTTTTCATGAACTGCATCCAAAGGGGTCATAAGTTAACCTATGACCACTTTTGACACATTTGGACCAACCAAAGAGGTCTTAAGGACATATGTTGTCATAAAATGCGTTGAAAGGGACCATACTTTAACCTGTAACCCCTTTTGATGTCCTTAGGTGTGGGACATATGTTGTCATGAAATGCATCAAAAGGTGACATAGGTTATTGTTTGACTACTTTCAACACATTTGAACCAAACAAATGGGTCATTAAGGGTTCTATAGCCCCTAGAGACATATGCTGTCATGAAATGCATCGAAAGGGGTCATAAGTTAATCTATGACCACTTTCGATGCATTTGAACCAACCAAGTAGGTCCATAGGGGTCCTAGGGCCCCTAGGGACATATGTTGTCATGAAATGCATCGCAAGGGATCATAGGTTAACCTATAACCTCTTTTGACATCCCTAGGGGTATTATGGCCCCTAGGGACATATATTGTCATGAAATGCATCCAAAGGGGTCATACGTTATCGTATAACCCCTTTCGATGCACTCAAACCAGCCAAATGTGTCCTTAGGGTTCCTATAGCCCCTAGGGGCATATATTTTCATGAAATTCATCACCTTTCAATGCATTTGAACCAACCAAATAGGTCCCTAGGGCTCCTAGGGCACCTAGGGACATATATTGTCACAAAATACATGGAAACCTATGATTGCTTTCGATGACCCTAGGGGTCCTATGGCCCCTAATGACATATGTTTTCATGAAATGAATCAAGAGAGGTCATAGGCTAACCTATGACCCTTTTTAATGTATCAGAACCAACCTATTAACCTATGACCTCTTTTGATGTATTAGAACCAACCAAATAGGTCCCTCGACACATATGTTGTGATGAAATGCGTCGAAAGGGATCATAGGTTAACCCATTACCCCTTTCAATGCATTCAAATCAACCAAATAGATCCCTAAGGGTCCTAGGGCACCTAGGGACATATTTTGTCATGAAATGCACTGAAAGGGGTCATAGGTTAACCTATGACCCCTTTTAACACATTTGAACCAACCAAATAGGTCCCTAGGGGTCCTAGGGCCCTAGGCAACATATTTTTTTATGAAATATGTTGAAAGGGATCATATATTAACCTATGACCCATTTTGATGTCCCTATGGGTCCCAAGGCACCTAGGGACATATGTTGTCATTAAATGCATTGAAAGGGCTCATAGGTTAACCTATGACCCTGTTCAATGCATTCAAACCAACCTTTGATGCATTTAAACCAACCAAATGGGGCATACGTTGTCATAAAATGTGTTGAAAGGGCTCATAGGTTAACCTATGACCGCTTTAGATGCAGTCAAACCAACCGAATGGGTTCCTTGGGGTATTAGGTCCCCTAGGGACATATATTGTCTTAAAATGCATCGAAATGGATCATAGGTTAACCTATGACCAATTTCAACGCATTAAAACCAACCAAATAGGTACCTAGTGATCCTAGGGCCCCTAGGGACATATGCTGTCATGAAATGTGTCGAAAGGGGTCCTAGGGTAACCTATGACCCCTTTCAATGTCCCTAGAGGTCCTAGGGCCCCTAGGGACATATTTTGACATGAAATACATTGACATGGTTCATAGGTTATCATATGACCACTTTTGACACAATTGAAGCAAAAAAATAGGTCTCTAGGGGTCCTAAGGCCCCTAGGGACATATGTTGTCATGAAATGCATTGAAAGGGGTCATAGGTTAACCTATGACCCCTTTTGACACATTTGAACCAACCAATTAGGTCACTAAGGGAACCCCTAGGGACATATGTTGTCACAAAAAGTGTCAAAAGACACCTTTCAATGTCCCTAGGGTCCTAGGGCACCTCGGGACATATGTTGTCATGAAATGCATTGAAAGGGGTTATAGATTATTGTATGACCCCTTTCAAAGCATTAGAACCAATCAAAAGGGTCCCTAGGGGTCCTAAGGACCCCAAAGGCATATGTTTTCATGAAATGAATCAAAAGGGGTCATAGGTTAACCTATGATGAATTTTGATGCATTTGAATGAATCAAATTGGTCCTTAGGGGTCCTAGGGCCCTAAGGGACATATGTTAGCATGAAATGCATTGAAAGGAGCCATAGGTTAACCTATAACCACTTTCGATGTCCCTAGGGGTCCTAGGGCCTTTAGGGAAATATGTTGTCATCAAATGTGTCAAAAGGGGTGATGCACTCAAACCAACCAAATGGGTCCCTAGCAGTCCTAGGGCCCCTAGGGACATATGTTGTCATGAAATCCATCCAAAGGGGTCATAGGTTAACCTATGATCTCTTTTGATGCATTGGACCCAACTAAATAGGTCCTTAGGGGTCCTAGAGCCACTAGGGACATATGTTGTCATGAAATGTGTGGAAAGGGGTCATAGGTTAATCTATGACCCCTTTCAATATAGTAGAATCAACCAAATGGATCCTTATGGGTCCTAGGGCCGCTAGGGACATATGTTGTCATGAAATTGAAAGGTGTCGTAGGTTAACCTATGTCACCTTTCGAGACATTTGAACCAACCAAATTGGGCCCTATGGATGTTAGGGCCTCTAAGGACATATTTTTTCATGAAATGCTTCAAAAGGGGTCATAGGTTAACCTATGACCCCTTTTGATGTCCCTAGCCATCTTAGGGCCGTTAGGGACATATGTTGTTATGAAATGCTTTGAAAGGGGTCATAGGTTATCCTATGACCACTTTTGACATGTTTGAGCAACCAAATGGGTCAAAGGGGTCCTATTTCCCCTAGGGACATATGTTATCATGAATTGCATCTAAAGGGGTCATAGGTTAAATGATGACCCCTTTTGATGCATTCGAACAAAAAAAATGTGTCCCCAGGGGTCCTAGGGCCCCTTGGGACATATGTTGTCATGAAATTCATTGAAAGGGGTCATAAGTTAGTTATAGGTTAACCTATAACCACTTTCGACACATTTGAACCAAACAAATAGGTATCTAGGGGTTCTAGGGCCCCTTGGGACATATGTTGTCATGAAATGCATCGAAAGGGGTGATAGGTTAACCTATGACCCCTCTCGACATATTTGAACCAACCAAATGGGTTTCTAGGGATCTTAGTGCACCTAGGGACATATGTTATCATGAAATTCATTGAAAGGGGTCATAGGTTAACCTTTGACCCTTTTTGACACATTCAAACCAACCAAATGGGTCCCTAGGGCCCTAAGGACATATGTTATCAAGAAATGTGTCAATAGGGGTCATAGGTTAACCTATGACTACTTTCAATGCATTTTAACCAACCAAATTGGTCCCTAAGGGTCATAGGCCCCCTATGGATGTATGTTGTCATGAAATGTATCGATAGAGATCATAGGGCCCCTAGGGAAATATATTTTCATGAAAAACAATGAAAGGTATCATAGGTTATTGTATGACCCCTTTCTATGCATTCAAACCAACCAAATGGGTCCTTAGCAGTCCTAGGTCCCCTAGAGACATGTTCAAATGAAAGGCATTAAAAAGAGTCATAGGTTAATTTATGAATCCTTTTGATGCATTTGAACCAAAAAAATAGATCCCTAAGGGTCCCAAGGCCCCTAGGGACATATGTTGTCATGAAATGCATGTAAAACTATGACCCTTTTTGACGCCCTTGGGGTCCTACAACCCCTAGCAACATATGTTGTCATGAAATGTGTCAAAAGGGGTCATAGGTTAACTGATGACCCCTTTCAATGCATCTGAACCAACTAAATGGGTCCTTATGGGATCTAAGGCCCCTAGGGACATAGGTTGTCACAAAATTCATCAAAAGGGGTCATAAGTTAATCTATGACCACTTTCAATGGATTGGAACCAACCAAATAGGTCCCTAGGGATATATGCTATCATGAAATGCATCAAAAGGGGTCATAGGTTAAATTATGAGCCCTTTCAATGCACTCAAACCAACCAAATGGGTCCCTAGAGGTCCTAGGGCCCTTAGGGACATATGTTTTCATGAAATGCATTGAAAGGGGTCATAGGTTAACCAATGACCCCTTTCGATGCATTTGAACCAACCAAATAGGACCCTAGGGTACTTGGGGTCTGTAGGGACATATGTTGTCATGAAATACATTGAAAGGGGTCATATGTTAACGTATGACCCCTTTTAACATTCCTAAGGGTCCTTAGGCCCCTAGGGAAATATGCTATCATGAAATGCATCGAAAGGGGTCATAGGTTAATCTATGACCCCTTTCAACACATTCAAACCAACCAAATGGCTCCCTAGTGATCCTAGGGCCCCTAGGCACATATGCTATCACGAAATGTGTTTCAAGGGGTCATAGGTTAACCTATGACCCCTTTTGATGCATTTGAACCAACCAAATGGGTCCCTAATGGTCCTAAGGCCTCTAGGGACATATGTTGTCATGAAATGTATCGAAAGGGGTCATAGGTTAACCTATGATCACTTTTAATGTAGTCGAACCAACCAAATGGGTCCCTAGGCATCCTAAGGCCCCTAGGGAAATAGGTTATCATGAAATGGATCAGAAGGGGTCATACGTTAACCTATGACCACTTTCAACACATTTGAACCAACCAAATAGGTCCCTAATGGTCCTAGGGCTCCTAGGGAGATATGCTGTCATGAAAAGCATCAAAAGTGGTCATAGGGTAACCTATGACCCCTTTTGACATCCCTAGGGATCCTAGGGCCCCTAGGGACATATGATGTAATGAAATGCATCGAAAGGGGTCATAGGTTATCATATGACCCCTTTAGATGCAATAAAAATAACCAAGTGGGTCCCTAGGGGTCCTAGGGGCCCTAGGGACATATGTTCTCATGAAATGAATTGAAAGAGGTCATAGTTTAACCTATGACCCCTTTCAATGCATTTGAACCAACCAATTAGGTCCCTAGGTGTCCTAGAGCCCCTAGGGACATATGTTGTAATGAAATGTGTCAAAAGGCTCAACATCCCTATGGGTCCTATGGCCACTAGGGGTCATAGGTTATCATATGACCCCTTTCAATATATTAGAACCAACTAAATTGGTCCCTAGGGGTCCTAGGGCCCTTAGTGACATATGTTGTCATGAAATACATCGAAAGGTGTCAGCCTATGACAAATTTTGACACATTTGAACCAATCAAATTGGTCCCTAGGGGTCCTAGGGTCCCTACAAACATATGTTTTAATGAAATGCATCAAAAATGGTCATAGGTTAACCTATGACCCCTTTTGACACATTCGAACCAACCAAATGAGTCCTTAGGGGTCCTAGGGCCCCTAGAGATAGATGTTGTCATGAAATGTGTCCAAAGGGGTCATAGGTTAACCTATGACCCCTTTTGATGCATTGAAACCCACCAAATAGGTCCCTAGGGGTCCTAGGGCCCCTAGGGACATATGTTGTCATGAAATGCATCTAAATTGTTTGTAGGTTAACCTATGACCCCTTTCAACACATTGAAACTAACCAAATGGGTCCCTAGGAGTCTTAGGGCCCCTAGGGATATATGTTGTCATGAAATGCATTGAAAGGGTCATAGGTTAACCTATGGAAACTTTAGATGTATTTGAACCAACCAAATTGGTCCCTAGGGGTCCTAGGGCCCCTAAGGACATATGTTGTCATGAAATGTGTTGAAAGAGGTCATAGGTAACATATGACCCCTTTTGATGTCCTTAGGGGTCCGAGGGCCCTAGAGAGATATGTTGTAATGAAAAACATCGAATGGGGTTATATGTTAACCTTTTTATGCATTCGAACCAACCAAATGGGTCCTAGGGGTCCTAGGGACCCTAGGGACATATGTTGTCATGAATTGGTTTGAAAGGGTTTGTAGGTTAACATATGACCCCTTTTGATGCATTTGATCCAATTAAATGGTTCCTTAGGGGTCCTAGGGCCCCTAGGGAGGTATGTTGTCATGAAATGCATCAAAAGTGGTTATAGGTTAACCTATGACCACTTTCGACGCATTTGAACCAACCAAATGGGTCCTTAGGGTTCTTAGGGCCCCTAGGGACATATTTTGTCATGAAATGCATCGAAAGGGGTTGTAGGTTAACCTATGACACCTTTTGTCATCCCTAGGGGTCCTAGGGCCCCTAAGGACATATGTTGTCATGAAATACATTGAAAGGAGTCATAGGTTATTATATGACACCTTTTGACACATTCAAATCAAACAAATGGGTTCCTAGGGGTCCTAGGGCTGCCAAGGACATGTGTTGTCATGTAATGTGTCAAAAGGGGTGATAGGTTAACCTATGATCCCTTTTGACACAATTGACCCATGACATATGTTGTCATGAAATGCATTGAAAGGGGTCATAGGTTAAGATACAACCCCTTTCGATGCATTCAAACCAACTAAATGGGTCCCTAGTGCTCCTAAGGCCCCTAGGGACATATGTTGTCATGAAATATATTGAATGGGGTCATAGGTTAACCTTTGACCCCTTTCGATGCATTCAAACCAACCAAATGGTTCCCTACATATATTAATATATTATATTTATAGGTCATAATAATAATAACAATAATAATAAGCAAGAGCCTACAACACAATGGTAAATGGTGAACCTCTTATCAAAGAGGTCTTGGGTTCAAATCTACTTGTGCTTAATAAAATAATAATTAATTATAATACAAAACAATTAATCTTGGCTTTGGCCTCTTATCGATAAAAAATAATAATAATAATAAAAATAATATATATATATACTAATTTTTCATCTACCTTCGGCTTTCATGTCCGGCTCCTACATCTGGCTTTGGCTCTTGCATTTGGCTTTATGGAAGTAGCTCCAACTTTCAGTCTTGATGTAGTTTCAACTGCTGCTTTCTAGCCTAGGGCTTCTCCTATTCCTGGTGGGGATATTCATTCCCTAGGAGCTATGGATAGTTCAACCATTTCCCATGCTAATGTGGCTACCTATGAGGCTAGTCTTGGTGGTCTAGTTGTACATCCAAGGACTCATATTGTTGTGCCTGTTACAGTAAGTAACCCTATGATTATTCTTGACTTTGATATTGTTAATGAGATTTCTACTCAAGTGGAGGACTACTCCTTTACTACTGTCATATTTCATTTTAGGGGTTTTTGGCCCTCTTTGTCAAATTTGCATGCCTGGATTTCCAAAATTTGGGAGCCTTTAATTTTGGGTATTGTCTATATTTTTCCTATGGAAAAGGACTTCTCCATTACAAAATTTGCTTCTATGGAGGATCAAAATGCCATCCTAAGGCATGGTTTCTCCTGGGAGGAGAGGTTCCCCTTGATGGCTAAACCTTGGAATCTAGGTTTTGATTTGTCTACTAAATCATTTAACAAGATTCCTTTGTAGATAAGGCTGCCTAACCTTCCCCTTCACTTATGGATCAAGTTAGTTTTGGAAGCCATGGGGGATGTCCTAGGGGGTTTTTTGCTAGTTGACTCTGCATCTTGCAATGTGTTTTGGATGACATATGCATGCATCCTTATGGAGATAGATGTATCTAATGGGCTCCCAGAAATGATTAAATTGGTTTCTCCCAGTGGATCTTGGAATCAACTTCTTGATTATGAGGGAATCCCATTTAGATGTCGGGTATGCCAAAAGACTGACCACCTCACAATGAGACACTCCACTAGAAAGGTTAGATCAAATAATTCAACCTCTTGTCCAAATGGGGTTTTGGATGATCATCACTCTATTCAGAAAGCTCTCTCTATTGGGGATGGGTTGGGTGTTTCTTCTTAGGATACTTTGAAGGTGGATTATTTTGTTGTTCTGCATTTTTCCCCTACAGTGGTGGCTAATACGGTTGTCTCTTCTACCTTGGCTATTGGTTTGTCTTTGGATTCTACTATCCTAATTTCTGGTGTAGATTCTGCTACTACCTCTATTAGTTAATCCACTCCTTTGGCTCCTTCTATGGTGGTAGCTGGTCCATCTCTCCTGGTTTCTGGTATGGACTTGGCTGCTATCTTTGTTATTCATCCACTCCTAGTATATTGATGGCGGATTTTCCTTTGGCTCCTTCTATGGTGGTAGTTGGTCCATCTCTGGATTCTACCATTCCATTTTCTAGTGTTTCCAAGGTGGCTCCTCTAGTGGTTCCTTTTTAGTGTGTTATTGTTCTATCTTAGGCTTCCACTTTCACTTCCTCTTATGTGGCCTTTTCCCTGGCTTCAAGGGTTTCAAGTTATTTCTATGATGGTGTTGATTTTCAATGTTAGAAGGCTGCTAGTTTGGTGGAGGATTGATGGACCACAATAAAATGAGAAAAGGTCAAGCCCTCCAATCCCTATTTTGTATGGCATTACGGTCCAAAAAGAAGGGGTCAAAAGGGAAAGTTTGAAGTGGCTGTCCTTTTTTGGATCTCCTAGCTTTTGGCTTGTTATCCTCTATAGTGTCCCCTAGCTCTTTTAGCCTATAGTTCTTTGTAGTGTGTCTCACCATGGGGTTTAAGGAGCTTGGTTGAAACCTATTTTTGTGGTTGTAATGTTCTATTTTATATGTGTTGCCACCTTGGTCACCTTTTCTTTGGTGACATGTTCCACCTTGAGTTTTTGTTTCGTATAGGTTTACAGGCACCCTTAAAAAATTGTTAGGAGTTCTAGGTGCCCATTCAAAACCTATTTGTGTGGCTAATGAGTACTATGTTATCTGTGATGCCACCTTGGTCACTATGTCATGTTGGGTGACCTATTTCACCTTTGGACTATAGTTTAGTTTAGTTTGGGCTTTTTTGAAAATTTCATGATTTGTAGAGGGTTCCAGACTCCCTTCAAAACCTATTTTTGTTATCAAAAACAATAATAATATATATTACTATATTATATTTAATAATAATAGTAAAAATCACAATAATATAATATAATAATCATATATCTATACATATATACATATATTATATTTATAGTTCATAATAATAATAATATATATATTACTATATTATATTTAATAATAATAGTAAAAATCATAATAATATACTATAATAATCATATATATTAATATATTACTATATTATATTTAATAATAATAGTAAAAATCATAATAATATAATATAATAATCATATATAATAATAAAATTTGTTCACATTGCCAACACTTTCCAAATTTTGACTTCCCTTCAGAATTTGGGCATCCATTTTGGGTACCTGATATGGGATCGGGTACTTGAAATATTGGCATGCTTTTTCCAACATAGTCCCTGTCAATACAGACCCGACAATCATGTTTTTTGCTCGCCATTTTCACAAATTTGAAGAAAATTAAATTTTTGGGGCCTATGTGATTGAAAATGGTTCTACAATGTTGATTAGGTGTTTGATATTAATTTTTGAATGGGGAGCAATAGTCATTGAAAGGTTAAATGCAAAAAGAAGGTATCAAATGAAGACATTACAACATATAGGGAAAGGGACAAGTTAAATCACCGAAGGAAGAGACAAGGTATGTTAAATGTGAGTCAAGTTGACAATGTATTGATTGAATGTGAAATCATAGAGTTAGATAATGAATATGTGTAGTTGGGGAATGAAAATGTACCAATTGATAACGATAATGTCAGGATTGAAAATTTAGAGAATGAAAATTTGGATGAAAATATGGAGAATGAAATTTTACCAGTTCAAAATGTAAATTGCATGATTGACCATGCCAAAAATGAAAATGCACAAGAACATTACATATCTCCTAATTATAATCATGATGAAGGTTCTAGAACACCAAAATAGATAATTGAAATTGATGAAATCATTATTACCAATTTGGAAGGGAAAAAATTAGAAAGAACCATTCAACTATTGGATTCAAGACTATATAAGATGTTTTTTGAAAACAAGACAATGGTGGACCAATGTCAAATTTCTATGCACTTATTAAAGATGCAAGAGATGAGACCTATGCTTTCCAAATTGAAGATTCATGTCAATAAAAAAATTGGGAAGAAATGCCATTATTGTGAAGAATCTTTTTAGTGCTCTCAATAGCATTGGGAAAAATAGTAGGGAGAAGGATAAGAGAACTTCTCCAAGGGTTATTACAACCTCTTTGGTAAGTCATCATTTGAGAAAGGGTAGATATATGAGACAAACTTGTATTGACTTGAATCTAAATCATTACTTTGCGAAGAGCACTTAGTAGACGAGAGAGAATTGATGATCCTCTTCAAAATGAAACATCAACTTTTGGTGGGAGACTTCCACATTTTGATAAGAAGCTATCTAATGATGTGAAGGAAGAAATTACACAGTTTTGGTGCTCTAGCTCAAGAGTATCACCCAATGTTAAAGACATGTTAAAGTTGAGAATTGGCATTAGAGACCACATGCCACATCCTAAACATTTTTTGGAGGTAAGTCAAACTATGTTGTTCAAACAATTTAGAGAGAGTCATCCAAGATTGCATATATCACAAAGGGCTTTTGAATCTTAGAAGCCATTTTATTTTGTGCCACTTAAAATTTAAAATATATGTTGTTGCAAATATCAGGTCGAGTTTTCTATGCATCATGAACTATTATGCTCCATCCATTCTACTTTGCATAGTAAAGAAATGTTGGAGAATTGTGGTGCTAGTGGTCTTCCAAAATCATCAAGAGACTTGCTAGATCAATTTTTATGTTACAGAATTGATGGTTTTTTATTTTATAGAAATACTTTCTTAAATGAGAAGTGTTCAAAATGTGGTGGCTTATCCAAGTTTGATACATGTTTTCATGAGGGGAGGGAACAAGATCTTGGGAAGACAATAGTGAAAAAATGGTATATGAAATGGTGAAATACACATTGAAGAGTGGGGGTGAGGGCTCTAGATGTGAATTAGTATGCCCCTGATAATGCAAAAGATAATCAAAAGATTATTAGAGAGTATCATTTTTATATGAGTGATGATAGATCTCACTCTCATGAGTTTGTGCAACATTGTTATGAGAATTATTTTGATTTCTTACAGGAGCATACAATTGCTATGGATAGACATATCATTTGGTTAGATAATTACATAGGTCAATTCAAGAATGCTTACATATTTTATTGGTTGTGTAGGATGCATGTAGAGAGGGGGGTGCCTCATATTTAGATTTTTTTTGAGTCTGGCCATGGGAAAGGGGAACATGATGGAGCAAGGGCATGTGTGAAGAGAGCTCTAGTTAAGGAGCAATTGAAGATTTTAGGAGCAGAGCTTCTTGATGCTCGTAGCATTATTTATTGGTTTAGTTTAGCATTATCATAGGGGGGACTCTTGATTCAATAGTACGTAGGTTCTTTTGGTTGGTTGAGGAAGGATCCATAGGTGATAGATCATATTTTGCTACAGTGAGAGACTCATAAAAAATGCATTCATTTTGAAGCTCTAATTCTAGTACATGGACCATTTGTACATGACAATTAGCTTGCTTTTGTCCTACTTGTTTTTAGTATGAATGGGATCACTATGAGTCGAGTGACTGGGTGGACACATGGGCTCCACATTATCTTACTCCATTGTCTATCATACCCTCTATTAGAAATGATGACATGGAAAGTTCACTTGAGCATAACCATCTATCATATCTTATTTAGCCAAGACATGCCTTTGCATTAGTTGCACCATAGGGGAATGGTGATAAATCATATTATTGGTTAGCACATTGTGTAAGAGGTAAAAAAAAGCTTACACAAGAAATCATAGATGATAATGGATTCACATATCCTACTAATTCAGTGCTTGTTGTTGGAACATGCCTACAAACATGCATACTTGGAATGGAATTCTTGCATTCAAAGACTATCAGAAGCACAAAACAATTCTCATATATTCACACCTTATTATAAAAACAAATGTGAAGTTGTTGAAGCATCAAGGAAGACCAAAAGTAAAAGAACTTTTTACTATTACTAATGTTGATCATGAAGCCTTATTGGAGACCCTAAAATAGAGAGAGGATCCTACTAGAATACTTGACCAGGTATATTTACTTCTTATGTTATTTTGTTTATAATAATTTAGTGAACCAATGATTATCTTGTTTAATACAATAAATTACTTTTATTTTTAATGATATTGGAATGCAGGCACATCATGAAGAGTAGCATGCATGAAGATAAAAAACTAAATAAGGAGCAAAATGAAGAAAAATCTATTGTATTTTTGAAACTACAATTTTTGACACTACGATTTTTGACATTACTATTTTTGACACTATGATTTTTGGTAATTTTGTATTGATATAGTAATGATTAAACACTTGAGATATTGTAAATGTAAGCTTGTTGATTTAATGTAAGAAACAAAGATGATTTTTCTTAATGCAATTTATGTGGAGGGACCTAAAAAATGATGATTTTAATACATACTAACACCAAACTTGCACTGTGCCCAATGCCAAAAACTTGAGAGAGGTAAGAAATAATTATTATACTTAATACTAACCCTAGTGACACCCTTGTCCTAGCCATGGAAAGCCTCCATCATTCATGGCCACTTCGTATCGAATAGTCTCCAAGCTGCTCTAAGTGCATTTTGAGGTCAATCTTTCGAGGTTCATAACTTAGGGCTCATGAGGGCTATCAATAAAATATCAAATTCTATAGGATGTTCATGCCAAGGCCTAAAATAACCTATCTCATTTTTGAGAGATCACATTCTATTTGGATTCAACACAACAATCTGGCTGGATGCCAAAACTTATAGTGTGTCTTAGTTCATAGGTGCATCAAATTGTTAGTGACATTAGCTCCAGATGGGTGGGTGAACCCTAGTGACACCCTTTTTCCAAGCACGAAGAGCCTACATTCTTTGTAGCCACCCTGTACTGAAGAGTCTCCAAGGTGCTCTAAGTGCATGTTGAGGTTGATCTTTCGAGGGTCATAACTCAAAGCTTGTGAGGGATATCAATGAAATTTTGAATGCTATAGGATGATCATATTGAGGCTTAAAATAACCTATCTCACTTTTGAGAGATCACATTCTATTTGGATTTGGCATAGCGATCTCGCTCAATGCCAAAACTCATAGTGTGCCTCAATTCATAAGTGCATCACAATGTAACTTTGAAACCATTGATCTTGGCATTGAATTGAAAACACCATTAGCTCTAGATGGGTAGGTGAACCCTGGTGACACCCTTGTTCTAGCTATAGAAAGCCTCCATTGTTCGCAGCTACCCCATACTGAAGAGGTCTCCAAGGTGTTCTAAGTGCATATCAAGGTCAATCTTCTGAGGGTTGTAACTTGGAGCTCATGAGGGCTATCACTAAAATGTCAAATTCTAAAAGACTTTCATGCCAAGGCCTAAAATAACCTATCTCATTTTCAAGATACCACATTTCATTTGGATTCGACACATCGATCTAACTCAATGCCAAAACTCGCAGTGTGCTTTAGTTCATAGGTGCATCACAGTGTAATTTTGAAACTACTAATCTTGGCATCGAATCATTAGTTCCATTAGCTCTAGAGGGATGAGTGAACCCTAGTGACACCCTTGTTATGGGTGAGGAGAGTCTCCATCATTTGCGGCCACCTTGTATCGAAGAGTCTCCAAGGTGCACTAAGTGCATGTCAAGATTGATCTTTCAAGGGTCATAACTTAGAGGTCGTGAGGGCTATTGATAAAACCTCAAATGCTACAATATGGTCATATTGAGGCCTAAAATAACCTATCTCATTTTTAGGAGATCACATTCTATTTCGATTTGGCACAACGATCTCACTTGATGCCAAAACTTGCAGTGTGCCTCAGTTCATAGGTGCATCATAGTGTAACTTTGAAACTGCTGATCTTGGCATCGAATAATTAGTGCCATTAGCTCTATATGGGCAAGTAAACTCTAGTGAAACCCTTGTTCTAGCCACAGAGAACCTCAATCATTCGTGGCCACCTCATACTGAAGAGTCTTTAAGGTGCTTTATGTGCATCTCGAGGTTGATCTTCCAAGGGTTGTAACTCAAAGCTTATGAGGGATATCAATGAAAAATCAAATGATATAGGATGGTCATGCTGAGGCCTAAAATAACCTATCTCATTTTTGAGAGATCATATTCTATTTGGATTTGACATAGTGATCTCGCTCAATGCCAAAACTCATAGTATGCCTCAATTCATAGCTGCATCATAGAGTAACTTTGAAATTTCTGATCTTGGCATCAAATAATTAGTATCATTAGCTTTAGATGGGTGGGTGAACCCTACTGAAACCCTTGTTCTAGCTGTGAAGAATCTCGATCATTCATGACCACCCTAGTGTAGGAGCACCTAAGTAGGCTAGTTTGTACCTAGTGCTTCTTTCTTGTGATTTTGGAATGTAGTGATACTAGCCACATCACTAATGGTTTAATAATACCTATTAGGTCCTTAGGTAAGGTTAACTTATTTGCTAAGTGGGTTTTTGCTTCTAAGTTGTTGTTATGCCTATAAGTTGCTCAACAGGGGTTAGGTTGACCAAAGTGGTAGAAAAGTTGAGGAAGGGTCAAAAACCATCTTGAAATGTCTAAATTAACCTAATTGGACCCCTTACTAAGTTTTGTGAACTTGTCTAATTGAGAATTTTAAGTTATAGCAAAAATTGCTCAAAATTGCAAAAGTTACAAAATTGCAATTTTGCAACTTTTTTCTTACAAAGTTTAAAATGAGTGAAAAGAGTTAGTTAGGGGTTTGATAATGTCTAAAAAAGGTTTGAAACACCTACCTAAGTCCATTCTTGATCAGTTTCAGGGGTTAGAAGTGTTTGGGTCATATAGTGTATGGGTTGGGCATTGAAATGCATAGGAGCCACTATGGAAATGGAAGTTTTTGGTGTTGTTTTCAATTGAGAACATGGATCTTTTGCTTGAACTAGTTATTTTAATTTTTCTTATTGTTTTCTAAGCCTTCAGTCAAGGTTTTTTTTTTTTCTAAGTCCTATACATAAATTTATTGTTTTAGACTAGTTTCTTGTAAAAAAATTGCAGCATTTTGGTTTCTTGGAGTTTTCCTCCTATTCTCACCATAGAAATGGCTTTAAAACATGGAAGATGGGAGGTTAATTACTATACATTATTATTCTGAAAGTAGGGCTCAAGAAAATGAAGGCAACCTTTTTATGGTGATGCCCTAGGCAAGAAAAGTGTATTGGCTAGTGGAAATATGGTTGTAACCAACAACATATCACATGCTAGGTGATTGAAAATGTGAAAAAAAAGTATATGAAGTGGTAGGGAATGTTCCTATAGTACTCTTGGTGAAATTTGAGGTGATGATGTGCTCTAGAAAGAAAGTTATGCAAGATTTTGCAAAATCGGGTTCAAAACCCCCTTCTAGCTTTGGTTTTTAGCCTTTTTGTGTTTTGGGTGTTTGATATATGGTGGAGGCCTAAAAATGATGGAATCATCTCTAATTTTTAAAATGGTATTCATACCCCTAACTTTTTTTAGTATTTTTATGTGGTTTTTGTGAGCATCATACATCTCCAAGTGTTAAAACCCTCTTTTCTTGGTTTGTAGCAGCAATACTTTACCATATTAGTGCATTTGGCTCCAAGAAATTTCTTTGGTGGATTGTTTCAATTTGAATCATGAAATTTTGGACATTTTTAGATAGTTGAAAAATTAACTATGCCTTTTTAGGAGTTGTGGCATGCTAAATTTCTTGTTTTAGTATTCTTGAAATGCACTTGCAGCAACACTAATAACAGAGGTTGGAAAAAAAACTAGTAAGAACTTCATTTGGAACTTTTTATTGAGTTGAAAAATTCCAAATAACATATTCTCAAGGTGATGGAATCCTCTCATGCCATGATAATAGTGTGAGGTGTGAAATGACCTTGCTATGATTGTGATTTTAATGTGCTAACAGTAGCAACTAGTTGAAATTTGTTTGAGATATTGATTTTTAGTTATTGTAGAGTTGTTGGTTGATCCAAAATCATACATATCAATGTCATGATGTTGATTAAAGCCTTAAATCTTTAATGCATTTCTAAAATGTCATGTGGGCTTGGTAAGTTGAATGTGTAGTAAAGTCTTGTAATAGCACTTGTTCTCATTTTGCTTTGTAAAGTTGATGTACAAGGGTGAAGGAGGTGGATCTTAGTTGGATTCAAAGTGGAAGAAGCAAGAAGAAAACAACAAGGTATTGAATTTGACCTTTGGAAATACTAAGAAGGAATAGTTGGTGTGAGCAAGCCTTGTAGTACATCACACCCCATACTAAAGAGTCTTCAAGATGCTCTAAGTGCATGTTGAGCTTGATCTTTCGAGGGTCATAACTCAGAGCTAATGGGAGCTATCAATGAAAGATTCAATGCTAGAGGATGGTCATGTTGAGGCTTAAAATAACCTATCTCATTTTTGATAGATCACATACTATTTGGATTCAACACAACGATCTCTCTCAATTCCAAAACTTGCAATGTGCCTCAGTTCATAGGTGTATCACAACATAACTTTGAAACTACTGATCTTGGCATTGAATCATCAACACCAATAGCTTTGGATGGTTGGATGAACCTTAGTGACACTTTTTTTCTGAACATAGAGAGCCTCCATCATTCACAACCACCCTGTACTGAAGAGTCTCCAAGGTGCTTTAAGTGTGTCTCAAGGTCGATCTTCCAAGGGTCATAACTTGGAGCTCGTGGGGGGTATCGATGAAACATTGAATTCTATAGGATAGTCATCCTAAGACCTACAATAACCTATCTCATTTCCAAGGTTCTCTAAGTGTGTTTGGGTGGGTGAACCATAGTGACATCTTAAGGGACTGTAGAGATTATTTCAAATTAAACATATATGATAGCATTTCAAATTAAACAGTGCATCAAAATTTGATAATAATGATTGTTAAAATTTTATTCTCAAATTCTTACATTTGAATTGAATATAAAAAATATGATTAAAATGAATGATATTCTGATGCAGGAAGGTCCCCTTAATACCATAAACTCATAACAGAAACACAGAAACAATAGAAAATGTGAGAACAAAATATGGACTTATTATTTGCACCATAATTGTAGAATCACATAATTCATAAGTACAATATGCTAACCCACATGGGCACCTTTAGTACAATAATTTGCAGGACAAGCTGCAAACTATCACCCAGAGCTATCCTAGACAATGTTCTGACCTTTCTTAAATAGGCAATTTTATGCTGCTTGAGAAGGTTCTAGATGCTCAAACTTAATAACTAGGGCCAAAAAACCCTAATAATACACATAGAGTTGGCCAAATACATCTTTGACAAATTATTTTAGAAAGTTTGGTGGCCCAACTTCTGGAATCCATAACTCATGAACTGTTGCTCTAATTGGCTATTATAACCACTTTTTAGATACACCGACTTCTAATCTATAGGCTTAGAACTATGCTAGTGACCTTCCATAAAGTTTTCCCACCTCATCTAGGTACTCTAAGGCCTCCAATGGTGACCCTAAAGATTTTTCTACAATTTTTTCCACTGAAAATTCACAATAACTTCTTTGATACTAATGCTTGAGCAATGAGATTTTTTATGGTAGGCTTACAACTCTAAAATTAACCTTCCTCTAGAAAATGAGAACATTCCAAGCTCATATGACAAACTTTAAAAAATAGTAAGTTCCCATAAATAGTAACTACCCTGTCTACTAGTCCTTATTAAAATAGAAAACACTGAAATAAAATAGTTGTGGGTGATGCAAGATTTCCCTTGCACCCAGGATGTTCCTACATCAAACACTGGGGGTAATTTGAGAAGTGACCCCATCACATTTTAGGTGTTTAGAGGAAAACAAAGATGGTTAACCTCTTTCTTTGCTATCCATAATGAATCCTCAACTGGTCTCCCTTTCCATTTGACCAAATATTTCTTATAAGTTTTGTTTTTGGTACTTTTTCCAACACAACTATCTAATATCTCCTCAATCTCCTTTGTAGCCAAACTAGCTACTGGAATGCTCCATTTCTCTTCTATAACTTCATCTCCATCAACTCCTTCATAATACTCTATCAAATATGAAATATTAAATAATGGTGAAATATTCAATTCAGTAGGAAACTCTACATCATAAACATTGCCAAAATCATGCCTCTTCACTATCTTGCATAGTCTAAACTTCTTCATCTTCAACTTATTATATGTACCCACTGGAAAATACTCCTTTCTCAAATGAACCATGACTTCATCTCCAATCTAAAATTCCTTATATCTCCTTTTCACATCTGCCTTAGCCTTATGTTGTGTATTCATCTTTATGATGTGTTTCCTCACCTCCTCATGGGTGTTCTTCAAATGTTCAGTAAAATCCTCTGCTTTAGCACTATTTATATCTCCTTTATCTAATTGCCTCAATTCAAAGGCATTTCTTGGACTACTCCCATATACAATCTAGAATGGTGATTTACTAGTACTCACATTAATAGATTATTGTATGTAGATTCTACCTATGGTAAAATCATATCCCATTCTTTTGGTTTATCTCCACCCAAGCATCTCAACAAATTTCCCAAATTGTGATGCATAGCTTTTGTCTATCCATCAGTCTATGGATGATGTAATGAACCAAACTTCAAATTTATCTTCAACTTCTTCCACAACATATGCCAAAAAAATTCAACAAATTTGGTTTCTTGATCTAAAACTATACTCTTTAGTAGAGCATGTAATCTCACCACTTCAATAAAAAACAACTCTGCTACATGAATAGCATCACTAGTCTTCTTGCAAGGAATAAAATGTGTCATCTTTGAAAACCTATCGACCACCACAAAAATAGAATCATGGTCAGGTTGTTTCCTCAATAATCCAAGAACAAAATCCATGCTGATATCCTCCCACAAATTCTCTAGTTTAGGTAATGGTTGATACAACCCTATATTCTACTTCACTCATTTTTCCATCTGACATACTCTACAACTTTGTAAAAAATTCATCACATCTTGCTATAACTATGGCCAGTAGTAATTTTCAGCAACCAAAGCTATGGTTTTATCTCTGCCAAAATGTATAGCCAATCCTCCACTATGCTTCTCCTTGATGAGATTCTCTCTCATTGAACTTCTAGGAAAGCACAACTGGCTTCCTTTGAACAACATATTATCCTTGATCATGAAATTCAACCACTTTGTCTTGTCAAGTGTAATAGGTTTTGTACAAGCCTTCCATGCTTCACCAAAATCAAGATCATCTACATACAATGTACTAAGTTCCTTGAACCTAACCACCTCTATCTGCATTTCTGTCAGCAAAAGTTGTCTTCTACTAAGAGCATCTGCAACTTTGTTAGACTTCCCACTCCTATGTTCCAAAAAAAATGTATAACTTTGCAAAAACTTAACCCACTTGAAATGCCTTTGGTTCAATTTTCCTTGACTATTCAAATATTGTAAAGCTTGATGATCAATATACAAAACAAACTCCTTAGGAAGAAGATAGTGTCTTCACTTCTTCAATGCTTGAACTATAGCATAAAATTCTTGACCATAAACATAATATTTTCTTTTTGCATCATTCAACTTCTCACTGAAATAAGAAACAAGTCTACCTTCCTAGCTCAAAATAGCTCCTATTGTAGTACCATTAGCATCACAATTGACTTAAAACACCTTGTTAAAATTAGGAAGTGCTAAAACAGGTTGCTCAATAAATTTTTGTTTCAATAGATTAAAACTCTTATCTACTCCTACAATCCACTTAAAATCTTTCCTATCCCCTATCATTGTTTTAGTCAAGGGTCCACAAATACTGCTAAAACTTCTTATGAACTTTCTATAAAATGTAGCCAGTCCATGAAAAGATCTTACCTCCATCGCACTCCATGGAGTAGGCCATTCAAGGATAGCCTTCACTTTCTCTGGGTCCATTTTTAGACCTTCTTCTAAGACTATGAATCCTAGGTACACCAACTCTTTCTTTACAAAATTGCACTTCTTCAGGTTTATTAGCAACTTTTCTTCCCTCAACTTATCAAACACATTGTGAATATGAATCAAATGCTCCTCTAATGTCTTACTAAAGATCAATATATCATCTAGGTAAATAATGACAAACTTACCAAGAAAATCCTTTAGTACCTCATTCATGAGCCTCATGAGGGTGCTTGTTGCATTGGTTAGCCCAAAAGGCATGACTAACCACTCATATAGTCCCTCCCTTTTCTTGAATGTTCTCTTCCACTCGTCACCTTCTTTGATATGAATATGATTGTACCCACTCTTTAGATCTACCTTTGTGAAATACTTAGCTCCACTTAAATAATCCATAATATCATCCATCCTTGGTAATGAAAATTTATACTTTATTGTGATCTTGTTGATAGCATGAGAATCTGTGCACATCCTCCATTTCCCATTCTTCTTTGGTGCTAATACTATTGGTACAACACATGGACATAGACTCTCTCAAATCAACCCCTTCTGCAGCAACTCATGAACTTGTCTGTTCAACTCTTCACTTTTGGTTGGTGTCATTTTGTGTGCTACCTTGTTTGGAAAACTAGCTCCTACAACCAAATCCATCTGGTGATTGATCTTCCTCATTGGGGGAAATCCTTTAGGTATATTATCTGATACTATATCAGAAAACTCTCTCAACATATCTGCAACTTCTGCAGGTACCTCCTCTACTTATTCTTTACTATCTTTAGGAATTATAGAAAAACACATATGCTCATGCTTCATACCTTTAAGAAACTCTTTTCTATCAGCAAAACATATTCTAGTAGTGCTACATACATTTTCTTCTTTATCCTTCAAAGGCTTCAACTTATGTTTCACTCCATCCTTAGTTAGAGTGTAGGTATTTGTTTTTCCATCATGTACAACATGCCTATCAAATTTCCATGGCCTACCTAAAAACATGTGACATATATCCATAGGTATGATATCACATAGTACCTCATCCTGGTAGCTTCCAATCTTGAACTTCACTAAGCACTACTCATTGACCATGACCTTGTGATCATCTTGCATCCAAGAAATATAGTATGGGTGCAGGTATTTCTACCTCTTTAGCTTCAACTTCTGACCATCATTTCTAACACCAAATTTTTAATACCTCCACCATTAATGATCACATCACAACACTTATCTTCACATCTGCACCTTGTGTGAAACAAGCTCCTTCTTTGCTCAGGTTCATTCTCACCACTCAACAGGACTCTTTAGTTAACTAGGACTTCTCCTCTTTCAACATCTTTAGAATGTGAGGATCTAATATCTTCATCAACATGTGCAACTCCCACTTGACTTTTTGTTCTCTGATCTATCCTTCCTTGGAATTGGGTACATTCAAATGCTCTATGCCCTTCTTCACTGCAGTGAAAGCATTTTCCATGGAAGCCTTCTCTTCTAGATCCTTGTCCTCTACCTCTTCCTCTCTAATCTCTATTATTTTGATCATGGAAATGATTGAATTTTTTTCCCCTCTGGTTCTGACTGCTACTTTCAGCCTCATCTTTGTTCTTTTGATCATGATTATGATCACCATAAGATTGTCCTCTAGATCTTCCACTATGACCTCTTCCACTGTTCTTATTGTCAAACTTCTTGCTTAATTTCTCCTCAACTCTTAGGAAAAACTAGTATGCCTCCTTAATATTGCTCATTTGAACAAGACTTAGCTCATCCTAAATGTTGGGCCTTAACCTATTAAGATAATGAGCGACTTTTTCCTTATCAACTTCTACATGGCCAGTTCTAATGAGAACTCAGTAGAACTCTTCGGTATACTCTTGAATAGATTTTCTTGCTTGCTTCAACCCTTGCATCTTCTTCAATAGATCAAGCTCATAATCCATAGGAATGAATTGTCACTTTAGTTTATTTTTCATCCAATCCCATCTAGTGATTTCGTCCTTTCCCTTTCTATTTTTCTCCAATTGAACCTCCTGCCACCAAATCTTTGCATTTCGCTTTAGTTTTGCCTTCACAAACTTGACCCTATCAGGATCATCAATATCTTCATACTCAAAGTACTCCTCTTGTTCATTGATCTAATCAATTAGCTTCTCTGGGTTAAGATTTTCCAAAAATGTGGGAACCTCAAACTTAGGTCTTTTTACAATCTTGGAGATGACCCTAAAAATCCTCTCTTCCTCTAGATTTAGAATTATCTTTGCTTTGGCATTTTCTTCTACTTCATCCTCATCTTCACTTTCATCTCTTATGGGAAGATTTATTCGTCTATGCATTTGTTTTTCCAATGTTTGCATTTGTCTTTGGAGGGCTTGAAAACCCTTAGGTGTGACACCTACAACTCTTCCACCATGCTCTCTTTGTGGAGGCATTTTTGTGCTTCCACTGAAACCCTAGTGCAAATTACCTCACAATCGGTAATCTATTTATACACTTAGCCCAAACCACGGTCCTATTGTGAACTGCCTCACAGTTGGCGATCTATCAACACACTCAAGAACTCTAGCTTTGATACCACTTGATGGAGGGAGCTCCCCTTAATACCATAAACTCATAACAAAAACATAGAAATAATAGAAAATGCGAGAAAAAAATATGGACTTCTTATTTTCACCAAAAATATAGAATTACAAAATTTATAAGTACAATATGCTAATTGACATGGGTGCTTTCAGTACAATAGTTCGCAACATAAGCTGCAAACTATCACCCAGAGCTATCATAGACAATGTTCGGGCCTTTATGAAATAAGTAATTTTATGCCACCCGGGAAGCTTCTAGATGCTCAAACTTAATACCTAGGGCCAATAGACCCTAACAATACACATAAAGTTAGCCAAATACATCTTTGACATTTTATTTTAGAAATTTCAGTAGCCCAACTTTTGAAGGCCATAACTCATGAATCATTGCTCTGATTGGCTATTATAACCACTTTCCTAAAATGCCAGCTCCTAATCTATAGGCTTGGAACTGCACTAGTGCCCTTCCATCAAGTTTTCAAACCTCATCTGGGCACTCTAAGG
Organism: Cupressus sempervirens; assembly: GCA_028749045.1. Lineage (NCBI taxonomy): Eukaryota > Viridiplantae > Streptophyta > Pinopsida > Cupressales > Cupressaceae > Cupressus > Cupressus sempervirens. Next base: position 795,133,643 of record CM053791.1, read on the forward strand.
CTTCCAATGGTGAGCCTAAAGATTTTTTTGCAAAATTTTCCACTAAAAATCTGCAATAACTTCTCTGAGACTAATGCTTGAGCAATGAGATTGTTATGGTAGGGTTATAACTCTAAAATGAACCTTCCTATAGAAAATGAGAACATTTTGAGCTTATATGAAAAACTTACTAGAATTAGTAAGTAAGTTCCCATAAATAGTAACCACCCTGTCTACTTGTCCTTTATTAAAATAGAAAATACTAAAAATAAAATATTTTTTGGGTGATGCAAGATTGCCCTTGCACCCAGGATGCTCCTACATCATATTTCATAAACATAAACAATACACATGATCCACGATAAATTGAACAATACTATACTAAATTAATATGTATATCATTGTGCACATAAATGACAAAAATATATCAAATACATGTATCCATAGACAAATTATGCAAATATATATTAATATACACAGATCCATATACAAAATGTGGCTAATCATGCCATCAGAATGTGTATCATATCAATGTTTCTATATACAATGTGGCATATGTCATCTCAAAATGTCTCATGATGCATCTTATGACAACTATACTATCCTAAGCTACTGGTGGATGATCAAAATGTAGCTTCTTCGCTGCACTAGGTGAATTAGATGCCTCCTACATAAACAAAAAAGGAAAACCCAAAGTTAGAATACTAAATTTATATGATTCTATGTATCTAACCTTGAGTTATTCAAATGCATAATGATCTTTTTTTAATGAGGATTTATAGCATTAAAATTTCATCATAAATACCTCTCTCATCAACCTCTTACGCTAGTTAGGAGTCCTCTCATATGTCCTCAGCAATGATTGAACCTCATTGATTGTGGCTTGTGTATGTTCAAGTATGTTTGTTAGATGAATCTACAACTTAAACTATAACATTATAATTCATAGCATGCTAAATTTATAACATATAATCAAGAATTCAAACTATAACTTACCTGTGTTGACTCCTCCTCTGGATAATGGCTGTATCAACAAAGATACAAAACTTTAGCATCCAACCTCCTATGCACTAGGTGTTTCCTATGAGATACAAAATACTAGTTGTTAATATCATGGAAATCAGTTTTGAATTTATTTATGAAAATAAGAAAAATAAAAATAAATGATACTTATACATATGATGGGGCTCTCACTATGAATGGAAATGCCAGAGGGTCTATGACGTGGAATCTTCCTAGACTCATCACCATTAGCCACACCTTATACAATAAAGAATTTAATTAAATTTTATTATCACAAACATTTTATAAGAATGCATCGATATTTAATCACTTTAAAAGCACCTAATTACCTTTCCCTTGTCAATGGGTTGTACCTCATCCTTTGCACTTTTCCCCCCACTAACAGGTGATACCTACAAGAGAAAAGAAAGATTAGAAACCATATATGCTCCAATATCAAATAGAAAAAACAATGAGAACACTACATAATCTACCGTAGATGTCTTAAGGCCAAATGAAATAGTTGAGAGTGTGACATTATCAACTTGTCTGAGCTCCTCCTTAGTCATCAACTAAACATGAATGAAGATCACATACATGTATAAGTTGGTATGGTTTAAAAATTAAAATTTCTCTATTATAAATATTAACTTTAAATTGTATATGTCATAACAAAAAAATGTATACATATACCAACATAGAAGGACTCCATGCCGCTGCATGTGCCTCCTCTCTCATGTCAAGGTGTGTAGCCTTTGTACATGCATTGGTGTATCCTCCTCAATAAAAATTAATACTCAGAAAGATCACCTATGGAACCCATACAAATATTCTTGCATGTTATACAAGTATAGGGTACACAAACATGTGATGAGCTTGCCAATGATGAACTCGTGCTAGCATCATCAACATAGGAGAGGCAACACTGACCTAGCCTGGGATATCAATAGGCTACTCAATCTATGGATGGCTCTAATAGTCTGAGAGCTAGCATCTGCAATGATATTAGGATGTTGCACTCGAGGAGGGGAAAGACATCAGTAGGGGGGACAAAAGTGCTAGCTTTCTTCTACTAGGCAAAGGGTCTATCTTGAGGAGCTCCTCCTCCTACACCCATCTTGGGCTTCATGCTCCAATAGTTCACCTTGAGGCCCAACACAAATTCGGCATACAATTTTTTAATGAAATAAAATGGCATCTCTAAATTGTTGTGTGGAGGGATGTCAAAAAATATCCACCAATGATTCCAAAAGTTTGCACCCATAGCCTCATTTGTGCACCATTTAATTGCTAGTTTGGCCTTTGTGCATTCTACTTGTTTAATGGTTTTTGGGTCTGTAAAAAAGCTAACCATATCATCTTTAGTTATATTTAGGGCTGCAATCTCATCATAGTCCAACCCATCATCAAAGATGGCATGCATTTGGTCACGCCAGTGAAGAGTAGCATTTTGTTCATTGGTAAGTGTTTCAATATTATCGACTATGGTGTTTAATGTGGATAACATGGGAGCCAATGCAAGTATAGCATTATATGTGGTTCACAAAACCCTCAATTAAACGAGATCTTCAAATATCAAATCTTCAATTTGAGAAGGGTTTTGAGGGGGTAGGGGATCATTTGGTGGATGGTTTTGAGGGAGCAATAGATTGTTTGGTGGAGAGTTACTAGGAACATTTTTTCTTGCCTCAATATCATCATTTAGGTCAGCCATACCTATTAATTAGAAAAACATAAATTCTATAAAAAAAACCTAAATTTCAACAATTTCTATTAAAAAAAAACCTAATTTTTAACAAATTCAATTAAAAATAACTAATTAATAATAATATTCATTCAAAACATTTTTTTATTATAAAAATTACCCTTATCATATACCCGTTTCGAAATCTGATACCCGAATAGAGGTCAACACTCAAACAACAAAAAATGCAATGTTAAAAGAGCACTCAGGTTTCTTTTTAATCAATGTTATAGATTTCGGGTATCTGATTTCATATCAGATACCCAATATAGTATCGGGTATCCAATATGAAATTGGATACCCAAAAAGGATTGGTCCTAACTTTTTAGCTTTGGTATCAGGATGGGTGGAAAAAATGTCAGAGCAGATTTTGAAACACTTTTAGACATTTTCAAACTCTATTTTTTTCACATCGCCACTTTTTGGCACACCATGATCTTGCACATACCCATATATGAGATATTTTTCCTACTTTATAAGAAACAATTATATAACAACTCTCTTATCTTTGTGAGTTATTTTAACAACTAATTTTTTTTTTTTTTTATAGTTTGATATTAGTTTGTTTCCTAACAACTTAACACTAGTTTAAGTAACTATAATTTAAATTATATCCACATGAACACTAATTTATATCACCCCCCTTAATGTAAACATGGGGTCAAAGTACATCCCATACTAGATGACCACTCATAGTAGCTTACGATACACTATAAGACAAGAGTAAGGACAAACACTTCTACTCTTATCAAGCAGTAGTGGAACTATCCTAACTATGCTTAGAACAAACACACACACACACACACACACACACACACACACACACACACACACACACACATAGATACATATGTATACTAACTTAAATAATTATAATTTAAATTATATCCATGCAACACTAATTTATGTCATCACCCTTAATGTGAACATGGGGTGAGAGTACATCCCATAAGTTAGATGACCACTCATAGTGGCTTACAAACACTATATGACAAGAGTAAGGCCAAACACTTCTAATGTTATCAACAAGTAGTAAAACTAGCCTAACTATGCTTAGTGTTTGGCCAAGGATAGGGACTAACATCTGTCCATGGAACCAAGAATAGGAACTAACACATCTATCTAAGCCCTCACACCAATTTTGGATAGGTATATACACATCTATCCAATATTAATTATGAGTAAGGACATACACATTTGTTCACAATAACTATGTTGGGGACAAACACATCTAATCAAAAATTACCAACTCCTATCATAGGAGACAAACACTTCTAATCACTTAAACCATCATGTGAATGAGGACACACACATCCATTCACAAACAACCAAGAAATGTGATTTGGGACATACACATCCAACCATAATAAAAAAAAACTTTGAGAGCTAAATTGTGATTGTTTTGTATTGAGTCATCATTGTAGATTGACCTACCACTTTGATCACATATTAGATTAGAAGGATGCCTCTACCACCTAAAAACCAATCTAGGACTTCATTTTTTTGGGTACAAAATGGAAATGGAGCATTGGTTATTAATCCACATCTCCCAATTCACATACTAAAAAAATAGAAAATAGAATGTCACTAGAGTTTATAAGTGGCCTTGTCATTGGTTATCAACCAAAAAAAAACATTAATTGTCCTTCTTCCTCCAATAAATTTTCTACTTAGCAAATTTGAATTTAAAACTAAATTTTATCAAATTTTGAGAAAATAAAAAATTCTTCCTATAAAATAAATGTCACATACAAGTGATAATGCACAAAATTGTTGAAATTTTTTACATTCACATTTAAACTAACAATAATAACTAGAGAATAACATACTAAAATTTAACTATACGCTCAAACTACAAATAATTCTAATTTGATCAAATCCATTGAGGAGAGCCTTCAAAAAGAAAATAAATCCCTAGGTCAATATAATTCCTTAAATTATGAGCCAAGTTAACTCAAAACCATGACGGGCTAATCAAATACCATCACCTAGATATTATAGCTACAATGATAATGGCTTTGTCGAAACTTGGATCACTAAGTCCACAATGCAAGATCTTGTTCACATTTCGATCGCAAACATGGTGTGTATGTAAGAAACCCATAAGAACCAGACTTTAGCTGCTCAATTTAGTTATAATAAAAAAATCCAAAACCAAATGCATCATCAAGCAAGTGTAAAAAATAGATAATCTCTAGATAATTTCCATTGTTTCTCATTTGCTTTACTAGCTATGCTTTCAAAATTTTGAAGTACACGATGTCCATAATTTTGAAGTACACCAAGAGTCATAGTTCCTGCCTTTGTGGTGGGTTTTGGGGTAAGAGTTAAGTTATAGATTTAATTGTGAACTCAAATAAAACATTAATTTTTCCAAAGAAGAGGTCTTTTTTAAGTTCGTTAGAAAATTTGCCATCAACTAGACATCAACTAAGCTCATTTTGTGGTGAAGTATGAAAATTGGTAGACCTAATTTTTTTAGTCTATTTTTTTGTTGGTTTTTTATAGGATTTTTGATTGGTTTGTTTTCCTATATGAATTGTATCTATTGGAAAAAAGGTATATTGATATTACAAAGTTAAAAATTATTGTCAATGTTTGTTCAATTATTTTCTATTTGTTAATTTAATTATGTAAAACAATGATGTGAAGTAATTGAATATGATTGGATAGAGGTCAATATAATGCTAAAGTAATTTAATTATTAGTCCCTACCTTTAAAAAGGTAGAGACTAATGTTTTCACATGAAATATAAACATTAATCATCGATTCAAATTTTAGAAAACAATCTCATATCCTATGGTCGCTAGTATTTGATATGTACAGTTTTGACGTTTATTTGATTTTTTGATTTTTCCTATTAGTTAGCTACATTTTCCTAGTGATTTAATTAGTTTTTCTATATTAAAAATTTAAATAGGAGTGGCCACCACAATTGGAGTGCAAAACAGCTATCAAGGTTTTAAGAAGGACAAGTTTACACACTTCAATATTTAGTGTGTTCATAATGACTGTTAAATGTTGCATTAAATCATTAGTCTGGCTTCGTTGAAATCCTGCAAAAATGGATTCATTAAATATAATCAACCCAAGGTTTAACCATTACCTTGTTTCATGTAAGCAATACTATTTTTTTCCTGCAATCTAAGCTGGGCTTTTGGTTTTCATCTTGTTAGAGGATTTCGTAGTAGGTCTTGTGTGGTTGAATTGAATTTGAATTTTCAAGTATTATTCAAATTTTTTCAAGGCATTTTGTTAAACAATTTTAGGGTTCTATCAACCAACCCATTTTTAGCAAACCCTATGATCATTGTTGTCTAGGAATATACATCATTTTGCAGCATTTCTTGAAAGAGACTAAAAGCCTCATTAACATACCCATTGTGTGCAAATCCAGCTATTAGCAATTTTTAGGTTTCTACTTTTTGGGGTTTTTTGAACTTATTTTTTCACTCTATAGTTTCAAATTTCTTGAGCTTATTTTCTAAGTTGTAATTGTTCTATTTGAGACTGAAGAAAAAGAATTGTACCCAGCAGTATGTTGAGGATTTTTTGGTTGCTCCGCTAATTGAAGGTCTTGGCTTTTTAATATGGTTTTACTAAAAGAGATTATAGGGCAAGTATTATTCTTTTCATTTTCTTTCCTTACAGAATGACTAAGACTGGTGTGATTTTGTTTCTTGAGGAAATGGTTGTGCCCAAGAATGATGATATTGAAATTGATGAGGGCCTTAAAGCCATTGCATCATTTCCAAATTAACCCAAATACTCTCATTCTAAGGGCTTTCTTTTTTCATTTTTCATTTTTGCTTTGAGTGATTAATCTTAGCATTTGATTTCTGTAGGCTTTTCATGGGGAACAACTTCAAAGTGTCATGGGAACCATTCACATAACTTTTTCAGTAACATATATTAGATGACCAAAATGTCTTTATACTGACTAAAGAAGTTGTAGGGAGGATATGTTTGATTTATCTCATTTTACACATTTTTAAGTTTATTTTCCTTTTATATAGTTCTAGGGAGATTATGTTTGATTCGTCTCATTTTACACAGTTTTGATACAATTTTTAATATATTTCCCTAAAAATTTTTCCCTTCTCTCATAGGACTACTGGTAACAAAGAAAATTTGGAAGTCACTTGTTATGGTTGTTTTTATCTGTAAAATGTCAGCTTTGTGTTTTACTCATAGAGCTTCTGGTTGTCAAATGTCATTAGTTTCAACCAACTCCAGCTTTATTTTAAAGGAAGCCACCTCCATGGGGATTTCAACCTTAGTTTTTTCCTTTATCCCATAATGCCTGCAAAAAAGCCACATTATTTACTATTATCAATTCTTATCACTAACTTTTGCAAAATCAAAAACTTTTTGGCCTTGACTTATAATTGCATAAATGACATTCATCTTACTTCTAGAACTTGTTGCTCAACTGTCCTTCCTTCTGTTGTAGCTCAACCTCCCATGAATGCTAAATAATGCATGATCATTTTTGTGGTTTCTGTTTTACCAGCACTACTTTCTTGGTCCTGTATTTGGAAACATTTAAAGCCAAATTAAAAGTCAACCATATGTTTAGTTTAAAAAATTAAGTTATAGAACTACCATAAAGGATTAGTGGCCTCGCCTATAAGCAACATCTACCACTACAAATACATAAGCATTTAACTCTCGAAATGTAGTGGTGGCCTCTAGAGGAACCTTGCCACAATTGAGATTTGTGGCTGGAAATCTATGTATGAATTATAGTCTCCTCACAAATCAATTCCACACAACTTGCTACTTAAAGACCATAGTGAAAGCACTCAAACAAATTTGTGACACAACACATTAAAAAAATCTCCCATATTTATAGCACAATTAGCTCCCTATTTAAAGATGGATGTGAGAACCAGCACCATTTCTTCTTCTTGGGACATTTACTATTGAAGGCCATAAGGAAGACCAGGTGATGTCACTTTTGTGGAAGACAAGGCTTTCGATCTGTTTAGCTTCATGGGTGCATTCTCAACACAAACAACAATACTGAACTCTTTCTGTCAAGCCAAAGAATTGGTGTATTCAATTACCCTACACTGACACTAGGCTTCTATGATTTATGTCAAGCCCTCCTGCAGTTTTCCCATCCCACCCATGAAACAATGGAAGTGGTATAAATAGCAGTCATCGAACTACCCACCCTTGAATGTCTCCACAAAGAATTTAAGCAGCCACCATCAAAGATTTTCTCACTGCTTTCTGCCTCTGCCATTTTCAAATTTGTTGTGGGAGTCAAAATGTAGAGGTGTTCAGTATTCAGGCACGTGTGGGCCTGTATCGGGTACCTAAAAGTTAATGGTGGCCTTCGCTGGTTGGTAGCTCGCAGGCTTCATGCCTCGTTGGGCTGCCTTGCAGGTCTGAACCCTCCATCAAAAAAAAAAAAAAATGTAGAGGTGTTAGAAAAAGAAATTAAAATTACTACCATATCACAATGCTTGGCCCATTTTTTGATCATCCTCCTACTAACACCTTGTACATTGGGAAGAAATGATTATTTGGTGTTTTGTCATAATGTCTGGTAGCTGAAAAATTGTTCAAATGTATGAAATTTTTTGTGCCACCTATTTTGGAATTGTGTGTTAACCATAAAAGACATAATGCACGTCATTCATGCCAGAATGATAAAAGGTTAATAATCCTTGTAAAATAAATATTACAAACTAATTATATAAAATTAAAATATCTATAGCTATATATTTTTAGTGTTATTGCCTATGAATTTAGACTTATGAATAAAGTAATGTGTGTGATTTAATAATTTTTCTATTTTAGTAGTATATATTTTAGGAGATTTTAAAAGTGTGGCATTTCTTTATCCAATACTATATCTACTTTTGAAAACTATATTTGAGATGATGGGTTTATTTGTTTGGAAATGGTCTCCTCTATAGTTTCTAATATGATATAGAGTTTTTAATAAAATATTTATTTAATGCTTAAAGTTTCTATTAGCATTCATCTAAAAATGTGATTTTAAAGTTATTTTTAGATTAGGATATATAGATGACTTTGATGGGCTAATCAAATTCATTTGGCACACAAACACTGCTATTATTATTAATAATAATATATTCAAACAAGTTATAATAGCAATTATTATAATGAATATTAATGTCTGCATTGTGCAACTGTAAAATCCGTCTTCTAAATTTCCATATTATTTGTTTTCTTTTGTTAAAATTTTAAATTTCATTGTGAGGAGGGTGATTTTGAAGTTGGATGGTAAACGAGTTATTCAATTGTCTACTCTTTGTTAAAGTCACAGTGTAGTAGTGGTCCACTACTTTTCTTCAGCTATCTTTGTAGCTTTTATTTTGTAATAGTTTTAGTTGCTTTGTTCAATGTTAAAAAATTGCTCCATATTTGGTATTTGATAAATTGCAAGGCATATTGATGTATAAAAAATTTTTGGTCTCCACGTTTCAAATATATATAACCTATTCTTTTGCATATTTTTAATTAGAAATAATTAACAATTTTCTATTTAAATATTAGTTAACTTAATACTTTAAATATATGCTATTAATTTTTCAAATTATTATTTAGATTTCAATTAATTTTATATTTAATTTATTCTTTTTAAATTTTAATTGTATTTTCTTTAGAAAATTATTTCAACTAAATTCTACCAAATATTAGTAAAATCAATAGTTTGATTACTTTAAAACCTAAAGTAAAATCGATAGTTTGATTACTTTAAAACCTAAAATATAATATTGGCATTAGAGGTTTTCTAGTAATGATTTAATATTTAAGATGAGTATATTATGCTTGTTTAAATTATTATGATTATTTTTTGTGACTATAGTTATACAATAGAATTAAATATGTATTAAATATTTTAAAGTTATATAGTCTCTCTTTAGACATGAGTCCATTTTAAGCATTCACTCTATCTCCTTCACCTTCTTAGAACTCCATAATTCTCTTTGCCCCTCTATCTCCATCCCCACACACATTATTATGTGTAATTGGATAAAATTTCTAGATTTGACAGTCCAATATTTTGTTTACTACTTCATACTTACCTGCTTCTATTATGGCTTCTTAGTCAGTGTCATGTAAAATTCTTTTCAAATTATCATTTAAACAACTAATTATGATACTAATTTTTTTTAAACCAATACTATGAAATAATCTAAATAATGCAATTGGAAACACAATCCAAAATCAATTTACTAGTTTCAATGTTTTCAAGTGTAACTTTAACTTTGTCCTCATTTTACACAAACCATTCTTTCATCTAACCATATTAAAGAAGTCACTGCATGCAAGCAACCGTAGGCAGAATGCTTCCCAAGGCAAAGTGATTTAGCTTGATGCTTGTTTCTTGCATTTGGTGAAATAGAGAAAATGCTTCCTTGTAAGCTCCATGCCTTGAATAAGCAGCAATCATGACAGTCCATGAACAAACATTTCATTCAGGCATTCTGTCAAACACTTTGTGAGCATCCACCACCTTCTCACACTTGACATACGCGTTGGAAAGTGTGTTGTAGAGAAGAGTATCTGGGATGAACCCCATTTTATTGATGTGGGCATGGATTAATTTGGCTTGATGCAAGGCGTTACTGTGAATACAAGTGCACAAAAGGGAAATATATGTACATGAGTCCATTGCTATTAATTCAAATATTTTACATATTTGCTTTGTTTTTTTCTATTCTTACCTATTTTAATAAAAAAATAAACAATTTATTATCTCAATTTTAGATTAAGAAAGAAAACATGGTAAAAAAAATTAATTTTTGATTTATTATTAAAATTTTCATATAATTAAGTTATTTAATTTTTTTATTTAAATTTCAAATTTGTAAAATAGTATTGAATTATAAACAATATATTTATTTTTTATCTATATATTTAGATATTTAAATATATGTTCTAATATACTTATTATAAAATATCAGATACAATCTAGAAAAATAATTATCTAATTTGAATACATAAGAAAATTAAATTATTAAAAAATTCATATTATTGTCTTAATATTAGTTAACTAAATATGAAGAATTATTTTGGAAATAAATTATATATCTTAAAAAATAACAAAATTGTACATTATATGTTATAATTATTATTAAAATAAGTTAAAATAAAAAAATTTAATACATGATTAGTTTAATGACGATAGAGCAAAAATACCCTACCATACTATGAGATTTGGAGTGAGTAACTAGCTCGATTCATGTCATATGGTTGTCATCTTGATATTTTTGACTAGTAGGTTTTGACATAAACAATATAACATGCTAACAACAACAACTTCTACTATAACCCCAAAAGGCAAGGACTCTAGCTCTCAAAGAGCTCTTGTTTACTATGGTTATTTGAAGAATTGAATTTTTTTAATTGAATGAATGCATTACCAAGAGAAATTTTTTTTAAAAATTGTATGTTAGAAAAGGTATTTAATGCAAATTAAAGAAATCAAATCTAGAGGCAAAATATAATACTGAAATAATTTCAAATTGTTTGAAGAAAGAGGATGTTAATCAACATAATTTCTTTAAGCATATTGTATTCTTAAAATAATTAACAAAAATAACTTTTTAAACTCTTCCAATAAAAGTTTAATATTAGATTTGTTTGTGTAGTTTTCTTCAAGAAAGTTCACTAAAAATAAATCTAACATGTTTTGTATAATTATTATTTTATTTATAGAGAACTTTGACATCTCAAATTGAATAATTAGATTGAATTAAAAATAACTAAAATAGATTTAAAATGGTAAGCTTCAAATTGTAGCTATAACGAAGAAAAAGTAGTCATATTAGAAGTAAATAAATTAAAGATGGATTTTTTTTTAAAAAAATTGTTTATTTATAATTAATAATTAAACTAATTTAAAATAAACAACTAAGCTATTTTGTATGTGCAACATCATCTGATAGAACAAATTTGAAAGATGATAATTTTTATGCTTCTAAATTGCTAGAATTTTTCCATATGTTTCTTAGTAATGGTCAAAGCTAAATTCTTTTCCAATGCACCAAATAATGTGCCACACATCCTCTTATTTCAATATTTTATATTTTTTCATGCTTGATATTTGATTCATACAGGTGAATTACCTTTACGTTGACCATGAGGATGATCAACAAGAAGAAAAGAGGAATGAGAAGATCTCAGAAACAAAATAAGTGTCATTAAAAGGAACAAAAAATGAGTAGAAGGATTGCAAAATATGTGAGGGTGAGTGGGATAGCATTTAGAGCTCCTTGAATGTATACAAAAAAAGAGTTTGCAAAATGGAGAAAGCCTTCTATGAGCCTTCTAATATTATTGATGAAATCATGGAGAGATCTAGGATTGGTACAATGATTGAATAGTCTTTGATCAAGAAATAATGTCGAGGATCAATAGGCCAACTTCTAAAGAAGGTAAGTTTTTTAGGATGCACTAACAATTTTTGCATTGAAATATATTCATTGCTTCAAAAATCATGCATTTTGTGATATTTATAACATTTAATTTGCATTATATCTTTGTACTTTATTTTAAAATTTGATGAAGTTTGTGCGCAAGAATTCTCTAATCACTATTGGTTTCCTCTCTAGATTAGAAGGCATAATAAAGAATTTGGTTCGGCTACTGATCACATCTATTTGATTTTGCAATCTGAGTTATTTTTGGTTTTACATTTTTTTTTTTTTTTAATGTTTTTAGGAGGTCAATTTAGAGTTTTGACAAAGTGAGCAGGATTTATTTGTGAAATGTTCTATTAGACCTTTTAGCTCACTACTTAGCTTTCATTTTCATTTTCTCTATTTTTTTACTTTGTATTTGGAAACATGACATTGTGTTGGAGCATTCTTACAAGGGTTTATCTAAGTGAAGATAATAAATGCTTTTGAAGAAAATTTATTGCCAACTTGTAGGAAATAACTATTTAGCTAGTACAATGCACCAAGACATTCATTCTGCCATATAGGGCCTGGATAGTCATTTCTAGTGGTGCTGGTACATAATCTGCTTGACTAATTTTTTATTCAATCAATATTGTTAGAATTTATCAGTCCAAGTATGCTAGTAAGTAGGCTAATTATCTAGAAAAAAAGTGTAGTAACTACTCAAATTTATACTATTGCTCCAGAGTCTACAGCGCATCAAACTATAATCATTTAGAAATACTCTAGTTTTTTATACTATACACATTGACCTATGCTTGAATGTTTATTATGTATATTTGTTAAGCTACAAAGCTAGAGTCTCTACAAGGATGCTCACAACAAAAGTAAATTTTCATAAACAATGATGTTAAAGAAAATAGCTAATATAAAAAACAATTGATAAAAAGAGTAGTAAACCTAAATAAATCTTGAAACATTTTTCGGAAATATTGGAAAAGAAATGAAGTATCCATAAGCTCACAAATTTATATTTTGGGGCTTCAACTTCATTTTAAATCTTGCCTGCAACATAACCTTTCTATGCTAGCCTGCAACATAACATTTCTATGCATAATTATGGGTACCCAACTTCTCATAAAATAGAACCAACTGATCTAGGGATCTGGTCAAGTAGAACATTTTGGAGCATGATTCAATTCTAAAATTTTTTATATAACCATATTACTATAATACTCTACTAAAATTTTGCTACTTTTAAGTTTACAACTACACAATTTCAACAATTATAGTAATCAGCTTCTTAGTGGTTAGTAAAAAGTCCTCTTTCCACACACCATTAGCAATACTTCTATGCAAACATAGACACATTTTTTAGCAGCTTTAACCATGTTGCTAATAATACTAAAATGAAATTTCCGCTGGTCTTTTCCAAGAAATGAAGTTTAGTGATACACATTTGGTTGACTTTAAGCCAATAAATAAACCAAGAAGCCCTACAAGCTCATAGAGAATTAGTTGTTGAATATGTGAGAAATATTATAAACTTAAATTACAACTCACAACCCTAAATCTAAAATCTTTACTCGGCACTTGAAAAAGTGCTCGACACATGAAGGTGTCGAGTGCCAGTTATGCTCGGCACTTGCTTGGCACATGAAGGTGCCGAGTGATAGATTGCTCGACACTTGATGGTGCCGAGTGACAGGCAACAGGTGCCGAGTAAACTCGACACACAAAAGAGAAAGCTCAACACCAATGGATGCCGAGTGAGCTCGGCTCACAAAGAAAATGCTCGGCACTTGAAGAGCTCAGCACACACAAATGCAGTAGGTGCCAAGTGTTCTGTTTCAACTGAAATATTATAACTTAGAGAAATTCAACGTGAATGCTTTCACCATTAAAACCAGAAACTCAAAGCTTTAACCTTTCAAACAAACTTGTCAAATGCAATGAATAGAAGAGGAAGAACAATAGATTCAAGTATGCCTGCTTGCTTTTCTATTCAACTAAGATTTAAACTATTACAAAATCTGAGAGCATTCGGCTTCAACCAGAAAACCCTAAAGCAACCCTAAACTGGTAAAACTTCAAACTTCAATAAACTTTAAACTTGCAGCTCTAATGACTACATACAAAGGTGCCTGGAGCAATCACTGCTTCAACAGAACAAAACAAAACAACAACCAACTCACAGAATGAATAGAGGAGTCACGTGCAACTGGAGACATTGAACATACTTCCTTCTGTCTCTGCAATAAGTGGATCTGTTGACCACTTTCTTCTTCTTTCTTTTCTCTGCTCTGATGAACTGAAACTCTGAATAATCTGACTGCATGAATGAATGAATAAACATTCCTTTTGTCACATTTCATTTTTCACCTCTTTTCAGAATTTGAAAACCTCACCCACCGTATTTATGTTTTCTATCTGTTCTGCTGGTCGTCAGGTGGTAGGTGGGCGTTTGGCTCCAGGGGCAAATGTCAACTGCTGTATTAAATATTCCAACAGAATAGGATTGATGATGAAATTGAATAGACCAGTTCATCTGAGGCATGAGAATGTGATTTCATTTAGTTAAAAAAATGTTCTTAGGAACTTCTTATTCTGGCATATGCAATGAACTTGACCAATTATGTGCAAATCAGAAGTTTGAGTTTGATGGTGTCTGTTTTGTGCGTTGAATACACACCATCACATTGTATAGAGAAAAATCTCAAAGTTCCAAACTATTAACAAACTAAGGCCAAAAAAGTATACTTGGGGGAAAAGGAAGAGAAGCTTACGCCATGGGGGATTGGAATCTATGCAGTAATTGAGGCCTTGCAGCTATTCCAATGGTGGATGCTTGATCTCCTCAAGCTTGGGCACACACATCATGTCTTTATCCTTGCTTTTAGACAAATCAATGCTACAATAAACTGAACGTCTCTCTTCTCTGAAAGTACAAATACTCTTGGAACCATTTCAAGTATTGAAACCCAATTTGAAAATCCTCTGCAGCTTCAGAAATATAACATATATCCCTCTTTAATATAATAAACCCTCCAAATGAGCAACACTGTGTGAAGAACTCTTTACCCCAATTATTGTACTAAGCTTGAACAAAGGAAAATTTTCGAAACTGCTCTTGGAACCCATTTTGCCTATGAAATTGAGAGATTCATCATGTAATAAATCAAAGGAAACTAGAAAATGTAGACAGGCATATTAGAAGTTTAGAAATACAATTTGTGAATGTCCAAAATGCAACTTTTGCACCAATCTAAATTAGGTTAAAGCTCTTCCAACTTTGCACCGCCTTTGTAGAAAGCTTGAAAGGAAAATGCCCCAGCAGTGACTCGGAGTCTATGGAAATGTCGAACAGAGGCAATAAAAATAGAGGAAAACCAGGCAGTGGATATGCAGGGAAAACACCACAACACCAGGGGTCGTTGTGGAAGAAGTAAAGGAAAAGGCATCTCCCAGCAGCGCCAACAATTATACAGTATGTTTTTAATGCTCTAAGAAAAGTATTGGGGCTTCCGGACTTAAAAGCAAAGACATTTGAGACAAGAAGCTCTGATATAATAAATTTCAAGTAAGCTAGATTTGAAGCTAAAAACCCTTTTTGTGTTCAATAATATTTCAGCTGAGGCTTCCAGAATCTGGAAGCAGAGTTATTCGGCAAAGCTTCCAGATAAAGCTTATTGGTAGAGTTTTTGGGCAAAGCTTCAAGATAAAGTTTATTGGTCAAATGCTATAAGTTGTGTATATTTTTTTTAACAAAATTGATTTTTCTCATTGCTCAAACCAATGAGAAATCAGAAAATTCATATTTTCTATTTATAATAAATAAATGTTAATAACAAACTTTTATGTTGCGCTGCAATGAAATTTAATACTCAATTGTTATTGGTCATTGACTTTGGTCAAATTATTATTTGGGGTCTAAAGGGAACTATAAGTTACCTACCAATCATATTTTAATTTTCAATTGGTATATGGTAGATATATGGAAGGTATTTGTTTTCTTGATTTTCTTATCTCTTTACTAATCTATCTTATCATCTATATCTCTTTCTATCATATCATCTCTATCTCTCCTCCTTTATGTGTTCTTATATATCTCCTTAGATCTATTTAGATAGGTCACCTTTAAACATTACACACTAAAGAAGAAATTAAGCTTGGAAAAATAAGTCATTTTTTACTATTTGATACTTTTAGCTTAGGAATCAAGCTTTAGTCTATAATGTTTAAGTTATCTGATTTATATCTTTACATCTCTATCTCTCTCTATCTATCTATCATTTTGTCTCCCATCTTCTTTCTCTGTCTATATCTTTGTCTATTCCCTCCATCTCTTTTCATCTCCCCCTTTCATATACATTTAAATCTCTATATCTTATATACGTATACCTATTTAATTATCATGCCATTTTTATCTTTCTCTTTGCATAAATCCCCATCTCTGTATCTTTCTCCCTCCCTCTATCTCCCCTATTTTTGTTTCCCACTCCTTATCATTCCCAATCTTCATATCTATTTGTATATATGTACTTATCCATATTTGATGTCTCTCTATCTACCTATTTTATTATAACCCTATCCTCCTCTCCCTATATTCTCCTTGCCTTTTTATCTCTCTATCAATCCATTTCACTATCCATATATTTCTATTTATCCCTCTTCCGTCTTGTTTTTTCATCTTTTCATCTCTATCTTCCCAACTCTCTTTATCTCTATCTCATCTTGTATCACTCTCTATTTCTCTATGTTATCCTTCTTTGTCTCCCCCCACTTATTTTCATCTCTATCATTAAACTCACATCCCTTTCTTCATTCATCCATAAGTCCCTCTCATTATTTCCCCATCTCTCTATACTCAGTTTATATATCCACCTTTACTTTCTATCCCTGCACCTATTGAATGTAATAGGAAAAAAAATTGATGACAATTTTGACTTGTTCATAACTTTTGACATATACTTTTTATACCAAAATTAATTTTTTCAAATTCTCTATGTCAAGTTTAGAAGGAAGGATAATGTCTTCTTATTATTCATTGAAAACAAAAAAAATTATTGGTAGCCTAACTACTCTGCTATTGAAATTTTATAACAATTTCAAGTTGATCCCCCTATTAAAGAAAAAATACCAGAATTAATCACCAATTTCAAGAAATAAAATCAACAATGAGATCTTGTTTGTGACAGGTCTTTTTAACAATACATTTTCAAAGAAAAGCATCCTCAGAATAACTAAAAATGTAATCTATTTTGATAGTGTAATTATACCATTTGATTTACAAATATGGACTACCTCTTTCAAGCACTAGTGTGACTCTAGAAACTTTTGTGTATAAAATAGGAACGTGAATGATACTGATGAAAGATGTAATATACAATATAATACTGTTTTTAAAAATAATTTTAATAATTTATGTTACGTAAAATATTAATATCAGTATTATGTATTATTATCATGTACTAATAGCATCCAATGATAATACAACAATATAATAATATGCCTTATATATCAATTCATATAACATTTGTATAACCATTAAATATAAAATTAAAAAGAGCTCATCCATGCCAAATCAATTGTTTAGATTATCAAACATTTATTAAGGAAAGAATTTATAAACTGACATTTAATAGTGGAAAAGAGGCTCAGGGTAAGCGTGTTAATTGATAGATTTATGCAGTGAAAGTTTAGCCATTTCATTTTAATGCTTCACAATTTAGGGCTCGCAGGTTTGTTTGTACATTCTGTAATGTCTAGATCATCCTGCATTTTAACGTATTTTGCAATGTTCCATATTTATTTACGTTATCATATTCTCATTTGTAATTCAGGAGAATGAGTTGGTTCTTTTTCATTATTACAAAGTGTGTTATCTAAAATATCTCCCTCTGGTAAAATTGGCGTCGGTAAAGTACAATATAGTTAAAATAACAGAAATTAGTGACCTAGAGATGGGCGATTGAGATAGAGTACATTGTCTTGCATCTATTGTAAAGCCGGTTACTTCTGCTAGTTGATGCATTGCCTGCATATCAATACTGGTAAGTGTGTGTCACAACTTATAGAAGCGAAAACGAAATACACCCAAAAATAATCTTTTCTTTATTTGTCTATAAAGGAAAGTTACGTTGAGCACCATAAACTCTGAAACGTACGAAGTTGGGTGAGGAGGAGGTTTCAAATTCTTAAGCAATTGACAATCACAAATGGCTTTTGACCAATTTAATTCTCTGTCCATGACCAGTGGCCCACTTTTTGGCCTTTTCTTAAATCAATCCTATCAACTTCTTCGTTATGGTATTGCTCTATCTACGAAGGAGGTGACAATGGAAGAGACACAGCGTGATGGTGTCAGTGCAATGAAAGGAGGCTTCATTGCCATTCCTATCCAAATGTGAAAGGTGATGGATTTCCTCTTTGTTGAATAGAGAAAAGGTGATAATAGATCTCTGTGTTAAATCACTTCAATGGTAGTCACTCTTTCTCCATAAATTTTCAGTGTCAAATGTAAAATTTATGGTTTGTTTGGCAACGGGAATACAAGCAGAATAGGCATATGTAAATTCTTAAAATTTTGAATTCTTCGTTTGGATGCACTAAATTGGAATTGGAGTACAAAGTAAAATAGGAATACATATTTCAATTTTAGCCCAAAAATGAGGTTTTGCAATTCCACCCAAATAGGGGTTATTGGAATACGTATTCCTATTCCACTTTTATTTATTTTAGAAAACATAAATTTTGGGGTCCGCAAATTCCCCATCAAATATTGGCTGAACCAAACAAAGAATAAGAATACGTAGCCCCATTTTCTATTCCAGAATAGCTATTCGTATTCCCCTATTCCTATTCCCACAACCAAACGAACTTAGTTCCTCACATTCAAATAAGGAAATGGCTTCAACATAATTATATAAAGAGTAGAGACTTGGGTATTTCATCAACATCATGGTAGTTGCCACCACATAGACCAACCAACTAAAGATCTTAGCACCAATGCTATTGATCTAACAAATCAGTAGTGGGAAGGATTATCTTACTAATCAAATGGATTTCAGCTATAAGCATCACACATTAAGGACTGATTTTTAGGTCAAAAGTGTTAAATAGTCAAAATTGACTTGCTTTGTCCAAGCTTTATTTTTTTCCTTAGTATGTAATGATATAGGGTAGTCTCAAATGAAAGATGGTTGTCGATAAAAAGAGCAGTAATGAAGTCATACAACTCTTTAGATAAATAAGACCAATGAAAACCAAATATAGATCGATAACAACATTGATAGGGGCCTGCAAAGGGCAAAAACCAATCTATAAAGTACACCAATATTCTTTCCTTAGATAGGAATAAAATATGACATTGATATGATACTACATTAGAAATATAGATGAGAGATAGAGAAGCTAGAATAATAATAACTACCACTTGCACATTTTTGTGCATGCAACGATACATCGATGGGAGTGATATGTTTGATGTGAATGGTACATAGATCAGTTACATTCAGTTAGATAAGGTTACGACTATAGTTCAATTAGGACTAAACACAAACCACCTTGTAAGACCATTAGATAAGTATAAATAAATCTTACAAGGTGGTTGGTTGAAGACCATTTTCCACCTATGTCCAAAAGCTCTTTTTTATACCAATTTCATTACATCAATGCATAAGAAAACTCTTTGAATCATAAGGTAAAGTCTTTCTAGTTTTAGGGTTAGTAATAAGAGCACATGTATCTACTTTAATCATTAATTTTCTTTTCACCCCATATATGACAACCCAGTAGCATAAAGACATGACATTTGTCCCTAAATGAACCTCATTTGATTTGTAACTTATCTAGAAACTTCCCTAGCACTATTGGCTATTGATTCTAATATTGCAGAATGAATGAATAATGGTCATGCTCATAGGTCCTCAACCTACTCATTAATTGATAAATTTGGGTTGTATTTTACTATAATTGGTTTAATAGATCATGTGTAGTTTGTAGAAGGTCTATTGGAGGAGATAGAGGGTTTCTATCTTGAAAGTCATATTTTTTTTGTTTGCTTTACATTAGGAGATATTGTCTTAAGAAATCTTCATGAGTATACATTAAAAATAACACCAAAAAAAATTGATATTACAATTAAATCTCAAAAAAAAAAAATGTAGTGTTTGAGGTATATTAACATGTGTGGCGACTATTAGAATAATAGTTACATCACACAATTGACAAGAGGAAGTGAATCACTTCTATCTAGATCCTTAAAAAATTGTCTTACTATATTATTTGATCCTTTAAACATTAGAACTTAATGATTATCATTATAACACATAAGCACATCATTACATGAACAATGAACACCACTATTTTTGCATGGAAACCATGTTAAGTAAAAATTCATGATAGGGCTGGTACCTAAAACAATTTATACTTTATTAGAAGTATAACTTATTAATATGGGAATGCACTAGAATTTAAGTACACTGCCTAAAGAACACTTCTTAGTTTAGTGAAAGGCTTCACTACCTCAAAAATTCTTGACTAAAATATATCTTGATTCATGATTTTCCTAATTACATTTTCTTCATGCATGTTTATTCTTGTCGAAGCTCGTTAGATATTACACATACCTCTTGTCAGTGTCACCAATGGATGGATTGCATTCTTACACACACCGGGCACACTTCTTATTCACAAATTATTACATTCCTATGTGCAATTCATCAATCTTACAGAAAAATCATAAGGTCAGTCCTATGTAACAATCAATAACAAAAATATTTACTAGTGCAATATATATTGTGATTCATTAAATATTGGATATATACATAGAAATGATCAATAACAACATCTTCGATCTTGACATCATCCAAGATATGACATGTTATATACCTTGAGTCAAACAAAAACACTATTTTCTAGAAATCATAAGCTATTTCACCTAAAAGACCTTATTATCCCAACTCATTTTCATGAATATCCCACAACATTGTCTTGTCATAACTCGCTCATATCAATCCTCAGAATACAATTGCTCTATTTTTTGTGCACACTATTTAAACATCAAAATCTAGTCTC
This sequence comes from Cupressus sempervirens, assembly GCA_028749045.1. Lineage (NCBI taxonomy): Eukaryota > Viridiplantae > Streptophyta > Pinopsida > Cupressales > Cupressaceae > Cupressus > Cupressus sempervirens. The sequence continues at coordinate 795,154,836 of CM053791.1, forward strand.
AAGTGATTCACATTTAACTATTATTTCTTACTTTGAGCCTTAGAAATTTTACATATGTCATCTACAACCATTATATGAGACATTTGTACTTGTGCAACATTTTATCTTTTATATGGTATATGTACCATTTGAACTACTCTTTTTCATTGAATCTGCATGTACTATCTCTATGACATTGTCTAGACACAAAAATATGTTGACATCAATGACAACGCATCTCTCAAATATGTGAAGGAGTATATTTTCCCAACAACAATGTGGGATAGTGGAAATTTATTATAGTAGAATAAACATAAATAGGTTCTTATTATTTCAACTCATCACTATTTTTTCTCACAATGTGGCCAAGGATTAAAATGACCTAGTTGGTCGTAGTGAAAAACTTTTATATATTAAAAACTCAAATTGGGTTTTCAGTATTTAAGTAATTTTGTTTAATGAAACCCTCTAAACTTTTTTCTCTTGAGTTCAATATATATTGAGCCTAAGCATAATCAAGTTACTTGTTCATTTAAAGTAACTTGATCATGTTATTTTGTTTCAAGGGTTTCTTTAGGATGGGTGGCCACCATTTTACACATCATCCTAGTGAACTTACCCAAATTTATATTGCATTGTATTCATGGTGTGGTAAATAGTCTTCAATAATTCTAACTCTTAATAGTATAAATTTGCAACATGCTTTAGTTCTTGAAGTTTGTAGGATGTTATTATACATATTATTTCCATGTGTAATATCTTTTAATTATAGGTATCTTGTGTTGACGTAACTATTCAATGCTAGTTGTGTTAGATATTACATTAAGAATTATACATTTTCATCAAATACTTATGTGCATGTACACCTGTATCCCAATCAATCCTACTATCATTCATCAATAGTACATCGATCTTTCATTGCCTACAGATGATATCAGAGAACACATATTTTTCTATGTGGTGTGTGATTGAATCTATCTTGATAGGGTGGTAATATGATCCTTGTATAAGTGAAGACACATGATGGTGGAGCAATAACCTTTCTTGGCTTCTCTGATGCATGGGGGTAGACTTTTTTTATTTTACATCAATTAGAATAAGTGATTTATTTTATTCTAACAAGCCCAATCAAGTCTTGCATCTAAGAATACTCACTCTATGGAGGGATTATACACAATATTTATAAAAAAGGATTTTTGTTGATTTTCATGTGTGAAATATTGATGAAAGGAGTGAAGTGTTGATTGGAATCTTTTTTTTTTTTGATATTGTAGCCACTTAAAGTAAAAGGAGAATTCTATAAATATGTCTATAGAAATACATAGAACCTTGTGCTAAATATTGTGACTTTGTACTAGGCAACATAAGAGTGATTTTGTTTGAGTTGTGCACTTTGTTAAAGTCACAAATTTATTATTTTAGATGATAAAACCATTGAATGAATTAAAATAGAGATTTTAAAGGATTAATTAAACATATGAAAGCCAAGGAGAGAATTTTATATTTCAACATAGAAGAAATAAATCATTTGACCAACATTGAGCATCCCACACAATAGATGAATCATGATTTCTTGTATGTTTTCATTAATTTATTAGGTGAACTTTAAGTTGTAGAAACAAAATCTAGCATGTAAGGTGAGAAGAAAAGGGATAAAGTACGCCTTTCCTCAAGAATACTTTAGCAATGATACCATACCAAATTTTGTTAGATATTTTTTAAAGAAATGACTAACCATGTTTATCTTGCTTGAAAACCCATTTTGCATTGATTTGTTTAATATTTTCCTCATAAATTATGGACTATTTCTAAAGGTGTGTAGTTTGATTTTGAATAATCCTAATGTTTCATGAGTTGTCGTATGTTAGGAACAGGGTAAGTGCACAAAGTTGTGGTACCAAAAGGGGAGTATAAGTGTCCACTTTTTTCTTTTTATCTAAAATCAACAATTTCTAAACTTCGACAAGAATTTGAAGATAGTTACACTCAATATTTTAAGATATGAAAAAAAAAGTAGTATTCCTTTGAATCTAGTTTCTAAACTACTAACTTTTTTTCAAAATGGTTTAGTTTTAGGTCCTCAAAAAAGGGGGACACAGAAAGTGGTACTATTTTTTAAGGAAAAAACATAACATAGTGCAAAGTGTTCCTCCCCTAAAATTTTAAATTTTTTTTGAAATTCTTTAATAGCTCTACTCAAAAGGTACCTAACACTATGTAGTTTATCCTAGATTTTTTGGGTAATTTTATAATGTGTATTTTTTTTTAATGAATTTTGTAAGTGGACACATCCCCAAAATATGAAATATATGTGTGCTTCCCCAAGAAATTATTGAAAACTAATTGAAAATCAAATCTTTTTTTTTCAAAGTTTGTAGAATGGACTCTAGTTTCTAAAAAACTAACTTGTTGCAAAATTTGATAAACGAGCTAAAATCTACACCTCAATTAGTTTTTGTTGGTTTTTGAGAGAAAATGGACATACTTTCAATAGAAATTATAGTTGAAAGGCTTGAAATAGTATGAATTAGAAATAAATTATATGGTTACATAGCTAAAACGGAGATCTACAATATCATGTAACCTGATATTATCGATACTTAACTACAAGGAAACTTGAAAGAGAGCACAGAAGAAAATTCAAGCATTTTTTGTATGTTTGCTGCAAAACATGTCTTAGACTAGTTTGGAGCCTCCAAACCTTTGGGTGGAATCCCCAAGATAAATACATACATTAGGCTTGGTGTTATCCAATGCTTTATATAGCATGTGCATGTTTTAAAAATAGTGTGTGCATGTAATATTGTGTGCGTTGTGTTTGCTACAAAACACATCTTAGACTAGTTTGGAGCATCCAAACCTTTGGGTTGGATCCCCAAGGTAAATACATGCCTTAGGCTTGGTGTTATCAAATGATTTATATTATGTGTGCACACTTTAGTGTGTACGTGTAATATTGTGTGCACATTATAGTATGTGTACATTATTTGAAGCATTTTTTTGAATTTAAGACTTAAATAACATACTACAGTGTGCATGTACTTTGTAAGTCTTGTATTTCAGTAGAAAGGATAGATTGGTAGAGAGGGAAGGATAGAGGTGGAGAGGAAGAAAGGGTAGAGAGTGAGACAGGCTAGAGGATGGGGAGAGAGAGAGAGAGAGAGAGAGAGAGAGAGAGAGAGAGAGAGAGAGAGAGAGAGAGAGAGAGAGAGAGAGGGATTAAGGTAGAGTAAGAGAGTAAGAGAGAGTAGGTAAAAGAGAGGGAAAAAGGGAGGAGAGTTGGATAAATAGAGATAGAACTCAAGAGAGTATGGGGGAGCGAGAGAGAGAGAGAGAGAGAGAGAGAGAGAGAGAGAGAGAGAGAGAGAGAGAGAGAGAGAGAGAGAGAGAGAGAGAGAGAGAGAGAGGTGGAATGGGGAAAAAATATGGAATAGGATGCAAAGAAAGAGAGAGAGGATGGTGTAGGGAGAGAGGGAGGGAGAAAGGAAGGAGAGTGAGAGAAATAAAGATAGAGCTAAAGAGAGTAGGAGAGTGCTATAGAAGCACCTAGGATCAAGGTTAACATCTTGAAACATTTTGGATTGTAGATGGTTCTATCCAACCATTAGTGAATAAGGACTAAATATAAATCTCCAAGGGTGTTACTAGACGTAAATAGGTAGATGAGTGAGTGAAGAGTCTTTAGATTGCTAATATTGCTAAAAATATATTGAATAGGTCAAGGGTTGACCAAGAGTTGACCAAATACTCTAATATTGGGAAATGGTGTTAGAAGTTAGCTTTGGACCATACAAAACTCATATGTAAGGTTCTTGGACCCATACATGGTCAAAAGACAAAGTTGAAAAAATTGTTCAAGTAATTTTACATCTGATAACTTTGACAATGTTTTTGCCAAACTAAATGGATTTTATTTTTCAATTATTGGGTCCATAAATAGGGTTCCCACACATCCAAAAACACTATAAAATATCATCATACACCCAGGAAAAGGGTTGGTGTTTAGATTATATGAATTGGAGTTGAAGCAATAATACATTTTAAAGAATTTTCAGTTACAATTACCTTGCATACCCTAACATCCAATGTGAATGGATTAATTGGGATTTATCTATTTCATAAATAGTTAGAGGACTAGATGTAGGTATTTTTTAGCACTTTGGTCTCTTGAATTTTTGAATGAGAAGGTGTTTCAAATTCATTTTGGTATTGTATAGTTGATTGTCTTGTTTTGAGTTGTAGTTAGTTTTATGGACCTTCCTTGAATTCCATTGGTCAAATCATCATGGCCTTCCAGAATCAAGAATAAAACACTATATATAGTGTAAATATTCATTTTGGACTGCTAAGGAGTGGGTTTTCTATTTTTCAAGCATGCCCTAGGCGAGTCTAGTATACCCTACTAGGAGTTAGATGTTGTTCCAGAACTTTGGACAAAGATGTGTGGGTTGGTTTTTACTAGTTCAAGTGGTGGAGATGAAGAACAAGTATGAGGATTCCTTGTGTCAATTTTGGTGATTAGGAAAGTTCATTTGATAGGCCATAGAAGTCAGAATCTTTGATGTAGCAATCAAACCCTTTAAACCCTTAAAAATAAGGTATTTCTACTAAAGTCATGTATGAATAGGATGATAACCTAAAACCTACAAAATACTAAATTTATTTGAAAATGGTATCTAGATCACTAATTATTTGGATAACTTGTTTGCAAGTTTTTGGAGTTGTCTTGTGAAAACCTTGACATGAGGCCTAATTGAGGGCTATAATGCTACTAGGATTTGTAGGAGCAATTTAGATTTCCAAGAAGTGGGTTTGTAAGGAAAAACCCTAAATTACTAGAGAATCCTATAAAAAGCATAGGGAAGAAAATTTGAAGATTATGGGACACTAAATTAGATTTTGTGCCTTACCTTGCAAGATATCAAGAAATTCCTAGCTAGGAGTCTAGGTAAGTAAAGAGAGAAAACAATTGAAGTATTAATTGGTGTAATAGATCTTGTAGAAGGGGATAATTGTGATATATTATATTGGAAATGGGGTCAAATAGTAATCCTACATGCTTAGGAGAATCCATAGAGAGTTTTTGCATTGAGGCCTAGACTAGGAGCTTTGGATATAGTTACATAAAAGTGGTATTATAGGCATTAAAAGGTCTAGGATAAGGTATAGTATATGTTTGAGTTTGAAGGTGAATCGGTGGGAGAAACCACCATGGTGAAAAATATTGAGTTGGAAAAAGAAGTGACTGAAAAAAAGGAGAAGAATAGACTCCTGGAAGAAGCCTTAGAAGCTATGAAGAGTAAACTTGATGAAGTAGTAGAATAAGCTGACAAGTTGAAGGAAAAGTTGGATACAAGGGAAAAGAAGTTGCTGAAGAAGATGTGGAAATTGAATTTGATCCTCCAACCCAATAAGAACCTTTTCTTAAAGTTGTTAAAGCTTAGAGTGTAAAATCTCTTGAAGGAGTACCCTTGTTCATGGGTAAGATGGATCCTAACTTAGTGATGGAATGGATAGAGGGCATGGAGAATCACTTTGATTGTGAAAGATTTATTGAAGCATAGAACGTGAAGGTTTCCAAATCTAGGCTAAGGGGACCAGCCCTAACTTTGTGGAAGCTTCTCCAAGAAGACAAGGAGAAAGAAAACAAGAAACCTATAACTAATTGGAAGGCAATGCTGAGAATGTTAAAGGGGAACTATCTACGAGAGGATTATGAAATCCAATTACACAAGAAGAGACAATGTCTAAAACAAAAGGACATGGATGTAGCCTCTTATACTAAAGAATTTCAGAAGTTATACCTAAGATCCAAGAAGATGAAGCAATAAAAGTGGCTAGGTATTGAGTAGAAACAAGTATATAGATAGAGTGGAGGTAAATATGAATAGAGTATGATATAAGAGGGAAGACTATAGGACCAATCCTTAACTCAAATTCCCAAAAGGAATGATCAAAATTGATGAATCAAAAAGAAGTGATCAATTCACAAATAGATCAAACAATGGAGAAAATGAAAAAAAGAGTAAATCCTATAATCTACTATAGAAATTATGTACTTGAAATGTAATGAAATAACTTGCACAGTAGAAGAAATAATATGAAATATTATATAAATAATTGATAATAACTAAGAGTAATAGGCCACTTCGAGGGGGAAATCTCCAAATATCTCCAATGAGAGCACACTTCACAATATGATGTTGAAATAAGACTCACAACCTCCTATGTATACCTAATTATGCTTGGGTTGAATAGACACAACCCTACATAACACCTAGGCTGACCTACCTATGTAAGTAATAATATAATAATGATAACACATCTTAATTAAGAATTAAGATAGCCGCAAGTTAACTATTTATAACCCTATATACACCAATATTAAGGACGTAACATGCCCCTTCTCTTGAAAGAAGCATTTTCCTCAATGCTAACCAAGGGTGGATTCATTTGAATGAAATCCTCATCCTCCCATGTGGCCTCTTCAAATAGTATGTTCTTCCATTGGATGAGATACTGAGCCTGGGTTATGTTCCTTAGCTTATTCATGTGTGTTTGAAGAGTGCACTTTGGTTCCAAAATTATTCTTCCTTCTTCATCAAGTTTTGGCAGTACTATTTGAATAGGAATATTTTGCCCAATTACATTCTTTAAATAAGAAAAATGAAAAATTGGATGTATCTTTGTTGGTGGTGGCAACTCAAGCTTGTAGGCAATACTACCAATATTTTGTGTGATTTGGTATGGTCCATAATATCTTGGAGAATACTTATTATTCTTTTTTTTTTTGCTTCATTGAGATTTGTTTATAAGGCTGCAATCTCAAGAAGACCCAATCCCCAACTTCAAAATTTATTTCACTTCGATATTGATGTGCTTGTTGTTTCATTCAATTTTGTGTCATAGCTAAATTCTCCTTGAGTTCTAAAAGTAGTTGTTGTTGATGAAGCAAGTGGTCCTCTACTACCTAAACTCTTTGTGACTCCTTTAATGATGATCTGATGGAAGGAGGATGATATCCATAAATTGCCAAAAAATGAGACATTTTTTATGAGCTATGAAAAGAAGTATTATACCACCATTCTGCAAGAGGTAGCCACTCTACCCATTGAGATTGTTTTTCTAAAGTGAAACAATGTATATATCCTTCCAAACATTTATTAACAACCTTAGTTCACCCATCTGATTGAGGATGGTTTGAAGAACTATCAGCCAATTGAGTACCTAAACATGAGAATAAATCTTTCCAAAAGTGACTAGTAAATATAGGATCATGATCACTAACAATAACCTTAGGTGTACCATATAGCTTTTGGATATTCTTTAAGAAAAATTCTGCCAATATACTTGTTGGAAAAGGATGTGATAATGCAATGAAATGTGCATATTTAGCGAGGCAGTCAACTACTACCATGATGACATTATCACCTTTAGATTTGGGAAGCCCTGTGATTTATTCTATGGATACCTCTTCCCAATGTTGGCTACAAATAGATAAAGGCTGCAAGAGACCCAGTGTCTTAATTTTTTCCCCCTTATTTCTTTGACAAACTAAACATTCAACCATAAATTTTTGAACATCACCTTTTATCCCTTCCCTAAAAAAAATCTTGCTTGACCCGATGAGATGTCTTCAAAAATCTTGAATGACCACCAATTGGGGACTCATATAGTTCTTTGAGAATCTTGTGTTTAAGAGTGGAATTCTTGCAAAGATACAAGCTCTCTTTATAACAAAGAATATCCCCTTTTAAACAAAACTTATTTGAACTACTAGGATCACTTTTTATTTTCTCGATGAGATTACTTGTTGCAACATCATTTTGTCACTCTTCTTTGGCTTCTACCACCCAATTTTCTTGTAATATTGAAAGGGCACACAATAAGGCTTCATATCTTTTTCATTCTTCCTAGAATGTTCATTGGCCACAATATTTTCCTTCCCTTTCCTGTATACAATTTCAAAGTCATATCCCAACATCTTAGTGACCCATTTTTGTTTCTCTTCTAATGATAGTCTTTGTTCCAAAAAATATTTTAGGCTATCATGATCTATCTTAACCTTGAAGTGTCGACCCATTAAATAAGGCCTTCATTTTTTTAACTGCATGAAGGCTTGCTAGTATTTCCTTCTCATAAATAGGTTTGAGTTGATTTTTACCTTTTAACTGATGACTCTCAAAAGTAATCAATTGACCTTCTTGCATGAGAACTACTCCTATTCTATTTCTAGAAGCATCACATTCCACAATGAATTCCTTGGTGAAGTCTAGAGTAGCAAGCACTAGAGTGGTACACATAGCCTTCTTCAATTTCTCAAATCATACATTAGAAGATTCATTCTAATGAAAATAATCCTTCTTCAATAGAATGGTAAGAGGTGCTACTATATGACCATAATTCTTCACAAATCTTCTATAGTATCCTATCAATCCCAAGAAACCCCTTAGCTTCTTAATAGTTTTTGGAATAGGCCATTTCATAATAGCCTTAATTTTTTTAGGGTCCATGATGTAACACCCCAACCTTGCTTCCAAACCCCAAGCTCTCTCTCAGGGCTACCTTAGGTCATTCACTAGACCCACTAGGGCTTCTTCACACCCTATAATTACTAGGACCTTGCTCAAGAGATCCTAATCCTTCAGTTGGGGGTACACCAACAAAGTAACATCAAATTTCTTACTAGCCGGCTCCAGTCTGCTATTAACCCTCAAGTCCATCTATAGCTCCAAGGGTACCAGTTCTTCATCTAGGTTTTTTTTTAGACTCCTTCTAACATCCATGACCCTAACCATTGCTGATTTCATAGGCGCATTCAATCTACTAGGGAAGATACACCAAATTGCTCCAAAAAGGCTACTAGGAATTAGCCCTCCTAAATAGCTGGAAACAAGATTTCTTGAAAAACTTCTTAACAACCCTACAAAAAAATTATATTTTTGGATACCCTTTTTAGAGTACTTCAAGATTCTGTAATTTTCTAGCCTCCAAACTTTCCGTACAATGAAAGTACAGTTTTAGGCCAAAAATGAGGATTTCAAGTGCTTTATCGCTATTGTGATGGAAAACCACCTTAGACACCTTTCCAAGAACTCTCCTTTGGACTGGAGCAAGGTTAGACCTTCTCATTACTCGCTGTGTAGCCGGATTAAGGTATTTGTACACTCAATCCTCTCCATAACTCATTTTCCAACTGTGATTCCTAGCCAAGTTGCATTTGGCTTGCCTAGGGCATCACCTTAAAAATGCTTGCTGATGCTTTCAAGGGCCCTCCTTATTGATACATAATGTACATGGATCCTAGTTCCAAATCCCAAAATACTAGAGGTTTCCAATGGTGGGAAGTGGCCCTAAGATCCCATTTTCTAAGTGCAGCCCTGTTCAGATTAGCAACTTGCCAAGAACAAAAAGATTTTTCTACACTAATGCAAACGAATTAAAATGATCAAACCAACACTACAAAAAGATTAAAAACAATATTTCAGAACTTTTCCAACACAAAAATCAGGCCATTCAATCCTCCTCTATTAAAAATGCCTTCAAATGCATAAAACCGGCAACAAAATACTTGCTCAATTCGTACAAAATGCAAAACCAACTTGTCCAACCCCCTAAAAATGGATTTCCTCACGTTTTTAAAGGCTCCTCCATCAGTTCCATAACTTTTCTAAACATTTAGGACATTCTAAACACACAAATGCCAAAAAGTTGCTTTTTGCAAGAAAATGTTGTCATGACAACATGACAACATTTCAGCAACTTTTGTTCTACATGGAGTTAGACCTCCAAATTTGGCACAAAAACAAAGTAGACATATAATATGCATAAAATGACTTCAAATAAACAATTCAAAGCCATTGGAACCTTTCTAGACCATTTTAGCCTTTTCCGGACCTAAGTCACCTAGTTGACAATAGTCGGCAACTTCTAGCAACTTGGTCACTTTGGGTCTTGCCAACTCTCCTAAACACACCTAAGGACCACATAGGACCTATTATTAGAATATTGATGTGGCTAGCATCACTACAAGCCAAAAATAAAGAAATACCTAGGTTTCACACTTAGCCTACCTAGGTGCTCCTGCACCATACTCCCCCCTCCAACAAAGAACTCAAGGTGGATCAGTTTGCAACAAATCTAGAGGTATGCCAACCTTCTTGAACTCTGTCTCAGCAACCCATGTAGCCTCTGAAATTGGTTTCTCCTTCCATTTGATGAGGTGTTCCATGTAAACCTTGTGCCTTATAGTCTTCTTTACCCTTGAATCTAACACCTTTTCTACCTCCAACTTGTTGTTTGTAGGTGTTGAAGCAAGTTCAAGATCTTCATGAACATCGGGACTGAGCTGAGATGGGTCACCTTTGTATGCCACCAAGTCTTGCACATTAAAAATAGGGGATATGCCCAAATCAGAAGGTAAATCTACCTTATAGGCATTTGCTCCATATTTAGCCAATATTTTGCAAGGCCCTACCCTCTTCATCTGTAACTTAGTAGGAATGCCTTTTTGAAGCCTTGCTTTGTTCAAATGGACCATCACATAGTCCCCAACAGCAAACTGAACATCCTTCTTCTTTTCATCCACCTTGGCTTTGAGTTTTAGAGTGTTGTCTTGAATAGTCTTCTTGACTTTCTCTTGAATCTCCTTCATGGTTTGTACAAAGTCTTCAGCTTGACCACTAATCTGATCCATGTTTCCAAGACACCTTAGTTCACACACACCTCTTGGGTGCATGCCATAAAAAATTTCAAAAGGACTCTTTCCGGTAGTCCTATTCTTGCTATCATTGTAGGCATATTCTGCTTGTGAGATGATAACATCCCAAGTCTGACCATACTCCTTAGTTAGGCACCTAAGAACGTTACCTAAAGTTCTATTAACCACCTCAGTTTGACCATCAGTTTGAGGATGGTAAGCTGAACCAAAAGACATGTTAGTGCCAAGCTTCTTCCATAAAGTCTTCCAAAAGTGACTCATGAATTTCACATCTCGATCCGACACAATGCTTAATGGAAGTCCATGAATCCTTACAACCTCTTTGAAAAACAAATGAGCTATATGACTTGCATCATTAGTTGTCTTACATGGAATGAAATGTCCCATTCTACTGAATCTATCAACAACAACATAAATGATATCATACCCTTGCTTAGTTTTAGGCAAACCAACAATGAAATCCATACTTACACAATCCCATGGTCTGCTAGGAATTGGTAAGGGCTGGTAAAGACCTGCATTGTTCATTCCTCCTTTTGCCTTCATACACACCATACATTGCTCCACATACTTGGTTACATCTTTGACCAATTTAGGCCAATAATAGAACCTTTGCACTAGTTCTATTGTCTTGCTAATACCAAAATGCCCACTCAAGCTGCCATTATGCTTCTCTTGTATTAGGTTCTCTCTCATGGAACCTCTTGGTACACACAACTGGGTACCCTTAAATAGCAACCCATTTTGCAAAGTGTATTCTGAAAATCTGCTATGAAAGTGGTTTCCAAAATCCATGCATACCTTATAGGCTTCAGCAAAGTCCTCATCATTCTTGTAAAGATTCTGAAAACTCTCCACTCCAATGCTATGGAGCTGAATCTCTTGGACTATTAAAACCCTTCTACTTAATGCATCAGCAACCTTGTTCATTTTTCCTTTCTTATGCTTGATTGTAAAGGTGAAGGCCTGCAAATATTCCATCCACTTCAAGTGCCTTTTGCTCAACTTCTCCTGTGTGTTGATGTAGCTAAGAGCTTGATTATCTGTAAACACAACAAATTATTTTGGCAACAAATAGTGTCTCCACTTCCTAAGACACTGGACTAAGGCATACAATTCTAGATCATAGGATGAGTATTTCTTCTTGGCCTCATTTAGCTTTTCACTATAGAAGGCTACTGGTCTACCTTCTTGACTCAACACCCCACCCACTGCTAGGCCACTTGCATCACATTCTAAGGTGAACAACTTTTCAAAGCTAGGCAATTTTAGGATGGGTTGAGTAGCTACTTGTTTTTTTAACATATCAAATGACTTTTCAGCCTCTAAAGTCCACCTAAACTTGGACTTGACTCCCCCCTTTATGGTATGAAGAAATGGTGCACAAATACCACTAAAGTTCCTAATGAACTTCCTATAAAATTGAGACAAACCATGGAAACTTCTTACCTCACTAGATGTGGTAGGTGTAGGCCAACTTAGGATAGCAGCAACTTTCTCCTTGTCCATCTTCAAAGTTCCTTTAGACACCACAAAGCCTAGATACACCAACTCTTGCTTGAAGAAGTCACACTTCTCAAGGTTGATAGATAGCTTCTCCTCATGAAGCCTCTTCAAAACTGCTTCTACATGCTTGACATGTTCCTCTTTGGTCTTGTTGTAGATGAGGATATCATCCAAATACACCACCACAAATCTGCCTGTGAAGTCTTTGAGCACTTCATTCATGAGCCTCATGAAGGTGCTAGGGGCATTGGAAAGACCAAATGGCATCACAAGCCATTCATAAAGACCATCAGTAGTCTTAAATTCTGTCTTCCATTCATCTCCCTCCTTTATTCTAATTTGGTGATACCCACTTTTCAAGTCCAGCTTAGTGAAATACATAGCACCTCCTAGACAATCCATAAGGTCTTCAATTCTTGGAATAGGAAACCTATACCTGATTGTAATGTGGTTAATGGCCCTTGAGTCAGTACACAACCTCCATTTTCCTCCCTTCTTGGATGCCAAAACCACCGGGACTGCACAAGGGCTTATGCTCTTTTGGATCAAACCTTGGTCCATCAACTCTTGGACTTGTCTTGCCACTTCAAGGTTCTGATCTGGGGTTAACTTGTAGGCTGCCTTATTAGGTAGTGAGGCACCTGGAACAAAGTCAATTTGATGGCTGATAACTCTTCTTGGTGGTAGGGTAGCTGGTGTACCATCACTAACAATCTCCTTATACTTTACAAGCAACTCTTGTACCTCTACTGGTAAAGGTTCTTGGACTGGCTTTTCTTCACTTGCAGCCTTTAGTATGACTTCAAATCCTTGGCTCTCCTCATGCTTGAGGTCTCTAATAAACTCTTTCTCTCCACATAGCAGCACATTAGGCACCTTGGACTGTGGTTCATCCCCTTCTAACAATGACTGAATTTTGAAGGTCTTGCTTCCTTTCTTAAATGTTATGGTATTTTCCTTGCCATCATAGACCACTTCCCTATCAAATTGCCAAGGTCTCCCTAGCAAAAGATGACAAGCATCCATTGGCAAAATATCACATAATAAGCGGTCTTTATATCCTGCAATTGAGAAGTCCACCCATGCTTGTTCATTCACTAGGATGCTTTGCCCTTTGTTAAGCCATGTGACCTTGTAAGGGTTTTCATGAGGTATCTTCTTCAATTTGAGCTTTGTAATAGCCTCCTCTGATATTACATTATCAGTTGATCCAGAATCAACCACCACCTTGCATACTTTTCCTAGGATCTTGCACTTGATCCTAAACAATGCCCTTCTATGTCTAGGCTCATTAGAAGCTGGTTTCTTGATCAGCACCCTCCTAAACATAAGATTCTCACCTTTTTCAGACTCAATATGGTCTATGTCAACATCCTTGCAACTTCTATTATCTTCTTGTGCATATGCTAGCCTTTTATCTTGGCTTGAGGAAGAGGGTTTGTCTGGGCACCTATAGGCAGGATGGCCTAGTTGACCACAATTGTAACACTTCATTGTTGCAAAGTAAGAGCTGCTCCTACCTCCTCTACCCCTACTTGATCCTCCTTGATTGCCTCTCCCTCTATTATAACCACCTCTTGAAGAGTGGTCAATAGTTTGCTCCATGGGTTTGCTTTCACTTTGGCTCTTTTGATCACTACCTTTGCCTTGGTAGCCTCCTCTTTGATTTTTCTGATTTCTGCCTTTGCCTCTATCTTTGAAGTTAGAATCTCCTTTCCTCTTGTTCATTTCTTCTACCTTCAAAGCTAGCTGATGACATCTTTGGATAGTGGTAGGGGCCCATAAGCTAAGCTCCTCTTGAATGTTCCACTTCAAGCCACCAAGATACCTTGCCACCTTGAGTGACTCCTCTTCTTGCTTCTTGGATCTCAAACACAAACTCTGAAATTCTTCAGTGTAGGAGGTCACATCAAGATCTTTTTGCTTCAGTCCTTGCCTCTTTTTATGGAGTTGGATCTCAAAGTCTTCAGGTAGGAAGTTCTCCTTGATTTTGTTTGCCATAGCACTCCAATTTGCAATTGGATTCTTGCCCATGCTAACTCTTTCATCTTGTACATACTTCCACCATGTTAAGGCTGAGCCTCTAAGCCTTGACTTAGCAACCTTAACCTTCTGTGCCTCTAAGATACCCTCACACTCAAAGTGGTTCTCCATACCCTCTAACCAATCCATAACTACATCAATATCCATCTTACCACTAAAAAGTGGCACTCCTTCCAAAGCTTTACCTCCTAAGGCTTTGATTGCCTTCAAGAAGGGCTCTTCTTGCAAGATAGGATCAGGTTCAGGTACAATATCTTCCTCTGCTACCTTTTTACCATTCCCATCTTCTTCTTCATCTCTTTTCTTGGCTGCCTCTACAACTGCATCTAGTTTTTGCTTCACCTCTTCTAGTGCTTCTTCAAGAAGCTGATTTCTTTGCCTTTGCTCATCAACTTCTTTAGCTAACTCCACATTTGTCACCATCATGGATTCTCCTACTGATTCTTCAGTGGCTTCCAACATTAACTACCTTTCCCAAATCTTTAACTGTCTCTGATACCACTCTGATGTAACACCCCAACCTTGCTTCCAAACCCCAAGCTCTCTCTCAGGGCTACCTTAGGTCATTCACTAGACCCACTAGGGCTTCTTCACACCCTATAATTACTAGGACCTTGCTCAAGAGATCCTAATCCTTCAGTTGGGGGTACACCAACAAAGTAACATCAAATTTCTTACTAGCCAGCTCCAGTCCGCTATTAACCCTCAAGTCCATCTATAGCTCCAAGGGTACCAGTTCTTCATCTAGGTTTTTTTTTAGACTCCTTCTAACATCCATGACCCTAAACATTGCTGATTTCATAGGCGCATTCAATCTACTAGGGAAGATACACCAAATTGCTCCAAAAAGGCTACTAGGAATTAGCCCTCCTAAATAGCTGGAAACAAGATTTCTTGAAAAAATTCTTAACAACCCTACAAACAAATTATATTTTTGGATACCCTTTTTAGAGTACTTCAAGATTCTGTAATTTTCTAGCCTCCAAACTTTCCGTACAATGAAAGTACAATTTTAGGCCAAAAATGAGAATTTCAAGTGCTTTATCGCTGTTGTGATGGAAAACCACCTTAGACACCTTTCCAAGACCTCTCATTTGGACTGGAGCAAGGTTAGACCTTCTCATTACTCGATCTACAGCCAGATTAAGGTATTTGGACACTCAATCCTCTCCATAACTCATTTTCCAACTGTGATTCCTAGCCAAGTTGCATTTGGCTTGCCTAGGGCATCACCTTAAAAATGCTTGCTGATGCTTTCAAGGGCCCTCCTTCTTGATACATAATGTACATGGATCCTAGTTCCAAATCCCAAAATACCAGAGGTTTCCAATGGTGGGAAGTGGCCCTAAGATCCCATTTTCTAAGTGCAGCCCTGTTCAGATCAGCAACTTGCCAAGAACAAAAAGATTTTTCTACACTAATGCAAATGAATTAAAATGATCAAACCAACACTAAAAAAAGATTAAAAACAATATTTCAGAACTTTTCCAACACAAAAATCAGGCCATTCAATCCTTCTCTATTAAAAATGCCTTCAAATGCATAAAACCGGCAACAAAATACTTGCTCAATTCGTACAAAATGCAAAACCAACTTGTCCAACCCCCTAAAAATGGCTGTCCTCACGTTTTTAAAGGCTCCTCCATCAGTTCCATAACTGTTCTAAACAGTTAGGATGTTCTAAACACACAAATGCCAAAAAGTTGCTTTTTGCAAGAAAATGTTGTCATGACAACATGACAACATTTCAGCAACTTTTGTTCTACATGGAGTTAGACCTCCAAATTTGGCACAAAAACAAAGTAGACATATAATATGCATAAAATGACTTCAAATAAACAATTCAAAGCCATTGGAACCTTTCTAGACCATTTTAGCCTTTTTCGGACCTAAGTCACCTAGTTGACAATAGTCGGCAACTTCTAGCAACTTGGTCACTTTGGGTCTTGCCAACTCTCCTAAACACACCTAAGGACCACATAGGACCTATTATTAGAATAGTGATGTGGCTAGCATCACTACAAGCCAAAAATAAAGAAATACCTAGGTTTCACACTTAGCCTACCTAGGTGCTCCTGCACCAGTCCACCTTTACTCCTTCATGTGAAACTATGTGTCCCAAATACTCCAACTCCTTAAGACCAAAAGCACACTTGGATGGCTTAGCATAGAGTTGATGATCTTTGAGTAATCGTAATGCTTGATCAAAATGCTACAAATTTTCTTCCCAAGTCTTGCTATAAATTAACATATCATCAAAAGACACTAACATCAACTTTCTCAAGAACTTCTAAAAAATGGAATTTGTCAAACTTTGGAATGTAGATGGGGCATTAGTAAGACCAAATGACATCACCAAAATTTCATAATAATCCTCATGAGTTTGAAATGTTGTCTTATGAATATCTTCCTCCTTAATCTGAATATGGTGATAATCCAATCTAAGATCTAACTTGATAAAATACATAGCTCCATTCAATTCATCTACAAGATCATCAATGACTAGAATAGGAAACTTGTCTTTAATGGTGTACTTGTTGAGCACTCTATAGTCAAGACACATGCACTGAGTTTTATCCTTCTGACGCACCATCACAATAGGTGAGGAGTAAGAACTTTCGCTATGCCTAATAATTCCTACTCTAGACACCCAAAAATTGGCAAAGACCTAAACTATGTAATTTCTATTAATCAACACAAATTAAGGAGGAAATTAGAGGAACACAATAGACTTTCAAATCAAGGATCACATTAGGTCATTAATCATCTATCAAATCAACAAGACCTAAATCAACTTTAAAAAGAGGAGAGAAATAATTCAAAATCATAAAATGAAATTCAAAAAGGGAGAAAGAAAAAGACAAACTTTTGAAAATAAATAGAACATTTATTAAATCAATAAAATCATTTATCCTCACAAAAGTGAAAATCCCCCTTTTACATTTAAAAGAATTGGAAAAATCATCATTTATCTTCAAAACTAAGTTTGTTGGACTCTTCCCCCTGGTCTCTTATGAGATATTTTCAATTTCACCTCCATCCACTAGTCAAAGGTGAAAATCCTAATTCTTACCCCAACCCCTTCCAAAATCTTATAAATAGGAGGGAATTTCAAGAGATAAAGGACCCAAATTTTAGGCATTTGCACTATAGGCACATTTTGAGTTATCATCTTTTTAGCATTATCATTATAGCAAGTTCATATCATTTTGATAGCATTTTAGCATTGTTTTCATGTTATTTAGTATCATTTTAGCACATGTTTAGTTCATTGCATGTCCATTTTGATAGCATTCCAAGAGCTGTTACCCGCATATAATCTACATTGTACTCATAGATCTTGCATACATTCTTGTAGATCTATATTTTAAGCGTACTCTCATTCTAGAACTATCACTAAGATGCTAGTTTAAGAGCTTTCTTAGCAGTTGTAGTTAGGGAAACATGAGATGCTCATTAAGTTTACATTTTGACAATGATTTCCTAGGTTTAGTCTAGTTTGTTGTCATTTTATTTGCACTCTACATTAAAGTCTCATGAATTTGTGAATATACCGTGTACAAATTGGCACCCACCATGGGGCTTGAATTCAAAGCCTCTCTATTTTTTAATCTTTCTATCTAATCTTTTATTTTTAGTATAGATATGTGTTTCTTGTTGTTTTTTTGTGCATATTTGATTGGTTGCAGGTTCTACAACATTCTGGAGGGTTCATAATAGTGACAAAAAACTCTCAAAGGCTTCTTCAAATGTACAAAGGCTAGATCTGCAATCTTCTAACACTACAGTGCTTATGAACTCTATTTTAATGATTCCAAGCAATCTTTTAACACATTTAAAGCTTTTTGTAGAACTTAAAAATATTTTTGTAGCACATTTAAATGTATTTGTAGCCCATTTAAGGTTTCCTACAATGCATTTTCCATTCCTTGTACCGCATTTACCTGTTCAAATAGCACATACGATACATTCTATAATGCAAATGCTTATTCCTATAACACATCTAATAAAAGTTATAATTTGTTGAATCTAAATTCTAGATTTGATTATCAGTTGCATGTAGGTCTCTTAAAAGATAATAGTAAGTCCTAGACTACAAACAAAATGCAACAAAAATGAAGACCTGGCCTTTTCTAGCACTGAATCATGTAAGTGGACCTCAACCCTTTTAATTCAAAGTGTGGCATTTCTAAATTCAAAAACTTAGTTTAATAGAAGCATTTGAAATCATTGACCTAAATAGGAGTATGCCTATGCACTCAGAGTTGATCAAAATGCCTGACCTTCTATAAATGTTAGTTACAATCAAATGAGGAAAAATCCCACACATAGTTTAACTAGGAGCCCCTTTTGTCTTCAGTAGTATAAGGGTTGGTGATTGAACACTTGTGTCTATTTTGTTTGGGAGGTCAGGACAGTAGGGATATTATCTCACTCTTCTAGAGTGATCAAATTCTTGAACCTGTTTGTGATTTCCATTTTCCTACTTTCTACTAGGTAGGATTACTCAACCATAGAAAGGCTACCTCCTAAGTTGTCGTAGCAGGGTTGGTGAGAGGGAATGCCTCCAAATCTTGCATTCCCAATCGAATACAAGCCACTTGTGTTCAGAATATACCTTCCTCCAGTAGTCCCTTAAGGAATTGCACCAAACCTCCTTAGCATTGGTGGGAAGCTCTCTATCACAAGAGAGGTAAATCCAAACATCGTTGGATAAAAACTAAAATCCACTAGTCACCGGCACTAGACAACTTTTTAAGGAAGCCCTTTTCTTTCATTTACTAGTTGTATATGGTTTTATATTTTATTCTATTTTCTACTATTATTGTGCTTGGATGTGTTTTAAAACTTAATAACAAATGCCAATGTGGATCATAGTCCTTCCAAATGACACAACTATAAACTACTATGAGAAACAAAGTTCAAAATGAGAATGTTGCTGAAAGACACTAAAATAGAACATATACTCCTTATAAAAATGCATTTTTCTTACTTTGTGACACTTTTGAACTCTCTTATAATGCATCTAACTACAAAACAATGCATTTAAATCTTTTATAAGAATTTGTCTTAGGCTAGAATTCACCCAAGACCAAGAAACTCAAACACAAGCATAATAATAGACCAAAGAGAGAGTATGATTAGAATGACGATATATTCATTCAATATGCCCTATATGCCATATGAAAGTACACTAGGAGTACCTGTATATAAAGACCTATGGAGATCTTCTAGAATGCATAGAAGTTAGCATCGTGATAAGTCATACAACCAAGCACATGTCCACTAGATATGGGTTACCCTCCATTAGGCACCAAAGTAAGTGTGATGATGTGAGGATAAGCCTACAATGGTGTATCAAGAAAATTAGTGGCATAGACAAAATTTTCCAAATTAGGAGTGTGAATAACTATGTTGTCTACATGACAACTCAATGAATGATGCAAACTCTAGTGTTGTAGACACCATGTGCTGAATTAGATTTGTGTACTTTTGTGTTGTCAACATGACAACTCATGAGAGTACACAAACTCCTAAGTGTCTCACCTAAATAAATAATAAAATAATGCATTAACCTAAGTAAAATTAAGTGTAAATAGTAAATATGTATTTACACCAACACCCCCCATTAAGTACAACTTAGGGGAATGCCCTTAAGCTTATGAAATATAGGATGAAATGCATTATGGGTCCCAGCTACTAGGCCATGTTAGGTACCCATGTACATAATGATATGCAATCTCTCATAAAGTAGAGAAAGAGGGAAAACCTCATGGAAAAATTCTCCTCCAAAAAGAGAGATGAAAAACACATATGATGTATGGATGGATGGAGTAATCAAGACCCCCCCATTACAAAATACATCTAGTATATACATAAGAGAAAAATGAGAAGAGGAAGAAAGATAGAATAGGCTTCCCCTCCAAAAAGAAGAATGTCTGCCAGTGACTGCTCTAATGAAGACACATATCCAAGACTGCAGAATGATGTTCCTCCCCTTAGGAAGAAACAAAGCCAAGGGTACAAATGAGACACTTCCAATATGTGTGGAAAGAATCTCATGGATAAGTAATGTCTCTGAAACCTACTTAATTGGTTGAAGAACCTATCTCAAAGAACTGTCTGTCTCCTTAACTGATGAAGAACCCTTCTATAACTACTGATCATAAGTATCCACAATCACTTTAGCCTATAATAATTGATCATGTAGAGATTGAACAAGAGATTCAGATGGAAGAACTATTTACCCATGCAGCACAATTGAAGACTCTAAAGTATGTCACAATAGGTTGTCTATCACATCATGCCTCAAAAGGATTCTTGCCATCTAAGGCTGGATGAGGAGACTGATTAAGAATGTGAGTGACACTACTGATTACTTCAACTTCAAGTGATGGATCTAAAGACTTGGCCTATGTCATGCAACTTGCCATAGAAATAAGAGTTCAAATCCTCAAAGTTGCAACATATGTCTTATGTAGACTAAATGTTGGTGGATTCTAAAGATCAATCCCCTCAAGTTTGCAAAAGTCTTTAAGTCTTCTATTCACATACATGCTTCTATTGTCCATTCTTAGAATTTTGATGGCTTTCCTAGATTTCCATTCAACATGAGTCTTGAAGGCTAGAAGCTTGTCCAACACTTCATTCTTATTATGAAGAAAATAAACCCAAGTGTACCTTGAAAAGTCATCAATGAAGGTTAGTATGTAGCAACCCTGGCTGAATGCAAAAGGTCCTGCTAATACCATCTGAACCATCTATAGAACATTTGGTGCTCTTGAATACTTACCTTTATGTAACTTCCCCTCTAGATGCATATCCACTAAATTTGTTGAACATTCACCATGGGAAAAATTGATGTGAGGTCGACCTTTAACCATTATGTTTGTGCAAAGTTGTTGAAGATAGCAGAAGGAAAGATGTTCAAACCACTGATGCCATAATTGCATTGTTGAATTTGATTGAGATAACAAGGCCTTTGAAGGAGACTTGGGCACAAAATGGGAGAAAGAGTATAACCTTTTGTTATGATTCACTTTCCCCACTACAACCAATGAGTCATCTTTTAGACTATGCACCTATACTAAGTCTAGAAGGAATTCAACTCTATTACCATCTCCAAGGTGAGTGATTTGGTAGATTTATAGGAGATTTGAACTTAGGTTTGGAACATAGAGAAAATTTTGAAACTCTCCATTTTCCATTTCCACATTTCCTTTCCCTTCAACTTCCATTTTGGTATCATCTCCCACAAAGATGTACATTACCTTTGACTACTTCAATGAAGAAAAATCTTCCTTTGAAGAAGCCATATGATATGAGGCACTTGAGTCAAGAATCCATTCCTTTGAAGAATTTGAATTTGCCATGAGTGCTTGCTCTTTGCCCTTTGAATCTAAAGAAGACCCTTTATCCTTATAAGCATTAGGCAATGGAACATCATGTTTCTTCATGATGTTTGTCAACTCATCAATCTTCTTAAGATAACACTCACATTCTTCATGACCCATTTTTTGCAATAAGAACACTTTTTCTTCTCCTTATTATTGTTCCACTTCTTGTTGGAATCCAAGGAAGACTTGCCTTGTTGATTGGATTGTGGCATTGTCTTTTCTGTATCCTCTGATTTGTTCCTTCACTTCTTCTTACCTTTTTGTTTATTTTAAGACTGTCCAGCTGAATTTTGAGAACCCTCATTGTTGGGCACCAATGCTTTAGACTTAGGTGTTTTGAGAATCCCCATTGATTTCAACTTCTTTTCTTCTGTATCCAACAAATTAGCATATTCATCAAAAGTGACTTTCTTATAGGCAGACCCTAAGGTAGTCTTTGAGGTGTTAAAAGAAGATACCAATGTGGAATACTTCGATGGTAGCTTGTTATGTATGAGATACATCAATCTGTCATCTTTGATAGAACTCCCACAATAACTAAGCTTTGTCCTTAGTTCATTCACCTTGATGATGAAATCTTGCATTGAGTCAAATGACTTAGGATCTAAGGAGACAAGCTCATCTTCAATTTTGAAAACATCCTCTTCAGACACTTTACCATATAGGTTTTCAAGGGTATCCCAAGCTTCCTTGGATGTAGAACACTTCTTAATTTGATACATGATCTTATCATCAACCCTCAAACATATATCACCTAGGGCTTTCCTATCCATTCTATCCAAGCTAAAATATCATGTGTTGATACATTATCACCTATTGGTTTAGGAAGAGTACCATCTACATATTGAAAAACTCCATTGTGCATTAAATGATACCACATTTTGATGGACCATGTAGCATAGTTATGTGGAGTTAATTTTAGAAACTTAAAATTTCTCATAATGCAGAAAATGAAAGAAAAGTGTAGAAAAGAGAGAACACAACACAAGAACACCCCCCCTTTTCACTAAATCAAGAAACCTCCCCAAAATAGATGCTTTTGGAACTTTATCAGTAGTGTGATTACAATGGCCACTTGCCAATTTTGGCCTTTGTGGACTTCTAATTTTGATTCTTACAACCTCTTAATGGATTACAAATTTAGAATTTTACAATGTGCCACAATTCTGAAGCAATACAAAGCAAAGAAAGGCCCTATTGCTGAAAGCAACACTTTTGTCCACACAACCCTACAATCTAATTTTGGATCAGGAAAGTAAACAAAAAATAACACACTTTCAAAAAAAAATAGAACCTGTTTTCAACTCCAAATGTGCCTGTACAAAGCATTTGAAGTTGCAAAGTGTAGAATTATGTAGGTAGAGTCACCAAAAAATGCAAATTTTGACAAATCCATGCACCAAAACTAGAAAAGAGCTGCACCACTAAAAATTTTAGGAAATTCTACCCAATTTTTAAAAAAATTGCACCTAATTTGGAGTCTGGATGACTGAGATATGGCCTCTCGAAGTCAAACTAAAAAATCAAAAATCAATCTAGAGAGCGGTTGCATCAGCAAAAGATGGGGTTAAATTTGATTGTCATAAGGCCATTGCAGCAGTTCAAATTTTCCCTAGTATAAAATGACGACATCGACATACCTTTAGCCTCTAATGATGTTAGCATGATGTCATGATGATGTTAGCATGTACAGATCCATACAACCATTTTGTATGAATTGTACAGATAGGGAAGGCAAAAAATGGCATGTCTACCTATGTGTCATGTACAATGATGACTGCTGGCATGTGAAATTTTGACTATTTTTTTGACATGTCACCGAGTGTATTGTACGACTAATGACTAAGTGCTTACATGTTTGCTTAATCAGATGCTAGCTGGGTGTCTTGTGCGATAGTGGATATGGTAGTCTAACAAAGTGTAGACATGGATTTTCCTATGTGAGTAGGATGACAATGTGGCTACCTGGCTACAAACTATCCACATGTCTGAGATTTAGAGTGTCACCATGGCTTAGTCGTAGAGAGGCCGCATGGCAATGCGGAGGGTGCTTGCAGTATTGTCATGTGTCACTCAGTGCGGGGGCCTAGAATATGCTATAGGCCAAAAGAGTTCAAATTTTGTGATCATTAGAATATTCTAGTCAATGTCAGGATGCTCTTTTGTAGGCTGAAATCCTTTTATAGGTGGGTGCTCACATTTTTGTTGGCCGCTATTTTGTGGAATTATTCGACATTTGTGGGAAGAAGGTCTTTCGCACTGTTTAAAAGTCTTAACACACAAAGTGCTTAATAAAGAAGCCCTCGGGTGGTTGTAGGGCATGATCTAGCTGCCAGGGTAGTTTCCTTCACTGGAAAATATGCAAGGGCCACAGCCAAAAATTGCACTTAGCCTGTTGGGGAATTGTTGAAGCCAAAATAATGAGCCCACTGATTTAGAATAATACCCTATGAAAAAAAATCCTTCAAATTGCAGAGTCAAGATCTGACAGACCGGATCTACAAAAAAAAATTCTTTGACAAGGAAAAAAATCAATTTGCAGAGATTTAGTAAATTTAGATCTAGAAAAATAATTAAATAGATCTGAAATTGACCATACCCAATTTGCAAATCAGTGCCTCCAGGTGTCGATTTGCAAAAAAAAAATGGTCTCACGATCAACTTTCTCCCAACATAGGCAAATTTATAGTCGATCTTCATTATATCGACGTTTTGGATGCAATGGTTAGGTTAGATCTAGCTCTAGACACTCCCAATTTTTGTAGATTCTTTGGATTTTGGTTGAGGTGACTAAAGGATGAATGGTCTCAAATGGCTATGTGTAGAGAATCTCCCCAAGCTCTTCTACCATGTAAGAATTTGGCTTAGGCCAAAATTCACCCAAGACCAAGGAACTCAAACACAAGCACAACAGTAGACTAAAGAGAGAGTATTATCAAAATGATGATATATTCATTCAATATGCCCCATATTTCATATGCAAGTACACTAAGAGTGCCTATATATAAAGGCCTCTAGAAAGATTCTAGAATGCATAGAAGTCAGCATCATGATAAGTCATACAACCAGGCACATATCCTCTAGATATGGGTTGTCCTCCATTAAGCATGGGAGTAAGTGTGATGATGTGAGGATAAGCCTACAATGGTGTATCACACAAATTTATGATGTAGACAACATGTGCCAAATTAGGAGTGTGAAAATTTGTGGTCTACATGAGAACTCAATGAATGATGCAAACTCCATTGTTGTAGACACCATGTGTTGAATTAGAGTTGTATACTTCTATGTTGTCAACATGACAACTCATGAGAGTACACAAAATCCTAAGTGGCTCACCTAAATAAATAATAAAATAATGTGAAATAATAAAACAATGCATTAACCTAAGTAAACTTAAGTGTAAATAGTAAATACTTATTTACACCAACAGTTTTAAACAGTACATTTGCACTGTATAACAATGCATTTAAAGCTTGAAAAAATGTATATGAAAAATAAAATAGTGCATTTGAATATCTAAATAGCACATATAATCAATGAAACAACACATTTGATCAATCATGTGATGCATCTCAGAAAAAAACCTAAAACAGAGTCTATCTGCATACATGACACTTGTAAACAAACAATGGATTTGGATACCATTTTTCTCATTGATATTTTCCAAGACTGAGAGATCTTGAAATTGACCAAAACCATTTTTGAAACAAGAAAAGCTACAAATGTCATTATTAATCCAAAAATCATTATTGCTTCACTTTACATATCAAGAAAAAAATCTCTAGAGACACACATCTTTTCCCTACCTAACTTTGTAAAAGTGAACTTACCCTATCAATGTCACCAAACACCATGTCCAACCTAGCTTGTACTCAAAATGAATCATGGTCAATAGAAACCCTCATATTGTGAAAATGCATAAGAATTAGAGGTATCCTATTCATATTTCGTATCACTATATTAAACCAATGTAGCGACAAAGCTGAAATGATCACCTATACGGGTGAGTGCCAAAATTGCCAATAGAACCATCAAATGCATGAAACCTTTGGATCTCATTGAACATGCCATATCAATGGATTGTTGACCAAACATAGTTACCCACGAGTCACCCCTGTTCAACCAAATTTTAGAACCATTTTCCAAAATGGGTTCATCTAACATGTGGGATGACAAGAGCATCAAAGCTAAAACTAAGGATTTTCGGCAAAATCTTGAACTTTTCAATATCATGGACAAGATACTTGACAAACACAAAGAAGGGTACATACTAGCATTAGCAAAACAAGGTGCAAAATCATCATCTAATTTTGATGTGACCAATTTGAAATGAGATAAAGAAGAGTCACCATTAGATATTGTCACACAAAAATTACAAGACCTACAATTGGAAATGGAAAGGATGAAGCAAGGGAAAATACAACCCATAGACTTTAGCCTCAAAAAGGTGTGTCCTCTTCCATTTGATAAAAGCATTACCTTCACACCTTTCCCTTGGAATGTGCAAATACCAAAATACAATAAATATTTTGGTACATCAAATCCACAAGATCAACTTAGACAATTCTATACCCTAAGTATGGAGTTTGTCCTTGAAAAAAATTACCTAATGCGTATGTTTCCTAGGAGCCTTAGAGGGCAAGCCATGGAGTGGTTCTCTAAGCTACCCTCAAACATTAAAACCTTTGACCAAGTAGATTCTATCTTTATCGCCCAATATTCCTATAATGTTGAAAGGGAAGTTACAATGATCGATTTGTGTAACACAAAACAAATTCCTAGAGAATCATTCAAGGTCTTCCTACAACGGTGAAGACACATGTTTTCCAAGTATCATAGAGACATACCAGACAAAGAGAAGACAAGCATATTCATCAATAGTCTATCAAAACCCATGAAATACTAGCTTTGACTCCAAGGGCCTAAAGACTTTAAAACTACCTTAGAGAATTTTGCTAAGGTAGAAGAGACCATTCCACATAGACTCACAATTCCTCTAATCAGACCATTGATAAACAAAAGTTGTGGTGGATAAAAAATAACAAAAACATCATTAATGATGGGGTGGTCAAAGCTAACCATATTAAACCACAAACCCAACCCCATCCAAATTAGTTGTAACATATCATCAACAACACCAATTCAAACATGCCTCAACAAGATAATGCCCATCCATTTTACCAACATAATGTGGCAACTCCCTTGACATCTAATCAACAAGTCACTTATAATCAAGCTCCTCTTCTACAAAGATATCAATCCTCCAATATTCCCAAGGAGTATACACCTATTGGGGTGTCTTATGAGAGTGCTTTACAAACACTATTGGTCGATGAGCTCATTGTACTCCCTGAGGCCAAAACCTATGAACCTCAAGTCAAGCCAAAGTGGTGGAATGACAATCACATTTGTGCTTACCACCAAAATTGGAGGCACTTAACAAATAATTTTTTTTCCCTTAAGGGGGCCATACAAAAATTAAATAATGATGGAACTATCAAAGTGAATAACCTTAGCAATAATGAAGACCATATAACCTTCAAGAACCCTTTCATGAGTCATGAAAAGGTTGAATCCTCTAGAGATAATCAAAATTCACCTCTTCACACTAAGGTTAATTATGCTCATCATTATGACAACACCATCAACATAATCTCAAGATTTGATGATGCCATAAATGTCATCATAATTAAGGATAAAAACAACAAATAATCTTCAAATGTTGTTACCCAAGGCCGAGCCTCTAAAGTTATTTTACTAGGACCTGTGATAAATTATGATCATGCAACTATAAGCTCCTCCTTGCCCAAATACAACTTGGTCAACTAGTTACTTAAGACTCTCACTCACATCTCAATTTTTGAGTTGTTGCAAATCTTGCCTAAGCATAAAGAATTCCTCACCAAAGTCTTAGTGCCAAATGACCTTGATGTTAATAGATTTCAAAACATGGTCAGCAACCTAGTTGCACCTCATGACGTATCCTTTTCAGCCCAAGATGAAATGTCCATCATCCAGCCACAAAATTATCCTTTGCATATTGAAGTATTTATCCATAGAAATAGAGTTAAGAGAGCATTGGTTGATGGTGGGGCAGGTCTCAACATTTGCATACTAAATTTAGTGAAAGCCCTAGGATATACGGAGGATTCTATTGATCCAAGGAAGAAAATCACCATAAAAGCTTATGATGATGAGAAGAGATCCTACAAAGGCATGGTTATTCTGTTGATCAAGGTAGGACCAATTGTGAAAGAAACCATTTGTCAATTCTTAGACTTGCAATTAACTTATAGCATCTAGTTAGGAAGACCATGTATTCATGACATGCAAGTTGTTCCCTCCACTTACCATCAATGTCTCAAATTTTCATTCATGGGTTAAGAGGTGACCATACCTAGGGATCAAAAATTTTCTCAATATTATAACTCCCTTGTTCCTCATAATAGAGAAGAAATCGGTATCCTAATAGATGACATCAGCTAGATCATATTAATAGACACTTCATGCTCTACAAGTCAAAAATGACAACCACTTATCTACATTGACTAAGGGAAAAGAGAAATTTTGTTGTTCAAGCTCTTCCCTTCCTTCATCATCATCATCCAAAGACCCTCAATAGTAACACTATGAAGAAATGGATAGGTTGATAAAGGATTTTGATAAGAAGTGTAAACTATAATGCAAAGGGGTAGGTGAGTATTCAATCTCCTTATTTGATCCCCCACTTTCTCCTAGATTTCATGGCAAAGCATCATCCATCACTAGACCTTATCACACACATTTTGTCAATGCAAGTAGAGTACCTCCAAGCTTAGTACAAGAAATCATTCAACAAAACATTGACATCTCCCCTCACCTACATGGAAAAGGTTTTGATTTAATGAAAAATATGGGATGTATGAGAGATGGTCCCTTAGGGAAAGGGATAGGCATCGTCGAACCTCTAGTAGTATAGTTTAGGTCCAAAAAATCCAAAATAGGTGTGGGGTACAATGAAAAAGACAAGACACAAATCACTTCCAAGTCTCATCCCAAGCATAGTGATTCCTCCTCTTCTACCTTGGTGTGGGTGCCTAAAGAAAGGGATGGTAGTAACTAGAAAATAACTGACATTATAAATGTAAATTTATCCTTCCTAGGTTTACATCACACAAGAGTACCACTCATATACACCTCTAATAATGAAGATGATGATGATTCTACTAAGTGGGAATTTAAATCATTATCTGAAGGGTCCCTTCATGACAAAGAATGTGATGTTGTTCACATTCCTGCATCCAATGGTTTCATTGCACAATCATCAACCTCTCATCCGAGTTTTGCTTCACCAAGAGTCATAGTACAATAGAACAACTCAGAGGCTACTAAAAAATAGACATGTCATGTCACATAATATGAGGATGATGAACATATTGAAGGGTTTTAGTTTCAAACCCTATTTCTTGACTTATTTCCAATAGAAAGCAAAGATGACTACTATGAGCCCCTCACAAGCTCTACTTTTCCTGACACTTTAGAGGAAGCACATGTCATAGACCTAACTAATAGAGTGTATGAGCCATCTAACAAGATCATGTCTTTAAACCCCATTGAACCCTTTCCATATTATGTATCACTCTACCTAGTCCATCTTGAACTCATTAGCTGGGATATAATCAAGCTTCAGCATATTCCCCATTTTGACACTAACCATGATGTCTTCATCTATCTTAATGCAATTGAACCATCTCATCCATGAAGAATAGAAGAAATTCACATAGTTAGCTCTGATATCAATCATCTTAGTCACACTAGAATAGGCTAAGCATTTCATAGCCTTGATGATCACTACCAAGTTGTAGTTGATTTGGAGAAAAATAGAAATAAATAGAAGTAACACATCCTTAGGTGAAAACCCAACTGTGGCACCCATGGATGAGGTGATTGATAACTTACCTAAGAACTCTAAGAAAATATCATCTATCTTGATTAAAGCAACAAAACAAGTTAGTATTGGTATAGAGCAAGAACTGAGGATCGTCTATTTAGCACAATCTCTTTGAGCACAGAAGAAAGGAGCACATTCATTCACTTCTTCGAAGAGAGGCAAATAAAATTTGCATAGTCTTATGCAGACATGCCAGGATTAGACCCAACTTTAATCCTCCATCACCTCAACATTTCTCCAAAGGTCAAACTAATTATGAAAAATATCAAGAAAATGCATCCCCACATAGCTCTATTAGTAAAAGCAAAATTGGAGAAATTTATCAACACCAACTTCATCGCCCTTAGTGTATGCATCATGGATATCAAAAATTGTGCCTATATCAAAGAAAGATGGTAGCATATGCCTCTACATTGATTTTTGGGATGTAAAAAAAGAATTTCCTAAAGATGATTTCCCCCTTCCCAACATTGATGCCATTGTAGATCTAACAACATGCCATTCCATGTTTTTACTCATGGATGGATTTTCAGGGTATAATCAGATTAGGATAGCACCTGAGAACTAGGAGAAAATAGCCTTTACTTGTGCATGTTGCACATTTTGTTTGAATGTGATGCCCTTTGGCCTAAAGAATTCAGGGGCCACATATCAGCGGGCCATGACCACTATCTTTCATGACATGATGCACATCTTTATGGAAGATTATGTAGATGATATACTTTCCAAATCTCATACTCGAAAAGAACATCTCCCCATCTTGGAGAAGATATTTACCTGCCTAGGAGCATTCAAAGTTAGGCTAAATCCAAAGAAATGTGCTTTCAGCATCAAATTTGAAAGCTTCTAAGATATATTGTCTCGACCAAAGGGATAGAAGTTGATCTTGAAATGGTGCAAACCATGTAGTTAGCATACAACCTCTGAAGAACCTGAGCTAGTTATGCTCTCTTCAAGGTAGACTTCAATCAGTTTGTCATTTCATTTCCTAGTTAGTAGAAAATTGTGTACCTTTCACCCACTTCTTACACAAAGACATAAATTTTAAATGTAATGATTATTGAAAAAAAAGCTTTTGATTTACTCAAAAACCACTTGATGAATTTTCCCATGTTGGTACCTCCAGTATCACACAAACCATTGTTGTTATATATTTCCCTAATGGATAAATCAATTGGAGCCCTCTTAGCACAAGAAAATGACCAAGGAAAAGAAAGGGACATTTATTACATTAGTCACACATTGGTCAACTATGAGCTCAATTACTTCTTTATTGAAAAGGCCTGTTTAGCCATAGTTTTTTCTTCCCAAAAGCGACACTATTATCTTTTGACCCATAAGGTCAAGCTCATCTCCAAGATTGATCCCCTCAAATATCTTCTCACCAAAACAACATTAACAAGCATATTGGCCAATTGGGTGATGATCCAAAGTGAGTTTAATATTGAGTATGTTGATAGGAAAACAATAAAAGGATGGGCCATTGCTGATAAATTGGTAGATGTGCCTATAGAGAGCTCAAATCCTATTTTAACTGATTTTCTCGATATGCACATTCTTCAAATAGAGCCAATAACTTGGAAGTTCTATTTTGATAGTTCTTAAACACACACCATGGTCAAGTGCTAGTATTTTGTTCATCACACCACTAGGTGTTACCATCACCAAATCCTACAAACTACTTTTCCCTTGCACCAACAATATGGTAGAATATGAAGCCTTGGTCTTAGGCCTCAAACTAGCTTTAAAATGGAATCTAATAGTGCAAGAAGTTTATGGAGATTCTTAGTTGATCATCAATCAAGTCATTGACACATATCAGACCAAGGATGAAAAGTTATTGCCTTACAAACATATGGTTAATACACTTAAGGCATATTTTCTTCATATTACTTTTGAAAAAATTCCCAGAGATAGGAATAGAGCAGTAGATGTCATGGCCACCTTGGTCTCCTTACTTCAGTTACTAGAGCAACACGAGTCGTATGAGTTATTAGTAGAAGAGGTGGTTCAACCCACATTTACTTAACCTGATTCCCTTATCATTTGTCATTTAGACACTCCCAATTCCCTTTGGTATAACTCCCATCATCACTTACCTCTGCAATAACACCATCCCCTCTGACCTCTCATGCAACCAAAGACATAATTTCATTTGACAAACCTCACGCTGCACTTTAGTGGTCGATACATTGTATAGGAAGGGTTTTGATGGTACTTTGTTTAGATGTCTTGAAAAGGATAAGTCAAGAGTTTCTCTATAAGAAGTCCATGTAGGGATTTGTGGGTCACACTCTAGTGAGTTTACACTAGCAAAGAAGATTCTTAGGATGGGTTATTTTTGGCCAACTATGGAAAAGGATTCTATCGACTATGTTAAGACTTGCAAAAAATGTCAAATCCATGGTAAACTTGTTCATGCATCAACCCAAGAGCTCATCCCTTTGGCCACACCATGGCCTTTTTATCAATGGGGCTTCAATTTGATTGGAGTCATCCACCCACCTTCCTCTAACAAACATAAATGGATTATCACTGCCACAAAATACTTCACCATTGGGGTCAAGGTGGTGTCACTTGCTGACTCTATGGGAGAACAAATCTCTTCCTTCATTCTAAACCATATCATTTGTCAATTTGGCATACATCACGCCATTCTCACAGATAATGCCTTGTACTTTAAAAATAAAATAATTGATGAATTATGTGAAAATTTTCACATTATACACCACTCCTCATCAAATCATTATCTCCAAGGCAATGGCCAAGTAAAGGCCACCAACAAGACCATTATCAGCATTCTCAAAAGAATCATCAATGATATTGGTAGAGATTGGCATTTACAACTAAACCTTTCCCTCTAGGCCTATAGGATGAGTGTTAGGACACCTACAAGTGCAACACCCTTCTTCTTTGTTTATGTTTCTAAAGCCATTCTTCCCTTAGAGTTTGGGATCCCACCCTTGAGAACTACTCTTCATTACATCCTATCAGATGAGGACTATAGAGTGGCCTGTCTAAAGTAGCTAGAATTATTAGAAGAACATCAATGTGCAAACATGAACACCTAAAAGTGTATTAGAATAGATTATCAAGACATTACAACAAAAAGGTCAACCCCATGTTTTTCACATTGGTGACCAGGTGCTCTGAGAAAACCCTAAGAACCAAGCTCCTAGGGAAAAGAAAGGAAAATGGGAGGCCAACTAGATTGGTCCTTAGATTATCATAGAGTCTTTTGGGACTGGTACTTAGAGATGTTCAAATTGTGATGGTGCAGACCTAGCATAACCCATCAACAACATTCATCTAAAAAAGTTCTATATGTAAGGCTTTGAGAAAACACACCATCATTGAAAATACTAGAAAAAAATTTTAAAACACCAAAAATTACCATTAAAATAAAAAAATAAAAACATAAACAAAAACTGGTACAAAAGAAATGAGAAATGCCACCCTTGGTTTCACAAGGAGTGAGAGATAGCACCTTTGGACTTGTAGTACCTGCCCCTAGTTTACTTTTTTTTGCTATTAGTTTTTAACTCTTTTAGGCCAATTTTATGCTTGATTATTAGTAGCATTAGTTTTGAGATTATCAGATATTGTTTCATATTTAGTTGATTTTATGATGAGATTACTTGGTACTCTATACTTCATGTATGCATGATGATTATTACAGTGTTTTCAATTATTGATGATGATTAGTTAGATGGATTGTCATGTATTTTCTTATGGATACTTACCCCATACTGCGTGTGTATGGTGTGTGTGTATGCTTTCTTTATGTATGGCGTTCTTGATTTGGTTAAGGAAGGGAGTTATAGTCACCTGCTAGTCAGGATCTACAGGATGCACCACTTCCTACCATTGCCTGTTTAGTTTAGAATATTGTGTTTGTACATGCATGGATTTTATGTAGATTGCAGGTACCAGGTACTGAATTCCCTAAATTACTAGGATGAGCATACCCTATCGCATTATCTCAATGGTAAGAGAAGAGAGATAAATTCTTAAGTCCAAATCCTAAACCTTTGAACTCATTTGCCCTAGAAAATTAGGACAAGTATCTGAGTTGTTTACTTCTAAATGTGTCATATGATGTTAATTCTTGATTATAAGCCTTTAGTTTGATCTTATATGTGTTTTGCCTTGATGGGTTTTTGTATTTTGTTGTATGAGTTCTTGGTGATTTTTCTATTAATTAAGTCAAATTAAATTATTAAATTAATAATTTAATTTAATGAAAAATTATTATGGTATTTTAATATTTAAATTATATTTAATTAATTGGAAGATTAATTAAATAAAAAGAATTAAATTTGAAGATAAAAGTTATAAGAATAATTTTAGAACATGATAATATTTATTTTATTTAATAATAATATATTTAGAGTTCATTTTTAAAAAAATGTTAAATAGTATTATTATTTAAGTTAATAAATATTTTATCATGTAACATTTGAAAATAAATTAAAAAGTGAAAAGATATTAATTTATTAAAAGTTTAAAGATTGCATAAAGGATGCATGCGATTAAAAATTAATAAATAAATTAAAAAGAGGAGCCAAGTAAATTAAATAAAGTTATTTTATAATTCATTAAATGTGCATGGAAAAGATAAAGAAAATATAATAAGAGTTAAAGTTTGTTGAGCAAGGAGTCCTTTCGAGAGAATGCAGAATTAGTGCCCAATTTTAGGAGAGAACTCCTTATCACCAATTGAGGGTTCATTTTCGAGGGACCATGAATTTTGGAGGAGCAAAGGATTTTAGAAGAGAGAAGGTTTTGAGAGGAGAAATCTCTCTCACAATCTTCTTGGGTGTAGCGATTAGCATCAAAGTTTGGAGTCTAGGTAGATGCTTGTGATTATTCACACAATTTATTACGATTTTCTTTCCTTTTCTATCTTCTTTGTGACTATGGATTGATTCTCTGTGTTTTACTGCAACGAATTTTTCAATCTTTTAATTTGGAATTTTTGATATGCATGTTATTTTCATCTAGATATGAGAAGATTAAAACATCAAAACAATCCTCCTTCTGTAGAATTAAAATTTAGAAATTAAGTTTGGGAGGGGTTTTGAAAGAAAAAAAAAATTTTAATTAAAAATTTGAATGGTTAATCATATTTTTCCTATCAGACTAGGATTGCAAATGTTTATAACATATACACATATATTCTTATTTTTTGGGGGGGAGGGGATGTTTGAAACAAATTTTATAAGAAAAAAGCAAATATAAAACAAATAAAAAAATTAATTTAACAAAAAAATACTTTTTTTTTGAAGGAGGTGGGTTTAACCCCCACCCCCCTCCCCCCACCCACTTACCTTTTGATGGAACTAAGTGTTGTGCTAACCACAATACAGACTGTGGCATCAGCCCTTCTTAAAAGTCGTGCGGGCTTTAAATGCCAAAAACATATGTTATAACTTTTTCTTTTATAATTTAATTTATTTGTTATTTAATTTTTTTAATAATTTCTATATATATAATTTAATATATAATTAAAATTATTAAATTTTAATTAATTAAATAAAGGTTTTGTTATTTTCATTATTAACTTATTAATTAATATAATTAATTAAATTAAATTGTTATTAATGTTTTTATAAAATTAGTAATAAAATAATGATTATTCTATTAATAATTTTAAAATATGTTATTAAAGAAGTTAATGATAATTAATTAAAAGTTTTAATTATTTATTATTAAAATACTTTTGGGAAAAACATAATTGATTATTGAAATTTAATAATATTTAATCAGAGTACTTAGTTAAATTAAAATAAATTGCAACTGTATGTTGTAAATGATTAATAGGTGAAATTGAGATTTTATTTCCTAGTTGGATTTATATGAAAATATAAACTTGAAACCTATAGTAAAATTATACTTTTATGTCTTCAAATGTAATGTATTGAGAAAGCTACATTACATGTTGTGTATGTGAAGTATATCTTATGATTTGGGGTTTCGAGGTTCGACCCGGCTTTGACCAGTCTTAGGATGTTACCAGAGGCTCAAGAGTTATGTGTTTGTGATGTCATGATGATGTTTTGATCTTGATCTTTTATACTCAACCATGGTAATGTGTTTGGTATGCTTTATGATGTGTGTTGATCTATTTGATTGTTATTGCTTTCCAGTGTTCCTGTGTGAGGATAAGGTGAATGTTATGTCATACTTGACTTAACCATTTTGGAGTCTTCAATCAATTATACTTGAACTACTTTCTAGTCACTTTTATAGGACTGAAGTGTTTGGTATGATTTTTTATTGGTGATGTCATGTTATGACATATTTGAATTAACCATTTTGAATCTTTGATTAGTTACTTTTGGGATGCTTTCCCGTTGCTCGTAGAGAAATGATGTGTTATTGTGATTTATATTTTGATGCTTTCTAGTCACTTGTATAGGACTAAGGTGATTTTATATGATTCTTTGATTTATATTTTTATGAGCCTAGGGTAGGATATCTATATCTAATGTCAGGAAGTGGCTTGCAATGGAGGCTAGGGCTCTAAGTGGCTACCAGGGTAAATCATTGTAAGTTGTTTAATAAGTGAAAACACTAAACTAAATGAGAGTAAATTAAACCTAATAAGAGCCTTGGTATGTTCTCTTCCATGCTGCCAGTGCTAGTATATACTAGGATGGGAGAAGAGAGAATGCTTGGTTGCAACCATGCATCGTTAGTATGCCTTGTCAGTACAAGAGGATACTAGTGTCACATAGGGATCACTAGGGGGTCGAGGTCTTGAGAGACTGCTAGGGTAACTCTAGCATGATTCGTATGATGACACTTACCCACATACATTGTAGGTTTCCTATGTGTCTTTGTGTGCCTCTAGGTATAGTTGTTGATTTATCTTGGAACCTTTGAGTTGGATTGCTTTTAGGGTTTCCTAGACTTAGAGAGTACTTTTGATATTTGGGTTGATATCATGTTCTAGGCTTGAGACTATCTCCTCAACATGGTGGGAGTGGGCCATTTACATTCCACGCAGTCGGGTGGTAGTTCTTTTTACTCTTACCATTTCCATCCATCTATTGATATCATGACTGAAGTTTCCTTGTTTGCATTTCCTTTCATTCTTTCTTTGTATCATTAAGATGGATGGTTATATCTTATGATGGATGTTTATATCTTGATGATGGATGGTTGTATCTTTATGAGGGATGGTTTCACTTACTATATTGTACTTTGTTTCATGGATCTGAAAGGGATGATGTAATTCTATTTTATATAAATGTATATTCTTTTAGCCTTTAATACCCTATGACATGTATAGTGGATAATTGAGCAATTTAAATTTTATTGCCAAGTGGTATTCAAAACAAATGTATATTATTTAAATGGAGATTGGACTATCAATTATTCTTTCATAGGTATGTGGTATTTATTAGACTAGTATTAATTAAAATTTAAATGTGACTCAACATCTTGGGATCCTTAAGGAATGTAATCTGTTATGTTTGCTTCTATATGATTGTATGTTCTTGCTTCCGCTACTTTATTTTTGATGTGTATGTAAATGTTTCTTGTTTTAAAAAAAAATGTTTGGCAAACTTAGTAAAACTTTAGGTTAATTATTTTAGATCCCTTGGCAGGGCATTACAGGACTTCCCTAACACAAGTCCTTCAATGCCAAAAGACAATCAAGACAACACTCAAGCAACTTCCTTAGAGACAAATTTTTCTTGTTTGAGGTTTACCTAGTACAGTTGAGTTAATTTCACACATTCCCAATTGAGAAACACTTGTGGGTTATAGTTCAATGGTTTCTTTATATCAGTCGCAGTTCATAGCAACAAAGATAGTTAGTATAACAACAACAAAGGGAAGAACAACAAATCATGAGAAACATGGAATTAGATTATGTATTGAGATACCACAGACATGAATTGTAGGAAAATCAGTGCACATCCCAGCCATCCACCATGACCAATGATCCCCAAAGTCCATTTTAGCTCTCATTTGAATCGACTTGATGTCCCAAATTTCTTTTTTGCCTCTTGCATCTGAAACATAGCTATCCGAGCCTACTTTTTGCCTTTTGGCCCACTTTTGGTCTCCTTGATTCTTTAGGTGCCTCCACATAGTCCTAGTTGTCCCTATATTCTAAAAAATCTCACTCACATCCTCATTCCACTCCCGCCAATTCAAATACTATCAAAAATTATCAAATAAATTCAAAATTTGTCAAAAGAATTTAAAAATTACTAAAAATTATCAAAAAATAAAAAATTGTTTAAAATTATCAAAAAAATTCAAAATTTGTCAAAAATTGTCAAAAACATTCAAAATTGTCAAAAATTATCAAAAACATTCAAAATTTGTCAAAAATTGCCAAAAACATTCAAAAGAGGGTAATAATTGCAAACATAGTCAAAAAATCCAAAAAATTAATAACACCCCAAAATTCTAGTCAAACATGGATCAGTTTAACTCAAATAAGCTATTTAACTAGGCATAAATTATTAATGTATTTTTCTAACTGATGATCCATTGATTTCATGTCGAACTGGTGTCCATCTATAATTGTTGCTCCTTTGGAATAGGTTTGTGTACCTCGACTATTTTTATATGAAATCAATGGCGAGGCCCACTTTATTGAAAAATATTTAAATATTTTATGACATATTTTACGGCTCCATTACCTTTGGAAAAACAATATGACGTGCCTCAATGGTATTAACAAGCAGCATAGTTATGTCCCAAAACATCTCGCTACACTTTAGAAAATCTGGCACAACGTGAATAGCATAAGAGGCTCGGATAGAGTCCCCTCTTCTTTCCTCTTGTCAAGAACAACAAGTCACAGTGGATTATTAGTCATATTTCTATTGTAGTGGCCATGATTGATTTAGATCCCTTCAACAAATATATCAATGCTATCTTGAAAAACCCATATATCCATCAAACTCTTTCATCATCACCTAACAAGGGGCACAAAATAAGTGTAAGTTTGAGAGATTGCGACGATCTCCTCTCCTTTTTAGGCCCTAAGACACCTTCTTATTTAGGCCCTCAAGTGCCTTTTTAGGCCCAAATTCCTTTTCCAAGCCCCTCAAGCACCTTTTTTAAGCCCCAAGCTCCTTTTTCAAGACCCTGTTTCACCTTTTTCAAGGCTTAACTATCCTTTTTAGGCCCCCAAAATCCTTTTTATACCAAACACCTTTTTCAAGGCCATGTTTCACCCTTTTAGGCCCCTCAAGCACCTTTTCAAACCCCTAAAGTGCCTTTTAAAGCCCAAGCACCTTTTTCAAGGCCCATTTTTGTCTTTTTAGGCTCCCACACTGACTTCTCAGGCCCTTAAAATGCCTTTTGAGACCCCATGCACCTTTTTCAAGATGCCAACGTCCTTCCTAGACTCTTAAGTGCCTTTTTTCAAGGTCCCACTTAGCCTCTTTTGGCCATCAATGCCTTTTCACAAGCCTCATGAGCATCCATCTTGACACATACCTAGAGAAAAATCCCAACTTTGGTCTTAAGCTTATTTATAAAGGCTATCAATATATACCAAATTGTGCCTCACAATTTGTGGTTTAACACCTCTTTCTTTTTCCACCTTTAATACCACGGCTCTCCAAATGTTACACAAATTTGTACTCATCTTTGATTGAGAGCCGACACAGACATTTAATTTTTCATATATAAGTAAAGGTCTTTATTCCTCTAAAGATCATATTGTTCCCACTTTTACAGAGATTTATACCTTTCCAAATATTTGCCAAAATCCAAAAAATATTCAAATATCTATCAAAAATCCCATAAACATTCAAAATATTTATCAAAAATCCCAAAACATCCACATATCCCTCAAAATATTAATAACATCCAAATACAAAAACAAACATGACAATGTTCATCCAGCACATTAACATCACCACTAGTTGTCCTTTTGCTTGCCACAAAAAAAAAAACACAACTTTTATTCTATTAGGACAACAACAACAAAATTACATTCAAATAGTGTCTGAAAAATTATTTATTTTGGCCTCCTTGGGGGAGGTAGCAAGACAGGGTTTCTAATCAATGGCATTTCTTCTAACCTAGTTCTAAACAAAGAAGTCCTTGGAGTCAATCCCCTACATACCCTCACCGTATCCATTAGAATTAGAAACCTACCACTACGTAATTATGCATTTAATAGTTGTGTAAATTCCCTATTGAAAAACTACATCTCCCATTGGTTCTCATTCAGGAACGGCTGATGATAACATCCCATATAATAAGTGGCTTCCTAGTGTACCTTCATCATCCATTGCATATCCACAAACACATTCTCCACCAACTTTTTTATCCCTGGTACAATGATTGCTTGTTGGGCCACATCCTCCTCCTGCTACATTTGATCAGTCACCATTTGCAAACACTCCACATATGCAACTATCTCACCTTTGACTCACTCAATGCTAACCACTCATGTAGCTTTAGTGATAGGGAGTTTCATTTTGCAATTGCCTCCCTAAATGACTCAGACTATGACTACAGTATCACTAGCTCATTGGGTGCACTCTCCAAACCCACTTGTGCCATCTTTAGAGATTCCTATAATCTCTGAGCTCATGACTACTCTACCTGCATCCTTGCATCATTTCCCTCCACTCATGATTTCTCCATAGGTAGTTCCACTTCTAATGATTCCACCTGCGCCTACTTTGTATTCACCACTACTTGGAGTTGTCTTTCCTCCATTTGTGCTCCATCTTTCCATGCCTTCTCCATCAACCCCAACAAAAATGTGACTTCTTCTTTTGTATTTTCTGCCTGGATTCTCTCTATGGCCAACATTCTCCATAATTCTTCCACATCACTTGTTGATTTCTCTCCACCCCTCACCTCTAGTTGTGGCTCCTCTGCATTTACACTGCTTTCTTTGCCTTCCATTGACTCTTGTCCTGGAATCTTGAAACTAATCAATAGATGTGTTGCACTCATCACCTCACCCACAATAACATCTTACACATCCCTCATAGCTTTTCCCATAGATTTTTCAAGAGATTTTATCTCCCCTGCCTCCTCTGTTGTTCCTAACATACTCTCCATCATCCTAGGAGGACTATTCTCTGCCTATGTTATTGACTCATCATCCAATACCACCTACAATGCCTATTATGATGTAGTCCCTGGCAAAATCATTAATGTTGACAAGAGTGTTTCCTGTACCCTAACCCCTACAACTTTAGATTGTGTTGACCTCCATCCTGCATGTCTTGATTTACCCTACTCCTAAGCTAATGTTGGAAGTTCAAACTGATACACTAGTTCCCTAGAGGTTTTTTGACTATGCTTCACTCTTCGCCCTTGCCTAATACACCTTCCCTAGCTAGCATCACCCTCCTGCTACAACTAATTTGGTGAGCATGACATGCTTTCACTTACACACTTTCTTAGACTTCTCAATAAACCTGACAGCCACGTTCTACTCTTCACCTTGCTTTGTTCGATCCCCATGCTATCCACTTATTTATGGTCATTGCTTACTTGGAATTCATCCTTTACTAGCCTTACCATGCATCTACTCTCTGCATCTTGCTGCACTAGTACCAAGTACACTTGATACTCATCTCTAACACTCAAACACCCTAATTCACATCAATGCATATTGCTAGATATACTCCACTACTAAATCACCACTGACACCTCGCGCTTTTTTATCATACTTTTATAGTAGTTGCTTACAAGAAGAATCTAACAAACTTGACACTATTGCATACAACTGGTGGCACTCCTGGTCTACAAATAATGGGTTTTTCTACTATTATGCACTTCTAGTACCTCAATGATGTACTTTACTAGAGGTACCAAGATGACGTCTTGATATTTTATTTGCCTTTGGTTTTTCATTATTTAACTCCAGTGATCATCTAATTTCATGCATTATTGGTGTCCACTTGTAAGCACCTCCTCTCATTTGGAAAGTCGTGTGTACCTCAACCAATTTTGTATGATAACTTAGGTGAGGTCTTTCATGTGACATGTGTTTGTTTATGTGCTTGTTTCTATTTTTTTGTGGCTATATCTTTTTTTTTCTAGTAGTTGTCATATTTTTCATGTACATTGTTTGTGTTTGATGGTACATAGTATTCATATCACCATATTTGAGCTAGTGGTGGTTGTACTTGGTCACTTTTTATTAAAATCTCTATGATGATAGTTAATTTGCATCTCTTTACAAAAAAAAGGTGGCAGATAGTTGCATTCATTTAATTTTCATTTCCATCTTGGGTCCCTTGAAAACACACAGTTGGAACATAAATCAAGATAACATGACACACTAGTCTCATCAACAGTGATCAACAAAAAAAAGGCTAAATAGAAATGAGTAGGTTATCCAATGGCAAGTCACAAATCAACATACTCATGCATGATTAACACTCTACTATTATGGACTCAATCTAATCACAATACTACCACCTTGTATCACACTTCATTCTCTCCTATCATCTATTCTACCTATTGCATTATGTGGCTTTCAAATCTCAAACAATTATGGTCACTAATTCATTACACCACTCATCACATTTTATGCATCCACTTATTCATCTATTCTTACTAAGGTCTCAAGTTTCATTTCATGGCCTATGAATCTCAAAGGTTGAGTCCCATCAGATGTCTTTTCATTTCTAGCACATTCATTTCCCTCCATTTTTCACTTTCATTCACTTCATTTTCACATCTCCTTTAGAAGTTTCATTACATTTCTATTTCATTTCTTTCCATCTTATCATATCTCATTCCATTCCCTTTCATCACATTTTCATTATATTGTCATTTCATGTCATATTTCATCCCATGAGTTTGATCACATTTCCATTCATTTCCATTTCATTTTATTAAATTTTAGTTCACTTACAAATTTCATTTCATTACATTACATCTTATCACATTCCCATTTCATTTCTTTCCATTACATTTCCATTCATTTACAATTTTCATTTCATTACACTACATTTTATCATGTATTTCCATTTCATTTCATTTCATTCCACTTTAATCAATTTTGTTCCATTACATATTGTCACATTCCCATTCATTTACACATTTCATTTCATTTACGCATTTCATTTACTACATTCTATTACATCAATTCTCATTTGATTATATCACATTGAAAATTTTATTTCGTTGCATTTCATATTTTTACCTCACATTTCATCATATTGCAAATTTCATTTCATTACATTTCATATTATTACCTCACATTCCATCACATCAAATATCCATTTCATATTATTACATCACATTTCACTACATCTAGTATCATTTCATTATATTACTTCACATAGCACTACATCTAATTTCATTTCATCACATTACATCCCATGCAATTACCTTAAATATCCATTTCATTACATTTTGTATCATTACATCACATTGAACTACATCTAATTTCATTTCATTACATTACATCCCATGAGATTACCTAAAATTTCATTCCATTTCCTATTATTACATTACATTAAATTAAACCAAATTTCATTTCACTACATTTCATTTCATTTCATTACATTGCATTTACACATATTTCATTACATTTTATTTCATTCATACATATTGTTACTCAACATTTCCTTCACATATTTCATTAACACATTTCACTCATACATGTCATTTAATTCCTTCATTCACAATCCACATATCATGCTACATTAATCATCCACAAATACATCAATATCTACTCCTATCATATCCATCAAATCATACCATCACATGCATACACGAGTCCATGATATAACAAGTGCACACATCTAAACATCAAAAAGCTCGGATATCTCAAAAAGCAATAAATCAAACAATATATCAAAAGGATCAAATCAACATGAATATAAGATGGATTGCATCAAAAGAAACATCCAAGTGATCACATGACATGAATATCAAAAGGTGACAACGTTTATCCACATGAACATCAAAATATCACCAAGTACATCAGCATGAATATCAAATGGATAACAAAACATATGATAAATAATGCCATAACAAATGATAATACTCATCAATGTGTATGTGGCTGACCTAAAGGTCCCTGCTCATTGGGGGAACTCCTCTCCTCTCATGGAGCCTACTCAATTGAATTTGTAATTATTGTGATGTGTATGGCTATGGCTATCTGAATGGTCGAAGCCCCATCTATCCTCAGTGGCAGTGGTGCCGGTGGCCTCCGTGTCATTGATGCTATAAATTCCTATACTGTACTCATCAAATCACCCATCCAAGCCTCCATGGCACTCATCCAAGCTTCTAAATCAATAGATCCTCTTGGCCTCTCTGGTGGTGGTTGTGCATTAGGTGGCACCTGTTGCTGCCCCTATGGCTATAAATTGTATGGACCTCTAATAGTAACCAATACCCATATCCTTTGTTGCCGAATAAACTATACATGACTAGGTAACCTAGCTCTGACATGCTTTGCCCTACCCTACCCAACACTATTTTCCCACTAACTAGATCCTACACCACAACCCATCCCTCCTCTCACCCTCACACCT
Organism: Cupressus sempervirens; assembly: GCA_028749045.1. NCBI lineage: Eukaryota > Viridiplantae > Streptophyta > Pinopsida > Cupressales > Cupressaceae > Cupressus > Cupressus sempervirens. The sequence continues at coordinate 795,198,918 of CM053791.1, forward strand.
CTATGGCCTTGGATCCCTCCAAACTTCCCTACACCCACATCTCCTGGCCTCTACACTAGACTTCATGCAACAACCTTCTATGTAGTACCACTGCTACTTAGCCTCACCCTTTGTACCTCCCCCACACTCTAATAGCACCTATGTCCCTCCCTCTAGCCTACTACCTTCCTCTACCTCTCCTTGGACCACCCTCATCATCCCCATCCTCTCCCCAACTTGACTACTCATCAATGCTAGGAATAGGCTCTATCGAATCTGTATATCTCAGGAACAAATGCTCATGAAATCATCGTGCATAGTCTCCCTCCATCCTTGCATCTGCCTCTCCATCTCTCAATGCCCATGGCTATGGCATATCTATCATCTAAAGAAAGGCCTTCAGGAAAGCCTTATAATCTAAGGTAAGCTCCCATACTACCCTCTCTACCTAAACCTAAGCATATTGTGTTGATCCCTATACCATTCCCTGTCACTACCCAAACTATCTCACAACCCACCTAAAACAAAATCTCTATATCACCATGGGAACTTGGCCAAGAAAATATCTTGGGCCAAAGAAATATACCATCTCATCATTTTCCTTGGCCCATGGCTCAGTAAACTTGTATGTTCTTGACACGACCTCATCCATGTCATCCAATATCCATTGCTAATACTCCATCTTGCCCAAATAGGGCTACATGACCACACCTGAATAAATATATATATGGAATATCCTGAGGACATTGTCACACACATATTGGACAAGTAATGGGTAGATGCTCCCATCTCCATAGCTGTAACAATATCACCCCTACTAGTAATGATGCGGCTCTAGAATATACAAAATGATGCAAATAATGATATAAGTGGACCAATATGCAACTGCCCCATGAAAATCTCCATGGCTGATAAATTATGTCCTATATCAAATGACCCCATCCAACTAGACATCCCCACCCTTGTCTATTAGGAAACAAAAACCCTCTTATCAATCTAGCCAATGCCATTGGCAACAGCTCATACTGTGACATCTAAATCCATGATACATTATCAACACTAATACTATCATCTCCAAACAAATCTTTAAATGTAGTACCATTTGTCATCTGATCATAGTACACCAGATCTCCCACTATCAGGATTTGAAATAATCTATATACATCCTCTAGCATCACAGTCATCTCACCCATGGGAAAATGAAAGGTGTTGTGGTTTGAGTACCATCGCTCGACCATAGCTGTCAATAGCCCTCTATTCACTTGAAACTGGGGCATTTGTAGTAAATAGGTGAACCAACATCTATCAATCATATAGAGATCCCTTGCAAGTAATCTTCCTACAGACTCTAGGGGCCATCTGTACAATCCTCACACCATGAGCTTTTTCCCACGTACCTATTTTCATTAAACAACCAAATACAATGTCGTTTTTCATCCCAATTGATCATCAACCATCAATCTATTATCAAATAACTAGCTAATTAGCTATTGATTCTATCTTGGACCTTTTAATTGTCCTTCTGTATCCTAAGCCGAACATGTTTTTTCCCCTACTTTGTATCTTGAGCTGGGACATCATTCTTTATATATCTATCATTTTCTTGTTCCGACAGACCACTACTCAATAGACTCAGAATCTCCTCTTTTGTGCTAATTGTAGACTTCATAATCTATCTCTTCTCTTTAGGTCTTGATTAGTGCCATTTTAACAAGTACATGCACTTCAACATTCATTCATGCTATTTCTTGGAACATATGTGCTATTAAATTAGATGGATGCACTGAAGAAGCATATACACTATTAGAAAAATCAAAAGTGTTATCCGATACTTCAGATGCACTATGAAAACATATGTGTTATTTGCAATGGAATAAGTGCGATCAAATAGATACACATTAAAATATCATTTAGTTGTGCTATAGGATCCATCCAATGTGCCTAAACATTCAGATGCACTATTTAAAGCTATATATGCACTATTTTCCTACAGAATGTGTTATTTTTCTCCTGAGGTAGGGTTTCATATGCACTACTTTATCCTATGTATGCACTAAAACATCAACTGAATGTGCTATGAGATTTCAAATGCACTATAAGAAAAGGTAAATGTTCTAAAATAGCTAAACTACCACATTTACCACAAAAATTTGTGCAAAATTAAAAAAACTAAAGTACAAATGCAAAAATCTTTAAAAAGGAGGATCTCGATGACTTATCGAGGCACTGTAGTTAGTTGGACACTCATACCTATGACCCCTCTCAAATTTGTGCTCTTGTAAAGGGAAAATCATCCTCACTAGCTTAGAGATCAAATTGTCAAATATCAAAGGGGAGTATGAAAATGACAAGGGTAATAGGTCTTTTGACCTATTTAACACTCCTTAGGGGCATTTATATCAACTTTTCACTCTATTTACCCAACATTAGAACCTATTGATCACTTTCACAAATTGGGTATTGTCTAAAACCAACTTGATCATCTCCATCTCTTAGTTATTAAACATTTCAAAAATAAAATTGGAACCTCCATATCAAACTAGGGCATCAATTTTTGAAAAATCAAAAACATTTTATGACAGCCAAAATTTCAAACATCAAATAAAAAAAAACCACCAAAGTATCCAAGTAAAAACATCACAACATCGATCAACAAAGTCAACAACAATCAGACATCAAGTCATCAATGATAAGATATCAAGACATCAATAGTCAGACACCATGACAACTAGAAAATGTCAAAATATCATTGAACAAACATTCAGTCATCAAAATTTGATCTAAAATTAGAATATCAAGACAGTCTTTGAATTAATATGCTTTGCATATTAGGTCAAGGAGGGGCATTTGTAGACACCCTAAAATTGGCAAAGACCTAAACTATGCAATTTCAATGAATCAACACAAATTAGGGAGGAAATTAGAGGAACACAACAAGCTTCCAAATCAAGGATCACATTAGGTCATTAATCATCTATCAAATTAACAAGACCTAAATCAACTTTAAAAAGAGGAGAAAAATAATTCAAAATCATAAAATGAAATTCAAAAATGGAGAAAGAAAAAAACAAACTTTTGAAAATAAATAGAACATTTATTAAATCAATAAAGTTATTTATCCTCACAAAAGTGAAAATCCCCCTTTTACATTTAAAAGAATTGGAAAAATTTGTTGGAATTACAAGGGGAAAGATTAAAGGGGGGGGGTGCTGGTGAATTAGTAGTTTAAACTTGGACCCATAAAACTTTCATCATTCATTTATCATATGCATTCAATATGTAAACAGAAATAACATGTAAAGCATATGCATCTAAATCATGTAAACATGTAAGAAATCACACAGATAACACCATATATGATTACCCAAAAACCCTCCAAGTGAGAAGGTAAAATTGGGGTTGGGATGGCACGCACAATTCTTCACTACTATAGTAATAAAGTGTATCCAATTAAGGTTACAATGATTTGACCATGAATCATGGTCTACCCTATGAAAGGTCTACCCTGTTAAAGGCTTACAAAGACTGTTAGGTCTCACCTTGTTAGAGGATTTCAACACCCTATTAGAAATGTGTTTGGTTAAAGGACTTCAAATTAAAATTAATAAAGCACCATGTTAAAGGATTTCATATAGCTTGTTAGGACAACTCTATTAAGACATTTAACTAAAATCACCTGTTAAAACGTCTTACCATAGATCTTGTGATTGGCACTTGCTTGCCTGATGAAAAATCATGTCTATACAGTTTCTATTTGATCCTTCATGATTAGATGTCTCAATGTTGATCCTTTTCTCTATCCTCTATTCTTCTCTAACTTATTTTCAATTCACTCTTACTTCTAAGTCACCCTGAATGCTCTGCATGTAAACTATCTTGTTCACTCCTCCAATTTGATCACTCACCCATTGTTAAGAGTTTAGGGTTTGGTCCTCCTTAAAAGACTTAGGTAGCTTAGGGTTAGGTATGATTCTATGGTTGAGATTCATCCATATTACCACTTAAACCTTCCCTTTATTTTGATTGGCTGCATGTAATTGCATTGGGAATCCAAATATAGATTCGTACTTATCTCCAAAAGATTGTAATATATCCTTAAGTCAGCTCAAAAATGGTTTACATAGTTGTTTGTGCCATTACAAAAAAATATGTCAAAACTACGTCACTTGACATATGAAGTCTCTGATGCTCGACATGCACTATTCTATATATTGTTATTCAACACCTACATTAATCGTCATCTAATATTTACTCAACTCTTGAATCACTTGGCATGGCCTATATGCTAGGCACCTAAGTGACTCGGCACTCATTGCAACTCGACATGGTCTAATATTTACATGTTGTGCTCAGCATGTATTACTAGTTCAGCACGAACTAAGTAAATGACTTAAGTGTGTTGACACTCACTTGTCAAAACTAATTTGAGATCAACAATATCCCCCTTTGACATTAGTTTCAAAAACACTTGAATATTCATGATCAACATTAATCCCTAGAGCATAACATATCCATGACTCGACATATATAGAAAACTTCAAATTTAAAAAAAAATTCACTAACTTGTATACCTCAAAATTGATAACTCCTCCTGAGTTAATGTGTCTCCCTTGTATCCAAAATCTGTGCTCCTCTCTGACTTAATGCACTATATCTTATATGCTCTCTCTTTGCTAATATCTGTATTTGTTTGCTACTTTCGCTTCCAAAAATATATATCACCTCAATGATATAACTCTTCTACTATGCTTCCCCTTTGTTATTTCTCTTTCTTTCATTCATACTCCCCCAAATATGTTTCTCATATTATATCTCCCCCTTATATCTTTTAAATCTCCACCTTTATTATATCTCCTCCTTTTTGACACTTATGTCAAATGGGTTATACACCTATGGTGTATATGTCCAAAAATTATTTGTGTACATCCATTATTATCCTTAGGGATGCATCCCAGTTATCACATGCAACATGTAATGACTCAATTTGGATTGCAATCTTGGTAGCAAGGTGTACTAGACCATCTAGAGTAGAAAGATTAGGGTCTTTCTTCAGTAAGGTCTCGATATAGCCTAGACCCTTGTGCATTAACTCCATGAGGGGTAAGGGTAGCTTGAATACTTGTCAGTTTGGTTCTAATATTAGCCTCATCTACTTTTAAGACATCTAACTGACTCTGTGTCTGAAGCAATGTTCTAAAATGTTTCTCGCTCTAAGCTGGATTTGATGGTAGTCTTGCACCTAATGTAGATATTTGACTTTCCAAACTCAAAATGTGACTTCTAGTCTCTTGGGTGAAGAGTGTAGGATTGCATAGTTTTGTGTACAATGAGAATATATTCTCAAGTACCTTCTTCACATCCTCCACTTTTGTTTCCAATGCAACTTTTTGTAGTGCTATCTCATTAGATATTTTCTCATTTACCTTTCCTTGAAATTTCTTTTTAGACCATTCTAAGAGTTTTTCATTTGTATCAAGGTCTTCATTTGTGACCTTTTTCACTATATTAGTCAGTTGTTCTATAAGTGGCTTGGTCTCTTCAAAAGTTGGTAGCCTAAATGCATCTAAAAATATGTCCTTGATATCTTGGAATGCTTGCTTTTTCTTGTGTTCTCTTGTAAGCATCTCTTGATGCCATTTCCTCTCTAAGGCTTGCTATAAAATTCCTATTTGCTTCAATGTCATAGTGTCATAGTCATATTTTGGAATCACAATTTCTTCACCAAGGCTTATGTCTACATAATGGATTACCTTTTCTACCTTTGATGAGCTGGGGCTTGGTACTAAAATTTGTAAAGGAATGGCTTCTGTACTCGATGTTTGAAGAGCTTGTGTAGAAGGAGTGATAGATGTTGGTAAGGCTACCAGTGCTTGAATGGCTTCATATTCCTTTACCTTAGGTGTTAGCTTATGCTCTTCAGGCTTGCCCTAATCTATCACTATGAGTTGAATAGCACTTTGTTCATGTGATTTAGGTACAGAACAATCCATTTGTCCTATTTTCTATTGTCTTGTAATATCTTTCTCTTATGCTTTCTTCTTTGCAATAGTATCAACTTTAACACTTGTATCAACCTTAGTAGATGTATCCACTATTGTTTGAACCAAAGGTTGTACATTAGTAACTGAAGGGATGACAAAAGGTGGTTCTTGTGGATTCACCTTTTCCCTTGTGACCTCAGTTATTGCCTTTTGCAATTCTTCTACACTAACCAAAACTAGATTTTCATAGAGTTTAGCTTGGAATGTACATTGGTCTAGAATATTCTTCAAGTCTTCTACAGTAAGTGGATTGATGTTTTAAGCTAATGCATTAGAAACATACTTAACAATTATGGTCTTAGTTGTTAATCTTGTGTCATGAGGGGGACTAACACTCGACACTTGTGTGTCTTGCACACTTTGTTCATCATCTTCCTTGTCATCATTTTTGTCATCATCATTATCATCATCTTTATCATCAAGTTTACCCTCTAAAGGGTCAGCTTCTCCTTGTTTCATAGTGTTCAACCCATAGATAAGTTTCCATATTTGAGTTGATTTCTTGACCACATTTTCAATGTTATTTTCAAGAATGTTGAAGGCTCTATATTTAGGTATGAACCTAACTACATATGTCCTAATAGCCTTAGTAATTTGTCCCTTTTTCAGCTCTAGTATTACTTGGGCTAGTGTTGTTTCCCTAATCTATTTTTCCAAATTCAGACAATAATATCATTTTTACTCAACAATATCATATAAACATTTTGGTATTGAGTTGGCAAATTCTAGTGGGGTGTTCTTAAACTTTGAGATCATGGCATATATTGCCTCTTCCACTTGGTTTTTCTCTTCTTTTCCAAGTTTACCAAAATCAATATGTTTCAAGCCAGATAAATATGTATTGCTTTTGATATTTTCACATGAGTTTTCAAGATTAAATAGAGGATTGTGACTTACCACTTTAAATTGGTTATTCTCATCTATTTCTATCCTTTCTTCATCGGAATGTAGCTATGCCATATATTTTCTTCTCTGTCTTTTCTGCTCTTGGCCACCTTGATCTATTTGCTTGGTCTTTTCTTTGGCCTTGTGGGTAGTTCCACGTGTGTTGGCTCTAGTGGTAGGAGTAGTGGGCTTGGCAAGGCTAGGTTTGATAATCTTCTTTGCCCTTGCCACTAGTTGTGTCTTAACCTTCCTCTTCTTTGGCTCGGTAGGAGTAGGTGCTTCCTTGGCTTCTTCTCCCTCAACACCTTTATTTTCCTCCTTTTCCTTTGCTTCTCCCATGTCTTGGGTCAATGCAAGAGGTTCTTGAGTTTGTGTTTCTTCTTCCTCTTCATCCTCTTTTTCTTCTTCTTCCTCCTCAACACCTTCTCCAAATTTGGCTTTTAGCTTCTTTATTATCTTATCTTTCTTCTTAATGGCTGATGTAGTTTTCAACTCCATGGTAATCTTCAATTTTACCATTCATAGTAGCCAAATATCTTTGTACTTTTATCTATTTCCTCTGCTACTAGTGTAGTGATGGCTATTGAGGCTTCATCAACATTAATTTCATACCCAATTGGCCTTAGCCATATTACCCTAGGTGTGGCAGCTTGCAAAAAATGTGTAATCAGTATCAACAAGAAAATATATGTCATTATAGTGTTTTTCAACCAAAGAAACTGGTATCCTCATTCTTTCCTTCATTGATTTCTTGAAATCTTCAAAGTAACTTTTCATCAAGGTTTCAAATTTTTCTCCCATCTGCTTAATGAACTCATTGATCTACACCATAATTGATCTATTTTTTTTCCACCCTTTAGTACCAAAAGAGGGAAATGTATTCTGTACATAAAAGAATATACAAACTAGTATTGGACCCAACTTGCATTGTGCACTCTTGGTTTTCCTGATGGCTCCAAATTGTGCATTAGTTGTTGTAATTGTAGCTCTACCAGATCATATGTATGATCTTTCTTTACAATTTTGTACCCAACATCCATAGCTATACAGGGTACACTATTCAATCTACTAGATTGATAGAATTTATGTGACATTAACCTTATAGAAAAGTCCAATAATGGATCAGCAATAGTATCTATTGTCATGCCTCTCTTATTCTATTTGGCTCTAGTATTCTTCTCAATTACTTCCTTGGAATCACTTCTAAGTTTCTTTGGCCGATCTAGGGTTGGGTGGCTACTAACCCTATGAATTATTCTCTTAGTAATCTTGATAGGTCCTCCTTGTAGCCATAAAAAATCATCATGAATTTGGCTTAGCACAATTCATATCCACTCAATTTTTAACACATTAGGAAAATCTAGGGCTCATGTTAAACCCTTTTTCATAGCAATTATGTATTCTTCCTTCAATACACTATTTTCACACAATCTATTCTATTCACCTCTTATCTCTATGTCTCCTATACTTCCTATCTTGCAATTATAGCACTTCCTCACATCTTGCACAATAATTACAATTGGTAGGTGTATTGACAATGCACCAAAAGGATCTTGTTTATAGGCAATGTTAGGAATGGCTTTGAATATGGGTTGCTTCACTTCATTACTGAAAAGTTGAACATTTAAAACTTCTTTCTCTTCAAAATTTTTTGAACTAGATGTCATTTTGTCAAACCAGGGTTTATGCAAGAGTAAACTGTGTAGCATAGCTTGTGATAAATACCTTGTGAAATCTAATAAAGTGGTGTGAGATCATTGCTGAAATCTCTGCAAATGATTTGAACAAGTTTCTAAATCATCTTCTACTTTGCTTGTTCTTGCTTGAATTTGAAATGATGAATAATGAGAAAAAATTGATCATATACCCTTCAAAAACCTTGCATTTAATGTTGAGTGCTTACACAGTTGTAAGCTTGACACTGACAATTTTCGGGCTCACTTGGCATCCATTAGATGTTTCCACCACACAACAGCTACTACAAGTTTGGCATCCACTAGATAATCTAGCAACTTAGCATCAACTAACATTCTATTCGGCACAGATAGGTAATATTTCATTCTCAACAACAACATGAAAAACTTAAAGATTTAACTTGAATTTTCAACAACATATTGCATCTTTATTCATGCTAATGTAGTATTTTTAGTACTACCTCCTTTGGAATTGATGTATGATATAATACTTGAATATCAATCCCACATACCTCTTGATTTCCTAGTTTGATGAGGTGTGATCACCTCACCCATTGGGTGAAGTGATCCCTTCTCCATTTGATCTATTGCAATCATCCTTCTTTTTCCATGTCTTTTTCCTCTCATCTCTGATGTGTTCAAAATCTTCCTTGCCTTTGCCTTTATCAAATTCACAACTTGGTGCCTTTGACCTAGTTGAACAATGCTTATTGATGTGACCAATATTCAAAGAGCTAAAACATGTGGTTTGACTCAACCACCTTTTGTAGTTACCATTGAAGTGTTTCCTAATATAATTCTTAGGAACATGTCCATATTATTGACAATAATGACATCTATATCTTGTATTATAACCCTAATTGTAAGAGTTCTCATTGCTTCTTACTTTTGTTGGCTTGTTTGATGACCACATGGATTTGGATCTACATTCAAAAGCTCTATGTCCATACTTTTGACAATTGTAGCAATATCCTTCAAATCTTTGTTTATGCATGGTTTTGGTTCTATATTCATGTAATCGATGGCTTTGCTTGTTTGCACTTATGACAATGATTCATGTTCTTAGGCTTGACATTCTGATTTGTATTCTTCCTATTGCAGACAATAGCAATACGTCCTTTCTTACCAAAACTATGACAAGTAGGTTTGGAATTCTTACCTTTGTTGTTCCTTTCTTCAACAAATTTGGATGGTTCTCCTTCTTCAGTGCTTGTGTAACCCAATCCTAATGTATCATTGTTAGGTCTAGGGGATCTCAATAATTGATCAAATTATTTTATGGCTTCATTTGACTTGTTGAAACTTTCAACAAATTCCTGTTCTCTTTTTAGGTCACTCTACAGTTGTCCATTCTACAACTTCAATGTGGTTATCTCAATTTTCTTGACATTCAGTTCATAGTTGGAATTCATCATTTGACTTAGAGTATCCAATTGCATGTTAGAAATCTTGGTTAGTTCTATTGACTTCTCTTCCAGCCTATTAGCCAAAACTCTTTTGTCTTCTTCAATCATGGCTTTGTCTTCCATGGCTTTCTTCTTCTATTCAACCACTTCACATACCAATATGGCTTGTGTATCTTGTTCTAACTTTAGATTTTTGATTTCCTCAACTTGGATTCTATTCTTCTCCATTAGATCTACAATTATTACATCAAATTCATTTGAGTTTTCATCTAGAAATAGCTTAGTAGTTTCTATCTCTTTGTATTGTGTGTTATTCTCCGTAATAGAAATTCATTTCCTTCTCTTCAAAGATTTCTTTAGTTCCTCTCTTGCCTCATTCAATCGATGTAATATGAGATGTATTTCAATCTCTTGGTTCTAAATAGTCTTTTCTAACTTGTAGACTTCCATTTCAAGATCTTTCAAAAAACTAGGCTCTGATACCAATTGTTGGAATTACAAGGGAAAGAGTAAACTTACGTGGGGGGGGGAGGGGCAGAATATGTAGTTTAAACTTGGACCCATAAAACTTTGACCATTCATTCATCATATGCATTCAATATGTAAACTGAAATAACATTTAAAGCATATGCATCTAAATCATATAAACATGTAAGAAATCACACACATAACACTAGATATGGTTATCCAAAAACCCTCCAAGTGAGAAGGTAGAATGGGGGGTGGGGATGACACCCAAAAATCTTCACTACTAGAATAATAAAGTGTATTCGATGAAGGTTACAATGATTTGACCATGAATCATGGGCTACCCTATTAAAGGTTTAAAAAGACTGTTAGGTCTCACCTTGTTAGAGGACTTCAACTTACAATTAAGCACCATATTAAAGGATTTCATACAGCCTATTAGAACTACTCTGTTAAGAGATTTAACTAAAATCACCTGTTAAAATGTCTCAGCATAGATCCTACAATTGGTACTTGCTTGCCTGATGATAGATCACCTTTACACAATTTCTAATTGATCCTTCATGATCAGATGTCTCAATATTGTATCCTTTACTCTATCCTTTATTCTTTGCTAACTAATTCTACAATTCACTCTTACTTCTAACTCGCCCTGAATGCTCTATATGCAAAATGTCTTATTCAATCCTCCAATTTGATCACTCACCCATTGTTAAGAGTTTAGGGTTTGGTCCTCCATAAGAAGACTTAGGTGGCTTAGGGTTAGCTATGAATCTATGAGTAAGATCCATATTTCCGCTTAAACCTCCCCTTTATTTTGATTGATTGCATGTAATTACATAGGGAATCCAAATATAGATTTTTCCTTATCTCTAGAAGATCATAATCTATCATTAAGTTGCCTCAAAAATTGTTTACATAGTTGTTTGTGCCACTACAAAAAAAAAATGTCAAAAATGTGTCACTCAACATATGAAATCTCTAATGCCCCTCATGCACTATTCTATATACTATGACTAGGTACTTGTATTACTTGGTATCCACTATTTACTTAGTTCTTGAATCACTTGGCATGGTCTATCTACTTGGCACCTGAGTGACTCAACATGAGTGACTTGACACTTATTGCAACTTTCCATGGTCTAATATTTACATGTTGTTCTTGGCATGTATTACTACTTTAGCATAAACTAAGTAAATGGCTTAAGTGTGTTGACACTCACTTGTCAAAACCAATCTGAGATTAACAAAATCCTCATTTATCTTCAAAACTAAGTCTGTTGGAGTCTTCCCCCCGGTCTCTTATGAGATATTTTCAATTTCACCTCCATCCACCAGTAAAAGGTGAAAATCTCGATTCTTACCCCAACCCCTTCCAAAATGTTATAAATAGGAGGGAAATTCAAGAGCTAAGGGACCCAAGTTTTAGGCATCTACACTATAGGCACATTCTAAGTTATTTTTTTACCATTGTTGTTATAGAAAGTTCATATCATTTTGATAGAATTTTAGCTTTTTTGTCATGTTATTTAGTATCATTTTAGCCAATGTTTGGCTCATTGCATGTCCAAATTGTTAGCATTCCAAGATCTGTTACCCACATATAATCTAAATTATAGTCATAGATATTGCATGCATTCTTTTAGATCTTCATTTTAAGATACTCCCATTCTAGAATTTTCACTGAGATGCTACTCTAAGAACTTTCTTAGTAGTTGTAGTTAGGGAAATTTAAGATGCTCATAGATTTTACATTTTGACAATGATTTCTTGGGTTTGATCTAGTTCATTGTCATTTTATTTGCACTCTACATTAAAGTCTTATGAATACATGAATATACCATGTACACCTACCTCTAGCATTTCCTCAACAATTTTTTCTATCTCACTTTTTTGTATGTATGGGTACCTATAAGGCCTAATTTTTTGTGGCTGGCTCCCTCAAACTAAGTGACGATCAATTATTGCTTGTAAATATGGATGAGTAAGAGCATTAGATTGAGAGACTTCTAATGAACATAGCTAGGTCACAAATCCAGCCACACCTTTCTTAAGAAACGTTTTCATTTGATGAGAGCTTACCATTGATGGGGATTTTTTCTTCAATCCCCTTAGCTCCACTACCTTTCCTTTTGATTGAAATTGCATGAATAGTTCTTGGAAGTTCATCTCAATTGTTCCCAATGTAGTAAGCCATTGTACTCCCAAAATAATATCTGATGCACCCATGGATATGACATACATTGGGGTATGAAGTTGATAATCTCCCATCGATATTGATGCTATGACACTTCCCTAAACAACTAACTGTGCCCCCATCTACAATCAAAACTTCAAACTTTGGGGCTGGATATATAAAACAATTTAGAAGAGTTTCTTACTTTTTGTTAATGAAATTATGAGTACTACCTGAGTCAATCAACACTATTACTTTCTTCTTCATTAAGAAACCCACTACCTTGAGAGTTTGTGGTGCACTAAAACCTAAAAGTGCATGACAAGAAATAATTGGTTGAGAATCATGTGATTCCTCACCTAACTCCTTATCCTCCTTTGATATGGGCTCATCCTCTTCTTCCTCACTTGGACCTTCAATATAGAACAATTTCTTTTCACTACATTTATGTCCTCAACTATATTTTCTATCACAATTGAAACACAACCCTTTTTCTCCTTTCTTCTCAATTTTTTGTGGAGTCAACCTAGAAGGTTGAGGAAGAGAAGGTGTTGAATATCCTTTTTCTCTTTTCACATTAGCCCCTTTCTTTCTAAGAATCAAGAACTTTGCCTCTACCCTATGTGCCAATATAAAAGACTCATTACTAAGCTGGGAAAAAACATGCATACCTCATGTTGAATGTGATCCTTAAGACCACCCAAAAATAAATCATTCAAGTTCTCCTTTGTAATTGTATCCACTCTTAAGGATAGATTTTTCAAATTTTTAAATATAATCCTTAACAGATCTTGTTTGTTGAAGCTTAGCAAGTTGGCTAAAGAAGTTTTATGTCACAATATTGCTATATTGTGCTTGGAGTTCTTTTGTAAAAATTGACTATGATATAGTGAGACCCTTTTTCCTCCTATGAGTATAGAGCCAGTGATACCAAATGAATTGATCTCGTTCTAGATATAAGGAAGCCATAGTGACCTTTTGTCCATATAGGATTTGATGTACTTCAAAAAAAAATCTCCATTCAATTTATCCATGTTAGAGGATCCTTTTCATAAAATGTGCACATATCCACCTTTGGGAAAAAATTCTTAGATCTCATAGGATTAATAAAATTTATGTCATTATTAGTTGACTTGAAGGTTTCACCTTGATTTCTTAAGAGCTGCTTCCCTGTTTCATTCATATCAGTGCTTAGCATGCTTTGTATATCTGATATATCACCTCATAGGTCATCCATATCCCTCTAAACCTCTTCCTTGAACTTACTAAGTTCCTCATTGGGATTACTATCCTCTATTGCTTCCCAATCTTAATCAAAGGATTTCCCCAGTGTGGCAACATTCTTTTTACCTCTTATTGAAGGCCCCATCATGATGGAAACCAATATTTTTTAAATAAATCACACAAATGAAATGTAAATTATTTGATTTATTTATTTTACAGTAACTTACTAGGCCCAAGATACCCTTACTCAGAAAAAATCCCAAAAATAATAGCAAATTTGATGCCTTGAGAGAGAAGTTTCCTAATTTTGTAATATCTTGCTTTTTTAAAAAAAAAATTTCAATTTCTCCAATTTTTGAAATTTAGTCTCCTCTACTATTTATTCAAAAATCCAATACAAGTTATACTCCAATTTGGAAAGATGTTAGAGATATGAAGATCTCAATAGATTGTGTAGAAATAGTAATTCTACAATAATTTTCTCAAAATTAATTCAATCCTCTTTTAATTCACCTAAAAATGGTTTACCTTGAATTTTGTTCCACCAGTTCATCAATCTTATCTACCACCTGGTTCACTCATTCCAAGAAAACAAACTTGTCAGCTTAGATCCATCGAATTCACAATCTTTCAAATAATGTAGCCACTTAATATTGTCTAGCTTCTGATGCTGGGCACATACTGCATTACTCAACATCCTCTATAAATTCACTCAACACAAACTAAAGTTTACTAGTGCTTGGCATCAACTAAACTTTACTCAGCATCCAGTATTTTACTCAAAATACACTAGAATAGTCTTTTACTTAGCTCCAACTAATTTTCTTCTTAGCTTGCACTAACTTTTCTTGACACCTACTATCTACTCAGTCAAGTTTGGCAGAAAAACTTTGTGTATCTTGTTCTTCTAAACTTTGTTAGTGTAACCAGCCTTTGTAACTTTAAGCAAATTATCAATGCATCATGTTATCACTGTCTTAACTAATTCTTGTACTTCTTTACATTATCATAACTCAACCTTTCCTCTAGGTGCTATTGCTACATGTTTTGATCAAATCCTCTTCATCGATCAAATAAGTGATAGTACTTGAATCATATAATCAGTTGTCTTACTTGCAAATAGCATGTTTGACATCAATGACAAAACAATGATCGAAGCATATTGATCATACTTGTATCAATATGTTCTCAACAATACAAGTCTTCTTCAATATGTTCTCAACAATAATATGAAATATTATATAAATACTTGATAATAACTAAGAGTAATAGGCCACTTTGAGGGGACAACCTCCAAATATCTCCAATGAGAACACACTTCATAGTATAATATTGAAATAAGACTCACAACCTCCTATATATACCTAATTATGCTTAGGTTGAATAAACACAACCATTCATAACACCTGGGCTGATACGTACCTAAATAATAATATAATAATGATAATATGACTTAATTAAGGATTAAGATAGCCACAAGTTGACTATTCATAATCCTATATCCACCAATATTAAGGGTATAAGATGAAATCTTGAATGAATGGAAGAAAAATGCTAACCTCAAAGCAGGGAAAATCTGGAAAATATTCATTTCTAATGTCTATGCATAGTTTTGAGAAATTCTACAACTTGCCCTAGACTAGAAATGCTATGACAAAGAAAACCTAGAAAAAAATTATCCTTCCAAGGGTAGGTTGACCTTGACCCAGATAGTGAGGCACAATCTTACCCCAAAAAATTTGACCTTGACGTGCACTGCTTCGACAAAAAATTTGTTTACAGATTTTAGTAGTTTGCTGAAAAGGGTATCCAAATCTAAACTTCAATTTTCTTATGTTGAAATCCTTGTGGAGGATTCAAATATTTGAATCCTCAAGTATGAATGCTCCAAATGAATGTAGAATTGTGTAAGATGTCTCAAATCAATGGTATTAGATATTCAACACCAATCTTCAAATCTTAGCATAAGAAGAGGCTTGAATGAATGTGGATGGAGAGATCTTCAATACGAGGGCTCCATAGAGATTGAATACTTTAATGACTACCAGTGCATCTCCTTGATGAATTGGATTCTTGAGTTCTTGAATGCTTGAATGCTCATGAAAGTGAATTAAAACTTTATAGTTAGTGAGTGTAAACTTAATAGATCATTGATTGTCAAAATGAGAAAAGAAGGATTCCTTATATAGTGATCTAGGGCACAAATTTATAGAGAGGTTGACATTGGAGAATTAAATCCCAATTAACCTTAACCCGTATAAATGGAACTAGATTAAATTAAATTTAAGATTTTATCATTTCAAAGCCTAAAATGGCCAACTCAAAACCAGTAAAATGAAACTTTTTAAAGCCCAATATCTCAAAACCTCCAAAACTTGAAATTTGGACCCAAGGTCAAGGTTGAGGTTGACTCTATCCTAGGTTAGGGTTGAGGTCATTTGTGACCTAGGTCAAGGTCAAGGGAGTCCATGCCCTAGGTCAAGGTCAAAGTCAACCTTGATCCTTCATGTCATCATCGACCCAAAAAGTCAAAGTCTTCCGTTTCTCAAAGGAAGTTATCAAAAAGAGGCTGGAAACAAGGGAGAAAAGCATAACAGGGGGAAATAGCTAGATCCATGCAAAGACCTATTCAAGGAACTTGACATGACCATAGACCACTTATTTAGAGGGCTAAATGCTCTAATCATGGAAGTGCTTCCATTTGAAGACAATATATTAAGCCTCCACTTTAGAAAGACTATGGACTTAGTGCAAACTCTTGGTAAAGAATATCATAATGGAAAGATAATCTTATTAAAATCAAATGAATAAAGGGATCCTCAAGCCCCTAGAGACTGAAGTCTTTATCAACTCCAGATCACAATAAGAGAGACATCTCTAGAAAAAGATAGAGAGAAAGATTGTGATTATCTTACCCAATGAGAACTTATGTCCCATTGTGAACCACACTAGGAAACAACATAGCTGGAAAGATGGAATTGAACCATCTAGTTAATGTGGCTACTCACTAATCAACCCATGAATGATCCATGCTCAAGAATATTATATTCCATAAGAGTAAAACCAAAAAGAGAGATCCAATCTTAAGGACACCTTTAACCTTAAGGGATCAAAAATATTTGAAACTAAAGGGATCAAGATATCCTAAAATATAAATCAATGCTTTAAGGATCAGTCACTAATCCAAAAACTAAGAAAAAGGTATCTTGAAAAACAATATTTGTGTATCAAAAGGTGTGTGTGTGTGTGTGTGTGTGTGTGTGTGTGCGTGTGCGCGCGCGCGCGCGCACGTGCACAATAGGTGAGTAGAGCATACGCCCCCATGTTAAATTCATTGCTAACACTTTATTAGGAGCAATGGTTTTAACATAAACATAAATAACTCCTAATTGCATTTCCACTATGAAATGCCCCCAATTGGAGACAAATCAAGGGAAATACCACATAAACATACAGAGAACACATAAGGGATCTACCTACTGTGGGGTCAATATGACCATAAGATAATATACATCTATGATATTAGTGAACATTAATTGACATAATTCCCCAAAGAAAGTAGAACTACAAGAAAAAAGGAGGAAATATCACATAAGAGATATGAAGAAGAATCTTTTTGGACCATGCCTTAGAGACTAAAAAGAATCAGTGCTACCAAGTCACAGATCCAAGTAGATTACACAAGGAAACATGTATGTGTTGGAAATATAGATGGAGTAATTGAGAGGGGGGGTGAATTAGTTAGCACAAAAACAAATCCATAGATCCCTTAGATGTCTTAAAGACTAGTTAATGTTGTCACTCGGTAGTCACATAGAAAAATGTTGTAACTTGATAGATGTATTATAAGTTAACTTCTTTTTTTATCTTTAAGAATTCAAAGAGATTTAACATGCATACATAAAAAAAATTACATGAACACAAAAAACACCAGATTTAACGTGGAAATCCAATATGGGAAAAACCACCAAGTAACTAGCTACCAATTTTCATTCTTCTGAAGTGAACCCTATTAGGAGCCAATCCTATTAAAGGTCACAAAAACACATTGTTAGGTGTGACCCTGTTAGAGAATTTAATCACCCTACTAGGAGTGGCCTTACTAGAGGACTTTAGAACAATTCAATAGAACTGTCCAACTTGTTAGAGGATTTACAAAAATAGATGTGAGACCAACTCTGTTAAGAGATTTAGAAATCATTGCTACAATTGTGAGAAAGTAACAATGAGTTGACCTGAATGAGATGCAACTGAATTCCCTAATATGGATCTTTGTTCTGCTTGACTAGATCCTCTCTAATCGAATAAATATTTTTTTCTCCCTAAGAATATCTTATCCTTCTTCAAAATTTTCTCACACTTTCCTCTTCACAATCAACACACTTGCATGCTCGCTCATTACACATCCATACTTTAGAAGTCACACTTGACCTTTTATTTATACCTTACAAATTATCCAATCAACTCATTTACAAGTTACAATTACCAATAATCATTACATCAGTCAGCTACATTCATTACATGAAACAATTAAACTTTATTTCCTAAAACAATGAAATCCTTCATTGGCTGACCTTGCTTAGTAGACACTGCTCTAGAAATGATTTCCAATGTTAACCAACTAAAGCTCAGTGAACACTACAAACTGTGCAAAATCCTTTGGAGACTGAGTGAACTCGATAAAGACTAAATTTCCTTTGTTGACCTTTTGAGCTCAGTAGAAATTGACTTTTTCCACAAAAACCTTCAATGCCCAAGTGAGCTTAGTAGAAACTATTTCCACAGAGTATTTTTTAGGAACACTCGGTAGACTTTGGAATTTACCTTGCTAACTAATTAAGCTTAGTAGACACTGTAGTTTTCTTTGCTAACCAACTAAGCTCGGTAGACTCTATCTAATAACCGATATGACATTTGTGTAACATCAAAGACAACACACAATTGAACAATTGTATCCAACAATCTCCCTCTATGAAGAAATTACATAGCTTATGTTTTTAACAGCAAACTCTCCATAAACAAATTCAAATTTTAGAAAGATATGACAATACACTCTCCCTCTTTGACAACACATGCCAAAGACATACCATACCAAATGAGTAGCAATGTACCTTGAGTACTAATTCATATGCAATGTTTCCATTACTATGTTGCATCAATTGAAAAGATCTTCAATTCAGTTCCTATTGATACATCACTAAAACTTCATTTTAGTGAAAATGACCGCTATCTTACCTCTTAGATACAAGAATGCATCCTTAGGTAAAGGCTTGGTGAATATGTCAGCAATTTTTTCCTTTGTATGGACATATTCCAATCTAATCTCCTTATCTTGCACCAATTGTCTGACAAAGTGATGCTTTATTGCAATGTGCTTGATTTTTCAATGCATTACTAGATTCTTAGATATATTGATTGCAATTGTATTGTCACAAAACATAGCAACTAGTTCTTTGATCTCAACCTTCATCCTTTCCAATAACTATTTGAACCAAACAATATTAGAATAGTTCACTATTGCAACAACATACTCTGCTTCTGCTATAGATTGGGATGTACAATTTTTCTTTTACTTGTCCAAGAAACCAACCTCTTTCCAAGAAAGAATTCTCCTCCACTTGTAATCTTTTTGTCATCAATGTTTCCTGCCCAATCAGCATTAGTAAACACTTTCAAGTCCAGATTACCTCCAAATTTATACCATAAACCATAATCTTTAGTGCCTTTCAAGTATCTCATGATCATTTTGATTGCCATCATGTGATTTTCTCTTGGTTTTGCTGAAAATATTGCTACAATACCAACTACAAGAGCAATATCAAGCCATGTATGAGTTACATACTACAACTTTCCAATCATTGATCTATATAAGGTCTGATCTACCTCTTTCGATTCATCATCCTTGGTAACCTTTAGTCTAGTACATATGGGAGTCTCAAGTGGTTTACAATCTTCCATACCAAAAATTTTGAGTATCTCATTGATGTATTTAGACTGAATGATGTAGATACCATTCTTTCTTTGCTGAATTTGAAGACCAACAAAGAATTTTATATCACCAAACATAGACATCTCAATTTCCTTGTTCATTTGCTCTAAAAATTCTTTGCATAGATCATTATTTCATGTAAATAAAGTATCATCCATTAATATTTCTGCCAAAACAATCTTGTTATCTAGTCCTTCCTTGATATACAAGCTACTATTATCATTAGTTCTCTGAAAACCAATCTGAATAAGATAGTTACACAATCTTTCATACCATGTTCTAGGGACCAATTTCAAACCATACAATGCTTTGTGTAATTTGTAGACCATGTCCTTCTTGTCTGGATCAAAAAAACCTTTAGGCTTCTCAATGTAGACTTCTTCATCAAGAATACCATTGAAAATTTTTGATTTAACATCCATCTAATATACTTTAAATCCTTTGTATGCAACATATGCAAGTAGGGCCCTGACACCTTCTAGTCTTGCAATAGGATCAAAAGTCTCTCCATAGTCAATTCCTTCTTCTTGAGAGTAGCCTTTACATACTAGTCTACCCTTGTTTCTTGATACCTTACCATCTTTATTTAACCTATTTCTGAATACCCACTTAGTTCCAATCACATTTTTATCTTTAGGCCTATTTACAAGAGTCCATGTTTTGTTCTTCTCTATTTTCCCTATCTCTTCATTCATAGCCTCAATCCAACTTTCATTTTCCAATGCATCTTTGAAATTTCTAGGTTCAAAATCAGCAAGTAAATAAGTACCTTTTAACTTACTTCTTGTCATAGTACCTTCATATTTGTCTCCAATAATCTGATCTGGAGCATGATGTCTCCTTACCAACTTTACTAATATAAGTTCCTTTCCTTTTGACTGACTTCCATTGTCTTCATTTTGAGTTTCAATTTCAGGTTCTAGTTGTTTTGACTATTACTTGGGTCCTTTAGACTCAGTAGGCATTGACTCGATAGCATTTGAATGTGACTTGAGTTCCTTCAACTCGGTTTGAACTTCTTACAACTTGGGGATTGAAGACTTGGGAGTAGAAGTTTCCTGATTGACAGATATAGCTGGCACTGTATCAAGTTCAATGAAAATAAATCTCCTATAATCTTCTAGTTCCTTTTTCCTTTCTTCTTTAGTCCTTTCTACAAACTCATCAACTTTCACGTTTGCACTTTCTATGACTTTATGAGTAGACAAATTCAAACATCTATATGCCTTAGTCTTGCAAGAATATCCCAAAAATATGCCTTCATCACCCTTCACATCAAATTTTCCTTTTCTAGACTCTTTCAAAATGTAACATTTACTTCCAAATACTTTAGGTAGCTTACATTGGGTTTATAGCCATACCATAACTCATAGGGGGTTTTCAATGAGTCCTTCTTCAACTATACTCAATTTAAGGTATAACTATCATGCTGATAGCTTCCTTCTAGTATTTGATAGCAATGGTCTTTTCAATCATTAGAGGTCTTGCATAGTCCATGATAGATCTATTCCTCCTTTTAGCTATTCCATTCTTCTTAGGAGTTCTAGGAGCTGATACCTATCTTTTGATTTCCCTTTCAATGCAAAAGTTATTGAATTCATGGGAGATGAATTCACTGCCTTTGTCTGACCTCAAGCATTTCAGTCTTTTCCCTATTTCCTTCTCTACTTTGGCCAAATACCATTTGAACTTTTCAAATGATTCTAATTTCTCTCTCAGATACATGACAATCATCATTCTACAGTAGTCATCAACAAAAAGAATGAAGAACTTTTCTCTAGTATAACTCTCAATTCCAATAGGTCCACACAAATCACTATGCACAATTTCCAAAATTTCTACACACTAATAGTTAGTACTTTTAAAGCTAGTCTTTCCCATCTTACCAATCTAAAAATTCTTGCATAGACCAACATCAGGTTTCTTTATACTAGGAATGCCTCTTACTTTCCTAAAGCCTCTTATTTTCACCAAGTTATCAAAGTTTACATGACATAACCTTCTGTGCCATAACCAACTTTCTTCAACTTGAGCAATAAAACATGAACATTCACCAAGTTTAAGATAGAACAAGTTACCTTTTTTTTGTATGCCTGATCCAATCAGATTTCCTTTGTCATCCAATAGTCTTGCTTTTCCATGCATGAATTCCACTTTGAATCCAATATTGATTAGCTATGCCACACTCAATAGATTGTGTTTTAGTCCTTCAACCCAATAGGCATTATCACATACAAGCTCTTTGGTTAGTGAGATTATTCCTCTTCCTTTTATGCAACAAGGTTCATTATTACCCAATCTCACACTGCCACTATCATAGTCTTCAAATTGTTAAAACTTAGTTTTTTCACTAGTCATATGATGAGAACAACCACTGTCTATGATCCATATATCATTTTTTCTTACATGAGAGATAAGTGCCATTTTATCTTCCTCACCATTATCAAATTCATCTTTCACAACAATGTAAAAAATCTCATCTTCACTATTGTCAAAATCCTTAGAATCTTTAGCCATGAAACATATTTTCTTACCTTTGTCCTTGAATGATTTGAAGTCTTTCTTGCCATTACACTTGTGACCTTTCTTCTCATCCTTGTTTTGCTTGTTTGGGCACCTAGTAGAAATATGACCAATTTCCTCACATGAAAAATAGATTAGAGGAACCTTACCTTTGTATTTCCCTTTGCCTCTAGAATATTTCCTTGCAAGAAGAGCTTCAACCACTTCAAGATCACTGTCAGAACTCTATTTTTATTCTTCTTCACTTTTTGACTAAGATTCCTTTATCTTTTTGCCATTTTCTTTGAGTGAAATCTTGGCTTCAAATGTTGATTCAATGTTCTTGGAAGCTGGAACATAGTTGTCATAGTTATCTAGCTCAAATGCAGTCAATCTTCCTACTATGGCCTCTAAATTTATCTCATGATTTGCTTCACATCTTCTTTCCTAAATTGCAAAAACTCTAATTGCATAAATGGGAAGTAATGTTCTAAGAACTTTACTTACAACTATTTCCTCCTTGATATCTCCTCCAAAAGCTTTGATTGCACTAACGCTTGCTTTGACTCTTTCAACATACTTAGCAATGTTCTCATCCTCTCTCATCCCCATCTGATCAAATTGTCCTCTTAGACTTTCTAGTTTGTCTCTTCTCACATTGTCATCACCTCTGTAGATATCTTTTATCTTGTTCCACATAGCGAAGGCAATTTTTAAATCCTTGATATCATTGAATTCTTCATAGCTTAGGGTTGATGCAATCTCTATCATCATGGTGTTATGAGTCTTCTTCTTAGAAATTTCATTGACATATAGTGTACCAGAAAGAGTTACATATTCTTCATCAAGATATTTCATTCCTGTATCTCCAATGGAAGCTAGATAAAGCCTCATGAGACCTTGCCATGCTGAAAAGTTATCCCTATTAAGCCTTGGAATTTCTCTCTTGTAAGACATCCTAATATTTAGCTTAGATCCTTGAAATCCTACCTACAAGCACCAAAAGCTCTGATACCAATTGTTGGAAATATAGATGGAGTAACTGAGAGGGGGGGTAAATTAATTATCACAAAAAAAAATCCATAAATCCCTTAGATGTCTTAAAAACTAGTTACTATTGTCACTCAGTAGCCTCATAGGGAAATGTTGTAACTCGATATATGTATTGTAATTTAGCTTATTACTAATCTTTAAGCATTTACAAAGATTTAACATGGATGCATAAAAAAAATAACATGAACACAAGAGGCACTAGATTTAACGTGGAAACCCAATATGGGAAAAACCACCAAGTAACTAGCTACCAATTTTCATTCTTCTATTTTGAGCCTTGCTAGGAGCCAATGCTATTAAAGGTTACAAAAATACACTATTAGGTATGACCCTATTAGAGGATTTAATCACCCTGCTAGGAGTGGCCTTGCTAGAGGACTTTAGAAAAATTCAATAGAATTGTTCACCTTGTTAGAGGATTTACAAAAATGGTTGTGAGACCAAATCTATTAAGAGATTTAGAAATCATTGCTACAATTGTGAGAAAGTAATAATGAGTTGACCTGAATGAGATGCAACTAAATTTGCTGATATAGATCTCAGTTCTACTTCACTAGATCCTCTCTGATTGAATAAATTTTTTCTACTCCCCAAGGATATTTGATCCTTCTTTAAAATCTACTCACACTTTCCTCTTCACAATCAACACACTTGCATGCTCGCTCATTACACTCATCCATACTTTAGAATTGACAACTTGACCTTTTATTTATACCTTAAAAATTGTCTAGTTGGCTCATTTACAAGTTACAAATACCAATAATAATTGCATTAGTCTGCTACATTCATTACATGAAAAAATTAAATTTTATTTCCCAAAACAATGACATCCTTCATTGGCCAACCCTACTTGGTAGACACTGCTCCATAAATGATTTCCAGTGTTAACCAACTGAAGCTCGGTGAACACTGCAAACTCTGCAAAATACTTTGGAGACTAAGGGAACTTGGTAAATACTAAATTTTCTTTGTTGATTGTGAACTTGGTAGAAACTGACTTCTGCCACAAAAACCTTTGATGCCTAAGTGAGCTCTATAGAAACTATTTCCACAGAGTATTTATTAGGAGCACTCGATAGACTCTGGAATTTGCTTTGCTGACCAAGTAAGCTCAGTAGACTTTGTAGTTTTCTTTTCTGACCAACTTAGCTCAGTAGACTCTATTTGATAATTGATATGACATTTGTGTAACATCAAAGATAATGCACAATTGAATAATTGTATCCAATAGTACAAAAAATAGCACAAGTACAATATAACATAAAAACAACATATGGAAGAATAGAGATACATATAGAGAAATAGTACAATAGGTTCAATTCTTTTATCACCTTGCTCAAATAGAGAAACAAGGATTGTATAAAAGAATCTAACAACATTTAGCAAACATGTCATGAGAAAAGAATGGTACAATAGAAAAATACACAAATGGGCTACCATAAAGGACAATCCAATCAAGTATGTTGCTTACTCTCCCTATCTCATTCTATATCATTTAGGGAAGATAGGTAACTTGTAAGAGGGACTATATCCAACATAGTAGGAATAATAGCCAATTCCAAACAAAAATCCTCTTAAGAATCACAATGTCTAATACTAAGTGTAAGTGTCAATTATGATGAAAGCATATTAGATAAAATAATGTCCATATCAATAGTTTCATATTTATCATTAACATCATAAGTATCATCAAGAGTATCTTCTTCATCTAGATTAATCAAAATAGGATCTAAGATACAAATGGAATCATCAAAATTATGCATCTTAACATCATTATTACCAATAACTTCTTCTAACACATCATTCATAATTGTATCCAAAGAAGGTAATGATTTTTGAAGAACATAATTATGAGCTTTAGCTTGAGCTTAACACTTCTTGTGACGTTTATTATCAAATCAATCATGTTTTGTCTTGTTTGAAATGTGTTAAGAACTAGGAGGAGCAAGTATTGGATCCTTCATAGCTTCTATAGGAGGATTAATAGGATTATCAGTAGACAAGTAAGCAATAGAAGGAAATTTATTAATAGATATAGAAGCCATAGATAAAGGAGGTATGGAAGGTGTAGGCAAAATACCATGATTAAGATCCATAGGAGGTAAGATAACTCAAAAATCTTACGATGGTTATAAGCTTGATATGAATGGAAAAGATGGTTAGGTCAAGAAGGATATGAATTAGGTAATGAAAGCCAAAATAATTCAAGGGTAACAAAACCACTAGGCCTAAAATGGTGATATAAACTATGATTAACGATCTTCACTTCTTCATCATGAACAAATTTTAGAAATTTATGGATAGGTGAAGTAATAGCATGCATGGTGTTTAACCATGACAAACCAAGCATCGGGTTCACCAAAATGAATAGAAAGAAATATATGCATAGAGTAGAGGTAAATATGAATAGGCTATGATATAAGAGGGAAGATTATAGGACCAATCCTTAACCCAAATTCCCAAAAGGAATGATCCAAATTGATGTATCACAAAGAAGTGATCAATGCACAAATGGATCAAACAATGAAGAACATGAAGAAAGGAGGAAATCCTATAATCTACTTTAGAAAGTATGTACTTGAAATCTTGAATGAACAAAAGACAAATACTAACCTCAAAGTAGGGTAAATCTAGAGAATACTAATTTATGATGTTTGTGCACAGTTTTAGGAAATTTTGCAACCTAGTCCAAACTACAAATGCTAAGATAGAGAAAACCCGAAAAACCTTTTGTCCTTCTGAGGGTAGGTCAACCTTGACCGAGATAGCGGCGCACAATCCTACCTCAAAAATCCAATCTTGACCTGTATTGCTTTGACTAAAAATCTATTCATGAAACTTGGAAGTTTGCCAAAAAGGGTATGCAAATCTGAACTTCAATTGTCTATCATGTACCTATACCTACAAGAAAAATGGTTATTTTGTTTCAGTGGGAGCTTTTCCTTGGTCAAAACCCAATTTGGAATCAACCTTGAAATGTAATTGAAATTGCAATATGTATAAACAAAGTAAATAGAACTATTCACCTTTCTTATGTTGAAATTCTTGTGGAGGATTTGAATCTTGGAATCCAAAAGTGTGGATTCTCCAAATGAATGTAGAATTGTGTAAGATTTCTCAAACCAATCGCATTAGATCTTCAACATCAATCTTGAATAGATCTTAGATAAGAAGAGGCTTGAATGAATGTGGATGGAGAAATCTTCAACATGAGGGCTCCATAGTTATTGAATCCTTCAATGGCTAACAAAGGATCTCCTTGATAAATTGGATGCTTGAATGCTCGTGAAAGTGAATCAAAACTTCATAATCCATGGGTGTAAACTTGATAGATTGTGGATTGTCAAAATCAGATTAGAAGAAGGCTTCCTTATATAGTGATCTAGGGCACACAATTCTAGAGAGGCTATCATTGGATAATTAAATCTCAATTAACCTTAACTCCTAGAAATAGAGTTAGATTAAATGCAATTTATGATTTTACCATTATGAAATCCAAAATGGTAGGAAAATGAAACATTTAAAAGGCCAATATCCTGACACCTCTAAAACTTGAAATTTGGACCTGGGGTCTAGGTTAAGGTTGAATCTACCCTAGGTTAGGGTCAAGGTCTCCTTGACCTAGGTTAGGGTTGAGGTTGTTCATGACCTAGGTTAGGGTAGAGGTCGACCTTGACCCTTTAGGTTTTTATTGACCCAGAAAGTTAAAGTCTTCATTTTCTCAAAGAAAGTTGTTAGAAATAGGGATAACTTTAAGAAGCCTCCTTTAGAAAAAAGTATACAATTTTTCCAAATAGAAAATTAGTTTAGGGTGAAAATGTTAATTTCTATTGGCAAATTTTTATTAAGTAGGAATTTTTTAAATTTTATTGGCAATTTTTTCTCAATCATATAAAAATGCTAAAAAATCCTGTCAAATCTTTCATCATTGATAAAATCGTGGAAACAAGTGTTGGAATTATAATAAGAAAGGTAAACTACTAAGTAGTTTAAACTTTGACCCTTAAAACATTCACTACACACCCATCTCATACGTTCAATAAGTAAATTGAAATACCACGTAAAGCATGTACTTCTAGTTCATGAAAGAAAGTAAAAATTCACACATATATGACACCAAATATGATTACCTGGAAACCCTCCAATGAGAAGGTAAAACCAAGATGGGGATGACACCCAAAAATCTTCACTACTACAATAATCATGTTTATCCAATGAAGGTTACAATGTTTGATCATGAGACATGATCTACCCTGTGAAAGGTCTACCCATTAAAGCCTTATAAAGACTATTAGGTCTCACCATATTAAAGGATTTCAACACCCTATCAAAAGTGTGCCTTGTTAAAGGATTTTAACTCACAATTAAGTAAGAACCTTGCTAAAGGATTTCAATACAACCTATTAGGACTACTCTGTTAAGAGATTTCACTGATTCACATGGTAGAATGATTTAACATTGATCCTACAGTTAACAGTTGATTTCCTGATATAGATCACCTTTAAACTAATGTATTCTCAATCCTTCTGGATCAAATGTCTTGCTGTTGTATACTTTTCCTTTCCTCTATTCTGCTTTAATTGATTCTACAATGTAATCTCACTTCACAATTCCTTAGTCACTATGAATGCTCTATTTCTTATGTGCAAACTTCTCTCTATGCTCCTTCACACACCTTAGAAAGTTTAGCGTTTTTCCTCCTCAAGAAGACTGAGGTGACTATGGGTTAGGTATGAATCAATGGCTATGATTTATCCATTTTTCTACTTAATCCTTCCCTTGTTCTAATTGGCTACATGTAATGCATTGGGAATCCAACTGAAGATTCATCCTTGTTTTAATTCAATCTTTAAGTTGGCTCAAAAAATGGTTTACATAGTTGTTTTTTCCATTACAAACAAGTATGAAAAAGCTATCTTACTTAGCATCCAAAGTCTCTAATGCTTGGCATGTACTATCTTCTATATTGTGACTTGGATTTAGTATCACTTAGCATGTTTTTCTTACTTAGCTCCTAAATCACTTGGCATACGTTGTCTATTCGACACTTCAGTGACTTGGCACATGAGTGGCTTAGCACTCACTATGGACTCAACATGCACTATTATATACATGTTGTGCTCATCATATACTACTTGTTTGACATGAACTAAGTAAATGTAAGGAAAAATTCACTCAAGAACTAAGTACTCAAACACAAGCACGACTGTAGACTAGAAAGAGAGAGTATGATCAGAATGATTATATATTTATTCAATATGCCATGTTAAAGTACACTATGAGTGCCTGTATATAAAGGCCTCTAAGATACATCTAGAATGCCTCATAATCAGCTACATGATATGTCAACAACTAGGCACATGTCCACAAAAGATGGGTTATCCTCCATTAAGCACAGAAGTAAGTGTAGTGATGAGAGGATAAGCCTACAAGGGTGTGACATGCAAATCAATGTTGTAGACACCATGTGCTAAAATAGAGTTGCGTACTTCTATATTGTCAACATGAAAACTCAAAAAGGTGCATAGACTCCTAAGTTTCTCACAAAATAAAATAATAAAATAATGCATTAACCTAAGTAAATTTAAGTAAGTGTAAATAGTGAATATGTATTTACACCAACAGTAAATGACTTAAGTGTGTAGATACTCATTAGTCAAAACCAATTTGAGATCAATAATTGCCCCCTTTAACATGAGTGTCAAAAAAAATTGATCATGCATTTGTATCTTTAATCTTATGAGCATAACATATCTCTTATTTGACTTATGTACAAAACTTCAAAATTTCAAAATTTTGTAACAACTTCTACCTCAAAATCTAATAACTCCCACTGAGTTGATAAGTCTATTCTACATTCAAAATGTTGTACTCCTATTGGGTAAATGTGTCTCTACTATTGTACTCTTACTGAGTAAATGTGTCTCAACTAATAGTCTTTGACTTACTTCTTGTTCTTTCCTAATTGATACTCTTTCATTTCATCTTCCCCTTTTCTCTTATTCCATATCTCCCCCCCTTTTTTTATTTCTACCCCTTTTTGACACTCATGTCAAATGGGCTATACACTAATAGTGTGTTTGTCCAAAAAGGATTTATGGACCTCTAGTATAATCTTGAGAGTTGCATCCCAATTTTTACATGCCACATTCAAAGACTTAATTTGGATGGCTAGCTCAATAACAAGGTAGACTAGGCCATCTAACATTGAAAGATTGGGGTCTTTCTTCATAAGTTTTTCACTGTGACCTAATTCCTTGTGCAAAATTTCCATGTGGGGGGTCAATGTTGTTTTGATGCTAATTTTTTTTGCCCTTATATTGGCTTCATCTACGGATAATGCAGCTAATTGGCTTTGGGTTTGTAGCAAAGTTTTGAAGTGCTTCTCACTTTGAGCTAGTGTCATAGGTAGTTTTGCACCTAATGTATTAGTTTGACTTTTTAAACTCAAAATGTGACTTCTTGTCTCTTGTGTGAAGAGTTTTGGATTGCATAATTTTGTCTATAGTGAGAAAATGTTCACAAGTACCTTCTTCACAGTCTCAAAATTAGTTGCCAATGCAACTTGTGTAAGTGCTATATCATCTAATATTTTCTCATTTACTTTTCTTTCAAATTTATTTTCAAACCATTCTAGTAATTTAGCATTTGTATCAAGGTCTGCATCACTAACATTTTCCACTATATTTTTCAATTTTTAAATGAGTGGCTTGGTTTCATCTGGAGTAGGCAAACTAAATGCATCCAAAAAGATGTCTTTGATTTCTAGCAATGCTTGCTTCTGCCTATGCTCCTTTCTGAGCAATTCTTGTCTTTTCTTCCTTGCTAGGGGTTCTTGCAATATGCCCATCTACTCAATTATTATTGTATCATAATTATATTTTGGTAAAATAATCTCTTTATCAAGGCTTACATCTCCATATTGTATCACTCCTTCAGCCTTTGATGAACTTGGACTCGACATTGAGATTTGCAATGGTGTTGCATTTGTTCTCAGCTTTTGAAGAGTGTGACTTGAAGCGGTGTTGGATTTTGGTAAAGTTACCAAGGCTTGAATTTCTACTTTCTCCTTCAACTTTGTTGTCAACTTGGTGTCTTCAGCCTTGTCCTTTAATTCCATAATGCCTTGTGAGGCACCTTGTATTTGTGTTGGAGGTGGAGATAAGTCTATCTGACCTGTTTCACTTTGTTTTTTTGTTGTTGCTTAGGTTTCCATTGTGTCCTTTCCAACTATATCAACCTTTTTTGATGTAGCTTCAGATACTTTATCTATAGGTTACACATTAGTGACTTGAGGGATGATAGTATGTGGTTCTTGTGTATACACCTCTTCCCTTGTAGTATTAGTCATCGCTTTCTATATCTCATCTACACTCACCAATATAAGGTTATCACATAATTTGGCCTACAATATAGACTGATCAAGTATCTTTGTCAAATCTTCCTTTGTAAGATGGTTGATGTTTTGCGCAGTATGATCAGAAACATCCTTCACTATTATTGTTTTAGTATTTACACTTGTTACATGTTGAGGGTTGTCATCTAGCAGTAGTGTATCTTAAACACCCTATTCTTCTTGCTACTCTGCCTCAAATTTTGCCTAGTTATGTACTTTCATTTTTGTGTCTCCCTCAATAGTGTCCTTATTTTCATTTCCTTCTTCATCATTTTTCACCTCAATGGGTTCCTATTCTCTTGCCGTTATTGTTTCTAGTCCATATGTTACTTTTCACATTTGTATGGACTTTTTCACAACATCTTCAATATTATTTTGCAACATGTTGAAGGCTTTACATTTTGGTAAAAATCTCACTACATATTTCTTCATAACCTTAGCAATTTATGCCTTACTAAGTTTAGGCATCACTTGTGCAAGTGATGTTTCCCTTATTGGTCTATCTATGTTTAAATAATAATGCCATTTTTGCTCAACTCTTTCATCTAAACTTTTGGGCATAGAGTTAGCAATTTCTAGTGGGGCTTTCTTAAAATTTGTCATCATGGAATATATGGCCTCCTCCACTTGATTCTTCTCAACTTTACCAAGGTTATAAAAATCATCATGAGGAAATCCTGACAAATTTACACTGTTCTTAACATTTTCACCTAGATTTTCTAAATCAGATAATGGGTTGTGACTCACCACTTTGAATTGGGTATGTCATCTGATTCAGCTTATGCAATGTATTCCCTCCTTGGTCTATTATGCATTCCTCCTTCCTACTCTACTGGTTTGGCTTTCTCCTTTGGATTTTTTGTAGTGACATGTGCACTAGCCCTTGTATTAGGTGTAGTTGGTTTGGGTTGGCTAGCTTTTACAATTTTCTTGGGTTTTGTCATGGGTTGTCCCTTAGCCTTTCTTTTCTTTTGATCTATGGGAGTAAGTGCTTCCTTGGCTTCTTCTCCCTCAACACCTTTAGCAACTTCAGTCTCTTCCTCTAGTTGATCTTCTCCCATACCTTGAGTTAGTACAAGTGGTACTTGTGTCTGAGAGTCTTCTTCCTCTTCATCCTCTTCCTGCTCAACACCTTCACCAAATTTAGCTTTTAGTTTCTACAATAACTTCTCCATCTTCTTTATAATAGATGTAGTCTTTAGTTCCATGGTAATTTCAAATTTTTCCATCTCATAGTTTCCAAATGCAGTAGCATTTTTATCTATTTCTTATGCAAGTAAGGTTGTAATAACTGTAGATACCTCATCTACATTGACTTCATATCCTAATTGCCTCAACTATCTTACACTTGGAGTTACTACTTGAACAAAAATGTAATTAGCATTGACTAAGAAACAAACATCATCATAATGCTTTTCAACTAGTGATACTGGAATTCTCAATCTTTTCTTCATTCATTGCTTGAAGTCCTCAAAGTAGCTTGTCATTATAGATTCAAAGTTCTCACCCAATTGTTCAATGGACTCACCAATTTGTACTACCACTACCCTGTTTTTCTTCCATGCAACTATGCCAAATGTAGGAAAAGTGTTTTGAACATAAAATAAAATACGTATCAAAATGGAACCAAATTTGCACTGAGAACTCTTTGTCTTTCTTATTGCTCTCATGTTTTCAACCAATTGTAATTGTAGCTCTGGAAGATCATATGTGTGATCTTTCTTTACAATTTTGTAACCAACATCTATTGCAATACTGTTATAATTTCTTTATAATAACTGAGAGCGAGGAGGGGGTGAATCAGTTATTTAACGTCCAAATGTCCTATTCAAACTTTTCACTAAGTATAGTGAAATCATTCAACCATTCATTCATCCAAGCTTTAACTTATCTAATCAACAAGTTACTATAAATCAATATGCAAGTATAACACATAATAAATCAACACATGACACAATGATTTACGTGGAAACCCAATTTGGGAAAAACCACCAGTAACATGCTACTCAATTTTCACCCTTCTGAAGTGATGCCCTATTAAAGGCTTACAACACACTGTTAAATGTGACCTTGTTAGAGGATTTAACCACCCTATTAGAAGTGGGTCTGGTTAGAGGACTTTAGAACATTCACTTGGAATGCCACCCTATTAAAGGATTTACAAATGGTTATTAGGCCAACCTAAGTCCATAGCATTTTCAAATCTAATACAATTGCTAGAGAGTATTAGAAAATCTTGACCTGACTACAACATACAACTTATCTTGTAGATCTTAGATCACTTCTTAGCTTATACCCTTGCATGGCCTTCAATCTCTCAAACTCTTAATAGCTTTTATTTTCTTTCAAGCTTTGTCTCATTAGGTCTCCATACTCAATGTACCAGTGCAATCATCTCTTCATGGCCACTTGTATAATTAGAGCCTTCATGCTCTTCCTTCTCCTAGATGTCTCCTTCTTGACACCCTTTCAACCACTTCATAGATTTGCCACTTCAATAGCAATAGTATTAGTAGCTCTTTTCTTCTTGGTATATGACTCCTTAAATAGAAGTCTTGGATTTCCTTTTCCTGCTCAATTCTTCCATTTTTCAATTTCAACTTGCATGGATTATGTAGGATTCATTGTATCTAACCCACATTCTATTTTCTTTAGAAACTTCTTGAATAATCCTTTAGAATTCGCCCAAAAATGGTTTACATAAGATTATGTGCCAACAACTCATCATCCTTATCTTCCAACTCAGTCAAAAAATTCAATGCAACCACTATGTTGGCTTAGATTTGGTGAATCTTCATCATTTGAAATAATACAACAGCTTGGCACTATTGAAATACTGGTGCTTAGCACATACTGTATAATTCAACATCAACTATGTTTTTCTTGATGCTTAGCACCTAAAGATCACTCATCACACACTAGAAATGTTTGTTACTCAGCTTCTACTAAGAATTTTCTCAGCTTCAACTAACTTTCTCGACACCCACCGATGATCTTAATTAAAGCTTTATAGTCAACCTTGTTACAACTTCTTCTTCCAATGTATCTAAGTGTGACCAACCTATGTATCTTTGATTATATCATCAATACATTACTTAACCATTGTCTTAACTGATCCTTGCACTTCATTACAACATCATAACTCAACCTTTCCTTTAGGTGCTCTTCTTACCTTTTGTTGATCAAATCCTCTTGATCAATCAACTAAGTGATAGTGGTTGGATCTTATAAGCAAATATCATCCCTACAAATAGCAAATTTGACATCAATGGCAAAAAAATGATTGAATACATTCTTTTACAAAAATATCCCTCTTTAATCTTCAACAACAACGAGCTTTTCAATCATATTTCCAACAATATCCCTCTTTGGCATTGATGGCAAACCAAACTGATCAACCATCAGACTAAACTATTCCACCAAAAGCTTACTAGGTTAGAATAGTAAGTAAAATGCCAAAAAGTAAATTGTAACATCACATCTCCTACTACTATTCTGATTGTTTTATTTTACTTCTCCCTCTTTGTTGTTGTATCCTTTATCTTTATCTTTCTCCCTCTATATTATTCATCTTCTACTATTCTGATCAACCTCTGAAATCTCCCTCTTCTTTTCTAATCCTTTATCTTCAACAATTTTTGATCAATTGTTCACTTCTCCCTCTTTGACAATAATTCCAAAGACATATTAGTATCTTTTTATGCAGATGTAGCTCTTACATGTTCATTTAATGTCTCCCTCTATCACCTTTCTTGTGACTGATTTGCAGTTTTAGCACTACTACTACTTTAGGCATGGATCCCAAAGTAAACATCCTCTGCATCAATGTGTAGAATCTTCAACATTTAGCTTATTCGATGCAGGGAATTCTTGCTTTTTGGTTCAAGTAGCCTTAGCTAGGGCTATCACCCCTAACTTACCTCTAAGATACTCAAAAGCATCTTTAGGTAGTGCTTTTGTGAAGATATCAGCAATCTGTTCCTTTGAGCTAACACATTCCATCTTCACTTGTTTGTCTTCCACCAATTCTCTAACATAGTGATACTTGATTGCAATATGCTTAGTTTTAGCATGCATTACTGGGTTGTTTGATATATTAGTAGCACTTGTATTATGACAATAAAGTGTCACAAGCTTAATTACTTCTTCCTTCATACCTTGCAACAAATGTTTGATCCACACAATATTGGTGTAGTTTATAGTAGCTGCCACATATTTAGCTTCAGTAGTAGACTATGAAGTGCAACTTTTCTTTTTTCTTGTCTATGTAATCAACCTCTTTCCTAAGAAAATTGCTCCTCCACTAGTGCTTTTTCTATCATCAATGTTACCTCCCCAATCTGCATCAATGTAAGCTTTTAGTTCAAACTTCTCATTACTCTTGTAGTATAAACCAAAGTCATCAGTTCCTTTCAGGTACCTCAATATTCTCTTCACTTCCATTAAGTGATTTTCTCTTGGATTGGTAGAAAATCTTACTACTATTGCAATAGCTAATGCAATGTCTAGTCTACTCTGGACAACATATTGTAGCTTTCCAATCATTCACCTATACAATGTATGATTAACTTCAACAGATTCATCATTCTTGGATAGTTTATGGCCTATTGCCATTGGTGTGCTAACTATTTTTGAGTCTTCTAGGCCAAATGTTTTGAGTACTTCCTTGATGTATTTGGATTAGGTCACAAATATGCCATGCTTGAACTGATGTACTTGTAATCCAACAAAGAATTTGATTTCTCCAAACATTGACATCTCAAATTCATGCTTCATTTGATCAGCAAAATCTTTATGTAAAACATCTTTTCCTCCAAATATTATGTCATCAACAAATATTTCTGATATCAAAATGTCTTTACCTTCATCAGCTTTGATGTACAAATTGTTTTTTTCATCTGTTCTTTCAAATCCTATCTTTACAAGATATTTGTGCAATATTTCATACCATGCTCTAGGTGCTTGCTTTAATCCATAAAGTGATTTGTGTAGCTTGCAGACCATGTCCTTGTTCTTCTCATCAACAAATCCCTCTAGTTTTTCTATGTAGACTTCCTCT
Organism: Cupressus sempervirens; assembly: GCA_028749045.1. Classification (NCBI taxonomy): domain Eukaryota; kingdom Viridiplantae; phylum Streptophyta; class Pinopsida; order Cupressales; family Cupressaceae; genus Cupressus; species Cupressus sempervirens. Next base: position 795,234,790 of record CM053791.1, read on the forward strand.
TCTATTATACCATTTAGAAAAGAAAACTCTGTGTCCATCTGGTAGACTTTGAAACCTTTATATACAACATATGCAAGTAATGTTATTACTCTTTCCATTCTTGCAATAGGGGAAAATGTCTCTCCATAATCCAGTCCTTCTTCTTATGCATAGCCTTTGCAAATTAATCGAGCTTTGTTTCTTGTTATTTCACCATTCTCATCAAGTTTATTTCCAAACACCCATTTGGTACCAATCACATTCTTATCAGTTGGTCTGGGAACTAGAGACCAAGTTTTGTTCTTTGTAATATGATCTATTTCTTCTTTCATGGCCTTATACCAGTCATCATCTTGTAGTGCATCTTTAACTATTTTGGGTTCAACCTTGCTTAGTAGACATGATTCATTCGTCATTCTATTCCTTGGCATTGGTCTAGCATCCTTATCACCAATGATTTGATCTGCAGGGTAATGTCTTCTTACATACTTGGATAATCTGGGTTCAGTCCTTCTCTCCATATTTAATCCTTCAGCTTCAGAGTCATTTCGTTCTTCTTCATCTGGTATTTCATCATTTGTTTCTTACATACTATTTTTAGAATCAGTATGTGCATTTTCTACATCCTGTAGCTCAGCTTCTGAATGTAACTTGGCATTCACTAGTTGAGACTCGATAGATACTGAAGTTTTTTGTTGATTCTCAACTTGATTAGCAACATTCTCTTTGACTATCATTCCTTTGTAGAAGTATACAAAGGATCTATAATCCTTTGTTTTCTTTGACTCATCGACCTAAAATTTTGCATGCTCATCAAAATATACATTTGCACTCTCCACAACTTTGTTAGCATTAGTATTCAAACACTTATATGCCTTTCTTCTAGTGGAGTATCCAAGAAATATGCCTTCGTCAATTTTTGCATCAAACTTTCCATTTCTAGTGTCTTTTAGAATATAGCATTTACAACCAAATACTTTGAAATGTTTAACATTAGGTAAATGACCATACCACAATTCAAAGGGTGTTGCATTTGTACCTTTCTTGACTTGAACTCTATTTAGTGTGTAGACTGTAGTACTTACAACTTCTCTCTAGTATTTTAGTGCAACATTTTTCTCCATTATCAAGGTTTTGGCATAGTCAATCACTGACCTATTTCTCCTTTCAGCAATACCATTCTATGGTGGAGTTCTCAGTGCTAATGTTTTCCTTTTGATATCTTTGTCATTGTAAAATGTTTCAAACTCTCTTGTTGTGAACTCACCTCCTCTGTCTGACCTTAGGCATTTCAGGTTCTTTCATGTTTCCTTCTCAACTCTAGCAAAATACCACTTGAACATTCAGAATGCATAAGATTTTTGCTTTAAAAACATAGCAGTCATCATCCTTGAATAATCATCTACAAATAGCATTATGCATCTATCTCCTAGATAGCTTTGCACTTCTATTGGGCCACATAGGTCTGCATGAACTAACTCTAGTACTTCTTTGGAAGTGTATGTTTTGATTTTTAAACTAGACTTAGTCATTTTCCCTAGTTGAAATATTTTACACATTGTGTTTTTAGGTTTCTTCAACTTGGGCAATCCTCTAACTTTCTTTTTCTTTCTAATACTAATCAAATTATCAAAGTTAACATGACACAGCCTTTTATGCCATAACCACACATCATCAAGTCTAACAACAAGACATGTTGCTTCTTCCATATCTAGGTAAAATAGATTACTCCTAGTTTGTTCACCTTTTCCTATCAGATTTCCATCAGTGTCATAAATCTTGGCAGTTTTGTTTCCAAATTCAACTTTGCAACCTACATTTCCTAATTGTGATACACTCAACAAGTTGTAGTTAAATCCTTCAACATAGTATGCATTATCACATAAAATTTTCTCTATAAGTTTGATAGATCCTTTTCCTTTGATTTGACATGGAGCATCATTACCAAATCTAACACTATTTCCATTGTATTGAGTAAAGGTAATGAACTTACTTTTATCTCCTGTCATGTGATGTGAGCATCTACTATCTATGATCCACTTGTCATTCTTGTTCGCACAGGTAACTAATGTTGTTGCTTCATCTTCATCTTTATCTAATTCATCCTTCATGGCTACATAGTCTACTTCATCATCATCTTCATCAAAGTCTTCTTCAACAATGTAGCATCTCTTGCCTTTCTCCTTGTAATCTTTGTTGTGATCTTCTCTTTTGTTCCTAAACTTGTTTCCTTCTTTATAGTTTTTCTTCTATGGACATCTTGCAGCTATATGACCTACTTCATTGCAATTGAAACATATGATAGGGAGATTACCTTTGAATTTGTCTTTACCTCTATAGAATCTTCTAGCCAATAGTGATTCTAATTATTCCACATCTTCCTCATCTGTGCTACCATCACTAGATGCTTGTTTTCCTTTTCTTCTTCTCTTGCTTGATGTGTCCTCTTGAGCTCTTGGATGGCTGAAACTCTTATAGGATAGATAGGGAGCAGAGTTCTTAAATATTTTTTGATGGATGTTTCTTCTTCCAGTTGTCCACTTAGACTTCTTATTGCACTCACCACTTCTTTTATTCTTGTAGCATACCAAGCAGCATTTTCAACTTCCTCCATCTTCATGTCATCAAATTTTCCTCTTAGGCTTTCTCTCTTTTCTCTCTATACATTTTTATCACCTCCATAGATATCTAATAAGGTTTTCCACATTTTGAATGTAGTTTTATAGTCTTTGATGTCATCATATTCAGCATAGTGAAGTGCAAATGCAATTTCCAACATTGCTTTGTTATGCTCCTTTTTGTTTAAGTCATCTATAGTGAGGGGTCCTGCTAGAGTTACATGATCTATTCCAATTAAGGTTTGTGCATAGTCACCTATTGATCCAAGGTGCAATTTCATCAAACTTCACCATACAACAAAGTTATCTTTGTTGAGCATGGGAAATTCTCTCTTGGACATCTTGATCTTCCTACTTCTAGTACCTTGAAACTAAATCACCAGATTGCTCTGATACCAATTGTTAGAATTTCTTTAGAATAACTGAGAGGGGGAGCAGGGTGAATTAGCTATTCAAGGTCCAAATGTCCTATTCAAAATTTTCCTAAGTATAGTGAGATCATTCAACCATTCATTCATCCAAGCTTTAACTTATCTAATCAACAAGTTACTATAAATCAACATGCAAGTATAACACACAAGAAATTAACATATGACATAGTTTTTTACATGGAAACTCAATTTGGGAAAAACCACTAGTAACATGCTACTCAATTTTCACCCTTCTGAAGTGATGCCCTATGAAAGGTCAGCCCTGTTAAAGGCTTACAACACACTATTAAATGTGACCTTGTTAGAGGATTTAACCACCCTGTTAGAAGTGAGCCTAGTTAGAGGAGTTTAGAACATTCTCTTGGAATGCCACCTTGTTAAAGGATTTACAAATGGATTTTAGGCCAACCTAAGTCCATAAGATTTTTTAGATCTAATACAATTTCTAGAAAGTATTAGAAAATCTTGACTTGACTACAACATACAACTTATCTTGCAGCTCTCATATCACTTCTTAGCTTATACCCTTGCCTGGCCTTCAATCTCTACAACTCTTAATAGCTTGCCTTTTCTTTCAAGCTTGTCTCCTTGAGTCTCCATAATCAATGTACCAGTGCAATCATCTCTTCATGACCACTCATAGAAGTAGAGCCTCTATGCTCTTCCTTCTCCTAAATGTCTCCTTCTTGACACCCCTTCAAACACTTCACAAATTTGGCACTTCAGTAGCAATAGTATCAATAGCTCTTTGCTTCTTGGTTTATGACTCCTTAAATAGAAGTCTTGGAGTTCCTTTTCCCACTCGATTCTTCCATTTTTCAATTTCAATTCACATGGATTAGGTAGGATTCATTGTATCTAACCCACATTCTATTTTCTCTAGAAACTTCTTGAATAATCCTTTAGAATTTTTACACAAATAGTTTACATAAGATTTTGTGCCAACAACTCATCATCCTTATCTTCCAAACTAATTCACAAAATTCAATGCAACCACTATGTCAGCTTAGATTTGGCGAATCTTCATCATTTGAAATAATGCAGTAGCTCTGCACTATTGAAATACTAGTGCTCGACACATACTATATTACTCGACATCAACTATCTTTTTCTTGATGTTCGACACTTGAAGATCACTCGGCACACACTAGAAATGTCTGTTACTCAGCTTCTACTAAGAATTTTCTCAGCTTCAACTAACTTTCTTGGCACCCACTGATGATCTTAGTTAAAGCTTTGCAGTCAACCTTGTTACAACTTCTTCTTCCAATGTATCTAAGTGTGACCAACTTTTGTATCTTTGAGTATGTCATCAATACATTAGTTAACCATTGTCTTAACTGATCCTTGTGCTTCATCACAACATCATAACTCAACCTTTCCTTTAGGTGCTCTTGTTACCTCTTGTTGATCAAATCCTCTTCATCAATCAACTAAGTGATAGTGGTTGGATCTTATAAGCAAATATCATCCCTACAAATAGCAAGTTTGACATCAATGGAAAAACAATGATTGAAAACATTCTTTTACAACAATCTCCCTCTTTGATCTTCAAAAAAAATGAGCTTTTCAATTAGATTTCCAAAAAATATAGGGTACACTATTTAATCTATTTGATTGGTAAAATTTGTATGCAATAACCCTTACTGCAAAGTCTATTAAAGGATTTGTGATGGTATCAATAGTCATTCCTCTTTTATTCCACATGACTCCTATATTCTATTTAATAATCTCTTTTGAATCACTTCTTAGAGCCGTAGGCTTATCTAGGGTTGGATACCTAGTTACCCTATGTATTATTCTTTTGGTTGTTTTGATAGGTCTATTGTCTAACCATAGAGAACTATCATGAATTTTTCTTAGCACAATCCTAATCCATTTGGTTTTGATTATATTCAAGAAATCTAGGGCATGAGTTAACCCTTTCTTTTCTACAATTTTATATTCTTCCTTCAACACATCAATCTCACAAAGTTTGTCATATGCTTTCCTAATCTCCATATCACCTATACTCCTAATTTTGTAGTTGTAACATTTTCTAACATCTTGCACCAATAAAACTTTCAGTGGTATCATGGATAATGCACTAGAGGGGTCTTGTTTGTAAGCAATATATAGAATGCCTTTGAATATTGGTTGTTTAACCTCATTACTAACTAGTTGAACATTCCAAACCTCCTTTCCCCCAACATTCTTTGAACTAGATGCCATTGTGTGGAACTTGACACATGATAAATATCTTGCAAGATCTAACAAAATGGTGTTGAATTGCTGCTCAAATCTTTTGTAATCACTTTTGATGAATTTCCTTATCACCTCTATCTCTCCCTATTCTTTCTCAATTTTGAAATGATGGAAAATGAGTTGAAAATTGATCAAATACCCTTTTGAAACCCTACAATAAATGTTGAGTGCTTACACAATTGTAAGCTTGACATTAACCAATTTAAGGATCACTCAACATTCATTAGTATTTTACTCATTTGGCAACCATTATGAACTCTACATCCTTTAATATTTCACTTAGGAGTCATGGGAACCTTTTCATGCTTGGTAGTAACATGAAAAACTCAAATATTTTTCTTTGATTCCTAATAACATCTTGCATCTTTATTCATTCTTATGTTGACTTTTCAGTGTTAAATTCTTTTGGAACTGATATATGATATAACTTATGAATATTAGTCCCACATACCTCTTGATTGTCTAGTTTGATGAGGTGTGATCACCTAACCTGTTGGGTGAAGTGGTCTCTTCTCCATTTAATGTGTTGCAATCATTCTTTTTCTTCCATGTCTTACTCATTTCACTTCTAACATTTTCAACATTTGCCTTGCCGTTGCCTTTATCAAACTCACAACTTGGTGCCTTTGACCTTGTTGGACAATATTGACTAATGTGACCAATTTTTAAATAGCTAAAATATGTGGTTTGACTCAACCACCTTTTGTAGTCACCTCTGAAATGTGTTCTAATATAATTTTTAGGAACATGTCCATATTCTTTATAATAATGACAGCTATACCTTGTATTATAATCTCAGCTATAAGAGTTTCCATTATTCCTTACCTTTGTTTGCATGTTTGATGACCACGTAGATTTGGATCTACACTCAAAAGCTCTATGTCCATACTTCTAACAATTGTAACAATATCCTTCAAATCTTTGTGTGTGCATGGTCATAGTTTTGCATTCATGTGCTTGATGAACTTGTTTGTTGCACTTATGACATTGAACCATTCTCTTATGCTTGACATTCTGATTTACAATCTTATTCCTACACACATTAGTAGTATTTCCTTTCTTACCACAATTGTGACAAGTGGGTTTAGAGTTCTTACCTTTGTTGTTCCTTTCTTTAGCACTTTTGGATGACTCTCCTTCTTTAGCGCTTATGTATCCCAATCCAGATGTATCATTATTGGATTTTGGGGATCTCAATAGTTGCTCAAAGTATTTGATGGCTTCATTAGGTTTATTGAAACTTTTAGAAAATTCCTTTTCCTTTTTTAAGTCACTCTTCTATTGCTCATTCTACAATTTTAATTTTGCTATCTCAATATCCTTGACATTCAATTCATAGTTGGCATTCATCATTTGACTCAAAGTATCCAATTGCATGTTGGAAATCTTTGTTAGCTTTGTTGACTTCTCTTCCATTCTATTGATCAAAACTCTTTTTTCATCTTCAATCATGGCTTTATCTTCCATAGCTTTCTTCTTCTATTCAGTCACTTCACATAGAAATATGGCTTGTGAACCTTGCTCCAACTTGAGATTCCTAGTTTCTTTAGATTGGACTCTATTCTTTTCCATTATATTTGCAACTGTTGCATCAAATTCATTGGAGTATCCATTAGAAAATAGCTTAGTAGTGTCCATTTCTTTGTATTGTGTGTCATTCTCCTCAATAGCAATTTCCTTCCTTCTCTTCAAAGATTTATTTAGTTCTTCTCTTGATTCATCCGATTGATGTAGAATGAGTTGTATTTCAATTCCCTAATTCTAAATGATCTTTCCCAACTTATAGACTTCCATTTTCAAGATCTTTCCTCAAAGTTATAAAGCTTCTTTTTTAAAGAATTGGGCTCAGATACCAATTGTTGGAATTACAATAGGAAAGGAAAATTTCTTGGCGGGGCGGGGGGGGGGGGGTGAATCAGTACTCTAAACTTTGACCCTTAAAACATTCACCACACACTCATCTCATACATTCAATATGTAAACTAAAATACCATGTAAAGCATGTACTTCTAAATCATGAAGCAAGTAAACATTCACACATATATGACATCGGATATGATTATGTAGAAACCCTCCAATGAAAAGGTAAAACTAGGGTGGGGATGACACCCACAAATCTTCACTAGTGCAGTAATAAAGTGTATCCAATGAAGGTTACAATGTTTGATCATGAGACATGATATACCATATGAAAGGTCTTCCTATTAAAGGCTTACAAAGACTGTTAGGTCTCAACCTGTTAAATAATATCAACACCCTATTAAAAGTGTGTCATGTTGAAGGACTTTAACTCACAATTAAGTAAGCACCCTGCAAATGGATTTCAATACAGCCTATTAGGACTACTTTGTTAAGAGATTTAACTAATTCACCTTCTAAAATGATTCAACATGGACCCTGCGGTTAGCACTTGATTACCTAATGACAGATCACTCTAAACTGATGTATTCTTGATCTTTCTTTTCTCATTGTTGTATGCTTTTCCTTTCCTTTGTTCTCCTTTAACTGATTCAATAATGTAATCTCACTTCACAATTCCTTAGTCACCATGAAGGCTCTATTTATAGTATGCAAACTTCTCTCTTTGCTCCTTAATACACCTTTGAAATTTTAAGGTTTATCCTCCTTAAGAAGACTTAGGTGACTTGGGGTTAGGTATGAATCAAAAGCTATGATTCATCCATTTTCCTACTTAATCCTTCCCTTTTTTTGATTGGCTACATGTAATGTATTGGGAATCCAACTTAAGATTTTTTCTTGTCATAATCCAATCTTTAAGTCAGTTCAAAAATGGTTTACATAGTTGTTTGTACCATTACAAACAACTATGACAAAACTATCTTACTCAGCATCTGAAGTCTCTGATGCTCAACATGCATTATTTTCTATAATGTGACTCAACTTCTATATCACTTAGCATGTTCTACTTACCTGGCTCTCGAATCACTTAGCATATATTGTTTGCTCAACAATTGAGTGACTCAACACATGAGTGACTCAGCACTCACCATGGAATTGGCATGCACTATTATATACATGTTGTGCTCAACATGTACTACTTGTTTGGCATGAACTAAGTAAATTATTTAAGTGTGTAGACACTCATTAGTCAAAACCAATCTAAGATCAACAAAAAGTACACATACCTAGAAACAATAATTTTTTTATTATTATATGGAGCCTAATTAATTATCAAACTTTAAGGTTAAATTAGCTCACTTTTATCATTACAATTTCCATCCAAATTATTTAATGGTTGTTTGGGGGTAGCACCCCTATTATTTTTAATTATTGGATGATCCTAGATCAATGGCCTACATCCTATTTCAAGCCAGATTTTTAAAAGGATACCATGTTTTAAACAAAGTTCTCAAAGTAAAGTCATATTTCCCCAATCAAATATATTTTGTGGCAAAGTGAGAAAGCATAAAAATTTTCATTAAAGTATTTAGAATAGAGACACTTATCAAATCTACATACTTAACATGTACTAAAACTTAAATTTTTACCAAATATTGGCAAATAATACCATCAATTAAGACAAGCCTTGAAAATTATAGGCAAATATATTTAAATTACTATGTAGAAAAATTATATTCTATTGGCAAAGTCATCACTAAAATATAAATACTTCTATATTATTATTGGTGATTAGCCTAAGCATGGGACCCAATTTTGGTAAAGTGAAGGCGACATGGACACCCCAAAAGTGAAAAAAAATAAGCCAAACCTGGGGTACCTGATGAGTGAGATTAGCTAATTGGAAAATATTAGACACTAAAGTTATCCTTGGTCAGAAAGAGGCTAGAAATAAGGGAAGAAAAGTAGAATAGGGGGAAACAACCATATCCATGCAAAAACCTATTCAAGGTGCTTGACATGACCCTAGACCACTTACTCAGAGAGATAAGCACTCTTATCATGGATGTGCTTCTATATTAAGATGATACAAGTATCTAGGAGGATTGAGATGGGGTATCCAAGAAGAAATTAGTCTATGGACCCCCGCTACTATACAAAGATGCTTCCAATGAGCTCTTAAGGAAGAATAGAAGAATAAGAAGAAACATGACTCTCACATTAAAGGAAAAGGCAAAGGAAGAGATGCTAGAGGTGCCTATAGAGGGGGATATTGAGGCAAAACCAATGATACTAGATCACAAGGGGATACAAAATCTAGTGAGCCAAGTAGTGATAGTGGTAATAGGCATAGTTATGGTAGAGGAAGGAGTTATAATTGGTTCACCTTACAATAGGTGTATCATAGTCATGCCCTAGGCCATGCTTAGGAATATTATATTCAAACTAAGGACTATTTTTCCCACTATGAGGTGCATTTAATCTTGTCAACCCAGGGACATATGCTTGAAATGGTCAGCATAGTATGTGCACTAGGTATATTAATGAGTCACTAAGCTTATGTTGTAGGAAAGTAAAAATGCAAGGAAAAGAACTTACACTATTGCTACAGGAAAATAACAAACTTAACTCTATGAATACTAGAAATACAATGAAAAGAAAAAAAATATTCCAACTTAGTTCATCCACTACAACTATTCTCAGATATGCTACAGGAACATTCACAAAGTGCAATGCTAGAGGAAAGAACTTACAACTTCTACTTACGATACTAAGAATGCTTGGAAATAAATCTATTTTATCCTAATCTAATCCACCTTCTAGGTGGGCTCCCTTGGTCAACTTCAACTAAACTACTAACACAAGATAGAAGTCAATAAATTTATTCATTACATTTTAGAAATTCATTACATAACATAGAACTATAAAAACACAACTCACTATAAAGGTTAACAATCTATTCTCAAAAAACTCTTTATTCTAACTGGCTAAACTAACACACTTGGGTTGATTCCTATATATAGGAGATCGATACTTATTCCTATAATGGAAAAGTAAATGATCTAGTTTTAAATCTGTAGGAGAGAAAGAAGGAAAATAACAACTCAAGGCAAGAAGAAGAGATAAAGGCTTTAGGTGGGAATAATAAAGTCTGGACATCTGCTCGCCAGAGGAATAAATTTAGAGAAGGAAATAAGTCTTCATAGCTCCTCCATATTCGCTGCCATGTCCTTTGGAACCATTACAAATTTCTTCCACTATGGCTACACCTTAGCATTCTTATCTCCTTAAATGTTGTTGGTGCTCATCTTTGAATTCTTCCAATCATCTTTTAACTTCATTGCTAATAGGTTAGTTATTATGTAGAGACATGTTTGCAAATAATCATTTATCAAATTAAATTCAAATATAAGAACACACATTTTGATAACTATATGAAATACTACATAATATATATAATACTAGCAAAAGATGGCATAGTATCTACTCATAGGTTTATCATAGGTTTCGATAAACATAGGTCCACAAATGTTTTGATAGAGATAAAATAGAGTATCAACAAAGTGTTTAAAAACTATCATGAAATAAAGGCATTATTTGGCCTCATCATCTCCCCCCTACTAAACTAATGCTTGTCCTCAAGCATTTCACTTTCTTGCTAATGACCTAAACTCTCCAATCTCAGTCCTTCCATTCCTACTACTCTTGAAGGTATAGTAAAATCCTCTTGTTCTTTCCCATACTTCCCTTCTGTGATCTTCCTGAAGCTTGTTGAGTCTATCGGTGTTAATGTCATACAAATTGTTAGAATCTGAAAAGTTTAATAACCTAGAAAACTAGTGCAAAGAGTAAATATCTAAACTATGAATGCAAATGATACAAAATCAAAATAGCATCATAGAGTTAGTCTCCAAGAGAGTAATGCAAATGCTGGAAGCAAAATAGCATTAAGAGGATGCAAAAAAAAAAGATGCAAATACAAGCCAAGTAGCATGCTTATATAGGCTAGGAAGAGAGAGGAGGTGGTAACACCAACCAATGAGGAGCAACCATCTATCGGACTAAAGATAGAAAAGTATCTTCCCAAGATAGCTAATGGATGCTCACATGTAGGAAGGTGACACCTCACAACTATTCACCTAATAAGACATGCTTTATTAACCTAAGCGAGATTATTAAAAGTGTAGGAAAAACCTAGCAAAATAGGAAAAATAAAAAACTACACTAACACCCCCCCATAAGCGAAGCTTAGGTGGATGTAGAAATGGGTCTCGGCAAGTCAAGCCTGATGAGGTACCCATGTACATAAAATTCCCCCAAAAGAGAGAGAAAAGAGACTCCCCAAAGAAAATTAGGACTCCAAGTGAGAGGAAGAGGCCCCCCCAAAAGATGAAGCATCCCGCACCTCCAGCAAAGCTTGCAAATTTTGTCTGGTAGATCCACTTACATCGAACAATTTTTCTTCCCTTAGAGAAAGGGACAAGATCCCAAGTGTGTTTCCTCATCAAGGAACTATACTCTTCCTACATAGCTGTATCCCACTCAGAAATACCAGAAGCCTCATGAAAGGACTGTGGATTTGAGGCAGTAGCAATGAAGATATGTAGAGCATCCTAGAATTGTGAATGAGTCTGCTTGGTGTCTGATGGATCCCAAACCCAATCACCTGTAAACTGCAAGGTCTATCTAGCCCAAAGTGGACCAGAAGATGGAGAATCTAGAGGAGAATCATCAACCTGTAAATGATGACTAGGAGAGGAAGGAGGTGAGTCCTCTGAATCACTCTCTACATCATAAGTGCATGTAGAAGACTGCTCAAGTGAATCTGACCCATTAGAAGATCTATCATGTATTCCAAGTGACTCCAATGTCAAAGTAGAAGGCAACGCTGTGACCATGCTCTGCTGGTTCAGCTGATGCAAGTAGTGGAAGTTAAGATGGCCAAACCGCTCATGTCATAATCTACTCACATCATTAGAGTGAGTGAGTGAAACAGTCAAAGGAGGATCAAGAACAAAGTGAGAAAACATATAGAGTCGTGACTGATGATCTGCTCTCCCAACTACAACTGTAGAATCATTGTGCAACTCACATATCTCCACTGAATCATGAGTGAACTCAACCCACTTGCCTAAACCTGTATGAGTGATCTGGTGTACCGATAGGAGATTAGTTGACAATGAGGGTACACAAGGAACATCATGGAATGTGCCATCCCCCGCATCAATAGATCCTCTCCCGCACAACTCAACAAGAGTGTTATCACCCATCAAAATAGAAGGCAAAGTACATGGCTCCAAGGATGAAAATTCTTCCTTAGATGAAGCCATGTGGTGTGAAGCACCCGAATCAAGAACCCAAGCGGATGGTGAGGAAGCAACTGCAAAAAGGGCCTTGCCCTTTCCTTTCCCCTTGTTGTTTTGTTTTTCCTTGTTAGACCCTTCATTAGAACTTTGTTTGATAGACTCAGGAACACTGATATTATTCTTCTCAAGAATGTATTTCAAGTGATCAAGTTGATTCTGCAAACATTTATGTTCATCATGACCAGGTCTTTCACAATAGGCACATTTGACCTTTTATTTCTTAGGCTTATCGCCCTTGGAAGATGGTGTATCAATAGTTGCTTTTGAAGAAACTGACATCTGATCCTTCTTCTCCTCGCTATTCTTTTGTTTCTTGTCCTTACTATTGTTGTTACTACTTTGTCCTTGTTGTTCTTTTGTGCCTTGGTTAGCAGCCAAGGCATGTGACTTAAAGGACTTAAGAATGCCCATCTGGATTAGCTTGTCCTATTCTCAAGTGAGATTGACAGCAAACTCATCTAAAGATGGCATGGTGAATTGAGTACCAAGTGCACCCTTAGTAGCATAGAAGGTAGAGACAAACACAAAATATTCTGAACTGAGTTTAGAGAGAATACTAAGAATCAGTTGTTCATCTTTCTTTTCAATTCCACATTGTTTTAATTGTAGCCTTAGTGATTTCAATTTGGTGAATAAATCTTGGATTGTGTTGAAATTGCCTGGACTCAAACTAATTAATTCATTTTCCAACATATGACCCCTCATTGAATCTTGTGTGGCAAATAGTGTCTCTAGCTTTTTCCATACTTCATTTGGTGTATCCAAAGACTCAATGTGAAATAGCAAGTTAGGAGAAACAGACAAACACAATGTTCCATATGCCTCATCACATTTGTTAAACCACTTAGGCTTGTCTTCATCTTTAGTAGGTCCAGTTTCAAGTCCCATAGTTATACTATTTAATCCAGCTTTTTGTAAGTGAATTGTCATGCATGATTTCCACTCAAAGTAGTTATATGGAGTTAGGATGGGCATATTTGTTTGATTCATAATGAAGAAATGCAGAAAAGAAATGCTAAAAAGAAGAGAACCCAACCACAACAATGCCCCCCCCCCCCTTTTTACTCAATCAAAGAACCCACCCCCAAAGAAATATGATTTGGCACTTTATTTTAGTGCATTTACAACTACCACTAGAAAGAAATACTTAGTGGTCTTGATTTCAATGCATTACAAACCCTCATGAAGAGCATATGCTAGAAGTGAAACTTGGGCACAATAATCAAGGAAACAAATAGCACCACTACGATCTACTCGAAAAATCATGCACTTTCAAAAAAAGAATCGCCTTGATACGAGGTCGTATGAGAAAGTTATGATCCTCCGAAGTTTCCAAAACGAGAACTGTGCATAGTCACGGCTGAGAATCTGCAATTTCTGAAGAATTCATGCATGAAAATCAAAAAACAACTCCACTAGTGGATAGAGCACAAAAAAATAGCCAAGTTCATAACAAGAATCATCAAAATCGGAGTCCATATGAGCAAGAATGAGACATTTGAAAACTGCATTCAAATCTGCGACTGCTAATGGAGAGGGGTATGGCTGTAGCTTTGCATGCTTGATTCTAAAAAATATACAGCTTGCATGCAAAATCTAAAAGATACCTAGATGGTTTTTCAGGGCTGCGAACAAAACCCAAAAAACATTTTTCTTGCTGATGTACAGAAGATGTTGCTGTAGTGTAAATCAGACGATTTTAACAGTAAAAAATGGCTCCAAAAATCAAAAAATGACTCTAGCAACCAAAATATGACATGCAAATGCTGGATCAGCTTCTTAAGTCCATCAATGGCATGCTGGAACCTGCAAAACTGATTGAAAACTCCAAATATGCAAGTTGGTTGTCAGATTTGAGATTGAAACCCCAAAGAAAAACTATTTTTGTCAAAACTTTTCTGATTCTTAGGATCATCCAAAGATGCAAGAGAAGAGCATACTTCATTTTTCAAAAAACTACAATAAAGTTTATTTGCCCCCCTCGAATCTCTCAAATAAGGAAACTAAAATCTACTCTTGCACATAGAAAAGCTCTGATACTATGTTAGAATCTAAAAAGATTAATAACCCAGAAAACTAGTGCAAAGAGTAAATATCTAAACTATGAATGGAAATGATACAAAATCAAAATAGCATCATAGAGTTAGTCTCCAAGAGAGTAATGCAAATGCTGGAAGTAAAATAGCATTAAGAGGATGCAAAAACAAGAGATGCAAATACAAGCTAGGTAGCATGCTTATATAGGCTAGGAAGAGAGAGGAGGTGGCAACACCAACCAATGAGGAGCAACCATCTATCGGACTAAAGATAGCAAAGTATCTTCCCAAGATAGCTAATGGATGCTCACATGTAGGAAGGTGACACCTCACAACCATTCACCTAATAAGACATGCTTTATTAACCTAAGCGAGATTATTAAAGTGTAGGAAAATCCTAGCAAAATAGGAAAAATAGAAAACTACACTAACACAAATGCCATAGGAGCATTAGAGGCTACATGGTCAAGGGACACCATAATTCTAGTCTGGCCTACCTCCCTAACTCTAAATATTTTGGAACCCTGTGAAGTGTTGCCTCCAAGTTGATAGGACTATGTGGTTTTGACTTTTTAAGTGATTCAGGCAATCTAGCCCATCTACTCCTAGCACTAGTCATAGCTCTCTGAAAAGTAATGTAGGTTAGCTAGAGCTAAGGTCCTATCCTTGACTTTTGGATTCTTCTTTCCATAAGTTAATGTGAACCAATCCTTGAGAACTCCATCTGGCTTGCTACTCTCGGCTCTTAAAGGCAAGGGTTCTAACCTTTCCTCATCCTTATAATTATTTAGTTGCCTATCATAATTTGCTTCATTGGACATCTAGGACATGAGAGCTCTTAAATGTACATCACCTATGTAGAGCAAGGGATTTCATTGAGTCTCTGAAGGGATAACAAAATTATGAATATATAATTCACAAAGCAAATTTTGCTGCCAGGGTGGCAGAGTTTGATATAGTCCATAAAATTCTTGTGTTGATTTGAACTTTGCATTAATATCCTTAAGAGTTTACATTAATTGAAACAAAAGAAATTATTCTTCTAAACAGAGAGCATAAAATCTTGGTGGTGGTATACAAGCAAGTTCCTGATTAGTTAGCTTGAGGGCATGATCCATCCATTACTTTTGACTTGCTAGTTGTTCCTTTAAATCTGCAATTTCTTCACCTTGAGATGCTATAATTTTATTCATCTTTTTCCTCTCTTCTTCCCACAAGGTCTCAGCAAACTTATGCTATCCAAACAATCAAAAAAGGAGTTTCTGCAGTGTAATAGAACCACTATCTTCTTCATTATTTATTTTCCTCTTTCTTTGTTCCTGCCATAAATGTTCTACAAAACTAGTAATCCATGTTGATTTATGGGGAACCAGGGCAATGTTTGGATCAACTTGCTTAGGGATTGTTTCATCCCTTCAACTCGAAGTACGTGGTTGGTCTATTGGGGTATCAATTGGACTTTCTTTGATTTCGTCCCTACATTCCTCATTAGGCTTTTTAGGAATGTTAGTAATTTTAGGATGGGGAGGAGAGTGATCAGAGACAATTTGCATAGGGGATTCCTTAGTAGATGTTTTGGACAGAGTAGAATCTTTAGAAACTTTCCCTCTCATCCTAAGGATTCTCCTTACAAGAGTTTCTTCTTGTATCACAACCTTTTGTCTACCTTTCCCTTTGGGTGTCTCTGCTGCAGGAGTAGTTGTTGCAAGACTTTTCTTAGTTCTCTTTTGTCTCACAACTATAGGGTTTGGCTCTTCCTTTTCCTGAATAGAGATTTCTTCTTATAGTTTTTGTTTCCTCTTTTCTCTACTAGAAGTAGGTTTCAAGGTTTCTTACATAGGTGAAGGTATAGTTTCTTAAATAGGGATAGTTTCTTGCACATTTTCTTGGGTCTTTTCGGCTTTAGCCTCTTGGGTATTTTATTCAGCAGGCTCATTAGTGGGAGCTACATTTTCCTCACTAGGCTATTCACTAGGGGCAGCTTGGGGTTGCAAAGTTTTGGCTTGTACAAATTCATCCCATGTCATGGGAGACACATCCCTAAGTGACCTCTTTATCAGTAACTTAATTAGGGAATGATGGGTAACATAATTATCTTTTCCTTTTTGAGTTTCTTTCACACTAATACATAGCATATTATACAAGAAATTTGGAATGTTTACTAAAAGATTATGCCTTATACAACTAAGTAATTTGAAATAATGTGCATGTAAGGTACTTGATAATGTGGATGACTAATTCATTGTATGGCGGCAGTAGTGACATTCTTTTGCAACCCTACTTTGTAATGTCCATTTGAGGATCAGTCAGTCTAGTAAATTAAGCTCTTGTTGACCTCACATCATGTGTGTTGGGATAATCTTCTCCAACTATAGGTAACTTAGTCATTTCAGCAATGCATTCCTCTATTGCAATCACCATTAAACCCCAAACGGAAGCTTCACCTTTTTCAAATGTCCTTGTGAATTTTGCGGCTACCTCCTCATCAAATGCATTCAAACTTAGAAAATACCCTAGCCATATGCTTGTATTAAATCTTCTTACAACCTCTACATCTAAGAGCAACACAGTGTGTTCCACTAGTTCTCTCATCTGCAACTATCCACCCATTCTCTTAACACTTCCTCTATCTACTCTATTTTCCCCCTTTTGAATTAAGGCTGCCTTAATGTTTTACAAACTCAACTCACTTTTTTTTTTTTAATAGGCAATTAATATTATAATGAATTGTTATGCACAATAATACAGCTTTAATGAAGGTAAATCATGGATGTGTGTGAGAATCATCTAAAAATGGGGTTCAGATCACATAAAATTTAAACACAAGTCACATCACAGCTTGACACAAAAAAATCATTCAAAAATAAGGGGTATGACACCTCACTTGTGTACTTATGGAAATTAAATTCTATCAATGAAGGAAATATGAAGATTTGGGGAAAAAATATAGATAATTAGAAATGCCATTAGATATTAATGACCTTCCCTACCCGCTACTAAATTTGGGCAAGTGTCCACACTTGTTAGACCTAGTAGAGGTAAGGAACTGGCATAATGCTGCCATCATATAAAGTATGTAGTATTAAATATAATTAACAAAATCTACAAACTATAAATGAATTATAATTTGAAAATAGTATACCTATCAACTGATCATCACATATACCCAAAAAAAGGGTGGAAAAAGTGATATTAGCAGTAGCATCCATCAACATCTCACAGAGTTTATTGAAAATATGCGAAATTGATGACATGGAAAGTGAGCGGATGGAAGATAAAGAAATGAGATGAGGTGGATGGATGGAAGGTAAAGAGATGAGATGGAATGAGAGAGTGAATGAAAAGTGTACTTTATGTGGACATAAAGTCTTTATTATGAACATGCACAAAAGAATTAATGTTGAAGAGCGACAGTTAGAAGGTTGACACCTTTGGCTGTAGGAAGAGTTACTTGATTTTTATTTGAATTCGGCCACTGAAACTGCTACAAGAAGTCCTCTTTTGTTTGGGGCCATTTATACAAGTTCAATCTATAACCATTGACTAATAGTTTGAAAGGTACTGGATCAATGGTAGTTAGTTGAATAGCTCCATTATCAAAGACATGACTTATTTTATATGGTCCCAACCATCTTTTCTATAGCTTCCCTAGCATATCTTTAAATTTGGAATTATATAGTAATGCTCAGTCACCAACTTGAAATTGTTTACTGATAACATGAGAGTCATGCCATTGTTTTCTTTTTCTCTATATAATTTTAGTGCACTCCAAAGTAGCTTTGTGCATCTCATCCAAAGAGTTAAGATGTAGAACACATTCTCTTTGTGCTACAAGAAGTTTAATATCCAATGCCAATGTTATCCTTAGAGTTTTATGTTCAAATTTAATTGGAAGCATTGCTACTTTACCATATAAGAGATCAAATGGTGTAAATCTTGTAGTAGTCTTCCAAGTTGTTATGTAAGCCCAAAAAATTTCTTGTAATCTGCTGGTCCAATCCCTATGGTGCAAATGGACTATTTTTGTTAGGATATTCTCCAACTCACAGTTTGTGACCTTTGCTTTTCCATTAGCTTGAGAGTGATAAGGACTAGATTTTTGGTGCCTGATGTTATACTATTTCATCAACTCTGAGATCAAATTAGAGGTGCATTATGCACCTTGGTCAGTGACTAGCTCTTTGGGTACACCATAGCAGGTAAAAATTTCTTTATATAGAAATTCAGCAACTTCTTTTATCATGAGCATGCCTCATAGCCTTGACTTCAACCCATTTTGTTAGGTAATCAATGCACACAAGTATATAGGATTTCCCATTAGATGGAAGATCAATTGGACCAATGAATTCCATGCCCAATTTGTCAAATGATGTTAATGCCATCTAAGGATTAAGAGGCATTTCATTTGTTCTTGTTGGTCGACCTATCCTTTAACACTTGTCACACTTTCGTATTTAGTTGATTGCATCCTTGTGAAGTGTAGCCCAATAATAACCAATTGTTAAGATTTTGCAAGCTGTTCTTTTTTTTGCAAAGTGTCCTCCACATGGTTCATTATGACATACATGTAGAATGCCATATGTCTCATCCTCTCTCACACATCTTCTCATAACTTGATCAGGTCTAGTGTAAAACAAGAGACTATCTATCCAAGAGAAACATAAACTTTTCTCTACAAGCAACTTCCTTTCCTTGTAAGAAAAATGTGCTAGTAATTTATTGGTTGCAATGAAGTTAACAATGTCTGCATACCATGGAGTTTAAATAGAAGTATGAAATAAATGCTCATCCGAAAATGCATCATCTACCAAAGTAGTGTCAATATCATCATGATGGATTCTTGATGAATAATCAGCTACACCATTGGCTTTTCTAGGCTTATCAACAATAGTTATATCAAATTCTTGCAACAACAATAACCATCTTGCTAACATACTTATTAAAGTAGGTTTGTTCATGAGATATTTAATTGCTAGATGATCAGTATGGACAAATATGGAATAGCCAATTATGTAATGTGAAAATTTGTTGAGGGAAAAAACTACTACTATCAAATTTTTTTCAGTCACAGTGTAGTTTAATTCCAGTCCATGAAGGCTTTTGCTTATGTAATATATTGCATTTTCAAGATTTTGTGATTGATGTGCTAGAATTACACCTATAGCATAGTCAAAGGCATCTGTATATATATGAAAAGGTAAATTCCAATCAGGGCCTTGTAAAACTGGGGCTGTAGTCAAAAGTTTCCTAAGCTGTAGGAAGGCTTCATCACACTCAAATGTCCAACTAAATTCAGCTTCTTTTGTGAGTAACTTATACAAGGGACTAGCTATTTTGCTGAAATATTTTATGAAACATCTATAATATCCAGCATGACCTAGAAAAGATCTTACATCTTTTGATTTTTTAGGTATGGGCAATGTTTGAATTATCTCTATTTTAGCTAGATCAGCTTGTATGCTAGCAACTGATATGAAATGACCAAGTACCACACCTTCCTACATGAGCATTAAACACTTTTCACTGCTAAGTGCCAAATTATGTTCTTGACATCTTACCAAAACTTTTTCAAGATTCACCATTGCTTCCTCAATAGTGATGCCAAATGTTGTGAAGTCATCCATGTAGATTTCCATACAATCATGTGATATATTAGCAAATATGCAAATAATAGCTCATTGGAACATTGTAGGAGAATTACACAGACCAAATGGTAAAACAAAGTATGCAAAAGTACCCCATGGGCATATAAATGTGGTCTTGTCTTGATCTTCAAGAGTAATACTGATTTGGTTATAACCACTATACCCATCTAGAAAAGAAAAATACTTCTTTCTAGCTAGAGTGTCTAGAACTTGGTCTATAAATGGTAAAGGAAAATGATCATTCTTGATAGCTTTGTTCAACTCTCTGTAATCTACACAAATTCTCCATTTTCCTCCCTTTTTTAGGCACTATGATGAGGGGTGACACCCATCTACTATCAGATATAGGATAAATAAAACCAGTGTCAAGTAATTTTTGCAATTCAGTTTTAACTATCTCTTTAAGGCTTGGATTTATCCTTCTTTGGGGTTGACAGAGTGGTAAACAACCTTCATTGATGTATATCCTATGGGTGCATAGTGTAAGATTCAACCCTTTCATATCACTATAGTCCCATGCAAAGGCATTTTCATGCCTTTGAAGGAACTCTTTTAATGGTTCCATTTGTGTGGGTGTTAATTTGGGATTAACATGGAGATTATGACCTTTAGTTAGTTCAATAGTAGTGGAAGACTCTATCATAGCAGCTTTAGAGATTGGAATTGTTTCTAATTCACATGGTAAGAGTGGATAAATAATATAAGGTTCTTTGATAAAAGTATAATTCTTATCACATTCTTCATATGTGATTAATTCCAACACAAAACTTTTAGATACATCTTTTTCTACCACACAACTATTAGTGAGAATACTTTGAGGTACTAAATCTTCCTCTTGTAGTTTTAGAAAAGACTATCTATGTAACATCATGAGCTATACTATAGAATTTAACTTTTCTTCTTTATCCCCTAAATCTGGCTAAACAGATGTGCTCAAATCTAGTAATGGTTGGGCTAGAGAATCCAAATCAAATTTATTTGTTGCTTGGCCATTTGATATGGTCATATTCCCTGATCTACAACTTATATTTGCATCAGTTGTGGCTAACCATGGTTGACCTAGGATGAAAGGGTAACTATATAGATTAACTTTGGGGGATAAAATCTTGAAGTCTGTCGGATACTCTAGAGAATCTAAGGTTACAACTATGTTTTCTATCATCCCATCAAGGGTGACAGTAGAACTATCTACAAGTTGCAGAATTGTTGGTGTAGCCCTTAGTCCTTCTATTTTCAACTTCTTCATAGTATCCTTGGTCATGACATTTATAGCTACTCCAAGATCTATTAAGCAATTTTTAACACACTAACCATTTATATTGACATTCACTATTGGACTTCCTAGATTAGAATATTTTGGTGTGATCAATTTTCCTAACATGATGTCAGCCAATTGTCCCACAACATGGATTATGATGGGGTCCTTTTTCTTCTTTGCAGGCTTCTTCAGGCAAGCATCTCTAATGGCTTTTCCATAAACAAGAACATCTCTAATGGCTTGAAATAGGGGTATTTGGACATGAATGTTTTTCAACTGATCAACAATATCAAAAGGTTGTTCCTTTATTTGTTCAAGTTTCTTTTGTATAAGCTTTTCTGGAAAAAGAGATTCTACTACTAGTTAAGCTTGAGTTGACATGGTAACATTGGTTGGGTCAACTATTTTAGCAACTGAGAGTTCTGATGCTGCAGGAGAGTCTAGTATTTTAGTTATAAGAGGTAGATTAGGCACTGGTAAAGTTGTACCAAATCTTAGATGTATATCAACAACATTTAGAGTGTAAGCAGGATATTGTTGAGCATCAACACTATACATGGGTTGTTGTGGCTATTGGCTATTTGGATTTGGCTAAGGTTGTGCAAGTAATTGTGTTTTCTTTTGAGGTCCAGGATTTGAAGGTGGCGGCATTAGAACAGGTTGTTGAACTGGAGGTGGTAATTGTGGAGTACCAGTATTTTGGTTAGGCCATTGTTTAGATCCCATCCATTGGTTTGTAAACTACCAATTCCCTTGGGGTGGTGCCATTGGTTCTATTGGTTTTGCCAGTAGTTTTGTTGGTTTTTCCATTAGTTACTTTGTTGGTTAGGCCAAGGCGGTTGGGAATTCTCAGGCCATTGGGATTGTTGCTAATTGTTTTGCCTAGCATTGTTCCAATTACATTGATATTATGGAGGACCTTGGGGATTACAATTTTTCCATTGATTTTCATATGAATTTAAATTTTGCAAAGGTTCATGAGGCATACCTTGATGTTGGGCCCATGGTCAGTGTTGAGAAACAATAAATACTTTCTCATCATCTCCATCTATCTTGAGGTACTTAGTTGGAATATGTTGGTTCTCCATGCTTGCAACCAGTTTACATTGGCAATCCTTCTTCTGCTTCTGAAAATGAGGGTAGTATTCAGCTAGTTGTAACTCAACTTTTGATTTCTTCTTCTTTGTAGTCATCATGTCAAGATGTGTAGCAACATTATTGATAATGTCTTGTTTGAATTCTAACAATAGGTTAGATATCTCAAGCTTTGAAATACCTTGGCTGATTCCTTTAGTGACTATGGAATGAGGTCCTCGGCCTTTCTTCATTTTTGACCTTGAATAGTTCTAAAAAATCTTCTTGAGATCATCCTAGGAAGCTTGATATACATCACCACCAACCATCAAGTCCAATGCTTCTAGACTATCATCATTCACACCTCTCAGAAAGACTAGCTTTTGTGAATCTTTGGACAACGTATGTTGAGGGTTCTTCTGCAGTGTATATTAGAAACATCAAACATAGTCTTTCAATATTTCTTCCTCCTTTTATGATATCTTGAAGATTTCATCCCCTCTTGAACCATATGCTTTGCAATATTCTTTATACTTATCTAGAAATAGAGCTTACATTTCATCCCAAGTTCCTATTGCATTATCTCCTAAGCCCATGAACCATCGTAGAGAAGACTCTTTCAATATTGCTGGAAATAATTTGAGCTTGTGGGCATCAATGTTGTAGTCAAAACTATAATAGAGTATATCAAACTCAAACAAGAAAGTATTAGGGTCTTTAGTTACGAGGCCATAGAACTTTGGAAGAGTAGTGGTAGGTATGTTCTTAAGATTAGCATAGGTTACAAGACTTGGAAGAGGAAATGGAAAAGTAGGTTGTCCCATTACTGGAGGTATTACATTTTGAGGTTGCTACTAAAAAGGGACATTGGGTACTATGATATTAACAACTGGTGGATTCAAAGTAGTATCAACGAGAAAATTGGCCAAAATTTCAGCAAAAGGTTGAATGCCACTTGTATCTAAAGGTTATGTTCTTGAGGATGATTCCATAGGAAAAAGAGGGCTTGTGTCTTCAAAAGGTAACTCAAATTCTTCTTCTTCAATTTCTTCATTCACATTAATAGACTCCCTTGGAAGAAATCTGCCATATTCATCTTGTCATCTTCCTCTTCAATGCATGCAATTGCATTCTTCACACTAGTGAAGAAATTTTAAAAACTATATAAATAAATTTTAAAAACTGTCTAAAAACTATGACTCAAAAATGCTTCTAGCTTGACACCATCCCTAACAATGGTGCCAAAAATGGTCCACCTCACAATAAGTGTATCATAGTCATGCTCTAGGCCATGCTTAGGAATAGTATATTCAAACTAAGGACTATTTTTCCACTATGATTTGCATTTAATCTTGTCAACCCAGGGACATATAGTTGAAATGGTTAGCACAGTATGTGCACTAGGTATCTTAATGAGTCACTAAGATTATGCTACAGGAAAGTAAAAATGCAAGGAAAAGAACTTACACTATTGCTATAGGAAACTAACACACTTAACTCTATGAATACTAGAAATACAATGAAAAGTTGACAAATATTCTAACTCAGTTCATCCACTATAACTGCTCTCACATATGCTACAAGAACATTCACAACGTGTGATGCTACAGTAAGGAACTTACAACTTCTACTTATGATACCAAGAATGCTTGGAAATAAATCTATTCTATCCTAATCTAATCCACCTTCCAAGTGGACCCCCTTGGTTGGCTTCAACTAAACTACTAACACAAGATAGAAGCCAAAAACTTAATTCATTACATTTCAAAAATTCATTACATAACACACAGCTGTAAAAACACAACTTACTATAAAAGCTAATAGTCTATTCTCATAAACTCTTTCTTCTAACTGGCTAAACTAACACACTTGGGTTGATTCCTATATATAGGAGATTGACACTTATTCCTATAATAGAAAAGTAAATGACTTAGCTTTAAATCTTCAAGAGAGAAAGAAGGAAAATAACAACTCAAGGTGGGAAGAAGAGATAATGACTTAAGGTGGGAATAATAAAGTCTGAACATCCACTCACCATAGGAGTAAATGTAGAGAAGGCAATAAGTCTTCATAGCTCCTCCATATTCACTATCATGTCCTTTGGAACCATTACAACTTTCCTCCACCATGGCTACACCTTACATTATTTTCTCCTTAAATGTTGTTGACGCTCATCTTTGAAATCTTCCAATCATATTTCACCTTCATTGCTAACAAGTTACTTATTATGCAGAGACATGTTTGCAAATAATCATTTATCAAATTAAATTCAAATATAAGAACACACATTTTGATAACTATATGAAATACTGCATAATATATATAATACTAGCAAAAGATCGCATAGTATCTACCCATAGGTTTCAATAAACATAGGTCCACAAATGTTTTGACAGAAATAACATAGAGTATCAACAAAGTGTTTTAAAACTATCATGAAATAAAGGTAATATTTGGCCCCATCAATAATGATAGAGGTAGAGGTGGCTCAAACACTTAAAATAGAGGTTCACATTTAGCTAGCATTAAATGTTATAATTGTGGGCAACTAGGTCCTCAAGCTTATAGATGTCCTGAAAAAGGAATCATCATCACAAGGTGAAAGGAAGGTCAATTATCTTCAAGAGGACTAGAACAATAGCATTAATCAAGAAGTGAGTCTTGATTCAAAGAAAGGGGAAAACTTGATCTCTAGGAGAGTATTTCTTAATGAACCAAGCAAAGAAGAACCCAAATAAATTAGAAAAAAATTCAGAGTCAAATGCAAGATGCAAGGAAAATTTTGTAAAGTCCTAGTGGTTTCAGGATCAATTGATAATATCATATCAAAGAAAGTTGCTCAAAAATGTCAAGTGCTAAGAATTCCACATGCTCATTCTTATAGAGTTACATGGCTGAATAAGGACCATAATGTTTTGGTAAATGAACAAGTTTGGGTAGACTATTCAATAGGAGGGTATCAAGACAAGTTACTTTTTCATGTGTTACCCATGGATGTGTGTCATCTACTTCTAGGTAGACCATGGAAATATAACAGGGATGTTATTTATCATGGGAAGAAGAATTTGTACACATTCAAGAAGGATGGGTTGACATATAAGATTTAGTCACTTATTGAGGAAGGCATGGATATAATCACAGTTAAAAGCCTCCTACTTATGAGTGGGAAAGAGCTTTTGAGTGATTTTAAAGAAGAACAATAAGTTGGGTTTGTAATTATGTTGAAACCTAAGGAAGAAGAGCTGAAGAAATAAAATACCTTAGCAAAGGAAGTGCAAGCATTGTTAGATCAGTTCAAGGACATCATCTGTGATGGTACACCTTCTAAACTTCCCCCACAAAGGGCAGTTAGTCATCAAATAGACTTTGTGCTAGGAGCTACACTACGAAACAAGGCTTCTTATAAGATGACTCTAGAATAGAACAAGGAGATTGCTAAGAAAGTCCAAGTGTTATTAGATCAAGGTTTGATTAAAAAGAGGATTAGAACATGTATTATTCCATTAGTGTTAGCACCTAAAAGGGAGGTAGATGTAGGTGTATATATTCTAGAGCCATCAATAGGATAACCATAAGGTATAGGTTTATTACCTAGAATAGAGGATTTGATGGATTGTCTAGGTGGAGCTAAGTATTTTTCCAAGATTGATCTTAAAAGTGGTTACCACCAAATCAAAATGAAGGAAGGTGATGAGTGGAGGACAATTTTCAAAACCACTAAAGGAATGCATATTGTTAGAATGTTTAGAATAACTAAGAGGGAGGTGAATCAGTTACTCAAGGTCCATAAGCACCATTTGAACAATCAAATATCAAAAATTCCATATTCTACTTATCTTGTTTTAGCTCAATCTCTACTAAATACTAATAAACAAAATTACTATAAATTCACTATCCTATTATAACAAACTATGTTGAATGTAAACATGTAAATGCAAAACATCATAAAACTTTCAACACCAGTTTGATACTAGGATTTTATGTGGAAACCCAATTTGGGAAAAAGTGTCAACAACATGTGACCACTTTTTTACTCTTTCAAAGTAAGATCTATTAAGAGCCAATCCTGTTAAAGGTTACAATACACACTATTAAATGTGACCAGATTAGAGGATTTAATCACCCTATTAGGAGTGGCCTTGTTAGAGAACTTTGATCATTCCATTTAGAATGTCACCTTGCTAAAAGATCTACATAGAATATTAAAACCTTTAATTATTGTTATGTCAATATTTGATTAAAAATATTTCAATGCAAACTATTTACAATGATTAGAAAGAAAATAGTGGGGTTTAGATCTGTATGATTTAAAACTCACTTTCATAGGTTCAAATCACTCATGTGTTTATCCATTGATAATTCCCTCTTGACAACTCTATCTCTTAACTCACTTGGAAACCTTCAACTAGGCATCCCTCTTCACATCAATCTTAAGCCTTCTACTCAAACTCACTTATCAACTTCGGTGGCATTTTCACAAGCACTTATTTTGCTTCACTCTCACACTCACTCACATTTTATTATTGACTCTATGCCTCTTTAAATAGGTAATTTGAGTCTTTTTTTGTTTTCATGATCACCATAGATCTTAGGGTTTACAATATAGTTCATCAGGCTCATTGAATCTATTCATCTTTTTATTTTTCTAGAAACTTCTCATCCATAAAATTTGACCTTAGATATAATACCTAATCATCTCCTCGAATTAAATGATCCAACTCATTAATATTATCTTTTACATAGTTTCCATATCCCAAGAAATCAACTCAGTCTACTAGAAATCATGATTCTTCTTATGCATTCAAAATAGTGTCACTCAACAATAACTAAGTTCTGACGCTCTGTCATCACTTAATCACTTGGTCTCTTTAGAATTCTTTTCTCAACATCAATTAGATTACTCTGTTGATATTGATGCTCGATCAACACTGAATTTTCTCATCTTGTACCAAGGCTTGGTTGACACTAGCATCACTCAACATTCCTTAGTCTTTTACTCTATTTCTCAATTAACCTTTACATCAATGATATAAACAATCACTTTATCTTATCAAGGTCTAACTAATCAAAGTTCTATTGTAGCTTCATTTTCATAACTCAAACTTTCCTCTATGTTCCTTTTTTATGAGCAATCTCTCAAATCCTCTTCATCAATCAAAATAGATATGACATTTAGATCAAATAGCAACATGTCTCATTAATATATTTGACATCAATGAAAAACCAACAATTGTTCCAATTGTACTTTCTAGCAATCTCTCTTTTTGGTAATGATGGAAACACCTTGATGCATCTTACAATATAGGAATACAATCTTCCTCTTTTTCACCATGCAATCAAAAAAAAAATCATTAACTTGAGTGAAAAATATCCTTAGTTTCATTCTAAGTCTTATCTCTTCAATTTCATAAGCTCTTCATCTATCATTAGTCTCCCTCTAAGGTTTATCTCTTTCTTTGGTAATCTCTCCCTCTTTGATTATTCCTTTGTTTGATATATCTCTCCCTCTTTGACAACAATTCCAAAGACTCTAGAATTGTTTGCTTCAATTACTTTATACATCTAGATTATGTAGATATTTACATGTGTAGTTGAATTCTTCCATCTGTCTATAACTGATTTTTCATACTAGTCTTCTTCTTAACTTCACTACCTTAGGAAAATCCTAAAGTAGAAGTGACTGCATCAATGTGTATGCTATTCTGACTAGCACATTTGATGCATCTCCTCAACTTACTTTGTTGAGAGGAATCACCCCTAATTAATGTCTAAGATATTCATTAGCAGCTTTAGGTAAGGCTTCAGTGAATATGTCAAAATGATTTCTTTGGTGTGTGCATATGTTAACTTCACTTCTTTGTCTTGAACTAGTTCTCTCAAGTAGTGATCCTTCATAGAAATGTGCTTGGTCTTAGTGTGCATCACTAGATTCTTTGATATGTTGATAGCACTTTTGTTATCACAATAGATAAGCACTAGATCTATAATTTCTTACTTCATTCATTTCAATAATCACTTGATCCACATAATTTTTGAGTAGTTCACTATAGTAGCCACATATTCAACTTTAGTTATTGATTGGGAAATAAAATTTTGTTTCTTGCTTGTCCATGAAATCAATCTCTTTCCTAGAAAGAATGGACCTTCGCTAGTGCCTTTTTTGTCATCAATATTTCCTACTTAATCAAAGTAAGTGGATACCTTTAGCTCAAACCTATCAATTCTCTTGTAATCTAAGCCATAATCTTTTGTATCTTTTAGACATCTTTATATTCTTTTCACTGCCATCATGTGATTCTCTTTAGGACTTTTTGATAACCTAAAAACTATACCAATAACTAATGCAATATTAGGTCTACTATGAATAACATATTGCAATTTTCCAAATGTTAATATGTATAGTATCTCATTCACATCAACTGATTAATCATTTTTAGATAACTTATGTCTTGTAGACATAGGTGTTCTCACTGGTCTTGAATCTTCCATTCCAAAAAACCATAATCTTTTGTATCTTTTAGACATCTTTATATTCTTTTCACTGCCATCATGTGATTCTCTTTAGGACTTTTTGATAACCTAAAAACTATACCAATAACTAATGCAATATTAGGTCTACTATGAATAACATATTGCAATTTTCCAAATGTTAATATGTATAGTATCTCATTCACATCAACTAATTAATCATTTTTAGATAACTTATGTCTTGTAGACATAGGTGTTCTCACTGGTCTTGAATCTTCCATTCCAAAAAAAATTAGTATCTCCTTGATATATTTAGACTGAGTATTAATGAAAAAATCAAACTTCATTTGACATACTTGTAATTCAACAAAGAATTTGATTTCACCAAACATAGACATTTCAAATTCCTTCTTCATTTTATCAGCAAATTATTTGATTAATGCTTCTTTACCTCTAAATATAATGCCATCAACAAATATTTTAGATAACATTACTTCATTCTTCTTACCAATCTTCAAATATAGGTTACTATTATCATTTCTCCTTTCAAAACCAATCTTCTCTAAATAATTATGTAGTCTTTCATACCATGCTCTTGGGGATTTTTTCAATCCATATAAAGCTTGTTTAGTTTGCATACCATATTATTCTTTTCTGGTTCAAAAAGTCCTCTAAGTTGTTCAATGTACACTTCTTCCTCAAGTATACCACTCCAAAATGAAGATTTGATATATATCTAATATACCTTAAAAAAATTGTAGGATGAATATGCAAGTAGGGTTCTAACTCCTTCAAGTCTTTCCATAGGAGAAAACATTTCTCCATAGTCAACTCCTTCTTCTTGAGCATATCTTTTGCATACTAGTGTTTCCTTGTTCCTTGTTACTTCACCATTTTCATTTAGCTTATTCCTGAAAACCCACTTTGTTCCAATAAAAATTTTATCCTTTGGTCTTGGTACTAGGGTCCAAGTATTGTTCTTCTCAATTTTTTGAGTTTTTTCATTCATATTATTACACTTGTATTTTCCTTCATCCTTAAAGTCAACTATTTAAGTCTTGGGAGTGCCTAAGTTGAACTTGAACTTAAACCTTCAGGTCAGTTCAAGTTCAAGCTCAAGTTCTATCACTAATGTGAAATGTTAAAAGTGGGTCAATCACTCTCCTAGTTGCCAACCTTCCTATTCACATATGGGAAAGTTCAACTTGAACTTGAAACTTTGGGTTAGTTCAAGTTCAAGTCCAAGTTCAAGTTCAAAATCAAAAAGATAGTCAGTGCAAAGTGTAGTTTTCAATTAAAAGTTATAAGTTGCTCAGAAGTCCAAGATCCAAGGCCAAAAGGTGGCAATGAATAATGAGATGTATAGCAAGGAAATTCCAACATGTGATTCATGTGTAGGTATTGGTGTATATATTGTTATAGTTTTAACTCAGCCTATAACCATAGATTTCTATCAGCATAAAAAACAATAGTCACAATGTGGGGGGCATAACTTTGAGTTCTATTGTTGGATTTTTTGAATTTTGGATATATTGTCCAAAATCAAGTTTTCTAAATCTTCACTAGAGTGATCTTCAAAATTTAGCCAACATATAAATTTATGATGGACTGTATGCAGGTTTTTCAAACATACCAACAAATATAAATGTGTTATACTCAGAAAAATAGTCATGTTGCAGGGGCCACAACTTTTAATTCCACCATTATATTGAGCTGAATTTATGATATGTTTTGGGAAACCTAATTTTCTAAATTTTCTCAAATCCATTTTGTAACATTCATCATGGAACAAAAGTTATGATTGTTTAAGTCCAGTAGTATATAAACTACCAATGATAGTCACAAGATCATGACAGCAATTTATTTCCAGCATATGCCAACTATCCAATAATGCATATGGGATTCATTTTAAATTTAGAAAGCATATCTGTTATCATATATGCAAATTTTAAATGGATCAAATTTCAAAAATTTCTAAAATGATAAGAATATTATTCATGAGAATGATTAATAAAATTTTCAAGAAATAGTTGCTAGAACTGAAGTGCAAGTGAAAACTATCATTTATTGTGAATATTTCTACACAATAGAGGTTCTTCTCTTCACCAATAGTTTTTTAGTTACAGGAAGTGGGAGAATACATTTTATTGATAGTAATTTTAACAAGGAGAACAAATAGAAGTTTTTTTTTCTACAACTTGACTATAACAATAGAGATAAAATGATACTATTATTGTGTTGTTATGCATTTGAAATAAAAGAGAATTTCATATATTAGATTCTATAGTCTGAGCATAATTGTCTTCAATTGAAAATGATTATATAGTCACTTCTTTCATGTTTTAGGTATAGCTCTGCATTATCATTCATAGTCTGCAAAATAAAATAATGTTTCTTTGCATTTCCTTTGTGATATGAATGACTGGATAGATGGTCTTGTTAGAAGTAATAGTTCACCAATATAACTGGGGAGGGGGGGAATCAAGTATGTATCAAACTTAAAAAATTCTTACTTTATCAACCAAAGTAAACAACAATCATAAAGAAATGTGCATACACACATACACTAGATATGTTGACTAGGGAAACCCTTGATCAGAAGGAAAACCCCAGTGGGAATGATGCCCACAGAATAATGTACTAATCTAAAAATTCATTTTTAGAGGATAGACCCTATTTGGAGTTTTTTACAATGCTTAGTACAAAGAGTCCCTATTAGGAGACTTTGAATCCTTGTTAGGAGATTCCAACCCTATTAGGAGTTGAAGAAGGCAATTGAACCCACTGTCTAAATACCTTTAGGATCATATCAACAAACCTACTATCCAATTGATCTCAGTACTATTCCTTTCAGAACAATAGATGTGGAACAATCTCTTTTCTCTTCCTTTTTCTAGCACATTGGACTCCTTCACCTTTAGACTATGAAAAAAGATAATCATTAGTAATCCTTAAGGTCACTTATATACATTAGCAGATTACTCTACTCTTCTACTTCACAATTTGCAAATCTTCTCTGCTTCTCGATCACAATGATGGTGTCTAGAACTTGGAAAACATCTTTCCTTTATACCATACACAATTATTAATCTTTTGAGTTGGCTCCATACACTTAACATTCATTTGAGTCAACTCCATATGAAATTCACATTTAATTAATACTATCGGGTCACAATTGTTTCCAAATTTTCACACATGTGACTTCCATACTTGCACACTTGCTAACGTCATCAATTTATAGTGTACTCCCTCCAATTAACTATGCAATGCTTCATTCCAAGCACAATATGTTATATTGATCATACAATAGAAATTGTTTTCTCATACTCTATTTTTTTGTGGTTCTCAGTAAATCATCAATATCTTTCATACGTTGTCAATTCAAGTTCTGCACACTTGACCACATGTCAAATACATGCTATAGTATATGTTGTTAACTACACATGGGAAGATATGCAATGTGATGTCCTTAATACATAAATCTTAGTTTGCTACTCTGTCAATCTTACTATGTTGTCATCAAAGACAAATAAAGTCATAACACTGCTCTGCAATGTTTTCTCATAGCATCAACATTCATGCTAACAAGTCTTGTGGTTGTTTGTTCATTTTTCTTTTCTCATTGCCTGATTTATAAAACTTATAATCACATTTCTCCCATAGTGATGGGTAAATGTTAGAAAACCTTTTTGTCTTCTAGTAAAAGACATAACTACCTATTTAAATTCTTTTAATATCTTTCTAAGAGGTAATTGCACCTCTCAATTTAGAGGAAATCTATCAATCTCATGATAGTATTTCCAACCATTAGTGGTAGTTGTTCTTTTATTCAGGCATTTTGAGTCATTTGTTGTATATAATTTTGGAACGAAAAATATGTTTACTAATAGATTTTTTGCAACTCTACTAAGGAAAGAAAATGAGGTTCCATTGTTTTCTTTCCATGAAAATCTAAAGGTACCTCCCTGAAGACAGAGGTTGGTGACTCTGATCTATTTGGTAAAATAATTCCAGTATAAACATGGCCTTAACAATGACTCAATCCTTGTAACCATAGTTTGGTCCTTTTAGTTTTCCTCATTTGATAGCCATGCCTACTGGATCAAAAAGATACTTTCCTGAGTATGTCGGAGGAGGTGATCAAGATTCTAATAGTTACATTTGAGTGTTCAATACAACCTATGGGATTCTTGGTGTTTTAGATGAAGATGTGTATATTCATCTTTTTGTTATATCCCTTGTTGGTGATGTCGCTATTTGGTTTCAACATTTGGAAGATGTGTGCATCACTAGTTGGAGTCTATTGGAAAATAAATTCCTTGCAAGATTTAAACTAGTAGTGGATGTGGGCTACCTATTGTGCCAACTCTTCAAGATTTAGAAAGGAGAATATGAAGAGATAATAAACTTTGTGGATAGATTCAACCAAACTTTAGCAATGATTCAACAAGTTGACCAGCCTAGCCAAGCTAACTTGTTGTCAACCTTTACTGTAGCATTACATCTAGAAGTCAGATTTCATTTCAAGAGGAGTAAGGTATGTGTCTTTGAAATTGATAAACAAGAAGATGTTAGCAATTTGTTTCTATCCTATTGGTTTCAACAAAATAACACCACAAAAGTCTCAAGTTTGGATTTGAAATTAAAAGATGAGCTTATAGGTGATAGATTCAAGTCCTCAGTGGATGGTTATGATAAACCTTCACATAAAGGAATTTGTCTTTATGAATAGTAGTATCATTTGGAGGTAGGACCCAAAATGAGAATATTTATACTCAAAATCAAAAAACCAAAACCCCTTAAATATTGTTGTTAAATTACTACATCCTTTAGTGCAAAGGATTTGATAATGCCTCCTATGATTGAAAGCAACCCTATTGATGTAATGGGAGCATATCACTTGCATGTTGGGCATGGTGATGAGGATTTTAACAAAGTCACACTCCAAGAAAATAACTTTTTTGATATGACAAGGTGTTGTTGCTCACACATTGAGAATAACAAGGAACATTTTTCCAATCAGATGATTTGAGAAATTTCCTAACTATGCCTCTTATAGAGGAAGAACTCAATGAAAATAAGTTGGTTGCCTCTTATCCAATATTTGAAACTTTTTCTTTTGAAGCTCCTAATGCATTTCTAGTCACTGATATTGATTAGAAAATTTTGACAAATCAACATGACAAAGGAAAGATTTGTGAGGAAGAAGCAAAGGACATCATTCAAGCTGATCGAGAAATAGAATATGAAATCTTTTTATTTCATTACCCACCATCATGAGAGAAAAAGGCACAACCTATAATACAATATGAACAAGAAGACTTATATACTCCTATGAGGTGCTCAAGAGGCTCAAATGTTGATTTCTAGCCTAAGAATAGATCCCAACTAGACAATTTTTAGAAATTAGAGGCAAGCACACTCATTCGTGATAATAATGATCGCCAAAATGGTGAACCTTTCACATACCCAGGTAAAGGAGACATTGTCAAATGAATTGATAGATCAAAAAATATATTTCCTCATGATGAAGAAGTTATGCCTCACTTTTTCTCAGCTAATGAAGGAATTACAAAAATTCTAGGTATAAACCCTTTTAATTTATCTTCTTTAGATAAAGAGATTTTAGATTTATTAGTAGCAAAGGATGATGAATATGTCTTGGCCAAGATTGACCCAGTGCTTGAAGAATCTCACCTCTATTTTGAGGGCATTTTAAATTCTGAAAAACCTATTACTTTTGTTGATCCCAAGAATGTAGATATTGAAAATGATATAATCCCCACTTTGTATTTGTTTTAGTGGGTTGTTGGGAGTGGGTTTGATAGTTCTCTATAGAAGACCTAAGAAGGCTCAAAATTTCATGATGAGAGGTGAATCTTTGGGCACAAGGAATTGATAAGGTTCATGTGCATGATCAATCTAAGTAACCAAGATGAAGATTTTTCCAAATGGAGGTGGCATTGGATTGCACCATGTCGGTGCAATTCATTGTTCCAAAATGGATCTGTCTTCTTACAAGTAGTGAATGGCTTCGTGTAAGTTTTCTTCAGCTCTAATCCTTTGGTGAGTCCTTCTTATAGAAGTTGATGAAAGCTAACTTCACAGCTCACCAAGATCACCTGCATGAAAATAACATGTTGAAGGGAAACCAAAGAAGGAAGGGTGGAGCTTGGAGAAACTAAACAGAATGAGAGCAAAGATATTGCAACAATAGAAAATGTATTGCTATAAAATATTGATATGAAAGATATGAAATTACAATAGGAGAGCCTGAATATAAAGGCCTCAAGGAAGCTTCTAGAACAAGCTAGAAAGCTCTAGGAGATAAGGTTGATAGCTAAGCATACATCCACAAAAGGTGGGATATCCTTGATCAAGGTGAGGAGATAACTATGACTTAAATAGGAAAAAAATCCTGTGTTCTCAACAACTCCTAGACTGCAACTAATAAATAAATGCATTAACCGAAGTAAACTTAAGTAAAAGCATAAATAATAATTATTTACTCCAACACCCCCCCCCCCCTTAAGTTCAACTTAGGGAAATGCACTTAAGCTCACAAAAGCTAAGATGAAATGCAAAATGGCTCCCGACAACGAGGCCATGTTAGGTACCCATGTACAATGCAAAGAAATGCAACCTCTAAAATTGGAGAAAGAGGGAAAACATCATGGGAAAAACCCTCCCCCAAAAAGAGGTAAGAAAACCTAGTGAAGGACTGAAGAAGCCTCCATCTAAAGGAATGTCCCAAAAAATAAGAACACAGAGTGATCATGAAGAGCATCACTGAAGCATGAAGAAGCCACAAACTCTGTCGAAAAGAAACTATTGATTTGAAGAAACTCCATGGAAAATAGAAGGCATGAACTAAGAGTGTCTATATGGTAGATGATCCATCTCACCAAAATTCATAGGTAGCTAGCCACTGCAATCGCCTAGTATATAGCACCAAATAAAAAATACATAGCTCACATTATTGAACCATTGAACCAAGGAAGCATTAGAAAAATAGAATAACCCCCCCCCCCCCCCCCCCCCCCCTTAATGTAGATGAGGTGAGATGATAGGCAACTGAAAAAGTGGGTCAAAATTCCCTGCAAAAAGAACCAAGAACAGTGAGAGAGAGGAAGAGGTACAAACACCTATAAAGGCACATGTCATTGACACATCATGGGGCTAACGTCATAGAAGGGATACTCACTTGAGAAAGGAAGAGGGCACAAAAATGACAACAACTAACCCCCCCATGGTGCTTTATAAAATAGTGTGAGTACAACTATCTCAAACAAACCTTCATGAACCTGAAATATAAGAGTGGCACTTTATCACAATGCATTCATCAACTTGTGCATGGTATCAAAGCATAAAAATACCTACACCAATGTCTTCGTCTTGGAACCAACTTTTTGGTACTTCTTTCAGATCATAAAAATACCTCTGTATGCTCAAGTTATAGCCAAAAAATTGCAAGTAGGTCAAAAAAGAACTTGGAGTGCCTGCAGGGGTACTAATGCAAGGTTGGCATCATGCTGACATCAACATTTCACATGCTTAAATATGATGGCTTCACAGCCATCGTGGCAAAAAAGGACTACCACATGGCATCCACATGGTAGATCTGCTAAGGTGGCACCAATGACTAGGTAGCCACGTGGTAGGCACCAACAAGGCATGCTTGGATTGCACCACATGTGTTGGACTATGGTTGGCCATAGGGGTGGTGGAAGAGTGGCACAAGAGAACATGCCACTGGTGGTAGTGGTCATAGGGTCGGTGAACTCTGATTGTGCCACTTGGAGGGAGGAGGGCTGGCGATGCAGTAGTGGCCATTGGGTGGCCGTACAAAAATTTAATTTTTTTTGCAATAAATGCTAAAAAATTGTTTATACAGCCTCCCAAACAAAAGGATTTTGCCTCCCAGATCAACTTTCCCCAAAATGGACAAATTTTATATGGATCCTGACTATAATAGGCCTTCTAAACTTAATGGCAGCATTTATTTAGGCCCAAAGTGCTCCAAAAAAATGCACTTCCTCCTAATTGAAGAAAAAAAATCACAAACAAACTAGGGTTTGCTTCTCCAAATTGCGGCTTCAAAAATCCTTCAGCCAAGAAGTAGTAGGGAGGCTCTGATACCATGTAGAAGTTGATGAGAACCAACTTCACAACTCACCAAGATCACCTGCATGCAAATAACTTGTTGAAGGGAAACCAAAGAAGGAAGGGTGGAGCTTGGAAAAATTAAACGGACTGAGAGAAAAGATATTGCAACAATAGAAACTGTATTGCTATACAATATTGATATGAAAGATATGAAATTACAATAGGAGAGCCCAAATATAAAGGCCTCAAGGAAGCTTGTAGAACAAGCTAGAAAGCTCTAGGAGATAAGGTTGAAAACTAAGCATATGTCCACAAAAGGTGGGACATCCTCAATCAAGGTGAGGAGATAAGTATGACTTAAATAGGAGCAAACTCCTATGTTGTCAACAACTCCTAGACTACAACTAATAAATAAATTCATTAACCTAAGTAAACTTAAGAAAAATTGTAAATAATAATTATTTACTCTAACACTTCTCACTTGTATATATCTATGAATCTTTTTGCTCTTTGAGCTTTTTGTGGTATTTAGTGTAGCTAATCAGTTGTTTTGTTTGTAGGTTGTTTAAGCATTTTGGTGTTCTCCCTGTCCTCTGCTCCTCTCTATGAGAAGTTCCTCTATCCTTTTTGCTTTAATGACTCTATTCCTAATGGCTAGACATTGATCTCAACCAAGGATTACTAGATTATTCATGCACTTTATAGTCCACATTCCCAGTCAGAGCCAATTCTTACACTTGTATTTTTCTTCATCCTTAAAGTCAATTATTTAAGTCTTGGGAGTGCCTACATCAAACTTGAACTTGAACCTTTGGGTCAATTCAAGTTCAAGTTCAAGTTCAAAATCTCAAAGATTGTTGATGCAAAGTGTACTATTCAATTCAAAGTTATAATTTTCTTGGAAGTCCAAGATCCAAGGCTAGAAGGTGGTGGTGGATAAAGAGATGTATAGTAGGGAAAATCCAATATGTGTAAGTGTTGGTGTATATATTGTTATAGTTTTAATGCTTCCTATAACCATAAATTTCTATCAACATAAACAACAACAGCCACAATGTGGGGTGGGGGGTGTAACTTTCAACTCCACCATTGGATATTTTTTAATTTTGGATATATTGTCCAAAATACAGTTTTATAAATCTTCACTAGAGTGATCTTCAAAATAAGGCCAAAATCAAAAGTTATGATGGATTGTATGCAGGTTTGTCAAACATACGAGCAAATGAAAATGTGTTGCAGTCAGAAAAATAGTCATGTTGCATGGGCCACAAATTTTAATCCTACCATTAGATTGAGCTGAATTTATGATATTTTTGGGAAACCTAATTATCTAAATTCTCTCCAAGCCATTTTGTAGCATTCATCATAGATCAAAAGTTATGACTATTTAAGTGCACTAGTATATAAACTACCAATGACAGTCACAAGATCATAACAACAATTTGTTACCAGCATATTCCACCTATCCAAGAATGCATATGGGATTCAATTTAAATTTGGAAAACATATATGTTATCATATATTCAACTTTAAAATTGCTCAAATATTAAATATTTATAAAATGATAAGAAGAAGATTATTCATCAGAATGATTAAAATGATTTTCAAGAAATAGTTACCAGAATCCAAGTGCAAGTGAAAATTTTTATTTATTGTGAATATTTCTACAAAATAGAGATTCTTCTCTTCACCGGCATTTTTGTAGCCATAGGGAGTGGGAGACTACATTTTATTGGTAGTGATTGTAACAGGGAGACCAAATAGAAGTTATTTTTATTTTTCTGCAACTTGACTATAACTACAGAGATAAAATGATACTATTATTGTTTTGTTATTCATATGAAATAAAAGAGATTTTCATATGTCAAATTCTACAGTCTAAACATGATTTTCTTGGATTGGAAATTATTATATAGTCACTTCTTTCATGTTTTAGGTGCAACTCTACATTATCATTCATAGTCTATAGAATATAATGTTTCTTTGCATTTCCCTTATGATATGAAGGACTAGATAGATGGTCTTGTGGCGATTTGTTCATTTTTCTTTTCTCATTATCCATTTTATAAATCTTATAATCACATTTCTTCCATAGTGATGGGTAAATGCTAGAAAACCTTTTTGTCTTCTAGTAAAAGACAACCAACTATTTAAATTCTTTGAATATCTTTCTAAGAGGGAGTTGTACCTCTTAATTTAGAGGAAATCTATAAATCTCATGATAGTATTTCTAATTGTTAGTGGAAGTTGTTCTTCTATTCAGGCATTTTGAGTCATTTGTTGAATATAATTTTGGAAGGACAAATATGTTTACTAACACATATCATGAATCCAATCTTTATTTTCTAAAGAATCCTTCACTAATTTGGGCTCAAATTCACATAGTAAGCATATATCATCTTTGAATATTTTCCTTGTCATAACACTTGATTCCGCATCACAAATGATTTGTTCAAGTTTTTGACGTCTTCTTACAAACTTGGCTAGCACAGATGGTTTCCTTCTATGTTCTAGGTTTATCTTGAAAGATAATTTTAGGGTCATTAACTTTTTCTTGTTTAGGTTCCAATCTAGGCTCTACATGCTAGGCATTGTCTCCCTGATGGTCAACATTTCTAGTCTATGACTCAACATCTTCAGCCTATTTCTTAGCACCCATTCTCTTATGCCCGAAAAATTGTTGTTGTACCTTAGCATTCCCTATCTGCTAGGAGACAGGAGCCTTTTTTTCTTCTTCAAAAAGAGTTCTTAGAGCACCATCATCCACATAGATGAATGAGCTGTAATCTTTAGGTTCTTCGTTACATGCAAGGTCATTTCTTTCTACAAATTCATCAACTTTCACATTTTCACTTTCACAAATTTGCTAGTGTTAGAGTTTAAACACTTATATGCTTCACTCTTAGAGTTTCATCAATATTATCATCAAAATTGTCACTGTCACTCTTCACATGTTTTCTTTTTATCTTGCTAAGAATCAATTGTGACTTGAAAGTAGATTTACTAGTAGCAATTGTGTAGTTATCAAATTAGACATCTCTAAAGAAGTAAGTCTACCAATTACACCTTTTAAGGTCAAAGTGCTACCAGGAGTACATTTTATCTTTGATTTCTCCATTTGTACCTTGAATAGCATTGAAAACTTCTTTGACTCTTATGAAGTATTGCACTATAGTCTCACCTTTCATCATTCTCATTTCATAAAATTTTCCTCTTCGGCTCTCTAATTTGGCTCTCAAAACATTGTAATCTCCTCCATATATGGTCTTTAGTTTGTCCCACATCTTCTTTGTACTGTCACATTCTTTTATATCATCAAAATTAACATAGCTTAGAACTGAGGAAATCTCCAACATTGCCTAATTATGTTCTTTTTTTTGTTTCACTTGCTCATATGTTAGAGGAGTAGTCATTATTTTCACATACTTATTTTCCACAAAGTTTATAGAAGCATCACCAATACTAGATATATGCGACCTCATCAAAGTTTTCCATATAGAAAAGTTCTCTTTGTTGAACTTTGGTACCTCCCTTTTGTTAGTCATGATCTTTGGCTTTAAGTACCTTCAAACTTTTCTCTATAATCATTAAATCTATGATACCAATTATTAGAATGTTTAGAATAACTAATATGGGAGGGGGTGTATCATTTACTCCAGGTCCATAAATAACATTTGAACAATCAACTATTAAACATTCATTGTTTTTCTTATCCTACTATAGCTCAATCTCTATTGAATGCTAATAAATGAAATTACTAGAATTTCATTGTCCTATTATAATAGACTTTATGAATTTAAACATGTAAATACAAAATGTCATAAAAAATTCAACACAAGTTTGACATTAGGATTTTACGTGGATACCCAATTTGGCAAAAACCACTAGCAGCATGTCACTACTCTTTCTAAGTGAGCTTTGTTAAGAGCCGGTCTTGTTAAAGGTTACAATATACACTATTAAATGTGACCTAGTTAGAGGATTTAATCACCCTTTTAGGAGTGACCTTGTTAGAGGAATTTGATCATTCCATTTAGAATGTCACATTCCTAAAGGATTTACATAGACTATTAGGTCAACCTTTGATTAAAATGATTTCAATACAAATTATTTACAATGATTAGAAATAAAACAATAGGGTTTCGATATGTATGATTTAAAAGTGATGATGGGCCACACCACCCGTACCAACTCACAACCAAAAATGCAACAATATGGAGATAGAGAGAGATGACAAAAATGCTTCATAAAGCATCATCCATTAATACTTGAAATTCACTACAAGAGCTTACACTTGAAGAGCTTACAATTCAAGAACTTCTATTTCTCGAACTTCCATTAGAGGAGCTTCCATTTCTCCAACTTCCTTTAGAAGAGCTTCCATTCCTTGAACTTGATTACAAATGATAATAAGCCTTGCTTAAATAGGCACTTCTAACCCAAGACATTTCAAACACAACCAATGTGGGATAAAAGGTAAATACAACTACCTTTAAATAAATATTAAATTCCCACCCAAATACAACTAAGCACCCAA
Organism: Cupressus sempervirens; assembly: GCA_028749045.1. Taxonomy (NCBI): domain Eukaryota; kingdom Viridiplantae; phylum Streptophyta; class Pinopsida; order Cupressales; family Cupressaceae; genus Cupressus; species Cupressus sempervirens. The sequence continues at coordinate 795,276,412 of CM053791.1, forward strand.
CAAATATTAAATGCATGATTTAAGGATCTTTCCACAAACTTCTAAATTGCCACCTATACACCTTGATTAATGGAATGACAACTATTTTTATTATTTTTCTTTTTACGCCACCTATGCGCCTCGAAAATAGAAATCTCCTTTTCCTTTCTTTTCTCCTTTTTATTTTTTTATTATTTCTCCTCTAATTTTCGTCACTTTCTCTCTCCTCCACAATTTTTTATTTTTTTTTCCTCTCTTTTTTTTCTTTTTTTTTTTTTTAATAATTTAATTTTCCCATGCAAGATGCTCCTGCATCAGACTCCCTTGGTAGATAGAAAAGTGTGTCCCACACTTTAACGCCAAAAGAAAGATATACAACCATCTTCATCTTCACCACAAGCTTCCACCTCAACAGGACAAGAAAACCAACATGCAAATCTTCCACATTTTTTTTTGCTGATGCATGATGCTCCTGCATCCGACTCCCATGGTAGGAAAAATTTTGTGAATATGGATTCACAAAATGAAGTAGCCACTGTTGACGGATTTTTTTCCTCTTCCTCCAACACATAGCTGGAACAAGTATTCGGTGCCGATATATTTCCTTCTTTCTTCTTTTCCAACACCTGGCTGGAACAACTATTTGCTGCTGAAAATACTCCTTTGCAATGAACTCTATCCAAGTATAACTCTCATCCTCATCCAATCTTGTTGAATTAATCACACCTGTAATAAACCCAACAACACCATACCAATCTTCCTTTGCATACCATACATCATGAACAAGATCCTCATGCAAACCATCATTAATATCTTTAAAACTCATATCAAAGAAAACATCCCATGATTCATAAGAATTTACCTGTTTGACATCTTCATCTTTGCTTGCCTCTTTTATGTCATCAACAATGCACGTAACTACTCCACTTGCTTGATCTCCAACTAAGGCACTATATTCTTCCTCCATTGCTACAATCTTCACATCATCTTGATCTATTTCAGGTACATAAATCTTGTCATCTTTATGCTCTTCCTCTTCTCTTTCATCTTCTTCAACTTTAGGTTCGCAAATAATTTTCTCTTCATCCGCTTGCTCTTCCACTGGATCATCTTTCTTTTCCACATCCAAGGAATTATCAACATCTCTTTTCTGGTGACATGCTCTTTGTTTCTGCAACTCAGCTTCTAATTCGTTCACTTGCTTCTGCAAATCAACTAGCAATGATTGTTGATTTCTTGCTCTAAATTTCTCAAGTCTAGGAATACTCAGAATCCATCCAATCACAAAAGTCATCTTCTTCTTTCTCTTCTCCATAATCAAGTCTTTAGAAGACAAATCTCATGCAACACAAGAACCTTGTGCAAACTGCCTCACAGTCGGCGCTCTGTCTACACAATCAAGAACTTCTTCACAAACTTCACCCAACTCAAGGTCCTGGTGCAAACTGCCTCACGTTCGGCGATCTGTCCGCACTCTCAGGAACTCCTACTCTGATACCACTGATGATGGGCCACACCACCCGTACCAACTCACAACCAAAAATGCAACAATATGGAGATAGAGAGAGATGACAAAAATGCTTCATAAAGCATCATCCATTAATACTTGAAATTCACTACAAGAGCTTACACTTGAAGAGCTTACAATTCAAGAACTTCTATTTCTCGAACTTCCATTAGAGGAGCTTCCATTTCTCCAACTTCCTTTAGAAGAGCTTCCATTCCTTGAACTTGATTACAAATGATAATAAGCCTTGCTTAAATAGGCACTTCTAACCCAAGACATTACAAACACAACCAATGTGGGATAAAAGGTAAATACAACTACCTTTAAATAAATATTAAATTCCCACCCAAATACAACTAAGCACCCAACAAATATTAAATGCATGATTTAAGGATCTTTCCACAAACTTCTAAATTGCCACCTATACACCTTGATTAATGGAATGACAACTATTTTTATTATTTTTCTTTTTACGCCACCTATGCGCCTCGAAAATAGAAATCTCCTTTTCCTTTCTTTTCTCCTTTTTATTTTTTTATTATTTCTCCTCTAATTTTCGTCACTTTCTCTCTCCTCCACAAATTTTTTTTTTTTTCCTCTCTTTTTTTTTTTTTTTTTTTTTTTTTTTTTTAATAATTTAATTTTCCCATGCAAGATGCTCCTGCATCAGAGAGCATCATGCATCAAAAAGTCACTAAATTGTACATTTAGATCATTATTTGGTTCATGTGTTAATTCATTAGATAAGTCCCTCTTGTCAACTTTGTCTCTTAACTCGCTTGGTAACCCTTCAAGTAGTCATCCCTCTTCACATCAATCTTAAGCCTTCTGCTCAGATTCACTTATCAACTTTAGTAGCATTTTTACAAGAACTTCTTTTTCTTTTCTCTCACACTTGATCACACTTTTTTATTGACTCTATGCCTCAGTAAATAGGTAATTCTAGTATTTTTCCATTTTCATGATCACCATAGATCTTAGGGTTTATGATATGGTTCATTAAGTTCAATGTATCTATCCATCTTCTTCTTTTCCTAGAAACTTCTCATCCATCAAATTTGATCTTAGATACAATACTTAATCCTCTTCTTGAATTAAATGATCCAACACATCAATATTATCTTCAACACAATTTCTATATCCCAAGAAATCAATTGAGTTAGCTGGAAATCATGATTCCTCTTACACATTCAAAATATTGTTACCCGGCAATAAGTTCTGACACTCATCCATCACTTAATCACTCACTCATTATAGAACTCTTGACTTAGCATCGATTAGCTTGCTTATTTGATACTGATGCTCGGTGAACACTAAATTGTCTTGACTTGTACAGAGGCTTAGTTGACACTAGCATCACTAGGCATTCCTTAGTCTTGTACTCCATTACATAATTAAGCTTTGCATCAATGATATAAATAATCACTTTATCTTATCAAGGTCTAACTAATCAAATGTCCATTATAGCTTCCTTTTCATTACTCAACCTTTCCTCTAGGTGCTTTTGTTATGAGAAATCTCTCAAAACCTCTTCATCAATCAAAATAGATATGACATTTGGATCAGATAGCAACATGTTTAATCAATAGATTTGAAATCAATAACAAAACAATGATTGATCCAATTGAATTTTCCAAGATATGAATGGTTTCTCATGCCATTTGGTCTCAACAATGCACCTAGTACATTCATGAGACTTATGAATGAAGTGCTAAAGGATTATATAGGTAACTTTGTGGTGGTACGTCTAGATGACATACTAATTTATATTAATGATAAATAGGAACATTTGAAACACTTACAAATTATTTTGAGGAGACTGCAAGAAGAGAAATTAATCATCAACCTAGAGAAAAGTGTGTTTTTGAAGCAAGAACTAGTTTACCTTGGATTTTTTGTTTCACAAGGTAACTTGAAGATGGATGTGGATAAAGTTAAAGCAATACTCAATTGGCCTACACCAAAAATAGGTACAGCTATGAAGATTTTTTATGGGTTGGCACAATTTTATTGGAAGTTCATAACAAGCTTTAGTGAGATATCTACTCCAATCTTGGACACTATCAAAGGTGGATTAAAAAATAAATTTGTATGGACCAAAGAGGAAAATGAGGTATTTTAAAGGTAGAAGAAAAAAGGTAGCTACAAAACCTATACTTGTGTTACCTAGATTTGACAAATTATTCATTGTGGAATACAATGCAAGAAATATTGATTTTGGGGCAATTTTGGGTCAAGAAGGGAGACTAGTAGCCTTCTTTAGTGAGAGATTAATGAGGCCAATTCAAGGTACTCTTCTTATGATTTAGAATTTTATACTTTAGTGCAAGCACTTAGGAAATGGAGGCATTAACTTTTCCCAAAGGATTTTGTTGTCTATATATACAACCAAGCATTGAGTTACTTCAACTCTCAAGAGAAGTTGAGTTTAAGACACATAAAACCGTTGGAGTTTCTCCAATCATATACCTTTACCATTAAACACAAGAAAAGCCATGCAAAATAGGTTATTGATGCTTTAAGCAGGAGGTTACTCATCATCCAAGAAATCCAATTGGAAAGCATTAGGGTGGACATTTTGAAGGACCTATATGCTAAGGATGAAGATTTTTAGAGATCTACAAGGTATTCCTAGAATGTAATAATCATTTTCACAAAAAATATTTTGATTTTACTTTGTAAAATGGATTATTGTTTAGGGGTAATCAGTTGTGTGTTACTAGAGGGTCCATGAGAGAAAATATGATTTGGAAAAATCATAATGGAAACCTTAGTGAACATTTTGGTGCAAATAAGACACTAGAGATAGTGGAGAGATTCTACTATTGGCCAAGAATATAAAAAGATGTCAAGACATATATTGATCAGTGTATGGTATGTCAAAAAACCAAGGGTAATTCTATAAATTTATGACTATATCAGCCCTTACCCATACCTAATAGACCATGGGAATGCATTAGCATGGATTTTATAGTTGGTTTTCCAAGGAAAAAATCAGTTTGGGATAGTTTTTTTTTTTTTGATAGATTCAGTAAGATGAGCCATTTTATTCCTTACAAAAACACACATGATGCTAGTTACATAACTCATCTCTTTTTTAAGGAGATTAAGAGAATACATGGGTTACCCATCAGCATAGTTTGTGATAGGGATGTTATGTTCATGGGACACTTTTGCAAAACTTTATGGAAGAGATTGGGTCAATTTTAGCCCATAGTTCATCTTACCATCCACAAACACATGGTCAAACTGAAGTGATTAATAGGGTACTTGACCTTTTATGATGTTTAACAAAGGAATATGGTTAGACTTGGGATCAAGTCCTATCACAAGAAGAGTTTTCCATAATTAAAGTATGAAGAAAACTACAGGGAAAAGTTCATTTCAAATAGTATATGATTTCTGTCCAAGAGGAATATATGAACTCAAAGAATTGACACCACATGAAAAAATGAGTGGAAATGTAGATGACTTTGCACAATCCATGAGGGAGGTACATGAACATGTCAAGAGGAAATTTGGTGAAGCTACTCAAGAGTTGAAGTAAATGATGGATACAAATAGGAGAGATGTGCAATTTTAGGTAGGAGATTAGGTGTTAGTGCATTTGAACAAAGTGAGACTTACAAAAGGTATTCCTATTAAGCTACAAATGAGAAGGATGGGGCTTTGTAAAGTTCTTGTTAAATATGGCTCTAATAATTACAAGATATATCTACCACAAGATTTGGCAATTTTCCCTATTTTTAATGTTAAAGATTTAATTTGGTATAAAGGATCCAACATCAAAGAAGGACACCAAGGAAAAGAGGCCAAGAAGGACACTAAGGAGCTCAGTATTCCAACCAGGCCCAACCCTCAAGATGAAAAAGTATTGGATTCTAGAGTGAAGAAAAATACTCAATATAGAATCTATATGTAACATCTCATCAAGTGGAAGAATCAACCAGAATCTAAGGCAACATGGATAGCTAAGAGTGAGTTTTAGAAGAAAGGTATCTCTACTAAACTTCTTAATTTTGTTACACCATGAGTTCTTTGTTCTAGGGGGATAATGGTGTAGGAGCAGATAGGATCTAGGTTAAGGTCCTAAAATTTTTTGTCTTGTAGATGGTTCTATCCAACCATCAGTATATAGGAACTGATTATAAAGTCCCAAGGGTGTAACTAGAGGTAGATAGGTAGGTGAGTCAATGAAGATTCTTTAGATTCCTAATATTTCTTTAAATGGATTGAATAGGTCAAAAGTTGACCAAGAGTTGATGAAAAATTCTACTTTTTGGAAATGTTGTTAGAAGTTAGTTTTGCACCATATGGAACTAATATGCAGGGTTTTTGGACCTATACATGGCCAGAAGGAAAAGTTGTAAAAGTTGCTCAAGCAATTTTGCATTTTGCAAAAGTTGCATTTGACAACTTTGACAACTTTTTCCCAAACTGAATGAATTTTCATTTTTTAGTTATTGGGTCCATATAGGGGGTTCTCACTCATGCAAAAACACTATAAAACACCATCACACACCTAGGAGAATGTTTGGTGTTCAAATTGTATGAATTGGTGTTGAAGCAATAATACATTTTGAAGCATTTTTAGTTATAGTTACCTTGCATAACCTAACATCCAATGTGAATGGATTGACTGGGATTTATTTGTTTCATGGATAGTTAGAGAATTGGACACAAGTATTTCTATAGAAATTTGGTTTCTTGAAGTGTTCAATAAGTAGGTGTTTCAAATTCATTTTAGTATTGTACAGTTCACTGTCCTATTTTGAGTTGTAGTTAGTTTTATGGCTCTTTCTCGAATTCCATTGGTCAAATCACCATGGCCTTCTAGAATCAAGAAGAGAAAACTATATATAGTGTATATATTCATTTTTTAATGTTAAGTAATGTTTTTTCAATTGTTCCAAGAATTCCCTAGGCGAGTCTAGTATACTCGGCTAGGAGTTGCATGTTGTTGCAGAGCTTTGGACAAAGAAGTGTGGGTTGGTTTGTATCATTCCATGTCGTGGAGATGATAAAAAAGGTATGAGGATTCCTCTCGTCTATTTTGGTGATCAGGAAAGATCATTTTACATGCCATAGAAGTCAAAACCTTTGATGTTGCAATCAAATCCTTTAAGCCCTTAAAAATAGGATATTTTTGCTAAAGTCATGTACGAATAGGGTGATAACTGGTGCAAGAGCACCTAGGATAACACCTATTACTAGTTCCACACTTTGGTTTTTGTCTTGTACTAACATTAGCCAAGTCAATTTGGTATATTTTGACCTTAGAAGGTCATGTGAGTTTATTTCTAGATGGATTTGACTAGGCTCAATCCATTCTAGATGTTTTGTTTTCCTTAGTGTTAAGGTTGTTAGGAAGGAAGATTAGGGGTATGGGTCCTTATTCCCTAGAAGACTAGATAAAGTTTAGATTTGACCTTATTAGGTCTTCTATGATGGTTTTACACCTTTTTGTATAGGTAGGAGGTCATATATTGTCATTTGGTACAAAGTTGGGAAAGATGTCAATTGTTGCAAAAGTTTTCAATTAGGTCAAAGTGGTCCAAATCATGTGAGTTGATACAATGAAAGACAAATCATGCCTAAAAATTGTAAAGTGGTCATAGTAGACCTATTTGTAAGGTTCCAAGTTTCCAATGTCAATGTTACTAGGAGATGCAAAATGTTGTTACCAACTTTGCAATGTTGACAGGAAAGTTGCATGTCTTGAAGATGGAGTTGATAGTTAGGATTGTAAGGAAACTCAGGTGCGGAAACAACTTCCTACACTAATCTCATAAGGAAATTATGATGCAAATCCTATTAAAATCTTCTACACTTACAGATTCAATATCATGTAAACAACAATATTGCAGCCAACCATGCATACAAAAAATAAACAGAGAAAGAAACACATAACACAAAGAATTTCCGGTGGGGAAAAACTTTTCGGTAAAACAACCCCACCCCTTCAAAACTTGCACAATGTATTATCTTCAAAACAAGATTACAATACACTTGCAATGCAAGTTCAACATCAACAACAGAAGACTCTAGTAGCTACTCGCAGTACCAACAATACACCTTTTTTGCATCACTTCTCTTCGTAACCCTAAAAATGCTTATATCATGCGCTTCACTTTAGGGTTACTCCCAAAGGTAAACTGTATTAGGGTTTTACCATTCTCCAAGAAAATAGGAACTCCAAAAAAAATTTCGGGTACAGTGCTCAAAATATCTTAGTTACCACATGTCTTCACCTATCATTAAATCTTCCTAACATAGCTCTTAAGTGTCATAGGAATCCGTCATAACCATTTTAGTTATGATCTCCTTACACACAATCCAAGATGTCGACACATCAATATTATTTGCAAGAAATACATTTTACAAAACAAATAATAATAATATGAACTATACAAGGTTGAGACACCTTATTCCTAACAAGGATAACTATCTTAAACCTATGAGGAAACCTATAAAACCATGAAGGAGACCCATTCCAAGGGTTGGAAGTTGTAGTAAGTGAATTTTGAAACTAAAAGCCATGAAAATATTATTCTAGAGTTGACAGTTTTGGTATTTTTGATTGCTCAAGCACTTTAATGGATAGAAGGACTTTTGTTTGTTCTTTATCCATGTAAATGTCCTTTACATGCATTTTAATTTATATTTCAAGTTGATAAGAGTCCATTTTTTTATAGTTGGAAAATCATTTTTAAATACTCAATTTTTGTTCTTGTTTTGAGAGTTTTGTGAAAAATGGCTCCCCCATGAACCCTCGTTGTAGAATCATCATGGTCTTGAGAGATGTGGAAGTGGAGTCCTTGTATAGTGTACATAACAAAGGAGAATTCTAGAGAATCATGTATTCTATTTTTCAAGTGATGTTGTAGGAAAGCTTTCAATGCATGGCTAGGTGATTGTAGCGCTTTCAAGTTGGCTTTTATAGATTGAATGAGCTTGAAAGTTCAATCTAGGAGTCAAAAAAGGAGTAGGGATGTATGAGTAATATATATGTGGAAGGATAAGTTTCCAAGACAAGATTTTTTAAGGATTTCATTAGACCCTAGTAGGTGTTGAAATGAAACCTTTGAAACCCTTAAATGTAGATATAAATTAAGCATTGTGGTGTATAGACAAGTTGAGAACTAGAGATTCACCAAATCTTGAAGTACTTCCAAAAGCGTATCCATATTGGAGGTTAGTTTTCTACCCTGTTGAGGCAAATTTGAAGTTATGGTCCAAAAACCAAGTTTGGAGGCCTAATTAGGATAGGTTTATAATTTTTGTTTTTGGATTTGATTGTGTTTTTTTCTTTTAGCATCAATGTTTTGGATCACACTCTATGATCCATCATAAGGATGAGAGAATGCAAGAATGGAATATTATGTAGATCAAGCCAAACCAAGTGGAATTAAAAGACGAAAGGGGTGTAGATAGCAAGGTGAACTAAAGAAATTTTGAATAAAAAAGTAAAACTACAAGAGGAACAACAAAAGAATAAATAAAAATGAAACTATAATAATAATAAGAGTTAAAGCAAAAAGCATAACACCACACCTTGAAAATAAGACTTAGCAAGAGACTTAAAAAACAATAAATATATCTATATACAAGCATGTGTAAAAGTATCTATATTTAAAAACCTATAAATGAAAAGGAACATATACCTACCTACCTACCTCTATATATAAATATTTATTTATTTTTATTTATTTATTTGTATATACCCATATATACATGCATGCATGTACCTATATATGCATGTATACATTCACACCCATATATATGTGCACAAACATGAACTTATGGATTTTGATACAAGGAGAATAGGGGAAGTCTAAAATTCCTCAAGTTGAATCCCTCACTCCTTGTTGAACATGTAATGACCATTCCTGGTGTAATTGTGAGTTTGGAGAACAAGTTGGAGTGTCTCTATGGTGAATGCAAGTTGTAAAAACATTGATGTAGATGGATATGGAAGATTGGATGATAAGATAGAAATCCTCTTGAGTTTAGGGTGACAAATAGGAACCCTATTAGGCTAGAAGAGAAGCCTAGGTGAGGCCTTAGTGAAGAAAAGGGCTTAAGAAGAAATCTAGTTACATCAAATTGGTATAAGAGCCACGAATGATTTGGAACTAGTGGCATGTCTTTATATACTAAAGATTTGGTAGGGAAGGCTAACATGGTTGCAAATGCATAAATTTCCAAGGAGATTGTTGGCTCTTGATTTAATAGTTTTTCAAATAACCAAGAAACTAGATAAATGCATCTAAGGCTAGCAACTTCCTATGATAGATACACTAGACTGTAGTCTTGGGCCAACTATAAGGCATAACTCCTTCTTCACTTTAGGCTCTGCTAAACCTAGGCGAGTGGACCTTGAAGTTTCGAGATATGGTACCAGTGCAATTAAACATAAATCTGAACCTATTTACTGTAGATGAAAACCCCTTACATCTCCTAATAACTCATGCAATAACATAGATCTACAGTAGCAAATTGCAATCTATGAAATCCATAAGTTGAGTGAGGGTTAATTCCTTTCAGTCCACTACAAGACATGAAAAATTGAATTTATTTGAATAAAAAATTTTGTGCAAATGACATTCATATCAGCTTGCATCTAATTTAGTGATCAGTGCCTTATCCATTGAAACATAGAGTCATTACTAGCAGGATGACCTAACTTGTTTGCATTACAATCAATTTTATCAACTGAAATCCCGAAATCTCATTCTTATGCAATATCACCTTCATACACCCAGAAACCCTATCAAAACATTGAAGCATTTACTTAACTCCTTGAGTCAAAAGCAACAACAGATCTAATATACAACTCATCCAAGTTGCCTTAAATCAAATGAACCTTATCCATTTAATCACAAAATTAATGACATATGAAGAATTAGGAGACAGAATAAGAGAACTCAGATAATTCATGTAAATCCCCTTTTATATTCATCCATGGAAAGACTGAATATATTAGACTGGTAAGACTAAATGAAACTCAAGATACTTCACATAATCTAGCATCAATTTCTAGTATCTTAGAATGACAATACATGACATGAAATGAAAATCTGCACATAAATAGGTGTATGGTCTACACTGATAGAGCTTAGCACAATAGACAAGAAGCAAAACCATCAACAACCCTAGTTTCAATAGTAGAACTGTAACCCTACTGGTATTACCCAGAGCAAACTGCCAACCCTCACAATGAAAGAAAGAAAGAAAGATATAGGAAAGAAAGAATTCTTGGATCTGATATCAGAGTGACATGTGTCCATTTGAAATTCAATCTCTTGCAACTGAATAACCTCTTTCTTTTTTCTACCATTGATTTAATTTTTTGTTTTCACCATTACTTTGTAATTGATTTCCAAATATCTTCTGTTCAATGATGAAAACCCTTTTGAGTCACCAAAATCTTATCTGCCTTAGGAAATGTTGGTGAAATCCTGATTCAATTGACTTGAAAGTGGTTACATTCAGCCCCAAACTGCATTTTCACTGTCTGTTACTGATCTTGTAACTACATTTTCAATTTTGGCTCATTCCACTGAGAAGGCCTTAAATTTCATATTTCTGGCTATAACTTGAACCCATGAATTCCTGTGCAAAAATGAACTCCATAATCAAAAAGTTCATCTTCTCACAATTCCAGTTATTTATAATATCGCTATGTTAGCCTCTCAGAAACCCCTTGAAAATCAGTTATAAAATGTCCCCCCTTTGGCATAACTATCAGGTCTGCAACTTTGATATTCAAAAATTTAAAAAATTTCTAAAGTTTATACTTTAGTGTAGGTGCCTCTTTTGATTTTATAATCTTGTATGTGCACTTTGGAGAAAATTTATTAAAAAAATTTTTTTATCATTTTTGAATTTTTGCCTACCCTTTAAATCTGGGGTCAACCCTAGTTTGATCTCTGTGACACATGGCGGTATCTGATTTGTTGACCTTTTCCACTAGACTACCTCGTCATCACCTTGTATGCAGTGCCACATCACCATCTAAGCTAGGCCTGTTGACACGTGTTAATAGCCCACTTACCTACATTCTCTAAACATCTTGCATCTTCATTTTTTGGAAATGCCCCATTCGTAGGATTGTGACATGTGTCATGATCCTATGCTTCACGTTTGAACCTACACATCTCACCATCTCATCGCATGCACAGGACCTGCTGCCACTTTTCAATCACCTGCATGCCCGCATTATCTAACCAGTGTGCGTCTTTATCAAGCAGACATGCGCCAACCCTTCAATGCAGACACATGTCATCATCTGGAGCTCCATCGCCACATCAACAAGCCTACATCTTCGTCTAAAATTTTGTCACATCACTACTGAAAACTAGCTAATATCATCAATGGGGTCCCTCACATGGGTCAGGCTTCCAAAATTGATGTCTTTTAAGACATCTCACTTATTGCGTGGATTTGTATTTAAATTTCTAAAAATTCCCTTATCTGTCCAATGTGGGATAAATTGTTCAATCTTGTTTTTGCCCTTGTTCCTCTGTGTGACCCTGCTATTAGGAGTCTATGTATTTAATTTCTCTAACAACCTTGTTGAGCTTCAGGCATCTTCATTCTCTTTCATACGTATGGTTGTTCAAAGAGTAAAATAGGATGTTTAGGGGATGGCTCTAATAGTGAATGTCATTGTTTTCAACAATATGCAATTGTTTCATCATGAAATCACTGGTATGCCACTATTATTGACCACTGCTTGCATCACTATCCTGATTTTGTTGATTTTGGATCCATTTTCAATCACTAACTTTTCAGTGAGTTCCGGCACAATGTTAAGGTAATCCTCGTCCTCCAGAGAATCTTCACTCGCCTATTTCTGCTTTATAAGCTGGGACTTCACAGGGTTTTTGACCAGTAGAAGTGTGGAATTAACTCTCACTAGGATTTTAGATGCAAAAATGCTTTGGCAAGGAAATTGCCTTCTCTCCCATCGCTATCTAGCTTCTACGGCTAGTTCTGTCTATGAATTCTCCTCACTGCCTGCTTGGCGCTGACCTCTATTCCCATGCCTTTTCTCTCACCTACATGGGATTTTCATGATGGCTTCCCCTATTTTTTATAATGCCTCTTCTCAATGTTTTGCCTTTTACAAATATGCCAACACTTGTGGCAGTTGGAATCCCCCTTTAATTTGGGCGGCTTTATCTTTCCCTTTGCGTGCACTTTTTTCAACTCCCCTGCTCCAAAAACAACAATCAACTTCTTCGATGTTGCGTGCAAAACCTCTCCCTTTTTGCTTGCTTCATTGCTATTTTTATATTCATGATACATTCATCTTAATTGCATGATCTTCTTCCCTTTTACCTTGTGCAGTGTCTTCAACCTGTAGATTTCCCTTTGACTAGTTCCAACACTCACAAGTTCTTCATGTCGACGAGAGGAAGGCTTTTTTTTGGGCAATTTCTTCATCGAAGGCATATCAGATCCTTCAATTTCTCACCTATTTTAACACCAAGGAAATCACCGTTTATACCAAGGAGTTCCAATTTGAGTCTCTCCCTTCCATTGCGCCCATGGTTTGGGATATGGAAAAATGAGTGTTAATGCAATGTGAAAGAAATTTTTTTGACTATAAACTGATCTTCTATGGACTGCAATATGTCAAAATGGAGATGAGAATGTTTTAGAGGCTTGATCTAATCATGGAAGAGGCTTGATAGTTTATTCTAGCTTGGGCATTGAGTTTCACGTCTTTGCACTTGTAAAAGATGAAGTGATGCTGAATTATGTAATGAGGCATTAATGGGCATGAAGCGACATAGATCAAAGTTGAATATCTCTCCAAAAATTCTTGTGAAATCAAAGGAGCATGAAGAGATTCTTTTAATCATCCTCCACCATATCAAATGTGTTAAAGAAATTTCATTGACCTTGGCATCATCTACTAGGGGTTTTCTCTTTAAAACATGGCTTATATTCTTTACTTTCATATGTTTCTTTGCTATAGTATTATCTTCATTAGCCCACACAACCTTTTTAATACAGGCCAAATGAGACAACCTCCAAATGCTCAGCTACTAAAGATGCAGATCAGATCATAGCAAAGAAGTTGTTGCATTATCTACCTTTTGATAGTTTGTGGCATAATCAATCAAAGGTCCATTGATAAAAGTAGGCAATGCCTTGTCAACACTAGTCCAACCAGGTGACTGTGCCCTTGCCAACTTTAAAAGAAAAATGACATACATTGTCTTCCCAAGTAGTATCAAAGATATGATCTGTATCTGCAAAGTGTATTCTTATTTTATGTCCACAAAAGGGAAAATATTTCTTTAGAATCCTTAGAATATCCTTTCTACAAAATTCAAAATGCTTTCTCATACATTTCATATTATCAATCTAATGAAATCAGTTGGGCCCCAAAGTGGGTATGGCTAAAAAAAAATTGTTTTCAAATGTCTGATCCTTCAAAATGATCTACTAAATGCCTGATTATAATTGCAATCAATCTTCATCATTAATTCAACTTTTGGAAATCACTTTACCCCCTTTTGCCAACTATCAATTTCATGCCAGGAGGTCCTTCGATTGGCCTTGAAAACTAACCCAAACCTCTGATCGAGCTCTGAAAATTGGCTCACTGATTCTCTGCTCCGCACACTTATACCATGTCAAATCTCGTCTCATGAAGAATTTGAGGTCAAAAGATTTTTTTTTTCAAAGTTGACCTTTTAGAACTTCCTACAAGAAAACATGTTAGAAAACACTAAATTTGGTTCAGAATCGACTTTAGAAATTGGGTAAATTGACACTTGGGGGGATGAAAATTGCGACGTTAGTTCACTATCACAAAGAGAGTATAAGTTTGCGATTTGGGCTCATGATGAATAACTGGGCACAATGGCAAGTGGTCAAAGTAGGCGACTTAGATTTTGCAGATTGAAACAATGGCAAAAAAGCATTTTTTGCAAGTGGAATTGACCTGAAAAAGTGTGCAAACGGATTCGTCAAGATTTAAAAATTGGGAAAATTAAAGTATTTTTGGAGTACAAAATAGTGGTACAATCCATTCGATCTTACCAATCATGGAATTCAAGTTATAACATCCCAAACAAGGGTCCTGACAAATCTGCAAATGCTAACACCAGTAAAAAGATAGAAATTGTGTTTGGAATCACATTTGAAAATTGATCAAACGGATTTTTCATGAGTTGAAACTTGAAACATAACAAGTATCTGACATTTATAATGCAATGCAAAAGGAATTTCAACATTTGGGTCAACTAGTCAAAAGTTATAACTCATCAAATAGGGCTTCCCAGAATTATGTGCAATGTGCATCAGCATGAAAAATTTAAATGACCAACTTTGAGGGATTCAAAACCTAGTCAAACAGACTCGAAATGAGTTGAAATCTAAAACATAGGCTCCCAGGTATGGACACTAGACACTCCCAAAGTAGAAAATAAAAAAACATTTCTAGGTGCAAGATATTCAGATGCAAACAAGGCCTCCTGTCACTATTTAACACTTGGGGTAAAATGCAGGTTTGAAACTAGCTCAAAACAAGACTTCACGAAATGGCGCTGAATATCAATTTATTATCATGGAACACTTAAACGCACTGAATGGAGGGTGCTAGAAACATTAAACACCTTTGGGGCCTCAAAGGTACAGTCGGGTACATACGCATCAAAAGCATTTATAGGGCTCAAATTTCTCAATGGTACTCAAAATTGACCTTGCAATTTTTAGTCCCAATAGAGATGAAGGAGAAAAAGGAGAAGAATAGACTCCTAGAGGAAGTAGAGGAGATGAAAAAACAATTGGAGGAAGTTTTTGAGGTAGCTAAGAAGAAAGATCAAGATGGAGAAACTAGTGATAGAGGTAAACGAAAGATTGATGAGGAATACATCATTCCTTAACTAGACTCTCCATTGACTTGGGAACCATTGCTAAAAGCCATCAAGGCATTGGATGGGAAAGCCATAGAAGGAATCCCTTTATTTAGCGGTAGGATGGACACTAAACTTGTGATTGAATGGATTGAAGGGATGGAAAACCACTTCCAATGTGGAGGTGTTACTAAAGAACAAAAGGTCAAGGTATCCAAATCTAGGCTAAGAGGATCAGCACTAAAATGGTGGAAGTACCTCCAAGAAGAAAGGGAGAAGATGGGAAAGAAACTCATTTCAAATTGGAAATCCATGGCGGCTACAACAAAGGAACAATGCCTACCTCAAGATTATGGAATTCAATTGCACAAGAAAAGAAAAATCTTAAAATAAAAAGACATGGATGTGGAAACATAGACTGAAGAATTGTAGAGGTTGTGTTTGAGATCAAGAATCCAAGAAGAAAGGCCCCATAAGGTAGCTAGGTATCTAAGTGGGTTGAAGTGGAACATACAAGAAATCAACCTATGCACACCTACAATAGTCCATATATGTTTCCAATTAGCACTATAAGTGGAAGAGAAGAATAGGAAGAAATTTGAAACCAACTTTAGAGGTAGAGGTAGAGGCAGAGATGGTAGGAATGAAAGATTTTATGGTGGTAGAGGTTCAGATTCAATGAACCAAGAGGAAACCAAGTGGAATGAACAACAAGAAGGGAACTCAAATAGAGGGAGTTTCATTAGGTTAAGGAGCTCTAATAGTAGTGGAAGAGGAAGAAGCAATAGCCAAGGTAGAGTATCCTACTTTGCAACTATGAAGTGCTATAATTGCAACCAGATGGGACAACCTACATATAAATTCCTTGAGAAATGTTCTACTTCCCGAGGGAGTGTAAAAAGGGTCAACTATGTACAGGAAGAGTCTAGTAAGAAAAAGAAGCCATTTGAAGCTCCCTTAGAATCAAAATAAGGGGAAAACTTGATGATAAGGAGGATACTGATTAAAGAACCCATAAAATAAGAACCAAACCAAAGAAGAGAAATATATAGGGTTAAGTGCAAGATGATTGGAAAAGTGGGTAAGGTCATCATAGACTCAGGTTCCACGAATAATATTATAGTAGAGGAGGCAGCTAGTAAACTAAATATGAAAATAATCCCACATAAAAACCCCTGTAAAGTTGCATTCCTAAAAAATGCGCAACATGTTCTTGTAAGTGAAAAAGCATGGGTGGAATTTTCAATAGGAAAGTATAAGGATAAGGTATAATGTGACATTTTCCCTATGGATGCATGTCACCTTCTACTAGGTAGGCCATGGCATTTTAATAGACAAGCAATGCATGATGGTAACAAAAATGCATACTCCTTCAAGAAATATGGTGTAACATTCAAGATTCAATCCTTAAAAGAAGAGGAAGTAGTGAAATCTTCAAGTCCTAATATCCTTATGGTTGGTGAAAGTGACTTCTTAAAGACCTTAGAGGAAGGAGAAGGAGTAGGATTTATCTTAGTGTTGAAACCTAAGCAAGAAGTTGTGGAAAAGGTAGAAAAGAAGACAGAGCTACCTAAATAAGTGCAAGAAATGCTTGATGAGTACAAAGACATTGTTAGTGATGGGAAACCTACTACCCTACCTCCCAAGAGACCTATTAGCCATTAAATTGACTTTATTCCAAGAGCCACCCTTCCCAACTGTTGGAATAATGATACATTTGTCATTAGTTACAACACTTATTTGATTCTGAATGCTTACTGAGTTCATCACTCAGTTTACAGTTCATACCGAGCATTCTTTGGTTACCAAGTATGTTCAGCAGTGTTTACCGAGTTAGGAAGGTAAACAAAGGTTTTAGTGTTTACCGAGTCAAGAAGGTAAATGAAGGTTTTAATGTTTACCGAGTCAGAAAGGTAAACGAAGGATTTAATGTTTACCGATTCAGGAAGGTAAACAAAGGATTTAATGTTTACCGAGTCAGGAAGGTAAACGAAGGATTTAGTATTTACCAAGTCAGGAAGGTAAATAAAGGTTTCAGTGATTACCAAGACAGAAAGGTAAAAGAAGTATTCAGTGCTTACCAAGTGAATCGAAGGAGTTAGTTTCTACTGAGTGACACAATGTTTACTGAGTCACCAGTGGTTACCAAGTTCCAAGCTACTCAGAGTGATTAGTATGGACCGAGCCCCTACCTCTACCGAGTGCATGACGATGCCATGTAATGTAGTAGATGCCAAGTGTCAGAAGGTCACCAAGTGAGTTTGAGGAACCTGAGTTTTCTACTATCTGGCCGACTCAGTAATGTTTTTTCCACTTGTGTTTGGCCGACCTTGTTGCTATAAATATTGGAATGGTATATATGTAATGTATTGTGCCATTTACAAACAAAAAAATGATGAAGAGAAGTAATAGTGAAGTAAGAGCGAATTGGAAGAGAAGTAACAGTGAAGTAAGAGCGAATTGAAAGAGAATTAGCAGCGGAGTATTCAACAAGGTTATCAAGGAGCAACAAAGATATATCCATCACATCAAGTGATTAGTACATAAGATCTAATCAGAAAACCAGTTGCAAGCAGATCCACTGCTTCATCCTAACAGGTGAATCAGTTTTGTAAATCCTTTAACAGGGTAGACTTAACAGTCTTTTGTAAATCTCCTAACAGAGTGCATACTTCATTGTATGTTTGTAAATCCTCTAACAAGGTGGATCTAGCAGTCCTACTTGCTCCTAATAGGGCAGATCACCAGAAGTGATCACTGTAAGCCTTAACCGGCCAACTTTATACTGTAGTATTGAAGTTTCGTGGGCATCATCCCCACCCCAGTTTTACTTTCAATTTGAAAGGTTTCTGGGTCACCAAATCAGTGTGTTAATATTTTCATGCATACAGTAAAGTAGATGAATGAATGGTGAATTTGTTATTATGCTGAATTGGTTTAAATTTTAAAGCTTACTGATTCACCCCTCCCCTCTCAGTAACCTTGTTAGTCCTCAATATTTCCAACAATTAGTATCAGAGCCTTGTGGTTCTCAGGACAGAGCTTGACAGCTTGAGCAAAGATCAAGGACAGTGGAGATATTCAGACTTGACAAAACTATTGAGAATGAGAAGCTAGATTTGGAGATGGCCATGGTTCAACTCAAAGAAGCAAAGGAACATCTTTCTCAATCCCTAAAAAGAAGAAAGGAACTTGCAAGACAAATAAATGACCATTTTTATGTTGAAGAAAGGATTGAAGATTTGTTACCATCAATTAATTCAGAAGAAGCTGACCAAGCAATCAAAGAACTTTTAGAAAAGAATGGATCTCTGCAAGAAGAGGTAAGAAAGCTTAAAAGAGAGCAAGAAATACAGTCAATCAGGCTATGTAAATTTTTGGAACAAAGAAACAAAGCACAAGAAGAATTGGAAGATAGAAGTCATGAAACTACAAATCAATCCCTTGAACATGAAGATCTAGCAGATCAACTATCCAATGCAAATGAAGAAATCAGGATTCTCAGAGCACAAAATGAAAGTCTACAGAATGACTTAAGAACTGAGAGACAAACTAATGAAAGCTTGGAAAATGATCTAAAAATTGAAAAACAAGTCAATGAAAGGATGATGAAATCTCAAGCAGACATGAATCAATTAAATCAGCAAAATGAGCAGAATTTCTATAAGAAAAAAGGTAAAGCTGGTCTTGGATACAAGGAAGAAGGTGAATCGTCTGAACAAGGTACTCAAAGGAATCAAAGACCCACTTGTAATCATTATGGAAAGATAGGTCATACATCTAAAAAATGTTGGAGTAATGGAAAAAGTAAATTCAATGGCAAATGTTTCAATTGCAATTAGCATGGTCACAAAGCCAATGAATGCAAGGAGAAACCAAAGTTTGAAGGCAAGTGTCACAAATGCAAGAAATAAGGACATAAGGCATCTGAATGTAGATCAAAATCACTCAATTCAGCAGAGCAAATTGTCAAATCAATATTTGGTTGGGATTATAATACTTGGTGTAGATGTCACTATTGTGGAGAATATGGACACATAGGAACAAACTGTAGAAGGCATCACCTAAGGAAGAAAGATACAACCATAAGATGCTATACTTGTACTGAACTTGGTCATATAGCCAAGAATTGCATGAATATAGGAAAGGTTGAAGATGGAAAGAAAACTAGAGCTGATAATATTCAAAAGTAAATGAAACAACAATGGATTCCTAAGTCTACCGAGCAAGAAAATTCAAATGATGGAAATGTCACTCTAGAAATGGGTGACTCCACCATATCTAATTAAGAATTATCAAGAAGGATAAGGGACTGCATCTTCAAGCCATATCCTAAGCAGTTCCAGAAAGGAGTGGAAATGATAAATCAGTATTGCAGATACAAGTCATAATTCACAGTGTTGCATCTACCGAGTAAGGTTGATTTTTAGACTTTACCGAGCTTGGTTGGGAAGATAAGAAAGGTTTTGTGTGTTCACCGAGCTGCAAGGTTTACCGAGTGAGTCAGTGACTATTTATAAAACCCTAATTCTCAGCTACCTTTGTACCCAAGCATTAATGACAGGATTTCGATCAAAAAGGAAGAATTTGATCTCATTCTTCACCACGAATTCAGAGTTCACAAAGAAAATATATTTTCAAGTGCATCCAAGCGAGTACAAGTGATTTGAAGCAATTTTACAGCAAAGAAATTGTGTTACGAAATCGTTCTCTCACCTAGTAGCAATGGCATCCACAAGCACCAGTGGCAGTAAGGCAAAGAGAGGTTCTAAAATGCTTATGAAGGGAGTCGAATGGGAGGCGCCCAATTTCAAAATTGTTCCTACCATCGCTGAATCACTCGACCCGCATGGAGCTCAATCCTAGATCCCTCCAAAGGTACTTCTAATCAATGATATTCGTACTCATTTCAAGTGTACTGTGCAAGAAATAAGGACACTAGATATGGATAGTACCCTAGCCGAGTTATGCGTGGATGGAACCCTAAAACCTGAGTTCAAACATTTGGAAACCAAAGGCTTAACCCATATCCCCCATCTGCCAAGGAGTTTCCAAGTGAAATGGGTGAGGTATATCTTAAGCCATGTGCATAATGGACAATTGTGGTTAGAACAACCTATCCTCATAACAAAGAAGATGATCCACAAGATCACGGGCTTACCAATGTTGACCAAAGCCAAAACCACCAAAACCCTAGGTCGAGATGACCTCTAGAAATTAACCCAAGCCGAATGGGATGGCAGAGGATTAAAGCTCAACAATGTTTTAGATATAGAACTAAAATTTGGTATTTGTGTTATTGCATACAAACTGTATAGTTCCAGCAGGCTGAATAGTGTACCCTGTGAGGCTGTAGATTTGGCATATAAGATTGTAAAGAAAAATATGGAGTTTGACCTAGCTGATGTGCTATTAAAACAATTCAATAAAAACATGGATAACATAAGGACTGCAAAGACAAACCCTTGTAAATTTGGTTCTTTGCTAGTTTGTTTATTTTTCTATGTACAGAAATTCTTTCCATCTAAGGGTGCAGTTGTATGGAGGAAAGATACTCCAATTTTGTATCAAATAAATGAATTCATAGCAGAAATGGGTATGAATTTTGATAAGGTAATGGATAATTATTTTGAAGATTTCAAGGAAAGGATGAACAACAGGTTTAGGATACCTCCAAAACTTGTTGAAGAGTATAAGGATGATATCTGTTTCATGGTTGACTGTGATAGAGTCTACATCCAGGCAGTCAAACCCCAAGTGGCATGGGTAAAACCATTGCCCTATGAACTAAATATTGATGATGCAAGAGACATCATTGAGGCACTGGTAAATGAACCAGTGAATCCCAAGTTGCCTGCATTTGGAACCTATGAAGAGGCTAAGGTTAGAATAGAGCTTGAAATCAAGCTTCCTCAAGCAATCTCTAAAGGCGGGAGAAAGATAGAAAAGCTAAAAGCTGATACTGGACCTCTCATGATAACATAAGGGAGAGGAGGAGATGAAGAAAAGGAAGAAGAAGAAGAAGAGCCTCAACAAAAGAAAGGTAAGGTAACTATCACCAAACCTACAAAGCAAACCACTGCAATATTCTCCAGGAGAACAAGACAGGGAAAGAAGGAACCTGTATTTGTTAAGCCTCCACTCACCTTTGAAGCAAGACTAAAGCAATTAGATGAAGGAGGTAGCTTCACAAACTTCAAAGCATTAAAGTTCGAAACCAGAACAGAATAGGAAAAAATGCAGATTGAGGATCTGGTACTGAACAAAATGGGAAAATGGAAATACTCCCCAGACCAGATAGCCTCTCAAATCTCCAAAGAGCTATTGGAAAGATTGCAACCAAGATGGGAAGCTGCAACCAAAACTATCAAAGACATTTATGAGCAGACCCTAAGGAATCTCCTACCAAATCTCTCTAATGCTGAAGTGAAGAAATCACTGAAAGATCACGAAGGTAATATGATGATTAGATTCCACACTTGTTTGATACTTGTCAAAGATATTGAGCATGTGGTAAATGATGCTACAAACATGTGGAAAAACATCTATCATCTACACAAACCCAGTGAGGATACTGTTGAAATCACGGACAATGACAACAGTGATGATAATGATGATGATGATATTGAAGATATTCCAGGGGATCTCCATTCAATAATGTTAGAAGTTGAAGAAGAAGCTAGAAAAGAAATTGAGGAAGAAGAAGCTGAAATAGAAATGGAGGAAGAAGAAGAAGATGAACAAGACAAAGAGGAAGAAGATCCAGTAAAAATTGCAGCTGATGTCATTGCCTCCCTTCCTCACTCTCCACCAAAGACTATAAAATCTACTATGGAGATAGAATCTTCAAGCAAGATTGTGAGCACAACAGAGACATCCATTGCTCAAATTCCTCCAGTCTCCTCTCAGCTCCAGGTTTCTGCAATACAAGTGCCAAGCACTTCATCTACCGAGCTGGCAGTCACTTCTTCAGTTACCGAGCTTCCAAGCACATCATCAGCCACCGATTCATCCACTGCAACAGCTACTTCACCGAGTATATCTCTTCCACCTGCAGCTTGTACAGTAAGTCTTCCCAGTTTCTTACCAATTTTATCTTCCTCAGCCACATTGGCCCCAATTTTTGCTCCAGTCAGTTCTCCAACTATAAATATACTAGTATGTACATCATTTTTGGGAAGTACATCAAGTTTTGATACAGCCAACACCTCTCTTAGTTTACCTTTAGTTGGTCCCATTCCAGTTTTGACAGCCAGTCCAGCATCATCAACTATTGTTTCAATTTCAAAGGGCAAAGGTGCAGTCAATGCAGAAAAACCAAAGAGATACAGGTTTTCCAGTAAGGCAGTAGACGAAGAAATAGATCTAGATAAGGACATTGTCATTCCTAAGATAGATCTAGATACTGCATCAGTTGATGAAATGAGATGATCAGTCAGCTATTAGAGCATAAGGCTAGGCAAAAATAGCTCAGGCATGAAAGAGACCGGGAGTATAGCATTATTGAAAGTGCTAAAAACATAATAACTGAAGCTATAGGTGTTGATGTGGATTCATCTCAACACATTTTGTTACAACTAGAAGAAGCGGTGAATAAATTCAATGAGGATACCTCCGGCCAAGAAAAATTGATTGAAAAGGCAGAGAAGAAATTTGACAATAAGGTGCTTGAGCACATTGCTCAACATATTACATTAAAACAGGTTGAATTAACCTCAATTTTGTCTGACATTGAAAATTCTTTTAATAATGTAACCTCACTTTTTGCAAAACTTTGTGATGTTACCAAGTATACAAAGGAAGTAAAAGAAAAGTTGAATAAAATTGATGCAGATATGAAGGTTAGTGCTCAAATGCTGCAATCTAACCATAGTGCAAGTTCATCCCATCATCTGAGAATCAAATTTTTGTTAGAGAAACAAGCAGAATTGCTGAGAGAGGAAGCAAGGATCAGGTCTACTCTAATTGACATCCAGAATATAATCCTTCCTGTCATGAACACAATGCAGAAACACATTGCATATTCAAAAACATTGATTCATGACAATAATTTTTCTGTTGCAGACCATGTGATTGAACTTTCTACAGAAGTTCAAGTAGCTCTCTCCACATGTAAAATCCTACAAGACAATTGGGATAAAACTCTGCAACTAATTCTTCAGGTACATTCTGAGTTTATCACACATTTTGGTGTCTCCATGTAAATACATTCTTTATTCTTTGGCATTATTGTCAAAAAGGAGGAGAAAGTAATATATAGAGGAAAATCAGACACAAAAGGGGAGAAGGTAATAAAGTAATAAAGAATAAAGTCATATAACTCATGTAAAAACCTTGTGTATATTGTATGGGGGAGTTATATGTAAGGTAGCCCATGTATATTCAGCACAACAGAATCAAATCAGTTTTGTCAGATCTTGTATATAAATTTTGGCTCATAAGTGTTTTTGTCACTAATGCCAAAGGGGGAGATTGTTGGAATAATGATACATTTTTCATTAGTTACAACGCTTATTTGATTCTGAATGCTTACCGAGTTCATCACTCAGTTTACAGTTCATACCGAGCATTCGTTGGTTACCAAGTATGTTCAGCAGTGTTTACCGAGTCAGGAAGGTAAACAAAGGTTTTAGTGTTTACCGAGTCAAGAAGGTAAATGAAGGTTTTAATGTTTACCGAGTCAGGAAGGTAAACGAAGGATTTAATGTTTACCGAGTCAGGAAGGTAAACGAAGGATTTAATGTTTACCGAGTCAGGAAGGTAAATGAAGGATTTAGTATTTACCGAGTCAGGAAGGTAAATAAAGGTTTCAATGATTACCAAGATAGAAAGGTAAAATAAGTATTCAGTGCTTACCAAGTGAATCAAAGGAGTTAGTTTCTACCGAGTGACACAATGTTTACCGATTCACTAGTGGTTACCAAGTTCCAAGCTACTCAGAGTGATTAGTATGGACCGAGCCCCTACCTCTACCGAGTGCATGATGATGCCGTGTAATGTAGTGGATGCCGAGTGTCAGAAGGTCACCGAGTGAGTTTGAGGAACTTGATTTTTCTACTATCTGGCCGACTCAGTAATGTTTTGTCCACTTGTGTTTGGCCAACCTTGTTGCTGTAAATATTGGAATGGTATATATGTAATGTATTGTGCCATTTGCAAAAAAAAAATGATGAAGAGAAGTAACAGTGAAGTAAGAGCGAATTGGAAGAGACGTAACAGTGAAGTAAGAGCGAATTGAAAGAGAGTCAGCAGCGGAGTATTCAACAAGGTTATCAAGGAGCAGCAAAGATATATCCATCACATCAAGTGATCAGTACATAAGATCTAATCAGAAAACTAGTTGCAAGAAGATCCATTGCTTCATCCGAACAGGTGAATCAGTTTTGTAAATCCTTTAACAGGGTAGACTTAACAGTCTTTTGTAAATCTCCTAATAGAGTGCATACTTCATTGTATGTTTGTAAATCCTCTAACAAGGTCGATCTAGTAGTCCTACTTGCTCCTAATAGGGCAGATCACCAGAAGTGATCACTGTAAGCCTTAACTGGCCAACTTTATACTGTAGTATTGAAGTTTCATGGACATCATCCCCACCCCAGTTTTACTTTCAATTTGAAAAGTTTCTGGGTCACCAAATCAGTGTGTTAATCTTTTCATGCATACAGTAAAGTAGATGAATGAATGGTGAATTTGTTATTATGCTGAATTGGTTTAAATTTTAAAGCTTATTGATTCACCCCTCCCCTCTCAGTAACCTTGTTAGTCCTGAATATTTCCAACACCAAAAAAGCTCCAAGAAAATCAAAGAACTCTTAGACCAAGGCCTAATTAGGAAAAGTATAAGCCCTTGTGTTGTACCTATTTTTTTAGCACCTAAAAAGTGGGAAATTTGAAGACTTTGTATTGATTGAAGAGCCATTAATAGGATCACCATTAGGTATAGGTTCCCAATATCTAGGATTGAAGACCTAATGGACCATTCATGCAAACAAAGGTACCCTATCAAGATAGATCTCAAAAGCGGCTATCACCAAATTAGGATAAGGGAAGGGGATGAATGAAAAATAGCTTTCAAGACCATAGAAGGTTTGTAAGAATGGCTTGCAATTCCATTTGGCTTGTCAAATTCTCACTCAAATTTTAAGAGGCTTATGAATGAAGTGTTAAAAGACTGCATTGGTAAGTTTTTTGTTGTCTATTTAGATGGCATCTTGATTTTCGATAAAACTAAGGAGGGGCATGTTAAATATTTACAAATTGTTTTCAAGAAATTGCATGAGGAAAACCTAATGATAAATTTGGAGAAGTGTGACTTTATGAAATAGGATCTAGTGTACCCTGGATTTTTTTGATCTTGAGGGAACATCAATGTTGGCTTCCCAATTAGATCAATAACTTGGTTTACAAACACAACTCATGGATTGGACATCAAAAATGAGCAACTATCTTTCTAATAGAGAAGGTTCATTTAAATTGTCAACCCGAGGATGTATACTTGAAACAAGTCTAAAAAGTATATGAACTATAAAAATATCTAAGTTATTCTATCGCTACAAAATGACAATGCTGGAAATAAATCTATGTATACAGTAATGGCTACAGGAAACTGCAAGAAACTGCATAGTAATGGCTACAGGAACCGTATATTATCTAATCTATCTATATCTCTCTGTATGTTTGCATATATGTCTTCTTGGTTACAATTTCAAATATGTAAGATTATTGACTCTCTAACAACCATTTAACAAGTGTCTCATCATTTCTTTAAACAAGGAAGAAGTTTATTACAAAACTAATGACTAAGTGTGCTGATTTTTAGTTCCACATTTTTAGCATCCACTCAAGCACATGGTTCTCCTTTATTATTTTGAATTAGATAGAACCCATTTACCATGTTATTCTTCTCCTTTTCATCTTTCTATATCATTTTGAAAATCTGAATTTTATTAAGAAACGTGGAAATTATGGCCATTTTACTAAAAGTGGTTTTATGCTACCTGAAAACGTGCCACCTTTTCCTCAGTCAACTTCTGATCCATGATGCTCATTAAATATTTTGAACCAACTCAAATTCTCAAAAGGGTTTTTTCAAATTTTTTATCTTTCCAAATCCATTAGCCATTCTTAATTTCATTAAGAATTGAGTGAGATATGCCTATTTTACTGGAACCGTCTTTTGACTTTTATGTATTTCCTGCAACTGTTGAATATTGACAAATGTCAACTTGCTTATCCTTCTTTCTAGTTGCATGAATGACTCAAATACCTCACAAACAATATGATAATTTCCTCAAGATAGTTATATTTCAATCATAACCACTTATCATAATAAATCATCACAATCTAGCACTAACTAGCTACACATGCAAATGTTAATCAATAAATCATTTATCATAGTTAATGCTTCATAAATCAAATTAATGTATGGAAATGGCTTGGGAATATATTGAAACTATGGGTAAAGTTTTATAGTAGATGAATATAAATATGACATTTTATAGGCTCATCATTTTCCCCCAATTGAAAATGAGCAAGAAATAGGCATTAGATAGTCATGAAAGCTATTACCATTCCATACTTTTTTCCATCTCTCATTTGTATATTTTTCACCAAGAATATCGGAGGTAGCCTAAAAATATTCATGAAATGTCATTCTCAAATGGTCTATGACAATAACACAAGGCATGTATGTCGCTCCCCCTAACTAAAAGGTTGTTTTTCCTCAAACAATAATGTATGTATGAGGGTAGCATCAAATCACTCATGAAGCATATAGTTACAATAATGATAATTGAGAAACAAAATACAAGGCATAGATAATAAATTACTAAAAATTATAACTATTTTGAATAAATGGAAATCATAAACATAGTATCATTTGTGTTGTTGTGAGAAACTTCAAACTTTGCAAATAGCTAAAAGTATAGGTCCCTTGATTGTTGAAATTTAGTTCCCTCCAAGAGTATTGCATATTTAATATGAGTATTGTCTTCATATTTTCTAAAAGTTGTTTTTTGGATCACATAGTAGTTGTTGCAAGATTATCTATTAAATCAAAGAGTAGTGGCTACAGGACTGATTGTTAAAACCAAATAGTAGTTGATGTAGGACTGACTATTACAATATGAAACCTACAAATAATACCAACTAGACACCACCATTGAATAGAACATTCTTGACATCATAAAGACTCAACTACTCAATGAAACCTTTGGAAATATATGCAAAGACTCTCTTCCAAAATTAGAAACTTGACTCACTCAAACCCTTCAAAAAATGATTTGAAATATGAGCAACCAACCAATTAGTGAACTCCTCCAAAATAGTCGTTGAGACAAGAAGAACAGGAAACAAACTAAACAAGACAACTACTAACTCTAACACATTGTGTAACAAAATTTATTGAATGAAAAACCTACCCTAACCTATCCTAACCTGCACTAACCAAATAACATAACCAACTTTAAACAAAACCATTAACTGGTTCTTTGAAGTATCTTCCTCTTCTCAAAATCTTCCAATGCTTCACATGCGTATGAGCAATGAGAAAAAGTTGCAACATTAACAGAAACTTAACATAAAATAATAGTTTTGGAAAGACATTAACAAACTCATTTATTACTTCATGTTGATAATATATATTGCTATATTGAAGTACATAAGTAAGCTGAAATGTGTCCCCTTTTATTGTTGTTGAATATTGAGGTCTATCTTCAGCTATAACTTCTTTCTTTGCTACAACCATAGCTTGAGATAACATATTTTCCTCCATATGAATGAGATGTTTAATAGGACACCCTCATGAAAGAAAAAACTTTGAACCCTCCTTGTTGGCTTGGTGTAGATGAGTTGTTTCTTTATCCTCCTCTTGACTTTTAAAAACCAATTTGTGTGGTTGATTTGATAAAAGTATAGGAATTTCTACAATATCTTCATAAGGCTCATAGTTTTTCTCTACAAAAGATGTTGGTTTAACATCTAATGTTAAAAAACTCCTCTAAATCATCCCAAAACTGATCTTCTTTAATATCTTGTTTGCTTTTCAACATCAGAGGACTGATTTTCACTTTATTACAACTCTCTTCTTGAAGTAGAAGTTTTGATTTGACATCAAATTCATCTTCAATAGCAATGTTGTGAATGGTGATTTCTTCATTTTGCAAAATAAGGTTCTATTCATTTTCCTCCTCACAAATAAGCACTTTTTCATCAATATGTGAACAAAATTCCTTTATGATACTAGAGAACATGTCTTCATTGATTTCCAAACTTGTTGAAAATGATAATAGATCTTAATTATTGTCCTCCATGGATCTAAAATCCATATTGTGTTGTTGCAAACTTTTATAATCCTAAGTACCTTGAATAGAAACTAAGATTCTAGAAAAATGACAAAGAGCTGCTAGAAATTCAGAGACTCTCATAGCTTGACTTGTCCTCAGAAATGGTGCCAAAAATGTTGGCTTCCCAATTAGATCAATAACTTGTTTTACAAACACAACTCATGGATTCGACATCCAAAATGAGCAGCTACCTTTCTAATAGAGAAGGTTCATTTAAATTGTCAACCTGAGGACGTATACTTGAAACAAGTTTGCAAAGTATATGCACTATAAAATCTCTAAGTTATTCTATCGCTGCAAAATGACAATGTTGGAAATAAATCTAAGTATATAGTAATGGTTGCAGGAAACTGCAAGAAACTGTAAAGTAATGGCTACAGAAATTGTATATTATCTAATCTGTCTATATCTCTATGTATGTCTACATATATGTCTACTTGATTACAATTTCAAATATATAAGATTATTGAATCTCTAACAAACATTTAACAAGTGTCTCATCATTCCTTTAAACAAGAAAGAAATTTATTATGAAACTAATGACTAAGTGTGCTGATTTTCAGTTCCACATTTTCAGCATCCACTCAAGCACATGGTTCTCCTTTATTATTTTGAATTAGATAAAACCCCTTAATCATGTTATTTTTATCCTTTTTATGTTTCTAGATCATTTTAAAAATCTAAATTTTATTAAGAAGCATGGAAATTTTACTGAAAGTGGTTTTATGTTGCCTGAAAACGCGCCACCTTTTCCTCAGTCAACTTCTGATCTGTGGTGCTTATTAACTATTTTGAACCAACTCTAACACTCAAAAGGGTTTGTGTGATCTATTTTTAGCTTTCCAAGTCCATAAGCTATTCTTAATTTCATGAAGATTTGTGTGAGATATGCTTATTTTACTAGAACTGACTTTTGACTTTTTTGCATTTCCTACAATTGTTGAATATTGACAAATGTCAACTTACTTCTCCTTCTTTCCAGCTGGGTGAATGAATCAAATACCTCACAAAAAATATGTTAATCACCTCAAGATAATTATATTTCAATAATAACCACTTACCATAATAAATCATCACAATCTAGCATCAACTAGCTACACATGCAAATGTTAATCAATAAATCATTTATCATAGTTAATGCTTCATAAATCAAGTTAATGTATGGAAATGGTTTGGGAATATATTGAAACCATGGATAGTAGATGAATGTAAATATGACATTTTATAGGGTCATCACTTGAGATGGATCAAAGTAAAGTGGATGCTATCCTAAATTGGCCTACTCCCAAAGTTGCAACAGAGGTGAGAAGTTTTCATGGTTTGGCCCAATATTACAGGAATTTTATCAAACATTTCAGTGCTATTTGCACCCTATGTAAGATGCTATTAAGGGTGGAATGAATTAAAAGTTAGATTGAACTCCTCAAGAAAATAATGGGTTTGAAACACTCAAGAAGAGGATAGTTATTCAGCCCATTTTCATTTTGCCTAGTTTTGACAAACTCTTCACAGTGGAGAGTGATGCTAGCAATGTGGCTATTGGGGTAGTCCTAAGCCAAGAAGGAAGGTTAGTGGCTTTTTACAGTGAGAATATCAATGATGCAAAGAGGAATTACTCTTCCTATGAATTAGAGTTATATGCTCTAATCCAAGATTTAAGAAAGTGGAGGCATTATTTATTTCCAAAGGATTTTATGGTATATTCGAATAATCAAGCCCTCAATTTTCTTAACTCCCAAGATAATCTTAGTAGCAAACATATGAAGTGGGTGGAATACCTACAAGCTTACACTTTAAACATCAAGCATAAGAAAGAAGTGCAGAACAAGGTAGTTGACACATTGAAAAGGAGACTTCTACCAGTACAAGAGGTTTAGTTGTAAAGCATTGGAATTGATAGTTTCAAGGACCTATATGCTGGTGATGAAGATTCCATGGACATTTACAAGATATCTAAGGAATACAAGAATAGTTTCCATGGTAAATTTTCTAATTACACTTTGAAAAATAGTTTATTATTTAAATGGAATCAACTATGTTTTCCTAGGGGATCAATGAGGGAAATTTTGATTCAAGAAAAACACAACAGAGAACTTATTGGTCATTTAAGATTCAATAAGACTCAAGAGTTAGTCACTAGATTGTATTTTTGGCCTAAAATGAATAGGGGTATCAAACAATATGTTCAATATTGTGTGGTGTGTCAAAAAGAAAAAGGTGCATCTATCAATATAGGCCTTTATTAGCCTCTTCCAATTCCTAGCAGGCCATGGGAGTGCTTAGGTATACACTTTGTGGTAGGGTTACCAAGGAGCAAGCAAGGGTTTAGTAGTATTTATGTTATAGTGGGCAGATTTAGTAAAATGGCACATTTTGTCCCTTGCAAAATAGTCCATGATGTTTGTGAAATTTCACACTTGTTCTTCAAGGAGGTGGTAAGAATCCATGTTTTACATTTAAGTATTATTTCAGGCAAGGACACAAAGTTCATGAGCCATTTCTGGAAAACCTTGTGGCATAAGCTAGGTACAAATCTATCTTTTGGATCTGCTTATCATCCTTAGGCAGATGGTCAAATTGAGGTAATCAATATAAGTCTTGGCAACTTGTTAAGGTGTCTTACAAAGGAATATGGATAGTTTTAAGATCAACTAATTGGGTAGGATGAATATGAATACAATCATACAATCAATAGGTCAATTGGTAAAGCCCATTTGAAATTATTTATGGGTTGTATCTTAGAGTAGTATTTGAACTAAGGGATCTAAAAGATGGTACAAAAGGTAGTGTTTATGCTGACGACTTTTCCCACTCCATGATGAAAGTCCATGAAATAGTAAGGAAGACCTTAACTGAAAATGCTGAGAAACTCAAGCATAAGGTGGATGACAGTAAAAGAGATGTGCAATTCCAAGTTGGGGATCTTATGATGGTTCTGATAGCCCTTATTTTCACTGCGCAATTTTTTTTGAAAATTTACTAAGAAAATGTCTTGAAAGTTTTGTATAGTTAGGGTTTGTTATTAAATGATTATCAATTTCCATTAAAAACCCTAACCTAATAAGTTTTTCCCTCACCTAATTTAATTTCTACCCTAGCATAGGATATTGTAATTTCCTAAGGATCATGTCAAGTACCCTACTAGTGAAAAATGTCTTTAATTTGTGATCAGATTTGGCATTTACACTAGGTTTTATGTTCAAGCTAGAGATCACATATGATTTTCATATTTTCTATCTTATGTTATGATTTTACAATTAGGGCTTCAACATCTAGTCATAAAGCTAAGTATTCATTCTCCCAATGTTACAAAATAAAGGTTTTTGCATGATCATAAAGGTAAATGTTGGGTCTCTCGATGTTATGATATCCAATGTAATTATAGAATCATGAAAATATATTACGAGGGTTTGAATCTTATGCTCATTCTAGCTACATATCATCATGAGTGCCTTATGATGAAAAATAAGTGATATGATCGTATGATAGATTGAAAAGTGTATAAGCATAAAGGCATAAAAGAGAACCCTTGACCATATGAAAGAAAGGACATCATAAGATCGTAAGGCATGAAGTGCTAAGATTATTAAGTGTCATGATCTTACTAAGTGGGGCAAGGTGAGAAAGTGTAAATAAATTGAACACATGTCAATAAAGTCTTCCGAAGATATGAGGAGTAAATGATCATAAGATTGCAAGAGAAAACTATGAAGGCTTTCAAAGCTACAAAGCAATGCCAAGTGTATGGCCATAAGGATTAAGGCAAGGTGAATGTTAGAGTCTCCAAAGAAATAATGAAGAAAGGTCATAGTCAGCATATGATCAAGAGGAAAAGATAGCAGTTAAGAGAAAAAATTTGAGGTTACAAAGAGGCTCAGTTAACTATGATCGAGAGATCGTAAAACAAGAGAAGGTGAGGTCTAATGTTATGAAAAGATGTGATCATAAGATTGTAAGGGCTAAGATACATTTTTTCTATGCTATGAAAAGGTTTATAAGATGTTAAGTGTAGGTTCACAATTCTAAAAGAAGGCATTATATTTAGTGTTTCGATCTTGCGATAAGTTGCTAGTCGTAAGATTGTAAGGAGCTTAAAAGGTCTATTCACTGATACGAAACATGATCAATTGTAAGATTGTAAAGGCCAAATGTCTTGCTTCCAAAGATACAAATGGTTTTAAATTCAAAGTGACTCATAGGATCAAAAGCCCTAAAATAAGAACCTTTTCTGAGATGGAAAGTGATAGAAGTTCTCAACCAATGAATTTTAAGTAAAGTAGAGAGAATGCAAAGCTAGATAGTTATGTCAACACTCCATTGAGGTGATTGAAAAAATGAGTTTAAGGCTCATGCATGCAAGAAATCATAGAAATGGTTGATGGAGTACGCATAGTATAAAGACATTATGTAGCCAGTAACATATTATTATTTGTAGAAAGAAGAAGATTTTGAGTAGTTCCAGAGTGCTTAGTGGGAAGATTTTAGAGTTTTCAGTGGAAGTAGCAGTGTTTTCCAGATTCCTAATTCATAATCAAGATGTCTGATAAAGAGGTAGAAGAGATCCAGGCTATAGACATGGAAATTTATGAAACCTCTACTTTCAAAGGAGTAAAAAACTAGCAAAGGAAACCTGGTACATATGTAGATGAATAGATAAAGTTATTCCCAAACTCCTCAAATGCCATCTTTGCTAATGAACTTGATTTTAGAGACCCATATGAATTTTACAGAGATTCTACTTTCCCTATTTTTGATGGGTATGAATTTTTTAGATATTTCTATAACAACAGATTTGATAAAATTCCTATATGTAATCCATGGAAGAAGAATTTGGCTAAGCTCATTTTCCCAGAGGTCTTTGTGGATGTTCATCTAGTAAAGACCCTGATTAAATCCTACAATCCAGTGAATAAATTATTCCATAGACATAATCGGACCATTCTATGCACACTAGATCATGCTTCTCTTATTGAAGCCTTTGGATTAGATAGTGTAATGAGTGAACCACTAGACCTAGAAGAATACAAAGGCCTACACTAGAAAAACCATGATGTAGCATATCCCCATGGATCTCAAAAATGTGGGAGATTATCCAAAAAAAGTAAATAAGATGATGCCTCTAGATAAATTCAAGAATTATTTTGTAAAAATTGTGTATGGTGTCCACAAGATGGTGGGTAAAAATGGGTCTGATATGGTGTATGGGTCAAAGAGACATTATGGCCAGAGATGTACAAGATGCATACCATGGTGGAGAGTATGATATGTACCCCACATCCTAGATAAGATGAAGGAAAATATTGATCTAGCAAATAGAGGAGAACTGGGGAATTTCAAATTCTACCATTATCATTGTTGATGCACTTGATTTTATAAAAGAATGTGGAGTATATTAGCCCAAATTTTATTTATCAAACATCAGATGCCAATGGAGAGCTACTAGTTCAACTGTGGAAATGAGTATGGGACATATTTTATCACTATTCTAATTCTATTTCATTTTTCAATAATTTTAGCTCTATAATTATGAAGATGTTAGACCCTAGTTCTTTAGGGCACCTGAGATATTAAAAGGTCTTTTAAGACCAACCTTCCTACCTTAAAATAAGAGGCTAGACCATAATTTAGGAGACATATTCTTATTCCCAACTTTTTCCCTCATGAGAGTCTATGGTTTCCCTCAACCATCCCCTATGTTGCCCAAATTTATCCCTCCTAGGCTAGCCATCATTGAATTCATGTGGAAATCTTTTATGGTCAATAAGGAATATATAGGGCCTAATGTGCATAAGGGCACATTTTTTTGTAGGTGTTTTAGAATGAATAGGAAGAAAATAGGACCTATCCTCAACCCAAATTCCCAAAAGGAATGATCCAAATTGATTAACCACAAGAAAGTGATCAATGCAGATATGGATCAAGCAATGGAGAATAGGGAAGGAGGAGATCCTATAATCTTTGGCTATGGAAAATTAAGTTCTTTAAACTAGATATAAATAGAAGACAAATACTAACCTTAAAGTAGGGTAAATATAGAAAATGCCAACTTTTGATGTCTGTGTATAGTTTTAGAGAATTTGTAACTTGTTCCAAATTGGAAATGTCGAAATAGAGAAACCTAGAAAACTTTTGTCCTTTTGAAGATGGGATGACCTTGACCTAGATAGCAGGGCATAAACTTACCCTAGGGCACAATTGTGCCCTGAAAAGTTGACCTTGACATGCACAACTCTAACAAAAATTATATTCATGGATCTCGAAAGTTCGACCAAAAGGGTATCCAAATCTACACTTTAATTCAATGTTTCACACCTATACTATTGGAAATTCAAAAGGAGTAATTGAGAGTGGGGTGAATCAATTACCACTAAAATAAATCCTAGATCCCTTAGATGTCAACAATAAAATTTAGACTAAGAAAATTGATTGTTGCTGATGCTCGGTAAACAAACAGAAATTGCTATAACTCGATAAATGTAGAGTGAATTACTTTTAGCAGATCTTAAAACATTATCAATAATTAACTTGTAAGCTTAAGAGAAATAACATGAACACATGAGACACCAAGATTTAATCTGGAAACCGAATTTGGGAAAAACCACCAATGTAACTAGTTACTATTTTCCACTCTTCTAAAGTGAGCCCTGTTAGGAGACAACCCTATTAAAGGTTACAAAACACACTATTAGGTTTGACCCTATTAGAGGATTTAATCACCCTACTAGGAGTGGCCTTGTAAGAGGTCTTAAAAAAATTCAATGGAATTGCCACCTTGTTAGAGGATCTGCAACTAGTTGTTAAACCAACTCTGTTAAGAGATTTTGGATCACTACTACAATGGTTAGAGTAACAATGAGATGACCTAATTGTGATGCAATTGAATTTTTGAATTTAGATCTCTTTTCTACTTAAACTTGATCCTTCCTGATCAAATATTTCTTTTCTACTCCACAAGGATACTTGCTTATCCTTCAAGTTTTCTCCCTCTCTTTTCTTTTCAATCCAATCGACACACTTGCACACACACTATAAATCTCAACTCAACCTTTTATTTATACCTTCCAAATTTTCAAGTTGGCCCAAATTCAAATTACAATAACCAATATTTATCATCATAGTCAACTAGAATCAATTATGCCAATCGAGTCAGTTGGTCCTTCCTTCCTCAAGTGTTAAGTTTCTCCATCGGGTTTCCATCTTTTTCCTTTTCTCGCATTATGTAGTCGGGTGGGTATTCCTTATTGTCATGAGTCATGCAGGTAGCCTAGATCCTTACTCGATGGAGATTCTTGAATAATGCTACCTCAGATGAATTTACTTGCATCTCATTTGATCCAAGTATAAAGAAAGTTGAACTAGCAGAAAATCAAGTTTCTTCTTCTCCTTAGCGGGTTTCCACACCCCGAAGGTGAAACTCTGCAGAGATCTATAAATGCTATTTGTAGGCTGAAACAAGGAAAGGCGAGTCATAATATGGATAGATCATTCAAGTATTATCATGTTTTCATAGTGGGAATCACTCAAAACTCACCAGGATGATCAGAATAAGCATCGGCAGAAAACTCAAAAATAGCTTCTCCTTCGGCAGATTTCGAACCAAGAAGTAAGTTTTTCGAAAAGGCCTAAATAGAAGGGTAAAGTTACTAGTGGGCCCCATTTTTCACTTGCAAAGCCCTTTTTATGTTTTTTGAAGGCTTATAGTAAAGTTCTTAATGCAAAAAAGGTAAAACAAAAGCGTAAGCGGAAAAATGGAAATCGCCTTCTCCATTGTGAGTTTTCTACCCTTAAGAGCAATTTTCTACATCTAATGAAAAATTGCTACTGCAAGCATGGCAAGTGTTTGAATTGATCACGAGATGTGTTTGGAATAGAAATGGAAGCAAATTAGTTAAATTTGTAAGGATATTTTGAGCGAAATCTAGCCAAGCAGATTTTTCCCCAAGGAGTACTCTGTTCTTTTTTTTATGAAACTGGGTGAAAATGGAAAGATAAGTTAGTAATAAAGGAGAGTTACTGTTGGGCCAATGAAAATAGTGAAATGACAAGGAGAAATCCATTATAACCCTTACATTTACTAATCCAACGAATTTATCCTTAAATTCACTCATGTGGCGCAGATTGTGGAATTTAACAGGAAGATTAAGGGTTCTTATATAAATAAGAACCTAATAGAATTTCAAATCACTTCTTTACTATTATACTGTTATATTGAATAGTGCTTTCAAAAAATTCCAAATATTAGGATTCAATTTTTTTTTACATTATCACAATTGTTGAATTTCTATCATTCTATATCAGGCAAGTTGGCATCAAGATTCTCTAGTTTTGATGGGCTAGGTGGAATCAAGTCAACATGGCCGAGTATCTCTGATACTTCACTACGTTTCTTTGATATGCAAGATTTTTAGAGAAGGCTAAGAACTAAGCTGATTCACCCTATAATAGAGAAACTCTAAGGAAGTGGACTGGTGGAGGCAGTTGGGTTTCCTATCACAGTACAAGCTCCAAAGCTAATTGTGGAATGTATCAACCATTACAACCCGAACACCAACCAAATCCTATTTCTTGATCAAATAGTATTGATTTCAATTGATAGGAAAGCAGTGGTGAACTATCTATAGATTTCAAAATGGGACGAGTTCTCTAAGCTAATAATTAGAGGAGCCATGTCTGAATTCTCCTTGAGAAAGATGGTGTGGCGAAAGGAGATCATGAAGTCCTAGTTCCAAAAGCCTAGGGGAGCAAAGAGTAAGGTCCCTAAAACCCTGTTTGGCATAGATCTTAAGCCTAAAATTGTGGATATTTTGGTCCTCTTGCATCAACTAAAAGGTGAGGTAGAAGCACTCAATTTTATAGAACAATACTTCTTTATGGTGCAAATTATCTGCTCAGACACACAGTATGTTGACTAGGCGTTTGAAGTTAGTGAACATATTTCTAGGGCTCTCAGTGTAGCCAAGTTTTATAATTCATTTTATATGTCATCTTTCTTGATATATCTATTTGCTTCCCTACAGTTGTGGTCAGGACTCCCCAGAATAGAGAATTTTCCCAAAAATGTAAAAAGCTATAAGTTTTATCCATGCTTGTAGTTACAAAATAGCTATGCGGAGTATATCCAGGTTAATGATGCATTCACTATGAGAATCTACAAGGAACTCCAAGGGTGTCTGTAGTGGAGGTTCAACCTAGAAGCAATGGCGGTCATCAGCCAGTTTGGTTGTTATTTTATTCAATTCTCATCTTTTTCTTATTTGCATTTTGTAGTATTTGACAGATTTCCCTTGAAGCTGCCTAGATATCCAGATTATATGATCATGCTCATCAAGATCATTAGGCAAGCAATCCAAGTAAATGTGCTGAGCGCCATTTTGAGAAAGAAGGGGTATGAATTCCCCATAAAAGTTGGAGCTTATAGTTGTGAATCTAGATCTGATGCAAAGAACATACTCAAAGCGTTTGAGAACAAATATAGACTAGAGGAGTATGAAGTGATAAGACCCATGTTTGATCCAAATGGGTATGCTAGAGATGTGCTTCAAATTGGAAGCATCATCAAACATGTAACTACTATAGAAGATTACTGGGCTGATTGTAGAGATGAATTAGAGAGCCGAGACCGTGCCTTTGCTAGACTCATAGTAGATCAAATAAAGATCTATGGCATTGAATTGGATGTGGAAGGGCTAGAAGATGATGGGAAAAATATGTATAGTAATACATATTCGACCAAATTGAGAAACATCCCAATCAGCTCTGAGCTGTGTGTAAATATAGAAGAAGATATTGATGCTATGATCACCCAGATCATAAAGAGAACCGAGAAATGGGTTAAGTGGACAGTGAAAAAGAGCCAAAGTAGGAGCAAGACTACTCAAGCTTCTCCAATCGCTGCTACTCCCACTTCCTCTCAAAGCACCACACCCAGTGTTACAACTTTGGCTACTCAAGGGCCAGCTCAATCTGCAGGAGGAGTTGATTAACCCCTGGAGAAGAATATTTCAATAGCTCCAACTTGCCAAGGAGGTTCTCTACCAGTGATTGGAGCTTAGGCTGGTACTGAAGAAAAAGGGACAGAAGAGCCAAAAGATGGAACCACTACTCCAGCCTCGCCTCCTCACACCACTCCAACTCCATCTCCACATGCTACCCCATTTCCATCGCCTCGTGTTACCCCAATTTCATCTCCTCATCATAGCCCTACTCCATCTGCAGGTGCTTCTCTTTTGAAGCCAACTAGTTCTTCCATCCAAATAGTAGAGATTGGAGTTGATAAGAGCAACAGTAGTGAATCCACTGAATCTGATGAAGCTCCAGAGAGAACTCAAGAAGAAGAGAATGTCTTAATTTCATCTCGGCTTCTCTCTTAAGATCTGAAGAACCCCTTCTCTGCAACAACAGTAGCAGTGACTCTAGTAAAGAAGAAAATGTTTAGCATAGAATCACTTGGAGTGGCTTCTAAAGTGATTCGTACAGAGTCTTGGCTTGAAGACACCTTAGAAAGAAAAAGAAAGAGGAAAGATGAAAGTGTTCCTACAAAGGATGTTGTGTCTCAAGCAGTACGCTCTGGGTCGGCCATAGTAAAAGCTAAGAAGAAGAAAACTTTGTCCATACTTGGGTAGGATCTAGAGACTGGACATTTGACTATGGAGATTGCAAAACCAAATAAAGCAGGGTAGATTGAGGATATGACTCCTAAATAATTCACTCTGCATTTAATTGATCTTGGAGGGGCCAAGCATATACAAAAGTTGTCTTATGGAGATCAGGAAATGAGATAATAGAAGGTCAGTTAGAAAGCCTAAAATTATCAAAGATTAAGATGAAAGCTGAGATAGAAGAACTCAAAAGATTCATCAGGTAGCTATTTTTTCCATTGGCAACCATTACTGGTGTGCCTGCTACTAAAAATCCTACAGGTAGAGGAAGTGCAAGCTTTCATCTCACAACTTCAAAAAGATAGACATTTTGGTCAGATTGGGAAAGAGTGAATTGATAAACTCAATGCAGATGGAGTTGCTCTAATTGAACAAATTGGGAATGTTATCCTTCGATTGGAGACTGAGAAAGATAATATCTCATCTAATCAACACACTTTGACCGTAGAGAAAGCAAGATGCGATGAGTGTATTTCTCTCCTGAAAATGATTATCCAGATGAAGGCAAAGGAGGCTGTTGAAGTAAAAATTTTGAAGAAAGGAACTGAACCCCTGTTTGAATGGCTCCAGGATATGCAATTCAAGCTAATGATGATTCAAGAAGCTGAAAAAGGACTCAAGGAAATAGAAGATAAAGTGAAGAGAACTCAAGATAGGGAATTTGAACTAATGAAAGGATTACACACTGATCCACAAACTAGCGGTCAAGGGAGAGCCCTTATTGGAGTGGAGATTATGAAGAACAACTTCTCCATGTATTTAAGTAACCTGTCAGGAATGGCTTCAAGCGTTCAAAAGAGAGTGATAGAGCTAAAGACACTAGGTGGATGCATATACGTAGCTGCTGAAGAATTGATAGGACATATAAATTCTGTGAAAGACTTGGCTCGAGAACATTCAAAATAGTTCTTAAGATTCACTAATGTACACATGCCTAGTCATGAGGAATTAGTTCCCATTATAGTTGCCTCTAAGGCATATAGGGAAAATGTTGAAAAAGGGAAGAAGTCTAAATGATTCGATGATGCCTCCTTTTCACTTTCTTTTTTAGTTTCTACCAATTTTGTAAATTTTGTAATATGACAAACTAACATCTTGCCATTTGTCTCCTCAGAAGATGAATCGATTAAAATTCCTATTGTAATGGTCATCTCTCAAAATTTATATGTATGAAGTTGAATGATTAATGAAAGGTCCAAAAAAATTTAGTGTGAAGTACTATTTGTTGCAGAGACAATTGAATGGTATTTTATTTCAAATCATTTTCTGTTCCAGTACGTATTGTGATTAGTTAGTATTTCCTTTCTGTATTACAGAGAACTAAGGAAGGATAGAGTTTCATTTCCCCTATTTTCCAAAATACAAATGAATGTAATAAGTATTGTTATAATTCATTTGACGAAAGGATTCTATTAGTTTTTCTCGATTCATTAGTTGTAATTCAGATTTGAGTTTGACTTAGTTTAGCATCAGTTGACTATGCGAATGGATTTATGGATTTATAAGATGTGTGGGTACATGAATCTATTTTAGTATTGAGAAGTTATTATCTGCCTGAGTTGGATTTAATTTAGTTCTAACTTGGTTATTCCTCTACTATTCTTGGGTTAAGAACATACCACAAAGTAGTTTAGGAAGAAAACAAAATTCATTGCAAATTTATTTTAGGGAGTTGTACCTATCAATTCAGAGGAAAGCTAAATTATTCACAAGAGGATTTCCAACTATTTGTGATAAGATATTGTTCTTAATTGGGTAATAAAGAGTAATAATATAAAGAACAATCTGTTTACCAACACAATACATAAAGTAATTAAGCTTCATATGCCAAAATAAGAAAAATCCTTCGTAAGCTGACCCTGCTCAGTAGAAACTAACTTTAGAACAATTTCTTGTGTTAACCAATAGAAGCTCGATTAACACTGCAAACTTGTAGAAATCCTTTGGCAGCCAAGTGAACTTGATGAATACTAACTCTATCCAACTTTCCCTTTGTTAACTGAGTGAGCTTGGTTAACACTCTTTACTACCTAAATTCCTTTGATGCCTAAGTGAGCTCGGTAGACACTTTCATCTATTTAGAGTAAACTTGTGAATGCTCGATAGACAAGGGAAACTATCTCCACTGATCAAGTAAGCTTAGTAAGCATTGTCTGTCAATTGATATGACATTTGTGTAACATCAAAGACAACACAAAATTAATCAATTGTATCCAAGAATCTCCCTCTTTAGCATTGATGGCAACACAACATGTCATAGCATAATGAAATTTGAGAATAAGACTCCCTTTGACAGAAAGTTTCTCCCTCTTTGATTTTACACAAGAACTTCTTCTTTATGATGTATTCTCCCTTTGTGAAGGAACTGCATAACTTCTTTTCAAACTTCTCCCTCTACAAAATTTTAGAAAGATAAAGATATGACAGTAAACTTCTCCCTCTTTGAAAACACATGCCAAATTTGTATCAATGTACCTTAAGTACTTATTCATATGCAATATTCTCTTGATTATGCTACATCAACTAATTGATCTTTAAGTTGGTTCTTGTTGATGCATCACTAAACTTTATTTAGTGAGCTTTAGATAGGGGAATGACCCCTA
The DNA here is from genome assembly GCA_028749045.1 of Cupressus sempervirens. Classification (NCBI taxonomy): domain Eukaryota; kingdom Viridiplantae; phylum Streptophyta; class Pinopsida; order Cupressales; family Cupressaceae; genus Cupressus; species Cupressus sempervirens. Next base: position 795,318,379 of record CM053791.1, read on the forward strand.
GCTTACTTCTTAGATACAAGAATGCATCCTTAGGTAATGGCTTGGTGGATATGTCTACAATTTGTTCTTTTGTATGGACATATTCCAATCTAATTTCTTTGTCCTACACCAATTCTCTAACAAAGTGATATTTTATAGCAATCTGCTTTGTTTTGGAATGCATTACTGGGTTCTTTCATATGTTAATTGCGTTGGTGTTATCACAATACATGACTACTAGCTCTTTGATTTCAGCCTTCATTCCTTCCAACAATTGTTTGAACCAAACAATGTTAGAACAATTTACTACTGCTACCACATACTCTACTTCTATTGTGGATTGGGATGTGTAGTTTTGCTTCTTGCTTGTCCAAGATACCATCCTTTTACCAAGAAAGAAAGCTCCACCACTACTATTTTTTCTGTCATCAATATTTCCTACCCAATCAGCATCAGTAAATACCTTTAGTTCTAGGACCAAAAGGGTATCCAAATCTACACTTTAATTCATTGTTTCACACCTATACCTACAAGAAAAATGGTTTTTTTGTTTGGATGATGGGTTTCCCTTTGTCAAACCCTAGTTTGGAATCAACTGTAATAATGAAATTGAAATGGAGAATGCTAGCAAGTAGTAGAAGTAAATCTAATAATGAAGCTATGATATTCAATAGATATATAATTGTATTTTAAATTTAACAAGTATGTTGATATGAAAGCTTAAACATAACACTAAAAAATGTAGGTCAAACATTCCATGATTGTATGCTTAGAATCCACCTTGATTAGAAGAATAAATAGATCTAGAATATGAACAAAGGATCTTGAAGGAAGATCAAACCACCATAATGGTTAGATCTAGGGTTTTGAATGATAAATCTTTAATGCTTGAATCCTTGATCTTCAATAGAAAACTAAAATTCTTTCTCACTTCAAAAATGGATCGTATATTCTCTCTTCAAAAGTAGTTACTCATACTAAGTGCATAGACAATAGATAGATGTCAAAATAAGGGAAGAAGGCTTCCTTATATAGAGATCTAGGGCACAAACTTCTAGAGAAGGCCGACATAGGAGCATTAAATTCAAATTAACCTTAACACCTAGAAATGGACCTAGATTAAATGTAATTTAAGAGTCTACCATTTTGAAATCCGAAACAACCAACTCAAAAGTGGAAAAATGAAACTTTATGAAGCCTGATAACCCAAAACTTTGAGAAATTAAAAAATAGACCTAGGATCAGGGACAAGGTCAACCTTGCCCTACGTCAAGGTCAAGGTCATCCTTGACCTAGGTTAGGGCCAAGGTCAACCTTGACCTAAAAGGTCATCCTTGAGCTAGAAAGTCAAGATCCTTAGTTTCATAGAGAAAGTTGTCAGAAATAGGTTGGAAATAGAGAGAGAGAGAGAGAGAGAGAGAGAGAGAGAGAGAGAGAGAGAGAGAGAGAGAGAGAGAGAGAGAGAGAAGTGAAATAGGGGGAAAATAGTGAGATCCATGCAAAGACCTATTCAAGGCACTTGACATCACCCCAGATGACTTACTTAGAGGGATAAACACTCTTAACATAGAAGTGCTTCTATTTTAAGACAATACATAGAATAGGAGACTTTTCAATAAGAAAGAGTCCTTGGACCAAATTCATTCTTTCCTTCATTATTATAATTTGTCAACTACTCCCTATAGAATATATGACCCAAAGGGCTACATGATGAATACCTTAAAATAAATCAAGGGTTATATATTGCCAAATACTAGGGAGTCACCCCAAGAGGACCTAATTACAAATATTATAGCTAACAAGTAAGCTGAAAAAAAAAATAGCCAAATTTGATGATGCCCTAAGGGTTGAGAATGAGCTAAAAAGAGAAGATCCTAACTTCAAATGTTTCTACCCAGATGTTCCATATCCACGTAGGCTTAAGAAGATGGTAGATGATTATGTAGAGATCATGCCACAGATCCCTACAAGGCCAATAGTAGAAGAGGATAGAGTAAATTGTGACTCCCCTGAGCCAGATGTTACTTTGGAAATAGAGGAAGAAGAGCATGTTGAGGTAACATGGCTTAGCAAGGGTAACAAGAGGCAAAAAGTGATAAAAGTACCTAAAAGGGTAAAATAGAGGACACTTCAACTCATTCCTAGAAGAAATCAGTACTTTTTTTATTTAGAAAAAAGTTATATATAGGACAGGGTAAATGCAGTAGAGAATTATCTGACTGACCTTGAGCTAGCTACAACCAAACTAGATGACAGAATCATCCAAGAAAAATATTTCATGGAAGATGATGATTTCCTAAATATTTTGAATTCAAGAGCTTTCTATACAAAGTGAAGCAAAGTGAACTGGTGCTAAAGCTAAAATCAGGAGAATCTGAAGAAAAGATCCAAGAGTTTGTTGAGAAACTTCATGCTTATGACCTAGAGAGTGAAGTAATGAATCTTGTAGATGTGAGGGACTTAGTCCAAAGGAGTGGCATGCTCTTAGTATCAAGATGGGATCTAGAACAAGATTTCATGCTTGACTAGATAAGGAGGTAGGAGAACTCTATCTCTTATGAGGCTTTTGGTGCTATGGATTATAGAGGGGAGTAGGCTTCAACATTGATTCAAAATTCTTAGCAGTTTAGAGCATGGCTCCTAAAACTAATAATCCCAAACTAATGGGTGTCCATAATATGACTAAATGAAACATGATAGTTTGGACTCTGTAGAGCACATATTGTGTAGAAATATCTAAGTCCATGAAGCATTTCTCATTCATGAATGAGGCCAAAGTAGAGGAGATAAAGAAAAAATTGGCTAGGACATTTCATGATTACATAGATTTCAGAAAACTCTATGAAGAGGAGCTCAGAAAGAGTTATGTCTAAAAGCATAAGGTAGAGAAGTTGGAAGAGAAGGCTCAAGGACTAGAGGCTGAAGTTTCATCCTTGAAGGAGAAACTGAACAATGTGAAGCAAAAAAGGGCATAGGACAGCCAACAACAACTAGCAAGGGTCACACTAGAAGTGTCTACTTAGACCACAGAATTGAAACAAGAGGAAACTAATGAAAGAAGGATGAGAATTGATCCTCAATATCCACAACAAGGTGGTGAAGTAAGGGTAAGTATCTTGATAGGCATGAAAGGCCATAGAGTAGTGACTCTAAAAAAACTATCTCAACAAGATCATTCCCTTTATATTTCTTTACAAGATGTTGAGCATGTTTGCAATGAAGCACTCTTATGGCTATCACCCATCTTTAATTTGTGGGGGCCATATATATAGTTCTTATAAAGACTAATCATACTAATGGAAAAGAAGCCAAATCTACCAGACAAGATCATCATAGTGAAAGAAGGCTTGGAAATAGTAAAATAATTAATAGGCTTCTTCACTGGTAAATTATAGATGATACATGGTAAGATGAAAATCTTATCACAAGGGATTGAGCCTTGTATCCCACCAATTTTGAATGCTGACAATAAATTGAAAGACTGGGAAGAGTGGTCAGATTCTTTCAATTCAATACTAACACAAATAGGAACAACATCAATTTTTGAGGATGATAGTGACATTCCCTTTAATATTTTAATTGATTCATTGTTTAAAGTTGAAGTAGACTTTTAAAAGAAATCAGTAGAATAAAAGGCCATTATAGATGCCATATGGAATAAGGTAGTAAAATACTTAGATGAAGTCAGAGGCACTAAGTGCCCACCAAAACAGAGATATATATTTGGGAGGAAGTTGGAAAAATCAAGGCTTTGCTAACAAGGAGCAGTTAAAGAGCTAAAGATAAAGGAAAAAGAGACAAAGTCAACAAAAAGGAAAAGAAAGAAACATGTTGTTATAGAACAAAAAATTTTATTCTAAAGATACCTGAGGAAAGTCCCACATGCCAATTTTGTATCTGCATCCCCAATTTTGACCAAATACAGAGAATGTGTGAAAAGTAACAATGTAAAATATCTTTGTATTCTTTTTCAAGTATAATTTTGACATGTGTCCTCCGATCTGAAGCTTGTTGCAATCCTTTCTATAAAAGGATTTTGAAAATGTGGAGTGAGGATTCGAGTCCTGTAGAACATTTAATGTTCATGCTAATTACAGATAGTCCAAAGTTTTGTGTAAAATTTTATGTTGTTTCATATTTTCAAATCTAAGAATATAGTGAACATTGAATGACTAATTTTGTCATATTTTGAGTTATGTCTTGATTTTTATACCAATATTGTATTACCTTCAAAAAAGATTAATACAAAAGGATAGTTTTGCATATATGTATCTCTAAGTTTTGTCTCCATTTCATGTATCTGTTATCTTTAAATTGAAATTAGAAAAGTTCTTTCATTTTGATGTAGCTTGGATGAGTTGTGTATCTTTTCATTATTTATTTTAATTTAATGAATTAAGTAAATGCTTCCTTGAGTGGATAGGGTCTCTAGGTATATGGGAGGGATATCATAAGAATGAAATTCAAGGTTAACATCTAATAAATTTAATTGAAAGTCAATTAAATAGGTCTAGGGTTACTGGTTTGACTCTGTATAACAATGGATAAGGCAATGGTCATTAAATTAGACACAAGTTGATATAGTCATGTGGTTTCACAATACACACTTAAATCAAAATTAGTTTTCCATTTTTGTAATAAAGAACTGATTTGTTGGTCATTCCTTTGTTGTGATAACTCTCTTTGAATTTATAGTAAGCTACTGTCAATCAACAAGTTGATTGCATTTCAAGAGGTTTCATAACCATTTTTATTCTATAAGGATAAATATAAGGAGAAGAATATTAGTGAATAAATATTTAAGAATAAAATCAAAGAAGAAGCCAATAAATCCCTAAGTGCGCCCATCTTGGCCCTGCAGAGCCTGAAGAGTAGAAAGCTCTTATGTGCTTTGTTGAAGTTGGTCCAAATATGAATGGCTTTTATGTTGAACATAGTAACTAGCTAATCCTTTGGCATTTATCTCTTTTTTGCATCTCGATATTGGTTGTTGGAACCTGTAGTTTTAAAACACCAATAGGTTCATCTACAAAAATCATAGTTGCAGAAGGGAGTTTTTCATAACCTTCAAATGAGAAGGTCAGGACCTTGCCCAATACTGGCCAAGCATTGCACCAATGCATACAAGGTGGAGCTTCCTAAAGATATTGGACTATCACCAATTTTTAGTGTTATTGATCTAGCTAATACAAAGGCCCTACTCCAAATGATGATCAGATACTTGAGGAAGTCATTCAAGATATATGAAAGTTGAGAAGGTACTTGACTCAAGAGTTAACAAGAAAAATTAGGACAAAGACTTACTGGGAACATCTTATATAGTGGCATGGAAAAGATGATGCAGAGGCTACTTGGGTCAAGGAAGAAGACTTCAAGAAGTTGGGCATAGACTCTAGCTTGTTCAATCTAAGGATGGATTGAACTCTTTGTTTTCAGGGGAGTGTGGTGCAAGAGCACCTAGGCTAACTCCTAGTCCTAGTTCCATCCTTCGGTTTTTTTCCTATACTAACCATAGCTAGGTTAGTTGCATGTGTTTGGACCTTAGAAGGTCATGTGGGTTTTCTTCTAGATGAATTTGACTAGGCTCAATTCATTCTAGATGTTTTTATTTCCTTTGTGTTTAGATTTTTAGGAAGAAAGATTAGAGGTATGGTTCCTTATATGTTGGAAGACTAGAGAAATTTTGGATTTGAGCTTTGTAGGTTTTCTATGATGTTTTTATACCATTTTGCATAGGTTGGAGGTCATATGTTGTCATTTGGTACAACAATGGGAAAGATGTCAATTGTTACAAAAGTTGTCAATTAGGTCAAAGTGGTCCAAATCATGTGAGTTGATGCCCTGGAGGCTAAATAATTCCTAGACATCATAAAGAGGTCATAGTAGGTCTATTTGGAAGGTTTTGAGTGTCCAATGTCAAAGTTACTAGGAGATGCAAAATGTTGTCAGCAACTTTGCAAAGTTGCATGTCATGAAGATGGAATTGATAGTTAGAATAACTATCTCAAACCTCTGAGGAAACCTATAAAACCATGAAGGATACCCATTCCAAGGGTTGGAAGTTGTAGTAAGTGAATTTTGAAACTGAAAGCCACAAAACTATTGTTCCAGGATTAATAGTTTTGGTGTATTTGATTATTCAAGAACTTTAATGGATTGAAGGAATTTTTTTTGTTATTGATCCCTATACTTCATGTTCTTGCCATGCATTTTTATTTAGATCTCAAGTTAATCTGATTTCATTTTTTTATATCTAGAAAATTATTTGTAAATAGTCAGTCTATTGTTCTTGTTTTGACAGTTTTGTGAAAAATTGCTCCCCCATGAACCCTCTCAATGGAATTATCATGGTCTTGAGGGATGTGGAAGTGGATTCCTTGTACAGTGTACATAACAAAGCAAAATTCTAGACAAGCATATTTTCTATTATTCAACTGATGCCCTAGGCAAGCTTTCAATGCATGACTAGGCAATCATAGTGCTTGCAAGTTGATTTTGATTGATTGAATGAGTTAGAAAGTTCAATATATGAATCAAAGGAGGTGGGATGTATTAGGAAGATATGTTGGAAGGAGAAGTATTCAAGACAATATTTGCTAAGGATTTAATCAGACCCTAGTAGGTGTTGATATGAATCCTTTGAAACCCTTAAATGTAGGCATAAATTTATCATTGTAGTGTACTGACAAGTTGAGAACTAGAGACCCACAAAATCTTGAAGTAATTCTAAAATGGTATCCATATTGGAGGTTAGTTTTCTGCTCTATTAAGGGAAATTTCACGTTATAGTCTCGAAACCAAGTTTGGAGGCCTAATTCAACTAGGCCAAATTAGGACATTTTGCCAAATCTGAAGGAATCGGTAATGAAACCTATGGATTTTGAGACCAGAAGAATAGGTGAAGTGTATAATCCCTGAAGTTGAATCCCTCACTCCTTGAAGGTAGAATGACCATTCTTGGTGAAATTTTGAGTTTGGAGAAGTTGGAGTGTCTCCATGGTGAATGCAAGTTGTAAAAACATTGGTGTAGCTAGATAGGAAAGATTAGAGGATAAGATAGCAATCTTCTTGAGGTTAGGGTGACAAAGGGGAACCCTAGTAGGCTAGAAGAGACGTCTAGGTGACTCCTTTTTGAAGAAAAGGGCTTAAGAAGTAATCTAGTTTACATCAATAACCTATAACCTATAAAATCTTAAATTTATTTGAAAATGGTAGCTAGATCACTAATCGGTTGGAAAACTTATTTACAAGTTTTTGGAGTTGTATTGTGAAAACCTTGATAGGGCTTAGGGGCTCTAGGGCTAATAGGATTTCTAAGAGCAATTTAGATTTCCAAGAAGTGTGTTTGTGAGACAAAGCCCTAAATTACTAGAGAAGCCTATATCAAGCATAGGGAAGAAATTTTGAGAGTATGGGATGTTCATTAGATTTTGTGCCTTATCTTGCAAGAAAGAAAGAAATGCATAGCTAGGAGTCTAGGTGAGTTAAGAGAGAAAATAATTGAAGTATTAATTGATGTAAGAGATCTTGTAGAAGGGGATTATTATGAGGGGTCCTCTTGGGAATATGATCAAATATTAACCCTACAAGATTAGGAGAAGCCTTGGAGAGTTTGGGAATTGAGGCCTATACTAGGAGTTTTAGATCTAGTTACATCATAGAAAGAGAGGGAGTGAGGGAGGGGGGGAGAGAGAGGGTTAGGGAGGGAAAAATTGAGAGATAGAGAGACAACGGGATATGAGAGAGAAAGAGGGAGAGAGTGATAGGGAGTAGGGGATGGGGGTTCAAAGCGTACATGGAATGGGATGCATGTAGAAAGGGAGTGAGGGACACAGAGTAAGGGATGCGAGAGAGAGAGAGAGAGAGAGAGTAGGGGATGGTGCTTCAAAGTGTACATGGGATAGGATGCATAGCAAAGGAGGGAGGGATATAGAGTAGGGGATGGGAGAGGGTGGAGGGGCGGGGGGGAGAGAGAGAGAGAGAGAAGGGGTTTACATTAGTTTATATGATTTCCAATAGTGCGTGTGGGCTATGCAAAATTCCATAACACATACGTGATATAGCGTGCACACACTATGGAGAATCTCATAGTGCGTGCGTGCTATCAAAAATTTTGAAAAAAAAAGGTGTCGTATTTTTTCCATTACCACTTGGTGCATTCTCTCAATAATATAATGTTATGTGAATAATATTTTTAATTAATCCATTACTAATAAGTGAAAAAAAATGTGTATCTTGAAGATGCATGTGCTTGACTTGTTTCTCCATTTTTTTAATATTTTCAAGTGAAAGACACAATGTATGAATTATTGTTCAACATTGGAAATAATGATTGAAAAAATAAGATTTATTATTTTCTAAGGATGCTCTTGAAGTTTTGCATGCTAGTGTCTATGTCTTACAACTTATTTTCTCTAAATCATGTCATTGCCACTCTAAGTTTTTTTCATTTAGATAAAAGAATGAAAATAGAATATTTAGCATTGGGAGAATTTTTTTTTAAAGATCCTACAAATGAGGAAAATGAATTTTGATTTGTAAATATCATTTCCTTGTTAGCCTTCAATATTTCACTCCTTAGGCTAGGATAAAAATTTGTTGTTTATTTCAACATAAACTTTAATTTGAAAATATTTTTCTTTGGTGTAATTGTTTTCATTGGTTGACATTCCTTGCAACAATTTTCTAATCAAGTCAAAGTGATTATCGATGTTATGGGTCACATAAATGTGTACTTCAACTTGAAAAGGGCTTTTATTCAGTCACCATGAAATTTAGTAATTCACTACAAGTGGAGTAAATAAGGAGAGGATTTACCCTTCAAGGTCTAATCAACTTTTTATTATTGTTATCATTAATCTTGCATGATAATAACATGTAAAGTCAGTATAATCTTTGAGATATGGGTTGATTGATGGGATGATGGTCAAAATTTTGTCATACACATTAATCCTTTATTAATGATTTCAATGTTTCCTTGGGTGCTACTTTTAAAGGCAATAATAAATATTGATTTGGAGGTTGAAGGCACTAGAGAATGTAGGAATTTTTTCCCTCTTAGTCCATCTTCTCTACTTGAGATAGCTCTTGTACAATCTAAGTATTTTTGGTTTCCTTTTATGCTTTCTTTTTGTCCTTATTTATTACTTCTTATTGACTTTAAGAATACATGTGTATTGTGAATATTATTATTTGAAGATAGATGTGTAGCTTGGTGAAGAGTGTGGATACAATGGTTGTGTTCACAACATGGATCATTTTAAGAAAGATAAAGAATCACTACCATTACAAGGGTCAAAGATAGCATGATTGAGCCATGTGTATGAGGGGCTCAATATGAATTATTGTCAAGAATAATTGAAGGTATGTGATTTGAGAGTTTGTGACAAAGAGCTCAAGGTTTATGGGGGTTTAAGAGGCATCCTAGTGGATCTTTTCTTGGTTTAGGATATGTATCTTCATGAGAATATTTTCTAAAAACTATGTATTCCTATTTTGTAATCTATAAGGCTTTTTTTTAACTATAATTACCAATTTTGATGTTTTTTAAGATAAATTTAATTGGGAGGGAGGAGGAGGGATGTTGGAGTAATTTTTCAATGCTAGTTATGTTAGATATTACATTGGTAGTTATTCAATTCCACCAACTACTTATGCACATGTATTTGAATAAATCCATAATTTATCATCAACAATACATCAATCTTTGATCAACTGTAGTTTTTCTAATATGTATGTGGAACTATTTTGTAGCATCCCTCAATCATTTATCAACTTGAGTAACATGCATGTGACTATCAAGTCCATGTGTTAAGACAAAAGTTTGAATTTTTTTTATAGATATCCAAATATAGAGGCTATACTTGCACAATTTTTAGGGTGGTTTTCTTATAAAAATTTTTTTTATGTATTTCTTCATATTACAAGTACATTAAGTTGGAGTATTTCAAAGTGGTTTCATGCTATGAGGTGATAGATTTTGTTACAAGAAATATGTCTCATAAAAATGTTTATAATACAAATGTGTTATAGGCATGGAATTTTTGAGTGAGATAAATGAATGTAAATAGAAAAAGATTTATTGTCATCATCATAAGAACTACTTTTATAATTTGAAGTCAATGATGGTAACTAAATTAAATAATTTCCAGGTTTTAATATCTAAGGATTAAGAAATTATTTTTAAGAACCCTCTTGTTGATAAAAGTAATGAATGCATGTTTAGACATTGAATATTGTTTTCAGAGGAAAATATATTTTATTATAGCTATTCAAACATTACTTTATTTAAAGAAAATATTTCTATTAATTAAAAACTAGCAAGTATAAGCACACAAGAATTTAGATTTTCTTTTTTACAATGATAGTTTTAGGACCTCAAGACATCATAATTTTTTATTCGATTATTTGATTGGGTTACAATTTGATAGGGAGGTGTATTGTGAGGAATTACATGGATTATCAATGGAATGTTGTTAGGTTGGACCTTTACTCATCACATTTTCAATTCCAAATTCCTTCATCTAGGCGTTCAAAAAAGGGTTTTTTAACTTTTTCTATTAGAATTTTCCATTTAGGTAATTTCCAAACTTTTCTAGAAAATCATGAAAATCTCTAAACTAACGATACAAAACATTGTTTTCTTTAATGAAGCAAAAAAAAATAAACAATAATTTAATATAGTTTTAAGTATCACTTACATTTTCTATTGTAATAAACTTAGTTCATCTAAACAACACCATAATATTGCTCAATGGTGGTTTAGGTATTATATAAATTTGAATATTGTATGGAAAGTTGTTGATGTCTTAGGTAGAGATGAATCAAGATACTATATACATTTGATTTTTGTCTAATGAATCAAGATACTATATACATTTGATTTTTGTCTCTCTTGAACTTGCTTGGTTGGAATCGTGGTATTTATTAATCAAAGTTCAGTATCAAGAAAATTAAGTTACTTTTTTAATGAAAAATGTGCCTTTGTAAAGTAAAATATATATTTAATATTGTTTTTCATATATTGACTTATTAGAAATATAATCAACTCTTTCCTCAAAGTTTATTCTTTTTTAGACCACACCAATGATTTTTTGTATCTTTGTACATTTACCATTTCATGACTAAAAAACATACAATGGAAAATGTACATTCAAGATTGTTTTAACTCGAACAAGTAAATTCTATCTATTGAAACAAAGTGCATTCTATGTATTGCATTTTATATATATATATATTTTTTTTTTGATGAATAGTCATGTTCTATTTAAAAATATACTTAGAATACAATTCACAAAAAAGGGGTCGAGGGATACAAAATCACCCCGCGAGAGAGTTCAAGCGGCCAAAGCCGAAACTAAACACACGGCATCAGCCGGAAGAAGCAACTATTCATAAAAAAAAAACATATATAGCAACCTTAGGCTGCTAAAGCAGTGGCAGCTGAGGGGGGAGGATCATCTTTGTCATTGGACAGCAATCATTTCTGGGATTGGGGGGCGGGCTGGGCACAGACCAGCCGTCATCAGGAGCAACAGCAGCAGAGGGATCAGTGGCAGCCTCCGCATCTTTGACCTCAGGCCGCAGAAGGGCATTTTATATTATTTAGTTGTTTTCCTATGCAACATTTTATAAATTTGAAGAAGAAAGTTATCGAACTTTATACAAAAGGAGTCATATATACAGATTTATTTAAGGAAAATAAACTCTTTTACAATGCATAATCATGTCTTTTTATTTTTAATCAAACTTCTTTTTTGCTAAAAATAATCTTACATGCATTTTTTGAAATATTAACTTTTTGCTATCAATGAGATCCTTGACCTGGTGACAAATGCTTATGATGCACATGCTATTTAAGCATTGCGGTCAATTTAAAGAAAGCTTTATTGACACCACCTTTCTGCTAGTCCGACATGTTTTTGGTCGGCCTCCAATAAATTTCCATCTTAAGTTTCTAAATTATTTAATAAAAGTGCACCATTCATTGATTTATGGAAAGAATCCTTGGTCGCAAGCTTAATAATAATAATAAAATAAGGCTCATGCACAAACACAGGTAAGTCTTTTACCAGTTAATGCCTGTGTGCGTCTCAAATAAGAATTTCTCCACACCAAGTCTTTACCAGTAAAAGCCTGTGTATGTCAATTATGCAGCTCATTATTCAAATAAGGCAGTTGTGAAGAATCTTATAGATCGGCAATCAATTTCGCATTGCAATTTCTCCGTATTCTCTTTGAATTTCTCCACCAGCCTTCACATTTTCCCACTTCAATGTAATGTCATGGGTCGGTCAAGAAAAGTGACGGCATAAGTAATTTTAAATGTATTATAATTCGTTAATTTATAGGTGTTTAACAATAATGTTTCTGCTTTCTATTTAATTTTGTATCTATTTTTAGAGATTTATTTTGATGCATAAACATGATAGTTGGGTTCCTTCCTTTATGTCTATTGACATGTGCATTAATACATTTGTTCTAGCATAGCATTTGTTATTTTCTGTTTTAAGTGCATTGAAAAGGATATGGCTTTAAACATACGTTGTTATGTTCAATTATTAGTCTCTACAGAGACTATAGTATTATTTTGCTTAATCTTCAATTAGTTTATGCTTTGAAAACTATGTCCATAACTTTTGAGCTATGGTTATCCAAAATAATTCTATTAAAACAACATTTTAGTTCTTATTGTTATTTTGCAATTTGTCACTATTAATTTTAGTAGTAGTCATTTTAATTTGTCATTTAACAATTTTTTTTAAATGATCAATTTATATTTGGTTGCAAACATGCTCGTATAGGTGGTTACATGCATGTTTGGACTGTGAGTCCATGAAACAAATGGAATTTTATTGTCATACTAAACACCACCAAGAAAGTGGTGCTTATCTATCTTTCAATATGGTGTTGGTAGCCTAACACTGATGTGTCTAGTTTCACAAGTTGTGCATGAAGGAGTCCCCATGTTTGAGGGTAAATTTTTTGAGCCATTAATTGAACTCTTTGAATTCTTCCTTTAAAATTTTCATCATTGTAGATTATTAGTTTGTTCTTTTAGAGCTGATAGACTCCATCCCTTGCACTAATTATGGTTCTGTTCATTTTATAAATTACTTCCAAAATGCTAATGCCTTGAGAGGTAAATATAGAGATCCCTGCATATTGAACAAAATTCTTCAAATCACTGCTTCAAATTATAGCTTTTTGATATATAAAAATTCAATTGTCAATAGATTATAGTGAAAGATGCAATAATTTTTCTACCCAATCTTTGCATTTTTAATAGCTTTCTATAGATTACAAGGAACCAAAAAAGGAAGTGAAGGCAGCCATGAATTTGGTTTTCTAATGCAACTCTTTATACTTTTTTAAAATAAATAAAATCTATGTGTCTCCTCCATATGTCCAATTATTTTTGTGGGTGCATAGCCACTACTTGAAGGTTGTGGCAAACATGCATCAAACAAAGGTTGAGATGGCACGTTAATCTGATGCTTTAATTGCCTTATAAGGTGAGTTAAAAAATGAACTATAGTAGATTAAATTTTTCTAATGTAGATCATAGTTCTTTAAATAAATCAGTGAATAATGTATTACTAAAAGTTTTCTATGGAACTTTGGAGCCATTAGTGAAGCTGAAAACATGGGCTCAACTTAGTATAGATGACGAGCCACTAATTTTTGTGCTCCACCTGAATAGAATCAAATACCATTATTAATGAATCCATATTTAAATGGCATGACAAAATATGTGATGTCAATTTTTCCTATTGTTGAAATGCTTTAGTTTTCAGGTTGGGTTGTTGAATGTAGAAGGTTCCTACAACTCTTTGTTGACTTCCATCTACAAGGTTGTTGAAGAAGGTTTCATCAACCCTAGTGCATGCCATATAATAGTGTTTGGTTCCAAGGCCAAAGAGCTTGTGAAGAAATTAGAGGTGAGATTAAAGAATTGAAGGCAACAAAAATGTGACAAGACTATTTTCTTTTATGGATGCCTTGAAACGTGTTATAAAACCAATTTTTTTGTAGATTGCTTCAAAGTTCGTGACATTAGAATATTAATAGCTTTTTGTGAAATGATTATATTGTTAAAATTGTAAAATTCTAATTTGATTATGATGGCAACATTGTTAGGTGCATTTGTGTTGGTTCTAATAAGATTTGGTTTTTTTTAGATGCATTTACGTTGGTTCTAATAAGATTTGGATCATTTTTGAGATCTGCATCCAAGAAATGATATAGTGGCTTCCATATTGGGTTGGGAGACCCAATCTTGCATGTTGATTTAATCATTTTATTGTGTTTATTGTCTATAAAATATTTTTCTATTTGTCACACTTTGATCAAACTATAGTATAATCTCCTGCATACATTATTAGCATTATCTCCACATTGAAAACTATTTCTTATAGAATAAGAAAAATGTATATTTACTTAGAATTAATTGAAAAAATCTTGATGACAATTTACATATTAGATCATGATACATTTTTCTTCTTTTTTACATTAACAATATTTTTTTTATTTAACAATTTTTTATTTTTTTAAATATTCAAATTTTATTTCAATGATAAAATATCCAATCACTATAGAATAATTGAGATAATATTTAGCTTGTATTGCATTGATCAATCAGATTTAAGCAAGTAGGCTGTATTCCATTAGTTTTGAGTTGTGTTTTCCATATTATATTTTGTGTGCAACTTTTTACTAGTCTTTTATGGCTTATATTTTTTTCTTAAACTTTTTCACCAATTTTTAGGGTTTATATTGTGTGCTTAAATTTTTTTATATTATTTTACATTAGGCTAGACTCTAGTTGCATCAACATAGCTCTTGTTCATGTGTATATTTTAAAGAATTGACCTAAGAAAATATGTTTCCCTATGATACGTCAACAATCTAATTGTTATATTTATAAATACTACTACTATCAAATTATCAAAAAAAAATATAAAAGGTTGTGTAAGACATCTAAATGGTAAGAAAAAAATACCTATGCCCTCCTTTGTTTTGTGGGTGTGTGATTAAGAGGAAATAACAATATATATATATATATATATACACACACATACACACACACATAGGTGTGTGTGTGTGTGTGTGTGTGTGTGTGTGTGTGTGAAAGTATGTATGTGTGCGTATATATGTGTGTGTATATATGTATGTATATATACATAAATATATATACATATATATACACATACACATACATACATACATACATACATACATACATACATACATATATATATATATATATATATATATACATATACATATATACACATATATATACACACATATATATACATAAAGATATATATACACAAATATGTATACACCTATGTGTATATATGTGTGTGCATATATATAAATACATATATACACATATATACACACACATATATATACATAAAGAGATATATACACAAATATGTATACACACATATATATACACCTATGTATATATGTGTGTATATATATGTGTACATATATATATATATATATATATATATGAGCTAAATATTAACCTATTATTTACTATTTAAAATATAATGAAAAATTAGTTTGAAATTCATAATATATATCATAGTCATAAATATTGAGCTAATCTTACTTGCATTTTCCATACTTAGCCATCAATAATTCTTACAATATATAAATCTTAACTATTAATTAATTAATCTAGGGTGATTGTTCCTAAAATTTGCATGCATTTTCCCAGATAAAGCATAAGAAAAAATATGATTTTTTATTTTAATTAGCCTAATTACATGTTGACATGCATATTTATGCATTTTCTCTACCATTTGTTTATTGATGATGTTAAATCTCTATTCAATAGCCATTAGCCTATATAAATTGCAATGAGTATATTGAAAGGTATACAACTTTAAACATAATTTGTTATTCTAAATTGTTATACATGTATATTTTCAAGAGTTGATCTCAAAAAAAAAAAATTGTGACATATGAACAACATCATATAGTTGTATCTATAAATACTATTAGTATCAAAACATCAAGAAAACACAGTAGGATTCATTATACATCTAGATGGTAGGAGCAAGAGCCTATGTCCTCCTCTGTTGATTTGACATATGAAGAATAGGAAATAAAACCATGAAAATACTAAACTAAG
This sequence comes from Cupressus sempervirens, assembly GCA_028749045.1. Taxonomy (NCBI): domain Eukaryota; kingdom Viridiplantae; phylum Streptophyta; class Pinopsida; order Cupressales; family Cupressaceae; genus Cupressus; species Cupressus sempervirens. The sequence goes on from CM053791.1 coordinate 795,334,508, forward strand.
TGTCAAGTCAACAATGAAGATTCAAGGAAATAGAATTTAGGCTGGAAGTTGTCACCCCTCATTTCTTGAACCATTCTTATGGCTGGTCATTTTCTTTGGTGCTCTTATGGTATCATTCCTCTTATTCACAAAACAAAGAATAAAGGAAGGAGGCAGGAACCTTCTCTTATTGTTAGGATTAGAAGATAGAAATAGAAGTTACATGAAAATATAACCAATATCACAAAGGAATAAACCACTGATAGAAAAGCAGAGGACACAAAGATTTAATGTGGTTCACCCAATTCCTATGCTACATCCACCAAATAGCAAGTCCAATATCATTATCCAATGATTTTGGTGCAGGAGCACCATAGGATTGCTTGATCAATCCAAGCTTTCTTTTATGTGTGTTCCTTTAGGTCATTTTGATTATGTTTTATATAAGGTCATGTGGACCATGGTAGAAGTACAATCGGCTGTGAATGGAAGAGCCATAGGACACTTGTAAGTACAATTAGGGATCAACAAGATGTAAAAGCCCTTGATTGCAAAAGCATAATGATGACATCATCATGAGGTTAGTAGGGTCTAGGATGGGTTAGGATTATGTTTTTACCTTAGTTGAGGTCTTTAGTTAAGTTTGGAAAGAATTGGAGTTCATTTGGCTAAGTTGGGGAAAAGTTGCCAAAAAAGATGTAAAAGTTGCATTGTGTAACTTTGCAACTTTGAAAAGTTGCTTAAGCAACATTGTCAAAAAGTTGCAACTTGATGGAAAATATCCCTAAGGGGAAAGTAACTACCCAACCACCATATAAAAGGCATTCCATAGCCAAAATTTAGGGTTGGACACTCTTTGTATGGACATAAGTTCTAAACATTTGAGTTTTGAAGTGGTTTCTAAGAAAATTTTATACATTTTCATGACAATGGTTAGTTAAAGGATTATACTTACTACAATCACACCTAGTGTGATTAGTTTATATTTTTTTAATTATTTATGGCAATAGATAGGAATTATTTGTTCATTTACTTCCCTTTTGTAAATAGTTTTGTTCTTGCATTGTTGTTGGTTTTGTCTAGGCAGTTGGCAAAGATGGAGTTCTAACTCACTGTCCAAACTGTATGGCCCAGATGTAAAGTTTGGAAAAAGACTCCATGTACCTTAAATGTACATAGAAGCTTGGGCCCTCAAATGTAGGGAAACTATTTTTAAATGCCAAGCCAATATATTTGCTTATTTATCTCAGTTATCTTCTTGCTTAGTTTAAATCCCAATTATTAGATATTTGTCAACATTAGAGTTAGTTGGCATAGAAACCTGCATATTTTATTATATATATTCTTGCACATGAATCCTCTAACAAATTAGAAAACAATCAAACAATAAAAAAAAATTAATCACTACATACCAAGGAAGTCTGAATATTTGAGTGCACTTTGGCTAGAGTTCACTACATACCTTGCATTTGTTCAGTATAAACCTTGGGTTCATATTGATGTCTATGCTGGTCTCTATTACCGAAAATGAGACAGTAGAGCATTGCTAGTGTTATGATGGGAAACATATTTTTTTCATTGTGATAGAGTATTTCTATGTCATCTATGTTGTTTCTTTCTATTGTCAAGCAGTCTTTGTTTTCCTTGAGACCATGAACAAAATTATCTACCATTTTTTGGTTCCTAATTGGTGCAAATATACCTACTTCTATATTGGAGTTTCCTGATCAAGACTATTCTTCAACTTCTTCCATGTATGATGTAAATTGATATCTTAGCTACTAGTGAAAATAGTTCTAAGTGATGATTTATCCATAGTTGTGATTCTCTAATATGATTAGTTGCCTTCATCTAGGAATGATTTTTCAATACTAGATGTCATGCTGAGGATCCTTCACCATTTGATCATGGATAATCTTGTAATGGTTATTACTTTAGAGTTTACATGATGACTAGTTTGAAGATGTCATGTTGACTATCCTTTTCAATGGTTTACCCATACAACATAGAGTATCTAATGCTGATGAAAATGAAGATGTATAGAATGTTCACCATCCTTCTTGAAGCGTATCATCAAATCGAACTAACCCTTATTCTTCCTAATGCAATTAGGGAAATCATCTTATTTTTAAGACTTCACAGTATTCCACATCTTATTTTTCTACTAACATATATGTGCAGATACTTTTAATTATTCTAACTTCTACTACTATTTTTGTTCAAGGACTGCCACCTGTTGATCACAAAGTGCACAATTGCTTTAGTATTATTGGTTTAAGTATGGGGACATCATAGACTTTGCAAACCCAAGGCAGGTAACACATTGCAATACATTGGTCAAAGTGCTTCTGTAGTTAAATTAGAGAATAAAGTAGATAGAAATATTGATATGTTATGATGAGGCTTGTAAAATTACAAGCACGACTAGTTCCCCTTGTGACTTTCATATGTGTGATGAAAAGGTACAATAATTAAGGATAAATTACAACATTGAGATTTTCCATAGAAGTTGTGTATGGGTTGAGGGGAATGATTTAGAGATGGATTGGTGAGTATTCATTTAATAAATAAATATTTCAAGTGGTCTTATATTTCAAGTGGTCTTAAGCCTTTGGTTTTGTTTTGTTGACTTACAATGACACAACCAGTAAATGGCATACACAAATTGCATCCTACTAAACAATCCACTTGAAACACCTGTATTTCCTATTTTTATCCACAAATGATTAGTATTGTTTGTTAGAAAAAAATGTAGACAAATAATATAAACATAACAAATGTGTGTGAAGAAACTTGTAACTCTTAGCTACTTGTTTCAAAGAAATACTAGATTACAAGAATGAAGACATGGCAATTTTGCCTAGCTTGTATTCATATAATTTCAACAAGAAACAAAGTATTACCATCCCCCCTCTCTCCCTCTCCCACTCCATGCTCTCCCACCACCTACTCTCTCTCACATCCCCTACTCTCTCTTGAGCTACTCTCTCTCTCCCCTCTCCCATCTCCTACTCTCTCTCTTTCACACACCCACACACTCCCATCCCCCCCCCCCCCCCTCTCTCTCTCTCCCTCTCCCACTCCCTCTTCCACCACCAACTATCTCTGTCTCTCACTCTCTCCTTCTCTATTGTCTCTCCCCCATCCTCTACTCTCTCTCCCCTCTCCCATCCCCTACTTTCTCTCTCTATCATCCCTACTCTCTCTCACACTCTCACACTCTCTCCCATGCCCTACTCTCTCACACACACACTCCCATCCTCCTCTCTCTCCCTCTCTCGCTCCCTCTCCCACTACCTACTCTCTCTATTCCATCCCCTACTCTCAATCTCTCTCTCCCATCCTATACTCTCTTTTCCACCCCTACTCACTCTCTCCCATCCCCTACTCTCAATCTCTCTCTCCAATTCTGTACTCTCTCTGCCACCCCTACTCACTCTCTTATACTTCCTCTCTCTCCCATCCCTACTCTCAATCTCTCTCTCCCATCCCGTACCCTCTCTTTGCCAACCCTACTCTCTCTCACACACACTTCCTCTCTCTCCCATCCTGTACTCTCTCTGCCACCCCTACTCTCTCACTTCCTATCTCTTCCATCCCCTACTCTCTCTCTCCCCTCTCTCATCCCCTACTCTCTCTCTCTCTCTCTCTCTCTCTCTCTCTCTCTCTCTCACTCACACACACACACACACACATCCATCCCCCCTCTCTCTCTCTTGCTCTTGCTTTTTGTTTCTTCTTCCCTCTCTATGCACTATTTAGGTATCAATAGTGTGTGCACACTATAGCGCACATGCGCTATTGAGACCCACATTTAAAAATCTTTAAATAGCATGTGTGCGCTATAGCACACTCGTACTATAGGGTGTACATGCTATTCAAACCTTTGCACTCTACCAAGCCCAAGGCTTGATGTTTCCTTGGAGATCCAACCCAAAGGTTTGGAGTCTATAAACTAGTCTGAGACATATTTTGTTGCAAACATACAAAAAATGATTGATTTTTCTTGTGTGCTCTCTTTCAAGATTCCTCATGGTTAAGCATCGATAAGATTAGGTTACATGACATTGTAGGTCTCTATGTTAGCTATATAGTCATATAATTTATTTTTAATTTGAACTATTTCAAGCCTTTCATCTATAATTTATTTTGAATGTATGTCCATTTTTTGTCAAAAACCAACATGTGCTAATTGGGCTATAGATTTTAGCTTGTTCATCGAATTTTGCAACAACTTAGTTTTTTAGAAACTAGACCCCATTCTACACACTTTGAAAAAAAGAAGCTTTGATTTTAGATTAGTTTTCAATCATTTCTAGGGGGAGCACACAGATATTTCACATTTTTGGGATGTATCCAGTTTAAAAAATCATTAAAAAAAATACACATTATAAAATTACTCGAAAAATCTGGGATAAACTACAGACTGTTAGGTAACTTTTGACCAAAGCGATTAAAGAATTTCAAAAAAAAATTAAAAAAATTAGGGGGCCACACTTTGTACTGTGTTATGTTTTTTTGGAATAAATAGTACCACTTTCTATGGCACCCTTTTTTGAGGACCTAAAACTAAACCATTTTGAGAAAAAAATAGTAGTTTAGAAACTAGATTCAAAGGACTACTACTTTTGTTTCTGTCATATCTTAAAATTTTGAGTGTAACTATCTTCAACTTCTTGTTGAAGTTCAGAAATTGCTAATTTCAGAAAAAGGGTGTCCACTTATACCCCCCTTTTGGCACCACAACTTGGTGCACTTACCCATGTGTATTGTGAATATTATTATTGGAAGATAGGTATGGAGCTTGGTGAAGAGTGTGAATACAATAGTTGTGTTCACAACATGGATCATTTTAAGAAGGATCAAGAATCACCACCATTATGAGGGTCAAAGATAGCATGATTGAGCCATGTGTATGAGGAGCTCAATATGAATTATTGTCAAGAATAATTGAAGGTGTGTGATTTGAGGGTTTGGGACAAAGAGCTCAAGGTTTATGGGAGTTTAAGAGGCATCTTGGTGGATCTTTTATTGGTTTAGGATACATGTATCTTCATGAGAAGATTTTCTTAAAAATATGTATTCCTATTTTGTAATCTATAAGTTTTTATTTAATGTAATTACCAATTTTGATGTTTTTTAAAATCAATTTAATTCGGAGCTTGCAGGAGGGGGGTGGAGTAATTTTTCAATGCTAGTTGTGTTAGATATTACATTGGTAGTTATTTAGTTCCACCAACTACTTATGCACGTGTATTTGTATAAATCCATAATTTTTCATCAATAATACATCAATATTTCATCACATGTAGTTTTTTTGATATGTTTGGGGAACTATTCTATAGCATTCCTCAATCATATATCAACTTGAGTAATGTGCATGTGACAATCAAGTCCATGTGTTAAGACAATAGTTTGAATTTCTTTATAGATTTCCAAATATACATTGTATACTTGCATGATTTTTAGGTCAATTTTCTTATAAAATATTGTTTATGTATTTCTTCATATTACAAGTGCATTAAGTTGGAATCTTTCAAAGTGGTTTCATGCTATGAAGTGATAGATTTTGTTACAAGAAATATGTCTCATGAAAATGTTTATAATACAAATGTGTTTCAGGCATTGAATGTTCTAGTGAGATAAATGAATGTAAATGGCAAAAAATTTATCGGCATTGTCATAAGAACTACTTTCATAATTAGAAGTCAATGATGGTAACTAAATTAAATAATTTCTGGGTTTTAATATCTAAGGATTAAGAAAATATTTCTCAGAACCCTCTTTTTGATAAAAGTAATGACTACTTGTTTAGACATTGAATACTATTTCATTAGTTTAGAGGAAAATATTTTTTATTTTAGCTATTCAAACCTAACTTTATTTAAAGAAAATATTTCAATTAATTAAAAACTATCAAGTATAAGCACACAAGAATTTAGATTTTCTTTTTTAGAATGATAATGTTAGGACCTCAAGAGGTCATAACTTTTGATTCCATTATTTGATTGGGTTAAAATTTGATTAGGAGGTGTATTCTAAAGAATTATATGGATTATCAATAGAATGTAGTTAGGTTGGACCTTGACTCAATCACATTTTAAGGTCCAAATTCCTTCATCTAGGCATTCAAAAAGGGTTTTAAACTTTTTTACAATCTTAAAAATTTTCCATTTAGGTAATTTTCAAACTTTTCTAGAAAATCATGAAAATCTCTAAACTATCGACACAAAACATTGTTTGCTTTAATGAAGCAAATAAAATGAACAATAATTTAGTATGGTTTTGAGTATCACTTACATTTTCTATTGTCATAAACTTAGTTCATCTAAACAACACCATATATTGCTCAATGGTGGTTTAGGTATTATATATATATTTGAATATTGTATGGAAAGTTGTTGATCTCTTAGGTAGAGATGGATCAAGATACTATATACATTTGATTTTTGTCTCTCTTGAACTTACTTGGTTGGAATCGTGGTATTTATTAATCAAAGTTCAGTATCAAAAAAATTAAGTTGCTTTTTTAATGAAGAATGTGCCCTTGTAAAGTAAAATATATATTTAAAATTGTTTTTATATATTGACTTATTAGAAATAGAATCAACTATTTCCTCAAAGTTTATGCTTTTTTAGACCACACCAATGTTTTTTTTGTATCTTTGTACATTTACCATTTCATGACTGAAAAACATACAATAGAAAATGTACATTCAAGATTGTTTTAACTCGAACAAGAAAATTATATCTATTGAAACAAAGTGCATTCTAATTGCATTTTATATTATTTAATTGTTTTTCTATGCGACATCTTGTAAATTTGAAGAGGAAAGTTATCAAACTTTATACAAAAAAGGAGTCGTATATACGGATTTATTCAAGGAAAATAAACTCTTTTACAATGCATAATCATGTCTTTTTATATTTAATCAAACTTCTTTTTTGCTTTAAAAAATAATCTTACATGCATTTTCTGAAATATTAACTTTTTAGTATCAATGAGATCCTTCACCTTGTGATAAATGCTTAATGATGCACGTGCTATTTGAGCATTGAGGTCAATTTAAAGAAAGCTTTATTGACACCACCTTTCTTCTAGTCGACATGTTTTTGGTCGGCCCTCAATAAATTTCCATCTTAAGATTCTAAATTATATAATAAAAGTGTACCATTAATTGATTTATGGAAAGAATCCTTGGTCGCAAGCTTGATAATAATAGAATAAGGCTCATGCACAAACACAGATAAGTCTTTTACCAGTAAATGCCTGTGTATCTCAATTATGCAGCTCATTATTCAAATAAGGCGGTTGTGAAGAATCTTCAAGCTCTGCAATCAATTTCGCAATGGTTTCGATGGCGAAAGCGAAACAAGCATTGCAATTTCCCCTAGCTTTCCTCCGTATTCTCTTTAAATGTATTATAATTCATTAATACAGGTGCCTAATAACAATGTTTCTACTTTATATTTAATTTTATATCTATTTTTAGACATTTATTTTGATGCATAAACATGCTAATTACTATCATAATTTTGTGTGAAGTCGGGTTCCTTTATGCTATCCACTTATATCATTATACATGTTCTGATCTACATTTGTTCACCTCTATTCATAGGTGCATTAATACATTTGTTCTAGCATTTTGTTGTTCTCTGATTTTGAAGCACTATTCAATAATGATTAATTTATAAAAATTTCAAGTGCAATGAAATGTATATGGCTTTAAACATACATTGTTATTTTCAATTATTAGTCCTATCTATAAATAGGTGGAAAGTATAGTTTTCTTTTGCTTCATCTTCAATTAGTTTATGTTTTGAAAATTGTGTCCATAACTTTTAAGCTATGATTCTCCAAAATAATTCTTTTAAAACAATATTTTAGTTCTTATTGTTATTTTTCAATTGGTCACTGTTAATTTTAGTAGTAGTCTTTTTAATTTGTCATTTAACAAATTTTTTAAAATGATCAATTTACATTTGGTTGCAAACATGCTCATACATGTGGTTGCATGCATGTTCGAACTGTGAGTCCATGAAACAAATGGAATTTTATTGTCATGCTAAACACCACCAAGCAAGTGGTGCTTATCTATCTTTCTATATGGTGTTGGCAGCCTCAGACTGATGGGTCTAGTTTCACAAGTTGTGCATGAAGGAGTCCCCATGTTTGAGGGTAAATTTTTTGAGCCATTAATTGAACTCTTTGAATTCTTCCTGTAAAATTTTCATCATTGTAGATTATTAGTTTGTTCTTTCAGAGTTGATAGACTCCATCGCTTGCACTAATTATGGTTCTGTTCATTTTATAAATTATTTCCAAAATGCTAATGCCTTGAGAGGTAAATATAGAGATCCCTGTATATTGAACAAAATTCTTCAAATCGCTGCTTCAAATTATAGCTTTTTGATATAAAAAAATTTAATTGTCGATAGATTATAGTGAAAGATGCAATAATTTGTCTACCCAATCTTTGCATTTTTTATAGCTTTCTACAGATTACAAGGAAACAATAGAGGAAGTGAAGGTAGCCATGAATTTGGTTTTCTACATGCAACTCTTTATACTTTTTTAAAAAGAAAAATCTATGTGTCTCCTCCATATGCCCAACTATTTTTGTGGGTGCATAGCCACTACTTGAAGGTTGTGGCAGAGATGCATCAAACAAAGGTTGAGATGGCCTATCAATATAATGCTTTCATTGCCTTATTAGGAGAGTTAAAAATGAACTATTGTAAATTAAATTTTCCTAATGTAGATCACAGTTCTTTAACTAAATTGGTGAATAATGTATTACTAAAAATTTTCTATGGAACTTTGGAGGAATTAGTGGAGGTGAAAACATGGGTTCAACTTAGCATACATGACAAGCCAGTAATTTTTGTGCTCCGCCTGAATAGAATCAAATACCATTATTAATGAATCCATTTAAATGACATGACAAAGTATGTGATGTCACTTTTTTCTATTGTTGAAATGCTTTAGTTTTTAGGTTGGGTTATTGAATGTAGAAGGTTCCTAAAACTCTATGTTGTCTTCCATCTACAAGGTTGTTGAAGAAGGTTTCATCAACCCCAATGTGTGCCATATAATTGTGTTTAGTTCCAAGGCCAAAGAGCTTGTGAGGACATTAGAAGTGAGATTAAAGAATTAAAGGCAACAAAAATGTGACAAGACTATTTTCTTTTACGGACACCTTGAAACATGTTATAAAACAATTTGTCATAGACTACTTCAAAGTTCATGACATTAGAATATTAATAGCTTTTTGTGAAATGATTATATTGTTAAAATTGTAAAATTCTAATTTGATTATAATGGCTACATTGTTAGGTGCATTTGTGTTGGTTCTAATAAGATTTGGATTTTTTTTAGATGCATTTATGTTGGTTCTAATAAGAGTTGGATCATTTTATAGATCTGTGTCTGAGACATGATAGAGTGACTTCCATATTGGGCTGGGAGACCCAATCCTACATGTTGATTTAATCATTTTATTGTGTTCATTGTCTATAAATATATTTTTCTATTTGTCACAATTTGATCAAACTATAATATAATCTCCTACATACATTATTAGCATTATCTCCAAATTGAAAACTATTTTTTATAGAATAAGAAAAATGTATATTTACCTAGAATTAATTGAGAAAATCTTGATGAACATTTACATACTAGATCATGATACATTTTTCTCCTTTTTCACATTAACAATATATATTTTTGTATTTAACAAAAATATTCTTTTTTTTTATAATCAAATTTTATTTAATGATAAAATTTCCAACCACTGTAGAATAATTGAGATAATATTTAGCTTGTATTGCATCAATCAATCAGATTTAAGCAAGTAGGTTGTATTTCATTAGTTTTGAGTTGTGTTTTCCAGATTATATTTCATGTGTAACTTTTTCACTAGTCTTTTAGGGTTTATATATTTTTCTTAACTTTTTTCACCAATTTTTAGGGTTTATATTGTATTCTTAACTTTTTTATATTATTTCACATTAGGCAGGACTCTAGCTGCATCAACGCAGCTCTTGTTCATGTGTAGATTTTAAAGAATTGACCAAAGAAAGTATGTTTCCCCGTGATATGTCAATAATCTCATTGTTATATTTATAAATAATACTACTATCAAACTATCAAAAAAATGTAAAAGGTTATGTAAGACATCTAGATGGTAAGAGAAAACACCTATGCCCTCCTTTGCTTCATGGATGTGCAATTAAGAGGAAATAACAGTATACATATATAAATGTACACACACACACACACACACATACACACATATCCATACATACACACATATGTGTGTGTATTTGTATACATGTATATATGTATGTATATATATATGTGTGTGCATATGAATGTATGTATGTGTGTGTGTATATATATCTATGTGTGTATGTATATATATACATGTGTGTGTGTATGTATGTATATGTATGTATATGTATGTACATATATGTATGTATGTGTATGTATGTATATATACATAAATACATATACATATATGTATATATATTTATACATATACATACATAAATATATACATGTATAAATATGTGTGTGTGTGTGTGTGTATAAATATAGATACATTTATGTATACATACATACATACATACATACATGTGTGTGTGTGTGTGTATATATATAATTCTAACTAACAGCTAAATATTAACCTATTATTTACTATTTAAAATATAATGGAAAACTAGTTTGAAATTCATAATATATATCATAGTCATAAATATTGAGCTAATTTTACTTGCATTTTCCATATTTAGCCATCAATCATTTTTACAATATATAAATCTTAACTATTAATTAATTAATTTAGGGCGGTTATTGCTAAAATTTGCATGCCTTTTCCTAGATAAAGCATAAGATAGAATATGATTTTTCATTTTAATGAGCCTAATTACATGTTGACATGCACATTTATGCACTTGTTCTACCATTTGTTTATTGATGATGTTAAATCTCTATTCAATAGCCATTAGCCTATATGAATTGCAATGAATATATTGAAAGGTATACAACTTTAAACATATATTGTTATTCTAAATTGTTATACATGTATATTTTCAAGAGTTGATCTCATAAAACATTTGTTTTGTGATATATGAACAACATCATGTAGTTGTATATATAAATACTATTAGTATCAAAATATCAAGAAAACATATTAGGGTTCATTAGACATCTAGATGGTAGGAGTAAGAGCCTATGTCTTCCTGTTGATTGTATGTATAAAGAATAGGAAATGAAACCATGAAAATACTAAACTAAGTTTCAGGTCAACAATGAAGATTCAAGGAAATGGAATTTAGGCTAGAAGTTGTCACCCCTTGTTTCTTGAAGCATTGTTATGTCTAGTCATTTTCTTGGGTGCCCTTATGGTATCATTCCTCTTATTCACAAAACCAAGAATAGAGGAAGGAGGCAAGAACTTTCTCTTATTGTTAGGATTAGAAGATATAAATAGAAGTTACATGAAAATATAACCAATATCATAAAGGAATAAAGCAGTCATAAACAAATAGAGGACATAAATATTTAATGTGGTTCACCCAATTCCTAGGCTATGCCCACGAAATAGCAAGTCCAATATTATTATCCAATGATTTTGGTGCAGGAGCACCAAAGGATTTCTTAATCAATCCAAGTTTTCTTTTATGTGTGTTCCTTTAGTTCATTTTGATTGTGTTTTATATAAGGTAATGTGGACCATGGTAGAAGTACAATAGGGTGTGAATGGAAGAGTCCTAGGACACTTGTAAGTACAATTATGGATCAACGAGATGTAAAAGCCCTTGATTACACAAGCATGATGATGACATCATCATGAGGTCAATAGGGTCTAGGATGGGTTAGGATGATTTTTTTACCTTAGTTGAGGTCTTTGTTTAAGTTTGGAAAGAATTGGAGTCCATTTGACTAAGTTGGGGAAAAGTTGCCAAAAAAGATGTAAAAGTTACATTGTGCAACTTTGCAACTTTGAAAAGTTGGTTGAGCAACATTGTGAAAAAGTTGCAACTCAATGGAAAAGATCCCTAAAGGGGAAAGTAACTACCCAAACACCATATCAAATGAATTCCCTAAACAAAATGTAGGGTTAGACACCCATTGTATTGACATAAAATCTAAACATTTGAGTTTTGAAGTGGTTTCCAAGCAAATTTTGTACATTTTCATGACAGTAGTTAGTTAAAGGATTGAAGTTTCTACTATAACACCTAGTGTGATTAGTTTATATGTTTTCTTAATTATTTATGGAATTAGATAGAAATTTTTGTTCATTTACTTCCCTTTTGTAAATTGTTTTGTTCTTGCACTATTGTTTGTTCTATCCAGGAAGTTGGTGAAGATGGACTTCAAACTCACTTTCCCATTGTCCAAACTATACAGCATAGACATAAATTTTGGACAAAGAATCCATGTACCTTCAGTATTTAGAAGCTTGGGCCCTAACATGTAGGGAAGCCATTTTTAAAGTATTTCCCTAGTTGAGCTTGTGGTGAGTCTGACTATGGAAGACTAAGGAGAAATAAGAAAAACTTGCAAAGGTGAATAGCTAGAGCCATGATTCCACTTAGATATTTAAGATAGGAGTCTTAATGAGGTGTAGTGAAGAGGTTGTGTTCATTTCAATCTCTTTGAAGGTATCATACTTTCCAATTTGCAAAATAGCCAATTAGAGCCCTAAAAACCCTAAATTTGCTCAAATTGAGTTAGGGTATTGTATGGAAGGTGGTGACCCCAAGACCCCAAAAATCCTTGAGAGATTGGAACATGATCCAAGAATCATAAGAAAAAAATTAGGGTTTCTTTGAAGGATTGGGATAAAATCCCTGTTATCTCACTATAAGAGACCTAATTGGGGCTAATAGTCTTTTAGGCCTATTTGTGAAGAATTGATGAAATTAGATGAGAAGATGAATCAAGTGAGACTTATAACACCCCTAGTTGGTTGAGTTGAAGTGTTTGGTAATACCTCCACACCTTTGCAAGGCATAGTTCAAGAATTGGAGGTTAAGATCCTTTATGATGCTTTAAGGGCTATGGTGAGTGAAGCAAGAATCATCAAGTTTTGACTTGATTGATGAATGTTTGTTGGTAATTGGGTTGACTAGAGAGACCAGAAGATCCTTAGACAATTAAGATCCTATAGGTGGCAAGTGGTGTGGGAGAGACACCCTAAGAGTCTTTCAAGAAGACTAAGAGCATGAATTAGTGATTGATTCATTCAACCTCCCTATCATATTGGTATCAGAGCCTCAAAATATTAGGCTTGTGGATAAATACTTTAGATTGAGGAATCAATAGGAGAAACTAAAATGGTGATGAATGTAGAGTTAAAAAAGAAGGTGACTAAGCAAGAGGAAGAAAATAGATTTCTCAAAGATAGATTAGCCCAACTAGAAGAAAATTTGGATCAAGTGGAAGAAATGACTTAGGAAGTCAAAGGAAAGGTTGAAGGAAAGAAGAAAGATGTGGTTATAGAGAATTAAGAGCCTACACCTAATCTCATCCTTATAGAGAAACCATTCTTGAAGGTATTGAAAGCCATGAGTGGAAAGGTACTGGAGGGAATACCACTATTTAGTGGGAAGATGGAGGTAGATCTAGTCATGGACTAGATAGAAAGGATGGAAAACATTTTGAGTGTGATGGAATCACTAAGTCACGTAAGGTGAGGGTAGAAATGTTAAGGATGAGAGGTTCTACATTGACATGGTGGAAGTTCATCTAGGTAGAGAGAGAGAGAAGGAAGGTAAGAAACCAATTTCCAATTGGAGGGGAATGGTTCACAAAGTAAGAGAGGCATACATTCTAGAGGATTATGAAATCCAATTGTAATAGAAGAGAAAAAGTCTTAGATAGAGGGATCTTGATGTGACTTACTATATTGAGGAATTCCAAAAGCTATGCATGAGATACAATTTACTTGAAGATGATAGTATTAAGGTGGCTAGATACCTAAATGGGTTGAAATGGAGTATACATGAAGAGATGACTCTTCTCAGTCCCAAGATAGTACACCAATGCTATCAATTAGCCATCAAGGTTAAAGACAAGAGTAGAAGGAAACATGATCAAACTTCCAAAGGAAGAGGGAGAGGAAGAGGTGATAGAGGTGGATACCAAGGTAGAGGGACTGAGTCAAGAAATCAAGGAGAATCTAATTTTGCAGATCATAGGAATGAAACTACTTCTAGAGGAGGTCATGGAAAAGTTAGAGGAACTCAAGTGGGTTCTAACAAAGGAAGAGTTGTAGGTAGAAGTAACTCATACTTTGATAGCATGAAGTGTTATAGTTGTGGATAGTTGGGTCATCCTACATATAGATGCCCTATGAAAGCATCTTCTTCAAACACTAAGAAGAGAGTAACATATGTTCAATAGGAGACATTAAGTGTCAATCGCTAGATATTAGCCATATAGAGTCAAAGATGGGAGAGAACATAATGTTTAGAAGAGCTCTAATCAAGAAACCAATCAAAGAGGAGCCAAAGCATAGGAGAGCCTTATTCAGGGTAAGATATAAAATACTTGGTAAGGTATGTAAGGTTGTTGTAGATTCAGGTTCCATACTTAGAGGAAGTAGCAAAGAAGCTTAAGTTGGAGAAGATACCCCAGACTAGTTCTTCATCTCCTTGTTGAAGAGTGTTAACAAAGTCCTTTTGACTACTTAATAGGACAATAGGAGTCTTTGACTATATTTCCTCTTCTTCTATCAATGATTATATTTTGAAAGTCCTTCCATCCTTCTTGAAAGAAATAGTGTTCTCCTTTCCATGATAGATGACTCCTATGTCATATTGTCATGACCTGCCCAATAGGAAATGGCATGCATCCATAGGCAACACATCACAGATCAACTTTTCTTTGTACCCTTGAATGGAGAACTCTACCTATGTTTTCTTATTCACATGTACACTTTTCTAAATAAGGGGAAAAGTGTACATGTAAACAAGAAAACATGGGTAGAGTTCTTCATTGGAGGGTACAGAGACAAGTTGATCTGTGATGTGTTGCCTATGGATGCATGTCATCTCCTATTGGATAGAGCATGGAAATATGATAGAGGAGTCATCTATGATGGAAAGGAGAACACCATTTCTTTCAAGAAGAATGGAAGGACTTTCAAAATATAATCATTGATAGAAGAAGAGGAAATATAGTTAGAGACTTCTAGTATCCAATTAAGTAGTGGAAAGGATTTTGTTAACACTCTTCAACAAGGAGGTGAAGGATATGTTATAATGGTGCAACCTAAAGGAGGAGAAAAGAATATGTAGACACCAATACCTAAAGAAGTATAAGACTTTTTTGGGAAGTTCAAGGACATAATCAATGATTGGACATTTGCAACATTACCTCCTAAAAGATGTCTTAGTCATCAAATACTAGACTTTATCCTAGGGGATTCTTTACCAAACAATGCAGCCTACAAGCTCACCCTAGAGTAGAACCAAGAAGTGGCTAGACAAGTGCAAGGATTGGTTGACCAAGGCTTGATTAAGAAGAGCATTAGTCCTTATGCAGTACCTGTGGCATTCACATCTAAGAAAGTTGGTAAGTGGAGGCTCTATACTAATTCTACGGCAATAAATAGGATTACAATCAAATTCAAAATTTCCTATACCTAGGATTGAGGATTTTAAGGATTGTATAGAAAGATCTAGGTATTTCACCAAGTTGGACCTAAAGAGTGGCTACCATCAAATTAGGATCCAGGAAGGAGTTGAGTGGAAAACAACATTCAAGACCACATAAGGGTTATATGAGTGAAGAGGTATGTCATTTGGTCTTAAAAATGCCCCTAGCACATTCATGAGGCTAATGAATGAAGTGCTTAGGGATTACACTGGGAAGTTTGTCGTGGTATGCCTAGATTGTATACTCATCTTTAGCAAAATCAAGGAGGAACATATGAAACACTTGGAGATTGTACTCAAGAGATTGCAGAAAGAGAAATTGTATGTCAACCTATAAAAGCATGAATTCCTCTAGCAAGAACTTCTATAACTAGAATTTATAGTATCACAAGGTTCATTGAAGATGGACCCAAACAAAGTGGATGTTATCTTGAACTAGCCAACACCAACAATAGGGACAAAGGTAAGGAGATCCCATGGGTTAGATCAATTCTATAGAAAGTTTATAAGTAACTTTAGTGGAATTTGTGCACCAATACTAGATACCATCAAGGGTGGACCAAAGACCAAGTTTAAATGGAAAATTGGAGGGAGAGGTTTTAATAAATTGAAACAAGAAGTGGCTACCCATCCTACCCTCTTGTTACCTAGATTTGATAAATTGTTCATAGTGGAGTGTAATGCAAGGGGGATTACAGTAGGAGTACTAAGCCAAGAAGGTAGACCTATAGCTTTCTTTAGTGAGATGCTCAATGAAGTCAAGAAAAGGTACTCTTCTTAAGACTTAGAGTTATATGCTCTAGTGCAATCACTTAGGAAGTGGAGAAATTATCTCCTACCCAAAGAATTTGTGGTGTTTACAAATAACCAAACACTTATCTATATCAACACACAAGAAAAGTTGAGTAATAGGCACTTGAAGTGGATGGAGTATTTTCATACTTTCATATTTACTATCAAGCACAAGAAAGGATTGGTGAACAAAGTGGTTGATGCATTAAGCAGGAGGATATTGACAATCCAAGAGATCCTACTCCAAAGCATTGGCATAAAGAGTTTCAAAGACTGCTATAGGGATGATAAAGACTTATCTAAAGCATATAAGGTATGTTCTAATTTTTGAAACCATTTTCATACTTAATGAGCTCAAAATATACACTACAAAGTGGACTTTTGCTTAAGGAGAATCAATTGTGTGTTCCTCAAGGTTCCATGAAAGAGAACCTCATTCAAGAGAAGCACAATGGACGTCTTAGTGGCCATTTTGGCATAAAAAAGATAATAGAGTTGGTACATTGGTTCTATTATTGGCCCAAGTTGCCAAGAGATGTCAAAAGATATGTGGAACAATGTGTGCTATGTACAAAAGCCAAAGGAGGAGCTGGCAATGTAGGTTTGTACCAACCATTGCCTATTCCCAATAGACCATGGGAATGCATCAACATGGATTTTGTGTTAGGTATTCCTAAGACTAAGACAAGGTTGGACAGTGTCTATGTAGTGGTTAGTAGATTTAGAAAAATGAGTCATTTTATCCCTTGAAAAACCACCCATGATGCTAGTTATATTGCTAACCTATTCTTCAGAGAGATTGTAAGGATACATGAACTGCCCCTAAGCATAGTATTTGATAGAGATGTGAAGTTCATGAATCATTTTTGGAAGACTCTATGGAGTAGATTGGGTACTAATTTATCTTTTGGTTCAGCTTGCCATCCTCAAATAGATGGTCAAACTAAAATGATAAATAGGGTGTTAGGTAACCTTCTCAGATGCCTAACCAAGGAGTATGGACAAACATGGGACTTAATCATTCCACAAAATAAATATGCTTACAATTACAATATGAATAAGACTACATGAAGGAGTCATCTTGAGATAGTCTATGGGATGCACCCAAGAGGAGTGTGTGAACTTGGATATTTAGGAGCCATGGAGTATAGAAGTGGACATGCAGAAGATTTTTCACAAAAAATGAAAGATATACAAGAGAAAGTGAAGACAACTATAACATAGGCTACACATAAGCTAAAGACAAAAATGTATATGTCAAGGATAGATGTATAGTTTGAACTAGGAGATGATGTAATGGTCCACCTAAACAAATCTAGGTTGTAGAAGGGAATGCCAACTAAATTGAAAATGAAGAGAGTAGGATCATGCAAGGTATTAGCCAAGTATGGATAGAATGGATGCAAGGTGGAACTTCTAACAGAGTTAAGTATTTTGCTAGTGTTCAATGTGGCTGACTTAGTCAAATAAAAAGGATCATTGACATATTTGAACCAGAATAACTAGAAGACATTGGGGGTTGTAAGTGCTATAGTCTTGCCTCCCAAGGTGCAACTACAAGAAGAGAGGATCTTGGAATATAGGGTGAAGAAATCAACTAGACCTAAGGTATATATGGAACATCTCATATAGTGCAAGGAACAAACAAAATTTGAAGCCACATGGGTAGAAGAAGCTAACTTAAAGAAGTTGGGTATTGATTTGTCTTTGACTTTTCCTCATGTACCTTGAAAGTTGTGTAAAGAGGGAGGATGGTGCAAGAGCACCTAATGTGGACCATGGTAGAAGTACATTAGGGTGTGAGTGGAAGAGTCCTAGGACACTTGTGAGTGCAATTAGGGATTAACCAAATGTAAAAGCCATTGATTGCAAAAGCATAATGATGACATCATCATGAGTTTAGTAGGGTCTAGGATGGGTTAGGATGATTTTTTTTACCTTAGTTGAGGTATTTGGTTAAGTTTGGAATGCATTGGAGTCAATTTGACTAACTTGGGAAAAAGTTGTAAAAAAAGATGTAAAAGTTACGTTGTGCAACTTTTCAACTTTGAAAAGTTGCTTGAGCAACATTGTCAAAAAGTTGAAGCTCAATGGAAAAGAGCCTCAAGGGGAAAATAACCACCCAACTACCCTATAAAAGGAATTCTTTGACCAAAATGTAGGGTTGGACACCCATTGTACTGACAGAAGTTCTGAACATTAGTGTTTTGAAGTAGTTTTCGAGAAAATTTTGTACATTTTCATGACAGTAGTTAGTTAAAGGATTCAACTTGATATTGTGAGACTTGGTGTGATTCATTTATTTAAAAAAATTCTTCATTATATGTGGCATTATATAGGAATTTTCTTTTCATTTACTTCCCTTTTGTAAAT
This sequence comes from Cupressus sempervirens, assembly GCA_028749045.1. Taxonomy (NCBI): domain Eukaryota; kingdom Viridiplantae; phylum Streptophyta; class Pinopsida; order Cupressales; family Cupressaceae; genus Cupressus; species Cupressus sempervirens. The sequence goes on from CM053791.1 coordinate 795,353,324, forward strand.
AGTTTTATTCTTGCACAATTTTTGGTTTTGTCCAAGTAGTTAGCAAAGATAGAGTTCTAACTCACTTTCCCAACTTCCAAACTATACAACCTCTCGAGAATAGTGAGTAAACACCATGTACCTTCAATGTACAAAATCTTGGGCCCTCAAATGCAGGGAAGCCATTTTAAAAGTCTTTCCCTAGGAAAGCCTATGGTGAGTCCAGCTAGGGAATACTAAGGAGAAATCAACATAACTTGTAGAGGTGGATAGCTAGAGCCATGATTCCACTTCGAGATTTAAGATAAGAGTATTACTAAGGTGTAATGAAGAGGGTTTGATCATACCAATCCAGTCAATAGCCTCATAAATTCTAATTTGTAGAACAACTAGTTAGAGCCCTAAAACCCCTAAATTCACTCAAATTGTATTGTACGAAAGGTGGTGACCCCAAGACCACAAGAATCCTTGAGAGGTTGGAACATGATCCAATAATCCTAAGAAAATTTTTAGGTTTTATTTGGAAGGATAGGGAGAAAATCCCTATTTTCTTACTATAGGAGACCTAATTGGGTCTAATAGCATTTTAGGCCTATTTGTGAAAAATTGATGAAATTGGATGAGAATATGAATCAAGTGAGACTTCTAACACCCTTAGTTGGTTGAGTTGAATTTTTTGGTAATACTTTGACACCTCTATAAATATTAGTTCAAGAGTTGGGGGTTAAGAACCTTTATGATGCTTTAAGGGCTATGGTGAGTGAAGCAAGAACGCATCAATTTTTGACTTGATTGATGAATTTTTCTTGGTACTTTTGTTGGCTAGAGAGACTTGAATCATTACACCAAAACCCTAAGGTGCTAGTGAAGGCTTCCCACTAGGATCAAAACATCCCACCATGCTCCATAGTCCAAACTGTAGGCTAGATGTTGGTCCATATGGTGGGCCCTCCCTTGGTCGTATGAGCCCTAGACGAACACTGCAATGCTGGCATTGCCACTCACTTTGAGACTCAAACCTAGGTGGAGGAAATGATACCACATGGTACAAACCATTGCACCAAAATCCTGAGGTGCTAGTGAAGGTTTCCCACCAGGATCATAACATTAGGGGATCCTTAGAAAGTTCAGGTCCTATAGGTGGAAGGTGGTGTGGGATAGATGCCCTAAGTGTCTTGCAAGTAGACTAAGAGCATGAATCAGTGATTGATTCATCCAACCTCCCTATCATATTTTAACCTGCTTATAATTTGCAATCCCCTACAACTAAAAATCAAGTTACAAGAAGCTACATAATCATCACACCAAAAAAAATCCCTGACCTTAGGAAATTTTGTACAATACTTATATGTTGGTTATAAAATTAGAGCTATAATATGTCATCCAATAGAAAATAACTCATAATGCCTTTTATAATATTTATTCGTTTTTGGTATTGCCCCTTGACCCCAAGACCTTGCAAAGGGTTCTTTCCCTGACCCATAATGAGCATTACCCCTTGACCCCACCATGGGGGCACTTCTTGAAAATCATCATAGAAATATTCTAGGGGGAAACCATGCCAAAGGAAGTGGGGAAGCATTAACCTCTAAGTCTAATTATGCTCCACATAACAACACTTATCATCTAGATGCCTTATGGAGCTTAGCTCTAATATGCATTGTTATAATCATACTTGGACACAATTGAAAATTCATTTTGTTTTATCCTTTATTTAAGGAAAATAGAATAAAATAAATAGTAGTATACTATAAATCACACAAGAGAATTTTTTAAGTTCAAGATGAATTTGCAAACCCAACTTTATCTCTAATTCTGGTACCTATTTCTACATAATTTGACAATATATATTATTATAACTATGAGTTGGTTATCAACCTAAATTACTTACTATTCCAAATATTAAGGCAACCCAATTTGAAATCCATAATATATATTGTAACTTCATAAATTATTGAGTTATTTTTATTTACATTTTCCATATTTAGCCATTACCAATTCTTACATATATAAATATTAACTCTTAAATAATTAATCTATGGGAATTGTTCTTAAAACTTGTATGTATTTTATTAGATTATCCCAGACAAATTCTAAGGAATTTTTTTTCATTTTAATGAGATTGATTAATCCTACACAACCTTGTCTTTTCTTTATGTTTCTAATTCCTATTTTTCATCTAATATTCTTCTAAATTTCAAGTATTTTGAAGTTTTCTGTAGTATTTTTGGTTAGATTGTTTTGCTTATATCTTTTAACTAAGGTTTGGACATGCACCATGGATTTTTTTAGCATTTCCTTCAAGAATAATTAAGATTCATTAATTATAAAATATGATTAGTTCATCTTATATCATATGGTGCATCTATTCCTTTTACAAATTAAATTTTAGATTCTATGTATAAGGGCATATGCACCAAGATGGTGTGCAAATAAGTGAACACCATGAAATGAAATTCAAAACTATACATAGCATGATCAAGTTATGTATATTTTTCATCAAATTGAAAAATGGACCTTAGTTTATTAACAAGCCAAGAAAATAATATTTAAAAAAAATGATCTGTGTCACCAAAAAAAAAAAAATTCAATCACGGTCATGCTATTCTTAATATAATGTGATCACAATATGAAGAACTAGAAGCATTGCATCTAGTTTTCCATAACCTTGTAAAGTTATGCAGAACCCCCTTTTTGGACACTTATGTCCTGGGAGGTACACTGATAGTGTTTTATCCAAAAATGATTTATGGATCTCCATGATGATTTTCAATGTTGCATCCCAATTGTTGCATGCTACCTCTAGAGATTGATATTCAATATCTAGCTGGGTAGCAAGGTCAACTAAGTCATCATGAGTTGAAAGTTGGTTATATTTCTTCATTGGTGTCTTAGCATAAGCTAGTTCCTTATGAAACACTTCCATGTGTAGGGTCAACATGGATCGGATACTTATCAAGGTAGCTCTAAGAGTAGCATCATGTGCTTGCATCTTGGAAAACCTACCTTGTGTGGATAGTAACCTCTAAAAATGAGACTAACTTTGACCAAGAGATAGTTGTAAGGCATTACCTGTAAGCTATAGATCTCCCTGCAGTTGGTCAATATCCCTCTAAACTTTCTATGTGAATATATTTGCATCACATAGATTAGTTTAGAGTGAGAAAATATTCTCTAACACCTTCTTCACACTCTCCACTTTGGTTCTAGATCAACCTAAGTAAGTGCAATAACACTAGATATCTTTTCAAGTACCTTTGAATGAGATTTTCTTTCAAACCATTTTAAGAGTTTAACATTAGAATCTAAGTCTTCATTATTGATCTTATCAACCATATCAACAAGTTTCTCAATGATAGGTTTGGCTTCATGTGGCTCAGGAAGGATGAAAGCATCCAGAAATATATCTTTGATGTCATGCAAAACTTTCTTTTTCTTTTTCTCCCTTCTCAGCAACTCTTGCCTCTTATTTCATTGTAGAACTTCCTATAGAATGCTCATCGTCTCTATAGTGATTTTATTTAAATAAAACTTTGGAAAATCAACCATCTTATCTAAACTAGAATCCTCATATGATGTGTCATCTATGCTCCTTGATATACTAGTACTTGGCCTTGATATTTGCAAAGGTGAGACATGTGTGCTCGACCTCTGAAGAGATTGACTACTGGGAGGAGTAACAAAAATTGGTAGGGTAACTAGAGTTTGTATGGAAATTTTTCCTACTGATGTAGTAGTCACCTTCAACTCTTTAGTCTTATCATATTTATTGTCTTCCTATTATGCTTCACATTGAGTTTTTGAAATAGGTTTTGATGTTGACTATGGAGCCTAATAGTCCCCAAGTGGGAGATTGTTGGATTATGGTGACTAATTTTAACCTTGAAGTGGAAACAATACTTGTATAAAAGGGCATAGAGTTAGGGATTGTTTCATTGTGAGTGATGTGAAAATTTCTTCTTGTGGTGGTATTGAGTTGTAAGGTATTATGGATTGTAATCAAGTTGTAATCATTGGATTATAATAATATTGGACTTAGTATTTGGTGGATGTAGCCCATGGATTGGGTGAACCATGTTAAATCTTGGTGTCTTGTTTTCTCTTCTATGGGATCTATTATTTTCTGATATTGTTTATATTTGCATGTAATTGTTATTTTTGTCTAAGGTTTAATCCTATTAGGTGAAGAACTTGCTTCTTGACTTGTGTGAACTTCAGTTTCATCTTTCTCAATACTTAATATAGTTGGCATACCTACAATGGTATCTCTTTATTGTGCCTCTATCTCTTTTATCTGAAATGCAATTTAAGCATCACAAATTGTGTCTTAGCTATAACAACTATCTATTCTAGTTTTGCACTTTGATATGTTTGTAGATCCTATTTTACTTTCTCTTAGCTTCTATGGATTGAGGGGGCACATTAGATGTGTCTTTCAGTTGCTCCCTTGCTAATACAACTTCTACATTTTGAATCTCATCAACTCTCACCAATATGTGATTTGAGCATGGTTGAGTTGTTGTGGTGGAGTCCTTCAATATATTTTCCAAATCTTCTTCAGTCAAGTATTGATTTTCTAATCAAAATTATCAGCAACATCCTTTACTTTTACCAAGTCATGTTGACTCACTTGGTCTATATGTGGAGGACTAGCATTCAACACTTGTACATCTTGTACATTCTTTTTCTCTTCATCAACTATGGCCTCCTATGATGTTGTCTCCTTAGTGCCTTCCACATTGTGATCCTTGACTTGGACCTATTTTTTAGTATCTCCTACCTCTTGTTCACCTTTCTCAGTGTCCTTTTTCTCTTCATCTACTTTCTTTGTTGTGGCCTTGGTGGATAAACCATAAATGTCCTTCCAAAGAAGCATTCTTTGAGTTATCACTTCTTCTATCTAACTTCTCAAAAGCTTGAAAGCTCTATATTTGGGGGAAAATCTACTCTTGTATTTATTCATGGCTTTAGCCATCATTTTCTTGTCCAAAGAAGGCATAACTTTGGATAATTGAGCCTCTTTTATTTTCTTCTCAGTGGTCAAACTATATTGCCACTTTTTCTCAACTCAGTCATATAGGCTCATTGCCCAAGTTTTAGTTCATATCTTTTTCTTTAAGGTTTTGAGTCAAGTCAAGTGTTAATGTCTTGAGTCTGAGTCTAGATTTCCCATAGGATGGCTTTTACTTCTCATCATTCCTTTGACCTAATCTAATGCAGGAAATCATATGAGAAATGCACCAGTCCACTAGTTAGGTGATTAGGTTTTAGAGGGTTTGTTATGCGTTTCCCTAACGAGAAGAAGGTCTGGATATTTTGTTGATTAATATTTTTTTATTCCTAATCATGTTGAAGACAAGGATTTATGGTGTGTAATATTTTTTTATGGAGGATATTGAAATAATCAAGATAGAATGTTAGAGAAGCAAATAAATCATTAAAATTGGTGAAAGAACTCAGTCAAAGTTGGTATGAATCTTTTTGAAATGAAATTGATGGTTAATATTTAATCTATGTGTATACATCACAAAGTTGACAAGTCAAATGGTTGAAAAGACTAAATCCAAATCATCAATGAAGACCAAATCAATAAATGATGTTTTAATGATGGAAATATAAGCATTCAATGATGCATATCGTCGATCAATAGATCAAAAATAAATCAATGCTCATCGTTATGTCACTATGAAGAGTTGTATGGAGAATAACTAAAGAAACATTATGATGATTGGACACATGAAACATATAGACCCACATTGCAAAGGGAAATCAATGAGTTAAAATCTTTAAATGAACATTGTCAAATCAAAAGGACATCTATGGTTGTCTCTATATCATTATAAAAAGTTTCTTGATCATTAATCATGGTAGGATATCGACATGGTGAAACCTATCCATGGGGCTCAACAGGTGAGACTTCCTTTTAATTATGCACAATAATTAGGAAATATCAATGAGGATCATTAATCTCAAGACACATCCATAACAGTCACTATGTCATAATAAAAAGTTGTACAATTGAAAATCATAGCGACATAATGACAGTTTAACACATGTACATGGATGGACCCACAAAGGAAGCTATAAAGGAAGGGTTATAATGTTTTATCCATAATTGTTAGTTTAAGATCAATGACCAGAATTCAAAACTGTAGTGACTATTGGAATATGAATTATACAGACTTCTCATGAAATAGAAAAATATGAAGAAAAAAAAAATTTTCTATAGGATTCATGAGATTGCATAAAACTGAACAGTCATCGGGTGTTTTCAGAAGTACCATGGATTCATAATAATTGATTGAAAAGATGCCACAAGTTCATATCATTAGATAATTTCATATTTTCTTTCTATTTTGTGATTGTTTCTCTACCAAAACTGAGAGATGATAGAAAACTATAAATGTAACCTTATTTGGCAACACAAAGGTCGGCAAACTTGATGGTGAATTGGTCTGTAATTCCATTTACTCTATTTTATTATCATGTTTTGTTTCCCATGCATAGATTAGTTATGCATTAAGAGTTGAAAGAAAATCATATGTAATTCTATTATAATCATATGGATTCCATTTCATTTTGGTAACTATGGTGAAGTTGATTCCATTTACTTTCTTCATCTATGGCTATGTTTCTTCTCTTGTTAATTTCATATCATGTTAGATAGTTTCATTGGAAAATGAAAGATAAATGTGTATGAATCTATTAGTTATTTTCAGATTACATTTCATTCAAGGTTGATAGTGAAAGAAATTCCATTTTCCATCATGTGCATATATCTTCATTGCTCTTATGGATTTAGATGGTTAATCTAAATTTAGAATAGAAGTAAGAGTTAAAAATCTCAAGATAATCTACTACAGTCATTCCATTGGGTGTGATAGGTTATTCAAATTCATCTTGCCTGAATTATTTGTGCCTAAAAACAATTTGGTTATCCTTTATTGCTTTCAGTTAAGATCTTATAATTTCAAAATTTCTGATCTCATAAAAACATGTTCATTGCATATCATTATAAATCATAGGGATTTGTACCTAGTAATTTAGAGGGCGGTGATAGAATACTTACACTAACCCATTTGTTGGTAAACATCCTTTTGTCTCTCCAAAACATTAGGAACCAAAGAATTAGGTTATAAAATCTAATAGGAGGACAAACTGTTAACCGATAAGACTTTTAGGTAAAGAGTCAAAAATCTCTAGTGGAATAGATTTAAATGTATCTATCATCTCATATATGGCTTCTTTAGCCTAATTTTTATCTACACTCCCTAGCTTATCAAAATCAACATGTGTGAACCCTAACAAATCTACATTTCTAATAATATTTTTACACAAATTATCTATGCCAAAAGAGGGATTGTGGCTTACCACCTTGTATTGACTCAAGTCATCTAACTTGATCTTCTCCTCATCTAAATATGATTAAGACACTGATTTCTTTTTCAATCTTGTGTATGTCTTCTTAGCAAGTAGGCTAGGCTCTACTATGTGAAGTGTCCTATTTCTCTTAGGCTTCTCAACTTATTTTTCCTATGTGGTTGCTACTCTTGTGCTTGACCTAGTTGTAGGTACTGTTGGGCTTCTATTATGGTTGAATTACAAGCTTCTTTGTAGGTTTCTCCATTTCTGGCTCCTTTTCCTTTCTCTTCTTCTTAGCTAGTTGAGGTGTTTCCTTAGCTTCTTCTTCCTTGGCACCTTCTACTTTTTCTCCTTGATCTTATCCTAGGCATTGAGTTAATTTCAATAGGGCTTGGCCTTGTTCTTCTTCTTCATCTCCTTCACCAAATCTCTCCTTCATATTTTTCACTAGTTTGTTCTTCTTTCTAAGAATCATAGCTATATTTAGGTCTATTGTGATCCTTGATTTGGCTTCCTTATAATTACCAAATGAGGTGGAACTCTTGTCAATATCTTCTAATAGTAAAGTTGTAATAGCTATAGAGGCCTCATCTACATTGATCTCATATGGAAAGGGTTTAAGCCATCTGACTCTTGGTATTACTACTTGCACATATGTATGGTCTGCATCCACTAGGGAAAAAAACATCATCATAATGTTTTTCCACTAAGGATACGGGGATCCTCAACCTCTATTTCATGGATTTCCTGAAATCCCCAAAGTAGCTAGTCATTACTAACACAAAATTGTCTCCTAGATCTTCTATGAATTCTGAAATTTGTTGTGTAATTGGCTTATTTGTCTTCCAAGAAGTTGTGCCAAAGGTGGGGAAGGTTTTTTGCACATAAAAGAATTTGAAAACAAGTAAAGAACCAATTTTTCATGATGCACTTTTTTCTTTCTTGATGGCCTTCAATTTTTCTAATAGTTGTTGTAGTTGCAACTTAACAAGGTCATAGGAATGGTCCTTCTCTTCTATCTTGTAACCCAAATCAACAACCATACATGATACATTGTTTTTCAACTAGACTAAAAGAAATTGTGAGAAATCACTCTCACTGCAAAGTTAATTAGGGGCTCTAAAATTGTGTCAATAAACATCCCTCTTTTGTTCCATACTACACCTATTTTATTTTCAAAAGTTTCCTTTGCATCCCTTCACATGCTCTTAGGTCAATCTAGGGTAGGATACCCTAATACTTAGTTTATGCTCCTTTGAGTGACCTTAATTGGCCCACCTTCCAACCAAATATAGTTACCATGTTTGCGGCTCAGAATAATTCGTATCCATTCAGTCTTAAATACTTGGGGAAAATCTAGGGCATGATTTAACCCTTTTCATTCAACGATATTATATTCTTCCCTCAAGACTCCATTATCACATAGTTTGTTGTAGGCATCTCTTATTTCCAAGTCACCTACTTCTCCAATATTTCCCATATAGTAGCATCTAACATCTTGTATCATCAATACTTTTGGTGGTATCATCGATAATGTACCATACAAACCTCCTTTACATCCTATCTTAGGAATAGCTCAAAAAAGGGGTTACCTAACATCATTACTTATCAATTGAACATTGAAAACTTCCTTCCCATCTTTCCTAACATTTTTAGAAGATTTGGATGCCATTTCAAATACCTGGGGTTTGCAAAAATACAAATAGCACAACTCAACAATAGTTAAATACCTTTCGAATCTGATGATTGATGACAAGTAGTAGTTGAATCTAGTTTACAAATATTTGAATCTTATTTCTTAATTCACCTTTGTGCTCTTTGTGCGCTCTATAAACTATGGTAAGTGGAAATGAGTCAAAGTTGACTATATAACCCTTCATATTTGGAAATAAATGCTTAGTTCTTACAAAACTATAAGCTCAACTATCATAGGACTTTCAACACACTTGGTCAATATTGCAAGCTCAACACTTACTACCATGTCTCCATAACTCAACTATAACCACTATTCCTTTCCTTGCTCAACAACAACAATAATGTCTTCCATGCTCGGCACCAACATAGAAAATAATGAAAATATAAATTTCCTCTAGATTCTAATCACTCCATTGCATCTTAATTCATGCATATATGATCTTTTTAGATCTTAGATTCTTGGAACTGATGCATAATATAACTTTTGAAATATTAATCTCATGCATACATCTTGATTGCCTAGTTGGGGGCGATGTGATTAGCTAATCCATTGGATGAAGTGACCTCATGTGAGCTTGATATTTTGTAACCTAACTTCTTCTTCCATGTCTTGTTTATTTGCACCTTTACCTTCTCAACATTAAACTTTTCTTTTCCTTTTCTAGTTTCGTTACTCAGTGCTAGTGACCTAGTTAGATAGTTTCAGCTGACATGACCAATCTTGATACAACTAAAGCATGTAGCTTCACTCAACCATCTATTGTAGTTTCCCCTAAAATGTGTTCTTATTAAATTCTCAGGAACATGTCCATATTCTTGAGAATAGTGACAACTAAACCTTGTATTGTAATCCCAATCATAGGATTTTCCATTTTGTTGTACCTTTGTCTACTTGTTTGATGTCTACTTGGCATTAGATTTGCATTCATATCCTTTGTTTCCATACTTCTAAAAATTATGGTAGTTTCCTTTAAATATTTGAGTGATTATGGTTTAGGTCTTGCATTCATGTGCCTTATGTCCTTGTTTATTACACTTTTGACAACAACCCTTGAATTTTTGCTTAGGGTTTTGATTTCCATTATTTCTCTACAAACATTTGTTGTATGACTTAGATTTCCACAATTATGAAATGTGGGTTTGTGGTTCTTACCTTTGATGTTTCTTTGGTCACCACTTTTAGATTATTCTCCTTCCTCAGTACTAGAGTATCCCAATCTAGCAATATCATTATTAGGTCTTGAGATTTCATCAGCTTCTCAAAGTATTTGATGGATTCACTAGGTTTGTTGAATCTTTTAACAAATTCCTTTTCTACTCTTAGTTCATTTATCAGTTGGTCATTATATAACTTTAGGGTTATGATCTTAATGTCCTTTCCATTCAATCCATGGTTTGCAATCATCAATTGATTCATTGTATCTAGTTGCATGCTAGAAAGCTTTTGCACATTTAATGTCTTCTCTTCCATTCTGGTGGTCAGTGTCCTTTTGTCATCTTCAATCATGAATTTTTCTTCCTCACCTTTCTTCTTCTATTTGGTAAACTCACATAAAAATATTGATTGGACTTCTTATTCTATCTTAAGATTTATGACCTCTTCAATTAGGGCGTTGTTCTTTTCCATCAGATCTGCAACTACTAAATCAAATTCACTTGAGTTTCCATTCTCAAAAAGTCTAGTAGTGTCTAGTTCTTGGTAATGAGTGTCATTTTATTGGATAGCTAGTTCCTTTCTTCTCTACAATGAACACTATAGTTCATCTCTTGCCTCCTTAAGTTGGGGTAGGGAAAGTTGTACTTCAATCTTTTGGTTCTCAATAGTTGTTCCCAACTTGTAGACTTCCATCTTTAAGATCTTGCCTCCAAATCTATAAAACTTTCCTTTCTAGAGAACAAGGGCCTAATACCAATTGATGGAAATAACAATGGGAAAGTAAACTCTAAGAGAGTGTGTGTGTGTGGGGGGGGGCGGGGCCTGGGGTGAACCATCTCATAATTTAGCATATAAACTTAAATAGCTAACTACACATTTGCATCCATAACATGAAAAAAATAACACATGACACAATAAATTTGTTACCCAAACACCCTCCAATGAGGAGGTAAAGTTTGGGTGGCAATTACACCCACAAATCTTCACTACTATAGCTATAAATTGTAGCCAATTATGGTTATAGTGAGTTTTACCATAAATTATGATCTACCCTATGAGGGGTATGCCCTATTAAATGCTTACAAATATTTTTAGGTCTCACTTTGTTAAAGGATTTCAACACCTTGCTAAAAGTGAGCCTTATGAGAGGACTTAAACTTACAATAAAGTAACCACTCGGTTAAAAGATTTACAAAAGCCTGCTAAGACTACTCTATTAGGAGTTTTACTCTGCATTAGTTGTCAAAATGATTCAACACCATGATCCTTTGGTTAGCACACTTTTGCTAGATGTCAAATCTTATCTTTGGTAATAAATCCTTGATCTCTCTAATTAGGTATATCTCCCATGTCATATCTTTGTTTTCCTTTGTTCTCTCTAACTGATTATGTAATTCAAATCACTACCATAACCTCCATAGCCACCATGAATGCTCTATCTACACTTAACATCCATCTCCTTTCATGCATGAAAACTCTTTAGGGTTTTCCTTGTTAAATAAAAATAGGTGGAATGGGTTAGGTAAGAATCAAGAGATTTGGTTGATCCATATTACCACTTAATTCATCCCTTAATTTGATTGGTTGCATGTACTGCATAAGGATTCACAATATACCTCCATACTTATCTTCTAGAATCTTAAAATAATCATTATGTCAGCCCAAAAATGGTTTACATAGTAGTTTTTGCCATAACAAACAACTATGGTCAAACATTGTTCACTCGGTACCTGAAAGCTTTGATGCTTGGCCATCACTACATTCTAAATGTTGTAACTCAGCTTCTGAATGGCTAGGCTTACACTATTTACTTGGCACGTAAATCACTTGGTACGTAAAGGCTACATGGCACATGAGTGACTCGATACATGCAATCTACTATGCACATACTGGTGCTTGACACTAACTAGGTATATTTCCCTTCATATATTGTCTAGCAACTTATGCTCGACATGCTTTGATCACTCAATGTGCACTGTAATACTGATAGAAAATGAATAAGTCTTTTGTCATTGCCTTGTCAAAACCAATCTGAGATTAATAGGGGATAGAAAATCTACTTAGTAGGAGTATAAGATTCGGATACAAAAAGGAAACGTTTACTCAAGGGGAGTAATGGAGAAATAAAGTTTGAGAGTTAGTCATAAGTTTTGCAATTTTACAAATTTTGAAATTTTGTATGAGAGCCATGTAATGTATACATATTAGCTAAGTTATGCTCATAATAAGGATTGTATATGCATGACAAAGTATTTTTGCCACTCATGTCAAAGGGGGAGATTGTTAATCTCATATTGGTTTTGACAAGGCAATGAAAAAAATGCTTCATCATTTTCTATCAGTATTACAGTGCACGCTAAGTGATCAAAACATGTTAGGCATAAGTTCCCAGACAATACATGTCGAGCAATATACCTAGTTAGTGTCGAGTAGATTGTATGTGCTGAGTCACTCATGTGTAGAGTAGTCTATACATGTTGAGTGATTTAGGTGCCTTAGTAAATAGTGTATGCCGAGCCATTCAAAAGTTGAGTTATAACTTTGAGAATGTAATGATAGCTAAGCATCAAAGACTTTAGATGTCAAGTGAACATTTTTTGGCATAGTTGTTTGTTATGGCACAAACTACTATGTAAACCATTTTTGGAGGTATATTGTGAATCCCTATATCGTACATGAAACCAATCAAATTAAGGGATAAATTAAGTGGTAATATGGATCAGCCACAACTATTGATTCCTACCTAACCCATTTCACCTATGTTTATTTAAAAGGGAAAACCCTAAAGAGTTCACACATGCAAAAGTAGATGAATACTAAGTGTAGAGAGAGCATTCATGGTGGCTATGGAGGTTATGACAGTGATCTAAATTGAAAAATTAGTTAGAGAGAACATAAGAAAGCATAGATAGGACAAAGGAGACATATCTGATCAGAAGGATCAAGGTTTTATTACTAAAGAGAAGATCTAACATCTAGCAACAATGTGCTAATCAAAGGATCACGGTGATGAATTATTTTGATAGGTGATGTAGAGTAAATCTCCTAATAGAGTAGTCTTAATATAGTTTTTTAAATCTCTTGACTAAGTTCTTGTTTTATTTTTAGTTTAAATCCTCTCACAAGGCACACTTTTAGTAGGGTGTTGAAATCCTTTAACAAGTTGAGATCTAATAGTCTTTGTAAGCCTTTAACATGGAAGACCCCTCATAGGGTAGATCATAGTTTATTGTCAAACTCATTGTAACCATAATTGGCTACACTTTATAGCTACAGTAGTGAAAATTTGTGGGTGTCATTCCCACCCCAGTTTTACCTTCTCATTAGAGGGTTTCTAGGTAACAATTGTTTTCTATCATGTATTATTTGTTTCATGTTATGGATGCAAATGAGTAGTTAGCTATTTCAGTTTATATGCTAAATTATGATATGGATGTGTGGTGAATGTTTTATGGTCAAATTTTTGAAGTGTTGATTCACTCTCCCCCCCCCCCCCCAACTTAGAGTTAATGTTCCTATTGTTATTTCCAACAAATAACATCAAAAATAGTATTTGGGTCATAACAAAATTGTGTTTCAAACATGGTCACGCTATTTTTGATAGAATGTGATTGCATTATGAAGAACTAGAAGCATTGCATCTATTTTTCCATAACCCCATCAATTTATGTAGAACCAAAATAAATGAGAGAGATTGAGAGAAAGATATTAGAGAGGGGGGGAAGAGATGCAAGGGAGGAGTAAAAGATAAAGGGGGAGAGGGAGGAGTGAGAGAGGGGGGAGATGCAAGGGAGGAGTAACAAATTCTAGGGGAGAGGGAGGAGAGAGAGGGAGGGAATGATAGAGTTCACATTGATCTATGAATAATTTCATGACACTTATCACTTCTTTTTATAATTTTTTTGTTTTTGATTACATGTGCAATAAAGACCTTCGGTCACTACTTGATCTACTAGTAGATGGTGATTAATCATCATCATCATTTGACATAGGATTACATACATATCTTCTCTCTTTTCTTTGCCACTTTCCCCTTCCTAGCTCTTCAAGTACTTATTTGTAACTTCTATCATGGGTCCAAGAAGATCTTCCTTCTCTTCACCATTAATAAGGTGGGCTTTGTCTCTTAATCCTAAGTAATTTTTTAATAGTTTCATTCTTAATAAAATTCATAACCAAATTATTCATAGCCATTTTTCTTCTTGATTGCAATAATATTTTCTCCTCCACTAAACATTTTGCAATAAGTTCATATACAATAATAGTTTTCTCTTGGTCAATCCTTTAAACTTGTGATTGAGCCTACAGATCCACAAAAGGGTTTAAGTCTAGATCTAGTGGAAGAATAGTATTAGATCCATTGTAAGACTCCTTAGAGCACACTTGATGGTTTTAATGTACCCCAAGTAGTCATATGGGGTCATAAGAGGTTAGGCAATATCCCTTTCAAGAAGTTCTAGGTAGTATCTAGGACCACTCTAAAAGTTTAGCATTAGTATCAATGTCTTCATTGTTGACCTTTTCCACTATATCTGACAATTGTTCTAGTAGTGGCTTGGTCTCTTCAGGAGTTGGCAGACTAAATGCATCCAGAAAGATTTCTTTAATGTCTTGAAGTGCGTGTCTCTACCTGTGTTCTGTCCTAAGCATTTCTTGATGCTTTTTCTTCTCTAAAGCTTGTTGCAAAATTATTATTTGATCTAGTGTCATTGTATCATAATCATACTTAGGAATAAAAATCTCTTCATCTAGATTCATATCTCCATAGTGAGTTACCTTTTCAACTTTTGAAGAGCTAGAGCTTGGCATTGGTATTTGCAATGGTATAGCTTCTATGCTTGGCTTCTGAAGAACTTTTGTAGGAGAAGTGCTAGATGTAGGTAGAGTTACCAATGCCTAGATGGAATTTTGCTCCTTTACCTTAGGTGTTTGCCCACTTTCTTCAAATTTTCTCTTGTCTAACACAATGACATGAATAGAACATTGTCCTTGTGCTTCAGGTATAGAAGAATCTATCTGTCCTTCTTCTTTTTGTTCAGTAGTACTATCTTTTTCTTCTTCTCTAATCTACCTCTACTCCACTGTGTCAACTCTAACAGATGTATCAACCTTAGTAGATGTATCTACTATTGTTTGGGTCAAAGGTTGTACTTGAGTAATTGAAGGGATGGAAAAAGGTGGTTCTTGTGGATTCACCTTGTCCCTTGTGGCATCAATTACTACCTTTTGGAGCTCATATATACTGGATTATCACATAACTTAGCATGTAGTGTTGATTGGTCCAGTATCTTCTTTAGGTCTTTTGCAGTCAAGAGATTGATGTTCTGAGCTGAAAGATTGGATAAATCCTTAACAATAATGGTTTCAATATACTTGACTATGTTATGTGGGGGACTAATGCTTGGCACTTGTGTGTCCTGCACACTTTGTTCATCTTGTTGTTGTTTAGTTGTTGCCTTGTCATTAGTTTATTTTTTAGTTTCCTTCCCCACTGTATCATCTTCCTTATCATCTTTTTCTTTGTCATCATCTTCTTCATCTCTATCCTTATCATCATCTTTACCCTCAAAAGTGTCAGCTTCTCCTTTTTTAATAGTGGTCAACCCATACATAAGTTTCCATATTTGGGTAGATTTCTTGACCACATCTTCAATATTGTTTTGAGGTGTGTTGAAGGCTCTATACTTAGGTGTAAACCTAACTCCATATTTCTTAGTAGCCTTAGCAATCTACCCTTTTATTTTTTCTAGTAGTATTTGGGCTAAAGTGGTTTCCCTTATTTATTTTTCCAAATTCAAACAATAATGCCATTTTTACTCAACTAAGTCATATAGTTTGTTGGGTATTGAGTTGGAAAATTCTAATGGTGTAGTCTTAAATTTAGACATCATTGCATCTAGGGCTTCTTCCACTAAATTATGTTCTTCTTTTCTCAAAATCAATATTCTTTAAATCAAACAAATCTACATTATTTTTGAAATTTTCACACAAATTTTCAATATCAGAAAGTGGTTTGTGACTTCCACTTTGAATTGGTTTATGTCATCTAATTCAGTCCTTTATTCATTTGAATCTAGTTGCGCAACATATTTCCTTCTCCATTTGTTTTTCACTTGGCCTCCTTGCTCTACTTATTTAGATTTCTCCTTTTCCTTTTATGTTGTGGTTCGTGTGTTGGCTCTAGTGGTAGGTGCAGTTGGCTTGGCTTGGTTAGGTTTGGAAGTATTCTTCCTCTTGGCCACTGGTTGTGCCTTAGCCTTTCTCTTCTTTGGCTTGGCATGTGTGGGTGTTTCTTTGGCTTCTTCTTCCTTGGTACCTTCTATTTCTTCCTCTTCCTTATCCTCTCTCATGCCTTCAGTTAATGCAAGAGGTCCTTGTGCTTGTGCTTGTTCTTCCTCTTCATCCTCTTCATCTTCTTCCTCATCTACACCTTCACCAACTTTGGCCTTTAGCTTCTTTACTAGCTTATCTTTCTTCTTTAGTGTGGAACCATTTTTCAACTTCATTGTAATCATTTATTTTACCATTTCATAGTTGCTAAATATCTTTACAATTTCGTCAATCTCCTCTACTAGAAGTGTAGTTATTGCTACTAATGCTTCATCAACATTAATCTCATACCCAAGTTGCTTTAACCATCTGACCCTTGGTGTGGTAACCTGTATAAAGGTGTAATCAGCATCAACTAGAAAACATATACCATTGTAATGTTTTTCAACTAGTGAAATAGGTATCCTCATTCTTTGCTTCATTGACTTCTTAAAATCTTCAAAATAACTTGTCATTAATGATTCAAAATTTTCTCCTATCTGTTTAATAAATTCATGTATCTGCACTACTATTGACCTGTTTGTTATCCAACTTACTGTGCCAAAGGAGGGAAATGTATTCTACACATAAAAGAATATACAAACAATAATTGAACCAAATTTACATTGAGAGCTCTTGGTTTTACTAATTGCTCCAAGATTTTCCATCAATTGTTGGAGTTGAAGCTTAGCCAGATCATAAGTATGATCTTTCTTCACAATCTTGTAGCCAACATCTATAGCAATACAAGGTACACTATTCAATCTACTAGATTGATATTATTTGTGAGAGATTACCCTAACAACAAATTTCAACAATGGATCAGTAATAGTATCTATTGTCATGCCTCTTTTGTTCCATTTTACTCTGGTGTTTTTCTCTATCACTTCCTTGGAGTCACTCCTCAAAGTCTTTGGTCAATCTAGGGTTGGGTAGCTAGTAACCCTATGAATTATCCTCTTAGTGATCTTAATTGGTCCAGCCTCGAGCCATAAGGATCCATCATGTATTTGACTCAACACAATTCTAATCCATTCAATTTTAAATAACTGGGAAAATCTAGGGCATGCATTAAACCCTTCTTCTCAATGATTTTATACTCTTCCTTTAGAATACCATTTTCACATAATCTATTATATGCTTCTCTAATTTCTAAGTCCCCAATGCTACCAATTTTACAATTATAGCATCTCCTTACATCTTGCACCATTATGACATTTGGCAGGATCATAGATAAGGTGCTAGAAGGATCTTGTTTGTATGCTATGTTAGGGATAGCCTTGAATATAGGTTGTTTGACTTCATTAATGAAAAGCTAAACATTTAAAACCTCTTTCCCTTCTACATTCTTTGAGCTAGATGTCATTTTTCAAACTAGGGTTTATGCAAAGTAAAACTATGTAGCTTGGCTTGTGATAAATGCCTTTTAAAATTTGGAGAACTGGTGTAAGATCACTATCAAATTCTTTGCAAATGCCATGAACAAGTCTCTGAATCACCTTTCACTCTATTCACTCTTTTCTTGAATTTGGAATGATGAATAATGAGTGAAATCAATCATATATCCTTCAAAAAACCCTTACACTTAATGCCTATTGCTTTTACAGCTATAAACTTGGCATCAACTCAATTTTAGAATCACTTTACATCCATTAATATTCCACCACTCATTAACTACTATAGACTTGGCATCAAATAGATAGTTTGGTAGTTTAGCATTAACTAGCATTCCACTCAACATATAGAGAAAACATTTCATGCTTGAAAACAACATGAAATCTTTAAAGATTTAACCTTGAATTTGCAACATCTTGCATCTTTATTCATGCTAATGCAATCCTTTTAGTACTATCTCCCTTTTTCGAACTAATGTATGATATTACACTTGAATATGAGTCCTGCATACCTCTTGATTGTCTAGTTTTATGAGGTGTGATCACTTGAGCCATTGGGTGAAGTGATCCCTTCTACATTTGATACGCTACAATCATTCTTCTCTTTCCATGTCTTGCTCATCTCATCTCTGATGTGTTCAACATTTTCCTTGCCTTTTCCTTTATCAAATTCACAACTTGGTGCCTTTGACCTAGTTGGACAATGCTTACTAATGTAACCAGCCTTCAAATAGCAAAAACATGTAGTTTTACTCAACCATCTTTTGTAGTTACCACTGAAGTGTATTCTAATACAATTCTCAAGAATATGTCAATATTCCTGACAATAGTGACAGCTATATCTTGTATTGTAATCCCAATTATAAAAGTTTCCACAGCTTCTTACCTTTTCTAGCTTGTTTGATGACCACATAGATTTTTATCTACATTCAAAGGCTCTATGTCCATACTTTTGATAGTTGTAGCAATATCCTTCAAATATTTGTTTTTGCATGGTCCTAGTTCTGCATTCATGTGCCTAATGACCTTGCTTTTTGCACTTATGATAGTGATTCATGTTCTTAGGCTTTACATTCTAATTTCTATTATTTCTCTTGCACACATTAGTAGTATGTCCTTTCTTTCCATAATTATGACAAGTAGGTTTGGAATTCTTACCTTTGATATTCCTTTCTTTAGTGACTTTGGATGATTCTCCTTCTTCAGTGCTTGTGTAGCCCAATACTAATGTGTCTTTGTTGGATCTAGGGGATCTCATTAATTGCTCAAAGTATTTGATGGCTTCATTTGTCTTGTTGAGACTTTTAGCAAATTCACTTTCTCTTTTTAGGCCATTCTACAACTGTTCATTCTACAATTTCAATGTGGTTACCTCAATGTCCTTGACATTTAGTTTATAGTTGGCATTCATCATTTGACTTAGAGTATCCAATTGCATGTTCGAGATCTTTGTTAGCTCTATTGACTTTTCTTCCAATTTTTTTGCTAGAATTATTTTGTCTTCTTCAATCATGGCTTTGTCTTCCATGGCTTTCTTCTTTTGTTCAATCACCTCACATAGTAGTATAGCTTGTGATTCTTTCTCTAATTTGAGATTTCCAATTTCCTTAGCTTGAACTCTATTCTTTTCCATTATATCTACAACTACTACATCAAATTCACTGGAGCTTCCATCTACAAATAACTAAGTAGTGTCTATCTCTTTGTATAGTGTGTCATTCACTGCAATAGCAATCTCTTTCCTTCTCTTAAAGGATTTCTTTAGTTCTTTTCTTGTCTCATTGAGTTGATGTAGTATGAGATGTATTTCAATATCCTAGTTCTCAATAGTCTTTCCTAGCTTGTAGACTTCCATTTCAAGATATTTCCTCCAAGCTACAAAGCTTCTCCTTTAGAGAACCATGCTTTGATACCAATTGTTGGAATTACAAGTGGGAAGAGAGTAAAATTTTGAGAGGGAAGGTGAATCAAGAATTAAAATTTGGACCCATAAAATATTCACCATTCATATATCACATGCATTAACATACTGAAATAATGTGTAAAGCATATGCATCAATCATGTAAACATGTAATCAAACACACACATAACACCAGATATGATTACCTAGAAACCCTCCAAATGAGAATGTAAAATTGGGGTGGGGATGACACCCACAAATCTTCACTACTATAGAAATAAAATGTATCTAACGAAGGTTACAATGGTTTGACTATGAATCATGATCTACCCTGTGAAAGGCCTACCTTGCCAAAGGCTTACAAAGATTGTAAAGCCCCACCTTGTTAGAGGATTTCAACACCCTATTAGAAGTGTGCCTAGTAAGAGGACTTCAACTTACAATTAAGTAAGCACCTTGTTAAAGGATTTCATATAGCTTGTTACGACTACTTTGTTAAGAGATTTAACTAAAATCACTTGTTAAAATGCCTTAGCAAAGATCCTACAGTTAGCACTAGCTATTGTTGGAATATTCAAATGGGAAGAGTACTTCTAAGAGAGGGGGGGAGGGGGGGCGTGGGGGCAGTGAATCAGAAGTACCACACTTGTTCAACCTCTTTTTTTATCCTTTAAACATATAACTGAAAAAAAAAATTTGCATGCATGTAAACATATAAGAGAACATTAAATCAGTCACATGCAATAACACATAACACTAGAATTGACAACCCAAAAACGCTCCGTGAATAAGAAGATAAAACTGGGGTGGAGATGATACCCACAAAAATCACTGTAGCAATCAATGTTCGACCATTTCAAATGGTCTACCCTATTAAAGGCTTTACACTGTGTCAATAGTGACCTCGTTAGAGGATTTACAAACACTTACATGAAGTGCCAGTCTGTTAAAGGATTTACAATAGGTTGTTAAACCCACCTAATACATAGGATTTTCAATCACCTTCTCCAAAGGTTCTCCTACCTATCTATTAAGCTAACTTATCAATATAGGATTTCAGAATCTAATACAATGGTGAGAAAGTATTAGAAAATTTGACCTAATAGAGTGCAATCTTCAATTTTTGGGTTAAGGTACTAGATTTGTTCTTCTTGTTCTGATCCTTGCTTGATATGATCTTTGAATGTATCCCCTGCTCTATTCTGATCAACTAGATATGAAATGGTTGCTCTATTCCTCCAAGTCTTTCCTTCTTCTCACTGAAATGTTGTTATAATCTCCCCATACACTATTCTTATCTCCATATGTAATGGGTTTTTGACCTCCTTTTAAAGATTTTAAAGACTTAGCATTAGTAATGGACCTACAATCCACATTGAATTTCAAATTCCTGCTCATACCTTACATTTTTCTCATTGGTTGCATGTTGATTTCATAAGTAATTGCAAGGATTCAATCTTATCTTCTTATCCTTTCGTGAGTCATGCAAAAACTATTTTACATCTTAGTTTGTGATGACACAAACTCTTATGTTGATCCTAAATTACTCAACACATATTGTATTCCTAATGCTCAACACATACTATTTTCTGGATTGCTTAGCATTTGTTACATTACTGGTTTGCTCAGCACTTGAAAGTTCCTTATGACTCAGCATACATTGTGTACTCGGCATATATAGTGAAAATGGTTAAGTGTGTTGACACTCAATTGTCAAGATTATTCTTTTGACCAACAATCTCCCCCTTTGACATGAGTGTCAAAAATACTTAACTAAGCATTTATGAACTTAACCTTGTTGAGTACATTATTTATTTTCTTGGAATTCATGCAAAATTTTTAAAAATATTGTGAGTAACAATATACCTTATGACTCCCCCTGAGTTGATTATGTCTTGTCCAATCTTGAAACTAAAATTTTGTGCTTAAGTGCCCAATTCTCTCTATCCTTTGTCTTGTTTCTGCATTTTGAGCTTGCATGTTGTATCTGATCCATGTGAAGTTCAAAAAATTTCATCTCCCCCTTTCTCCTTATTACTTGACTCTCCCTTTTTTGCTATTTACAAACTTTCCACTCTATTCTCAAAATGAATGAAAGAATGTAATAAAAAATGAGCAATTTTTTTTTTTTTAAATTGGTATTCTCCCATATTTCTATATACATATCTCCTTATTTCTTCCCCTATACATATTTCTCCCCCTTTTTTGACACTGATGTGAAAGGGCTCTATAGAGTAATACCATGTTTAGCCAAAAATGTGTTATTTACCTCTAGGAGTATCTTCAGAGCTGCATCCCAATGTGCTAGTGCAATGTCCAATGACTTATGCTAGATGGAAATCTCTGCTGCTAAATGTACAAGTCCATCTGAGGTAGAAAGATTTGAATCTTTCTTGACGACTATTTCTGCATACATTTTCTCCTTATGGAGTACCTCCAAGTGAGGTGTTATAGAGGACTGGATTTGCATCAACTTAGCTTTTGTATTAGCCTCCTCTGCTATTAACACAACTAATTATCTTTGAGTGTGAAGCATTTGAGAAAAATGCATCTCACTTTGAGCTAGATTGGTGGGGAGTTGCATACAAGAAATCTTTAGATTTATTTCCAAGCTCATTATTCTCTGGCTAGTCTCCTGTGTGAAATTGGAAAAATCACACAACTTGTTGTACAAGGAGAATATATTCCCAAGTACAATCTTTACTCTTTCCAATTTCTTAGCCAGCTCAACTTTAGATAGTGCTATATCACCAAATATTTTCACATTAACTTTACTTTGGAACTTCCTTTTTGACCATTCCAATAATTTGGTATTTGTATCATGATCTTCATTTGTCACCTGGTCAACTATGTTAGATAGTTGCTCTACTATTGGCCTTGAATCATCAGGTATCTGCAAGCTGAAGGCATCCATAAAGATGTCCTTTATCTCATTTAGTGCTTGCCTATATTTATATTCTTTTCTCAATACCTATTGTCTTCTTCTTCTATCTAATGCACTATGTATTTCATTAATCTTTTCCTCAGTGAGGGTGTTGGATTCATAGTAGGGTATTTTAATTTCTTTATCTAGCTCAAGAATTCCATAATGAAGTGTCTTGGCTAACCTTGTTGAGCTTGAGCCTAGTGTTCTAAATTGCAATGCTAGCATGTTAGTGCTTGGCTTCTAAAGAGTTTAAGTGGGAGTACCTATTTTGCATATTTGAACCAAAGTTTGTATTGCATATTCCTCCTCATCTCTTGTCTCTTCCTTCTCTTTTGTCTGTCTCACATTTTCATTATCAATGGCTAGGGGTGTACCTACTGACTGCACTAATTTTTCTTTGTCTTCCCTTGTTGTTGGACTCGGAACTTGAAGTGCATCTATGACTGCTTTTGGTGGTGATGGTGGAGGAAGGAATAGGAGTCCAGTAGTTTGAGTGGTCAAAGGTGGTTCTTGTGTTTTCACCTTGACTTTCTTTGATTTTATTACTAACTTTTGCAACTCATCAACACTAACCAGTATAGGACTTGTGCATAGTCTAGCTGCCTGGGTTGATTGGTCAAGGATCTTTTTGAGATCCTCTGTAGTTAATGGATTGATGTTTTGACAAGAAGTGTCAATAACATCCTTTATTTTGATACTCTCTGTAGGTGTGATAATAGCATGAGGAGGGTGTTAGTGAATAGATTGTCCTTCAAGAGAATATGTGGAAATCCGACCCTGAATGCCCAAGTGAGAGAACAAATTGACACCAATAGTTGGATAGGTTATTATTAGATTAATAACCTTCCTCTAAATTTTACCAGGTACAGCTCCCCGTGCAAGATTTACAATGAATTAAATGTAGGTTCTTTTACCAGAAAGCATGAAAGGATATCTAACATCTACCATGTAAACACAAAGTAGACGTGAAGCCTAAGAACTAAAAAGAAAGGAAATAGAATAAAATAGATTACACAAAGTTAACCTGCTGTACACTGCATTACGAAGGATAAAGTCAAAGAACGATCTCCATTCTCCTGAGGAAAGATGAATCAAAGCTTCCACAAGATCTTGATATCAAATGCATAAAGAAAATAGCACATCTGATGCACTTAAAGAAAACTAAAAGTTACAGCAACATAACCATCAGTGGAAAGAAAACTACATAGACTCAAAGTTCTAATTTGCAGATATCTTTCAAACCTCCCCTCTTTAAGATGTAAAAGACTACAAAGATCCTATTACACATGCATCAGAAAATGAAAACCATCTCCCCTACATTACATTTCAAAATCAAAATCCCCTTTAATCACTAACACAAAGTCTAGCAAATAAAGCTCTCTTCTGCTACAGCTTCAAAGTCTGTATTCTTCCCTCAGGATTGAAAAATCTTCCCACCTGCTAATAGCACATAGTTTGTAGCTGCTGGAAGAAAATGTGGACCTTTGAAGATGAAACTATATCTGTCCAAATTTCCTCCTTCCTTGCCTAAAGCCCAAAGTCTGCAGTTTTGAAAATTGGAAGAATTCGGGACCCCTTTTCTTACTCTGCTGTTCAGTTATTTAATCTTTCTCCTTCCCGTGACCTTTCAGTTTCATAACTGATTCTTGGAACTTTCGTTGATCTTCTCTTCCTCTTTTATTTCCAATCTCCCTTGATTGTAATGTTTTACTCCTAATCAAACGTTAGGTAACAGATCTGATGACATATGTCATTAAGATTGAAATATAATATACCACCTTTCCCATTCTAAATGGAGTCCTGGGGCACGCGGGAATATGTTTTGACACAATATATAATATATTTGAATGAATAAGTAATATATTCATTTCCTACTAATTCATCGAGGTACTTTTTCGGTAAACTCTTTTAAATAGTAAACACTTGTCACCAGCGATGTATTTTATCAAAATAGCTCATGACCTATCTATTATAATTGTTCTAGAGACCTCACTGATACAAAATTCTATTGCAATTCTTATTCTCGGAAATGTTTGAACATTATCAAACTCAAAATCTACATATAAGAACCACATGCATATCTTAGTATTCATCCTCAAATACCTTGCATGTATACTTCACAACATATATGTCGTTGATTCCTAACTCTGAGTATTGGTGATAGCATTCATTACTAGTTCTTCATTCCTTTGGTATCATTCTTGTCACCGACTTTGCTGGCCTTGACATGTGTTAAACTATTCATATGCCCATGGCTTATGAAGTTGCCAATAATTTGAAATGTAGCTCAGGTTTGGAGGCTGGACATCATAAGTATTTGCGGTGAAGGTTGGCTTCCTTTATGGGTTAAACCACGGGTTCTGTTTATGCTTTCACCTTTTCTTTGACTAGAGATGAGGCTCGAGTGTATAAGAATTCACTTTTGGTTTGGATATGGTGCTATTTCTAGTGGAGCATTGCTTGTAATATATATCATCACCATATCTTCAAACACTTTGCATGCACTACTGATTCGATGGCGAGGATGTTTCATTCAATCAATAAGGAACCTATGCATTCAATTGGATCGAGCCTCTTGGCTTTATTTCCATGACCCCGCGGCTATGGTGATGAGTTGCAACATGTTGAACTCGATAGAGTTTGGTCAACCTTATCATAGCAACCTCTCTACCTTCGACGGTGAGATCGAGGATTAGAAACAATTTCTTCGACAAGAATTCGTAACACATGTTAATGAGATCACATTTGTCTTCAATTACTGCCATCAAAGCACATGTTGAACCTGTTCTTGTTTCCATTGAGCCCAATCAAGAATCTACAATTTGCATGAAACATTTGTTGTGCTCCTGGTGCAATTTGTTTCAGCATTGGTTCCTCTGAATGATAGGTTCTACAGTTCATGCCCGCAGCTCTCCTTTATGAGATTCTTATATGACAATGCAAGGAGATTACACAGAAACCTTACCATAAATCAATAGCTCATGAGAATAAACATGTGTAACAATTAATTTAATGTGATTCAGTGGCCATACATCTGCCAAACTCAAGAGCAAATTATGTTGTCTTCAAGGGAGGTGCCAACTTGTTCTTCTTCTTTTTGATGGATGGTCCTTCTTTAATTAAATAACACCACATTTATAATCTAACAATAGTAACACCCAACACCCAAACTGAATTTTGAATCCATGAAACTTCCTATGAAGGTTGATACTGCATATAATAGTTTCTGCACTTTGGAAGTCTTGCAGTTGAATCCATCAAACCAAGTCTTCATCTTGATATGCACTTTTGCATCTTTAAGTCACTAAACTGCTTTGAAGTCTGAGCCTGAAATGTGAATTGAGATAGAATTTTGAACCTTTCTAAATTAACAAATTTGCAATTTCGAACTGAGAGTCTGAATTTTGTTTCTATTGAACCTGCAGGACAAATCAATTGAACCATTCTGAACTACTTTGAACTACTTCAAACTTCAGTTCAAAGTGGTTCAAAGAGGTTCAACATCTGAAACTGAACGTTTAAAACCATGCTCATATTGGTTACTAACAGAGGGCTAGGAGGTGACAGTTGTGTATCTTGTACACTTTGTCCTTGCTGCTCATTTGTACCCTTTTCTTCCTCTTTCTCCTCTTTATTCTCCTCTTCATCTTTCTTTTCTTCTTCCACTTTCTTCTCTTCCTCAACCTTCTTCTCTTCTTCCTTCTTTTCTTCTCCCTTCTTTCCGATTTTTTTTATTTCCTTTATTTTGGCACTTGCTTCTACCTTGTATTCCTCATCAAAAACATCATCAATTTTCTTATAAATTATTTTTCACAACTATGTGGATTTTCTCACAACATTTTCAATTTTATTATGCAAAATACTAAATGCCCTATGCTTTGGAGTAAATCTACTATTGTGCCTCTTGACTGCATTAGTTATTTGACCCTTAGTCAAATCAGGCAACAATCTAGCTAAAGTAGACTCCCTTATTTCCTTTTCCATTTGCAGGAAAAAATGCCATTTGTCTTCTACTATTTTATAAAACTCTTTGGGCATTGAGCCATCTAGCTCTAGAGGTGTGTGCTTGTACTCTGTCATCATTGTATACATATATTCTTATATTTTATTTTGATCTTCCTTTGTGAGCTTATTGAAATCTAAATTCTTCAAATCTTTTAAGTCTCCATTCCTAATTTTTGCACATAATTTATCAATTGAAGACTTAGGTGGATGACTTACCACTTTGAATTGACTATTATCATTTGACTCTATCTTTTCTTCATTTGAGTCAGGCTAAGCTACATATTTTCTCTCTTCCCTAGCTCCTCATCAATCTTCTTAGTGGCTTTCTTCTTCTTTTTTGCCTCTTCTTTAGCCTTTTGAGTAGTGGCTCTGGTGGTTTCTCTGGTAGTAGGCTTCTTTGCTGTAGGTTTTGTCACTTTCTTTGCCTTGGGTTGAGGAGCAAGTTGAGCTTTAGCCTTTCTTTTTGTGACCTTGGTTCTGATAGGTGCTTCCTCAGCTTCTTCTTCCTCTATACCTTCTTCCTTGTCCTCACTTAGGCCTTTTGTTAGTTGTAGAGGCTCTTGTTTAGACTCATCCTTTTTATTTTCACTATCATCCTCTTCTTCATCTACTTCCTCTTCCTCTGTTGTGCCTGTTGCTTCAACACCAAATCTCTTCTTGATCTTCTTGATCAATTTGCCCTTCTTCTTCACTACAGTGGTCATTTTAAGGTTTGTGACCACTCTAGATTTAACAACATCATAAGTTCCAAAAAATTTTGTTTCCTTGTTAGTATCTTCTGCAAGTAGTGTTGTTATTTTTGTTGTGGATTGATCAACATCAAGTTCATATCCTAGTGGCCTAAGCCACCTCACTCTAGGTCTAATTGCTTGTATATAAGTGTAAACAATATCCACAAGAAAGAAAATTTCCTTTACATGTTGCTCAACCAGTGAGACTAGTATCCTTATCCTTTATTTCATGGACTTCTTGAAGTCCTCAAAGTAACTTGTCATCTGAGCATCAAAATTGTCTCCCATTTGATCAATGAAGTCATTGATTTGTGTGACAATTGTCTTGTTAGGATCCCATCAAACCTTTCCAACTAATGGAAATTCCTTCATAACATAGAAAAATATGCAGACCAACAGTGATCTAAATTTTCATTGGGCTCCTTTTGATTTCCTTATTGCTCCCAAATTTTCATTAATTTGTTGTAGTATGAGCTCTGCTAGATCATATGTGTGGTCCTTCTTTACAAGTTTATATGCAACATCCACTGCTAGGCATGGCATGTTGTTCAATCTTCTTGTTTCATAGAATTTTTGAGATATGACTCTAACAGTAAAATCAAGTAGTGGATCAGTAATGGTATCAATGGTCATTCCCATGTTATTTCATTTGGCACTAGTGTTCTTCTCTATGGCCTCCTTTTTATCACTTCTCAAGGTCTTGGGCTAATCTAGGGTTGGGAAACTAGTAACCCTATGAAAAAAAAAATTTCATAACCTTCACTGGCCCTATTTCTAACCAAAATGACCCATCATGAATTTGACTTAACACTATATGAATCCATTCAGTCTTAAACATAGTGGGGAAAAGTAGGGCTTTAGTTAAACCCTTCTTTTCAACTATTTGAAACTCGTACTTCAATATACCTTTGTCACATAGCTTATCAAAGACATTGAAAATTTCTATGTCACCTATGGCTCCAATCTTATAGTTATAACATTTCTTAATGTCTTGGACCATTACAACTTTGTCCAGAATGATTGACAAAGCACCAGCAGGGTCGTTTTTATAGGCAACTTTAGGGATAGGCCTAAATTCTAGCTATTTGACTTCATTACTAACAAGTTTAATTTCATGATTTTCCTTCCCCTTAGTGGCTTTTGACACAGATGCCATTGTTTACTGAACTAGGATTTAAAATTAAATAAACTTTCAAGTTTTGTGTCTTAGCACTTGAGTGAAATACTTTTTGATCGATGAACTGGAGTTGAATCATGGTTGGAATCACTACACATCATTGCTACATCACTATGTGATCACCTATTTGCTCTGCTCAACTTCACTCTTTGTTCGAATGGCTTGAAAATGAATGATTTTCACCTTTATTAGGTTCAAAAACCTAGCATTTATTGCATTTGTGCTTGTAGCTGTACACTCGACTTCCAAATATTTTATCAACTTGGCTTCCACTAAAGTTCATCTACTCGGAAGCCACTATCTAATTTTACTCATCATCAACTGAAATTTTCAATTGCTCAATAGCCACTAACATCTCTTACTTGGCATCCACTAGTCTGTTCAACTCAGCATGTACTAAAGTTTTACCTAGCAACTAAAGGTAGCTTGGCATCATCTTCTAACTTTTAACTTGACATCTTTTCTCATGTATATTTCTTCTTTGTAGTACTTCTATGTTTTCTTGGGCTGATGTATGATACATCTTTATATGTATTAGCCCCTTGTATCTATCTTGTGCTTAATTGGATGAGGTGTGATCACTTGACCTCTTGGGTGAAGTGATCTCTCCATTTGATGTGATGCATTCACCTTTCTTCTTCCATGTCTTGTTCATCTGTCCTCTTATTTGTTCAACATCAATCTTCTTTTTTCCTTTGTTGACTTCAGTCTTTGGTGCTTTCAACTTTCTAGGAAAAATTTTGTTGATACGACCAGTCTTCAAACAACTAAAACATGTAGTTTGGTTTAGCCACCTATTGTAACTTCCCTTGAAATGTGTCCTTATGCAATTTTCAAGAATATGTCCATACTCTTGACAATAGTGATAGCTATACCTAGTATTGTAATCCCAATTGTAGTGATGTGGATGATTGATTCCTCTTACAAGCTGATTAGGTGTCCACATAGGCTTTGATCTACATTCAAATTCTCTATGTTCATACTTCTTGAAATTGTAGTAGTGACCTTCAAATCTTGGTGTCCTCATGATCTTGGTTCTGCAGTCTTGTGTTGAATGTCCTTGCCTTTTGCACTTGTGACAAAAGTTTGCATTTTTAGGCTTATCATGCTAATGACTATTCTTGCTTCTACACACATTAGAGGTATGTCCCTTTTTACCATAGAAATTACAAGTTGGTTTAGTGTTCTTACCTTTGTTGCTTCTTTCTTCTACAATCTTAGATGATTCTCCTTGTTCAATGCTAATGTAGCCAAGTCCTAAAGTATCATTACTAGCCCTTGGTGATTTTAGCAATTGCTCAAAGTACTTGATGGCATCATTGGGTTTGTTGTAACTTTCTACTATTTCCTTTTCTCTCTTCAATTCATTCTACAATTGTTCATTCTACATCTTCAAGGTGGAGATCACAATGTCCTTCATGTTTAGCTCATGATGAGCATTCATCATCTGGCTTAAGGTGTCTAGTTTCATGTTTGAGATCTTTTCAAATTCAATTGTCTTCTCTTCTAGTCTATTGGTGAGATTTCTCTTATCATCTTCTATCATGGCCTTGTCTTCAATAGCTCTTTTCTTTTGTTTAGTCACTTCACAAAGCATTATGGCTTGTGATTCTTGTTCAAGCTTGAGTGATCTGATTTCTTTAGCTTGTGCTCTATTTTTCTTCATTAATTCTGCTATTGCTACATCAAATTCCTTGGAATCTCCATTGGAAAACACTTGTGTAGTATCAATCTCCTTGTAGTGTATGTCATTTTCAACTATGGCTATCTCCTTCCTTCTTTTCAAGGATTTTCTTAGGTCCTCCCTAGCTTCCTCTACTTTGTGTAGAGCTAGTTGCACATCAATCATCTAATTTTCAATGATCTTCCCAAGTTTGAAGACTTCCATCTTCTAACCTTTTTCTCCAAGTTTTTAGGCTTCTCCTTGTGAGAACCAGCGTTTTGATACCAATTGTTGGAATATTCAAATGGGAAGAGTACTTCTAAGAAGGGGGGTGAATCAGAAGTACCACACCTTGTTCAACCTCTTTTTTTATCCTTTAAACATATAACTTAAAAAAATTTGCATGCATGTAAACATATAAAAGAACATAAAATCAATCACTTGCAATAACACATAACACTAGAATTGATAACCCAGAAACCCTCCATGAATAAGAAGGTAAAACTGGGGTGGGGATGATACCCACAAAAATCATTGCAGCAATCAATGTTCAACCACTTCTAATGGTCTGCCCTATGAAAGGCCTGCCCTGTTAAAGGCTTTACACTATGTCAATAATGACCAAGTTAGGGGATTTACAAACACTTACATGAAGTGCCATCCTGTTAAAGGATTTATAATAGGTTGTTAAACCCACTATTGTCACTTAGGTTTGCACCCTTATCCAAGGCCTATGCGCGAGGACAACCTAGTGAAACATGGAAACAACCTCCAAGCTATTGGACTTGAACTGCGAGGTTGAGTCTCTAGAGAAGGCCGGCTTCCTCTTACTATCAGGGCACACCTAACTACTCTCAAAAGAAAAGGGGAAGAAGGAGATGCAGAAAACAACTCTACCCTACCTAAACTATGGAGGTGATGCACCAAAATAGAGTGTTCAGACCCATTTCTGCCCATATATGCACTACAAAACCAAGATAACATTCAAAGACATACACACTCAAACTTATGTCAATCAGTAACCACATACAAATCAGAGAACCAGTTGAATAACACAAGGAATAGGGTTTCACTTATACATTATCTAGTAGGCCAAGGATAGATACAGTATGCCAGTCACAGATCTCAACAGTACACCAATGAGAGGCAAGATGAACGCACATGCACATCGATGGCTGAAGGAGATGATACAGAATGTTATACAGTTTAGAGACATATGGAATTTTACACTGCAAACCTGCGAGCAATAGCAGAGAATAACAGAGAAGGGTCCCCCTAAGAAAAGATCACAAAATTCCCTTTATAGTTCAGGCATAACTAAGGAAAATGATTCTGCATTAACTGCTCAACTACTGGCATTAAACCCCAAAAATATCTGATCAAAGATCACACTTAAGCATGGTTCTAAAGTACAAAATTAGATATTCGACTGAAGGAACACCTCGAGTAGACAGAAGCAGTGCCAATGAATGATCCTGACATAGTAGATGGATCGACTAAGACGGTGGAGTGTTTCCCTATGCCTTGCATTCATTTTTGGTAGGTCAGAATTGATCGCAAAGATTGGATCGCAAGATAACATCGATCATCTTTGCTTCCTAGTTCATGAATCCGTCGACGTCAAAAAGTCAACCAGGCTATATAAACCAATTGGGCCAATCATCTCTCTTTATTCTGCCACCTGGGGAGTCCTTCCGCGGTTGACCACCTTTATCAGACTAACCATGCCACCTTTCAGACTGTTATTATTCACCGTAACCGCCAGCCGCTAACCATCAACCGTCAACAGCCAACCCTAGTCTACCAGTGAGCCATGTGTCGACAAATCACTATGTCACCAACATATACATCGTGCAGCTTACCCATAGCGAGATGGCAATGACCATCTATCGGCCTTGATCTGATGGTCATGAAGACTCGTCGTATTCTGTGTTGTCCTTACCCTGGGCCCATCCTATTTGGCACCACTTCAGCAACTGCGCCACCCTAAATGACACCTAGCGATACTGACCGACGTACCCTGTTGCAATCGAGCCTCGCTAACATGTGGCGAAAGGGTGCCATGTCACTATGGTAAAGATCATGCAACTTCACCATGGCGACATGGCACCATCCATTGATTTTCCTTAAATCTGATGCCAAGCAAGATGGATATTGCCCTCAGCACATCAATGAATGGAAATCGGCCACGTATCGCTGTCTATATCTCCTGCGCCTCCAAACCTGGACCTACGAGGACATGTGTCCTTCAGGCACAGTGTCACTAACATAAAACTCGAGCAGCTTACCCATAGCGAGATGGCGATGACCATCGATCAGCCTTGATCTGACAGTCATGAAGATCTTAACCCTTTCATGTACTGGTGATGCTAACTGTACTCTGACCTGGCGCATGTGGTTTCTCCCCATTGGATTAACGAAACACCACCTCGGTCTGACAAGGCACCAACCCAGAGGGCCCGTACTACCTTGACCCCACTAAGGGACATGTGGCCTCATCTAATTTTCCACTGTAGCACTGGGCTTTTCGGCCCATGAAACTGGCCGCTTTCCATGAACATTCCCATCACCGTGAACTTGCCCGCTAAATGTTGAAACTTGTCGTCGAACACCCTCCGGCCAGCCAGTCACTATGTCGCTATCAGAAAACTCATGAGTTTTTTGTTAGCGCCATGGCGCCTTGCCATCTTTTGGGCTTTCCATCCCGTGATAAAACTTTTTTGACCCGCGCCATCCTCTGCTCTACAAGCTGGACCCATCGGACACACGTCGACCAGAGGCTATGTCGCCATTGTAACTGTCACACAACTTCATCATAGTGAGATGGTGATGACCATCGATTGGCCTTGATCTGATGGCAGAGAACTTGTGAGGCACAAAAATATCATAAGGTTTAGAACTTAGGTAATTTTAATGTTTGTGGGTATTAAAATATTAGTAATCGGGGAGGTGATCGTTGGGCAGGGTAACATTCAAATTTTGAAATTTGGTGGGGCAAACAAAATGTGGTAACACCCACCTAATACATAGGATTTTCAATTACCTTCTCCAAAGGTTCTCCTACCTAGCTATTAAGCTAACCTATCAATATAGGATTTCAACATCTAATACAATGGTGAGACAGTATTAGAACATTTGACTTGATAGAGTGTAATCTTTAATTGCTAGGTTCAGGTACTAGATCAGCTCTACTTGTTTTGATCCTTGCTTGATCTGATCTCTAAATGTATCCCCTGCTCTATTTTGATCAACTAGATATGGAATTTCTACTTTGTTCCTCTAATTCTTTCCTTCTTCTCACTAAAATTTTGCTATAATCTCCCCATACACTATTCTTATCTCCATATGTAATGGGTTTTTGACCTCCTTTTAAAGATTTTAATGACTTAGGGTTAGTTATAGATCTACGATCCACATTGAATTTGAAATTCTCACTCATACCTTGCATTTTTCTCATTGGTTGCATGTTGTCTCCAATTTTCTAATTGGTTGCATTTTGATTTCATAGGTAATTGCAAGGATTCAATCTTGTCTTCTTATCCTTTTGTGAGTCATGCAAAAACTATTTTACATCTTAGTTTGTGATGGCACAAACTCTTATGTTGATCTTGAGTTACTCAACACATATTGTATTCCTGATGCTCAGCACATAATATTTTCTAGATTGCTTAGCATCTATTACATTACTAGTTTGCTCGGCATCTATTATATCTTGGTTTTCTCGGCACCTGAAAGTTCCTTATGATTTGACATACATTGTGTACTCAACATATATAGTGAAAATGGTTAAGTGTTTTGACACTCAATTGTCAAGATTATTCCTTTGACCAATAGCTTCCTGATAACAAATCACCTCTATACAATCTCTGATTGATCCTTTATGATCTAATGTATCAATGCTATATCCTTCTCTATCCTTTGTTCTTCACTTAAGTGATTCTGTAATTCACTCTTACTACTAAGTCACCTTGAATGCTCTGAAAACTATCTTGTTTGCTCTTCCAATTTGATTATTCACCCCTTGTACACTATTCTTATTATCATTAAAAAATTTAGGGTTTTTTCCTCCTTAAGAAAATTATAGTGGCTTAGGGTTAGGTATGAATCTACAGCTAGGATTCATCCATTTTTTTGCTTAAACCTTCCCATTTTCTAATTGGATGCATGAAATTGCATAAGGAATCCACATATAGATTTTTCCTTGTCTCCAAGATATCAAAATCTATCCTTAAGTCAGCTCAAAAATGGTTTACTTAGTTGTTTGTGCCATTACAAACAAATATGTCCAAACTGTGTTACTCGGCATATGAAGTCCCTGAGGCTTGACATACATTGTATTTCTACTTCTGACTTGGCACCTAAACTGCTTGACATCTACTGTTTACCCAACACTTGAATTCACTTGGCATGGTCTATCTACTCGACACTTGAGTGACTCGGGACTCATTGCAACCCGACATGAACTAAGTAAATGGTTTAAGTGTGTTGACACTCATTTGTCAAAACCAATATGAGATCAACATTGACTGGCTCTGATGATTCCTAAGATTTTTGAAACTAGAAAGACGTAGTTAACATTCACCTTTCTTTAACTTAACACATGATATGTCTAAAACTTGTGATGAAGTTGGGACCTACAACTATAGCACTACCATAAAAAAAAATTGATGAAGATGGCACCTGCAACTACTATACTATCATGGAAAACTTATGATGAAAATGACACCTACAACTACTAGATTGTCATGGAAAACTTGTGATGAAGCTGACACCTACAACTACTAGACTTTCATGGAAAATTTGTGATGAATTTGACCCTTGGCTCAATCTCAAACTCTTCTTCATATTTTTCAACATAAACATAAAAACCCATCACTAAATTTTTTGACATGATAAAAATCAAAGAAAAGGTTGACTAAAATGAGTCAACATACCTCAAAGCTTTCATAGGTAGTCTATCTCATTTCTTCACAAGATTATTTATCTTCTAGTTCAACCATAAGAATCTCTCTTATATCCTAACCTTACATTGTATTGTTTTCTTGCACTTAGGTCTACCCTATAATGGTCACCATTTGGATGAACAACAAATTGAATGATTCGAAGATCCACAGTCTTAGTTCCAAAAGTTGAACTTTATTTGATAGAATTGGCATTTTAATCTTTGCATAAAATCCATTGTTCATTGTCCCTCCACCATGCCCCTCTTTAGGTGGGCTTTTGGTAGTCTTTGATAATATAAATGTTTTCCTTACAATATTTTTTCTAATTACTCTCACAATATTCTAAACCAAATGCTAAAGCAATTGAAAAATATGATGGTTCTAATGTGTCCCATGCATGGTTGATTCAAAGCATGAAACTCAAGATTTAGACTTTTTAGAGTGCCCTAGTTGATACAATAATTTATTTGGTTAAATCAATTCATTTTTGGGTAGCTACTTCTTTAATTGGGCCTA
Organism: Cupressus sempervirens; assembly: GCA_028749045.1. Taxonomy (NCBI): domain Eukaryota; kingdom Viridiplantae; phylum Streptophyta; class Pinopsida; order Cupressales; family Cupressaceae; genus Cupressus; species Cupressus sempervirens. Next base: position 795,389,081 of record CM053791.1, read on the forward strand.
ATTAGTCCTATTAGGCCTCTGAGCAATGACTTTTCTTTTAAACAAATATAATGCTAACCTATTATTGATAGTATAGTTATACTAAACATAATGTGATTGTGTTATGTCTAGTATGGAAATTTACTCTTACTAAGCATAACACAATTGTGTTTTGTTAACAAAAAAGTATGATCACATTTAGGCTTGTTAAACTACCAAAAGGACTGGTTGATGACTTCCCTCCATTTTTTATTCTTTAGACATTGTTTCATCTTGTAAGATTAATTCTCATCTTTGACTTCATCAAGTTTGCAAATGGTGAAGTGGGTATCTCTAAAATTACCACCATAATCTCACACATCTTCTTACCTTTCTAACCATATATTTTTTAAAATTTGTGGACAAGAATAGCATTGTAAAGTTAATTTTTCTATATCAATGTCTTGACAGTCCTCTTAGACATACGTCTACCATTTTTTTAATAACTTTTGATATACTTTAAAAAAATCCAAAATAAAAGAAATATTATTTTGTACACTTGATTCTATGCACTTTTTATTAAAAAAATTGTTGATTAGCTTATTTTGATGCAATTTACGTCCAACACACAAAGATGTACCAGATTTTTAGGATGGGGTCACTTCAAAATATCAAAGAAAAAAATTATTGATCAAAGAATAATGAAAAGTACACAACTTCTAGATCACAATCTTACCTATCATCCTACCAAAGAGTATTTCAAAATGTTAAACATAGCTAAATGTTTGTGGAGTGCATGGAAATGACTGTTATGTTTTTCAACAAAAAATAGGAACAATTTTCTATGTGTGTGAGGTTTGAACCTACTAATCTTATCCATTTTTTAAAAAAAATGTTGGTACTTTAGAAACTACATTCAATGTACTATAATTTTTTTGTCTTACACATTTTCTCATTTTGTGTGCATGGCCCTCAAATGAGTCTCACTAGTACATTTGGGTTCATTTTTTGACCTTTATTGGTCAAATTTTCGACCCAATTTTCGACCAACTTTCGACCAACTTCAACCAACCCGTTGGTCAATATTTTTATGGTCAAAATTTTGACCAACTCACTGGTTGGTCAAAATTTCTACCAATCTATTGGTTGAAAACCTATCAAAGCCATTGTGTGGGTTCAAACAGGAATTGGTCAAAATTTTGACCAACAAAGGTAGAAAAAAATTTGCACGTTGGTGGAAAATTCGACCAACAAAGGTGGAATAAAAATTTAGGTGTTGGTGGAAATTTTGAAAAATGAAGGTGGAAATTTTGACCAACAAAGGTGGAAAAAAATTTAGTCATTGGTGGAAATTTTGACCAATGAAGGTGGAAATTTTGACCAACAAAGGTGGAAAAAAAATTTAGACGTTGGTGCAAATTTCAACCAATGAAGGTGGAAATTTTGACCAACAAAGGTGGAAAAAAAATTTAGACATTGGTGGAAATTTTGACCAATGAAGGTGGAAATTTCGACCAACAAAGGTAGAAAAAAAATTGGGTGTTGGTGGAAATTTTGACCAATGAAGGTGGAAATTTCAACCAACAAAGGTAGAAAAGAATTTAAGCGTTGGTGGAAATTTCCACCAACAAAGGTAGAAAAAGCCCAGGAGTTGGTGGAAATTTTGACCAACGAAGGTGGAAATTTCCACCAACAGCTAGGTGTAAATTTTTTTCAGGCATTCTATAAAACAATTCACATGTCTTGCTTATGATATGACATTTTACATGCATCCTACACTCTCTCATCCAGCTGATGATGGATTACGCAAAGTGATCTGAAACCATGATTCTAAAAAACACACAATCAAATCCAAAATGAACTTGCACTACAAATGGATTGTGGAAATCTGATATTATTAATTTTGCATGCATGTCTACTAGGACAAATGTATGTTTAAGTTGTGATTGTCCTGGTAGACATGCATGTAATTTTACCAATATTAGATTTCCACAATCCATTTGTAGTGCAAGTTCATTTTGGATTTGATTGTGTGTTTTTTAGCATCATGGTTTCAGAGGACTCTGCGTAAGCCATCATTAGCTGGATGAAAGAGAGTGCAAGATGCATGCAAAATGTCATATCATACACTAGGCATGTGAACTATTTTATAGAATGCTTGAAAAACACTGACAGTAACTAATATGAAGAATATATAATTAGTTATATGATTGAGACAAATCATGTACTAGTGAGTTGGTCAAAATTTCAACCAAAAAAATTTTGACCAATGGGTTGGTCGAATTTGGTCAAAAATTGGGTCAGAAATTCAACCAATAAAGGTCAAAAAATGAACCCAAATGTACTAGTGCAAGTGTGCTTGCCAAGTTGACTCTTTGAGTTCAGTCATCAAGTCACTCCACCAAAGTGCCTCATCAAGGTCAATTGTTAGGTCTGCTCATCGACCTTGCTCACCAAGTCAGCTTGCCATGTCGTGTCTCTAAGTGGCCTTGCTAAGTCGGCTCACCAACTTGCCCGACCAAGTTGCCGCTTTAAGCCCACTCACCATGTTAGATCACCAAGCCAGCTCCCCAAGTTAGCTTGCCAAGCTGACAATTGAAGTATGCTCACCAAGTCGACTCTCTAAGTTCACTCACCAAGTCCGCCCCCTAAGCCAACTCTCTAGGTTAGCTCACCAGGTCACCCCCACTTGCCCCACCAAATCGCCACTTTAAGTCGACTAGCCATGTCAGCTCGCCAGGCTGACTCCCCTAATCTGAACTCCTTATATAGAAATAAATTTTATAATCAAAATCTACAAATGTTTGTTGAATGAAGATAACCACCTTTGACTGAAGATAACCACCAAATGTTTGTTGAATGAACATAGTCACATGTGCTATTGGATGAATGGCTTCCTCTCCACCAGCTTCATCAAGGCATATCGACTGCATAGTATCAACTGCAAATCTAAAAGGAAAAAGAAAAACAAGATATCAATCTGTGTGTGTGCGCGCACATGCCAACATGCATGCGTGTGCCATGTAAGTATGTTTAAGCACATCAATGGAGATTAATTTTTGTGTGCACATAATTTTTAGCATATCCTTAAATACTCCTTTCTATGAGCATTTCTATCTTGATATATGTCGGTATGATTTAAAAATTGAAAGACTCTAAGCACTTTGCAATTCATGTTACCTCAAAAACTCATGAGCATCTTCTTGTTTTCCATATCCAAGGTGATTTCCAATGTTTTTAATTCTAGAAATTATTCTAATTGGTGATAAGGCACCATCTCCTCCTCTAACCCTTGAGATAAGAAACTCAAGCTCACACATGAAGAACCAGTCTTTCTTCTAACTTGAGCAGACCCAACAAATAGTATAGGTTATTGTTTTTGCAAGCCACAACTAATATTGCAATGACTATGTCTAAGGATAAATCTACTAAGAAATGATAACATACATTTTTGAGAATGCAATCCATGGAGTAGATAGGCTACAAGAGGTTTTGTGTATATCAAGCACTGAAGCACCACGTTAGCAAAGCAACTACCAATAGACCAGTGGAAAGGCAAAGATCGTGAATAACAATCTACCCAAAAACTAATTCTTTACATTTAAAAATTACAAGAATTCACAAACAAGATGTACCCTAACCCCTCCCCAAATTGAACCTACAATTTCACCTATTATACTTATATTTCAATGTAAACGACACAAGATTATAAATCAACTCATGAAGATATTATCATTCTATCATTCTGAACTTTGAAATTGATTTTTCTAACAGTCATTTGGATTTCCATAGACCATAAAACAAGAGGGAAAAGCATGTGCTCTCAAATAGAATTAAATGTTGGCACATACATGTCTTCCACATTCCAATTCCAATGGACAAAGTCACCAACATAGATATTATGTTGAGTTATTGATAATAGATTCTAATGCATACATTCAAATGGAAAATATGAAAATAAATAAGTGGAACAACCTCAGTTATTTACCTTTGGGAACACCCAGTTTAGGGAAAACTCTAGTGCATGTTCTTGCTCTATTCCCTACGTACCTTTCTATGCAATAGTGTTCTCTCTCACATGTGGGGGTAGGGGAGACAAGGAGGCTCCTTTTTTGTCTCCTTGTCTATACAATAGTTCTACAACACCCTACCCCCCTCTCTCGCTCTATGCAATAGTTCAAAGGTATAATCCACATTTGAAATGTGGAAAGTTACCAAATTTATTCTAGTTTACTCTATTTTGTTCTTTTTCATGTAACAGGAGACCCTGTAGTAATAGATTTGTGTTTCCCTAGCACACGATCTAATTCATCATTCAATGCAAGACCTTGACCAAGAAGCTCCTTGTCCTTGCATTAAATTTGAAATAAAGATGAACCAACTAGATAATGGGCTAATAAAACATGATTTATTTCTAGTGAGAAGCATTAAAAACTAGTTCACTTTGAATTTGTAACCTTGGGCAGGGTCTTAGCAACATGCTCGCATTAAAACTTTGATGTAAAGGAGAAGTACACAAGCTCACAACCCTCAGGAAGGCTTTCTTAGATAAGAAGTTTCTGAGCAGACAAAAATCCTCACTAATAATGCTGTTGCGATTTTCTTATTTAAATCCAAACAAAGTTGTATTATCTTGGGCAGAGGAGACTACTGTTGTTTGTGGTTAAGGATCCTTTAGGTCAGTAGAATCACCTGCAAACTGGATGTGACATTGCAGTAAGCAAACTGTAATAAGAGCTAGGAGCTTGCCTAGTGATCAAGGATTGAGACTGGACACTACATGAAGTATTTGTAGGCATTTGAGTCTCAAGCATCACCAGCTCAAAATCAAACTGAAAAGGAAACTTGGCAAATAAAACTAAATAAAAATAGTATTCTTGAGTAAGCATCAACATTGTATGAATAATACCATTACAATGCACTATACTTGGTACAAATATATTGTTGGCTGAGTATAAAGAACATTGGTGGTGAATTCAAGTCCAAGCTACAAAAGAAAAGACATTTACATAAAAACTAAGCAACCCTATCTAGCGAGAAAAGATATATAGAGATTTTCAACTGAAATTACAAATTGATGCTAAAAAACTTAAACCATAAGAATTGCTCTATAGAATAATAAAGCAGAAAGATGAAGAATCAAACACTTGAAGGATACAATGTTGATGCAGCTTCAGAAAGATCATTCAAAATACATCATATGCTCAGGCTGAAGGAGCTTTGAGATTAATTACTACACTTGGAATGGGCTCATCTTCAATCTTTTGAAGACTGAAGATGAGCCCATTCTTGAGTGTAGTAATGAATCTCATATAATGCAACAAAGAAATAACATCAACGAGAGTAACCATGCCATCTCTTAGCATTCTCAGTATTTCCATTGGCACATAAAGAACTGGGCTACACTTCACAATGCCAAAACCTTGAGAAAAATTCACTGTGGGAAGAAGCAAGTAATGCTTCCTTGGCAGGTGTTAGCTAGCAATCATTTCATATAACATCTTATAAAAGAATTCCTAAAGCTAACCACATTTTGAAATGAGATAACAACTGATATATATCATTTAAAACTCAATTTATTCCTATTTATGCATAACAAATTTGTATACAATGCCAAGCAACCCCATTGCTTTAATATCAACATTTTCACAGCAAAAACCCAAAAAATCTTACCTCTGCATTCCTTATTTATGATTCTAATGACGCAAAGTAGTCTTGATGTTGGCAGATATAAACTAAAGTCTGAAGGATACAATGTTAGAGTAGCTTCAGAAAGATCGTCTGAAGGACATGATATGCTCACACTGAAGGAGCTTTGAGGTTAATTACTATAGTCTGGAATGGGCTCATATTCAATCTTCTGAAGATTAAAGATGAGCTCATTCTTGAGTGTAGTAATGAATCTATAACCTTGACACACATCTCTTTGTAGACTTGCACATAGGCTTCAAAATACTAATGAAACAATTCATTTGTCGATACTATTGGAGCAAACATACTACTGTAGAATCCAAAAAAAGTTAGGCCAAATAGGTAGATTACAGAATCATGAAATTGTGAACCATTACACACACACAAGAAGAATAGTACCTTGAAGCACTACTAATCAAATCTTCATTAATAGGTGAGAAACTTTAAAAAAATCAAGCATGTCGACTCTGAGAGGTCCTGATTTGTTTACCCCAAACTCAAATTAGATAATTGTCATCATAAAAATTGAATATCTATATCTTTCAAATGAAATTGAAGAAATCTAAACACAGAATACTGATGAAAATTGTACCTAGAGATAGGTTTCCATTCTCTTAATGTTCTCAATGTATTCAGGAAGTGGTACATGAGGACCTAATCCTGAGGGGTGAGGATTCAAAAAATCATTTCCACTGAAATATACAATGATTAAAACGACTTGTTGAACTTCATCATGGGTGAGCCAAAGCAATAAATATATTAGACTAAGAATATCCAACATTTTCATATAGAGCAGTCGCAACACCAATCTCATAAAACCTATAAGGCAAGCATGAATCTCATAATCATAGGTAGTGTTACTATTTATAGCCATTGAATAAATATGTTGACAACATACAATATTTATAAATATATCAAACTCCACGAAATACTATGCAGTAAAAAGCAATAATAAAATAACTATGCTAGAGGTGCACAATTACATGATAGATCCATTTTTACTTATGAACAAAAAGAAACAAATAATAAACAACCCAACATATGTAGTTTTTCTGCAGCATGGTTTTAGTCCTTTCCCATTATCTTTTTTCCAATAGTTCCAACAAATGCATGCAATTGTGATTAATCCAGGCAAGACCTGCCATAAATTGCCTAATGGAGATCACACAAATCTGATATATAATTTGATAGCTATAACATATGATCCATGAGAGAAATTTAGCTTAAAAGATGCACTTTCTAAGACTTCTATAAACTCAAGTTTGAGGATCCATGTAGTATCCATGGAAATATGTTTGTAAAACTACTGTATTGCAACTAGAACAAATTCATAGTAAAAAATTTAGAAAGGAACTTGAAGAACATACTAACCACTCATATTCATCATGTTGTCCAAATGAATAGCTTCAGTAGCCATATGTTGAGATAAATGACTTTAATTGGCTAAATAACTGAGGATTTGCACCTCAACAAGTACCCCACATTTTCCCTGCACTATCGGTCTGCTATGAAACATAGATGTACTTCCTATGGGGTGTATATAAGTATGTTGGCCAAGTTGACTCTTTGAGTTCGATCATCAAGTCACCCCACCAAAGTGCCTCATCAAGGTCAATCTTGAGGTCCACTCATCGAGCTTGCTTACCAAGTCATCTCACCATGTCGCATCTCTAAGTGGCCTCACTAAGTTGGCTCACTAGCTTGCCCCACCAAGTTGCCACTTTAAGCCCACTCACCATGTTTAATTTTGAAAATAACGTCTAGTTACCAAAAATTGACATATTATGTCAACGATTAAATGGAAAATAGAGTAAGAAGGTATAGAAAATACCTTTTGTCCTCCTACTACTTTGATACTATGTAGACCAAAAAATTTAGTGATCAATGTGCTTTCATAAGTATGAACATGATTATAGTAATTTGGCAGCATACAAAGAAGTACCTGTAAAATGGTCACACTGGTAAACAATGAAGAAAAGAAAAACAATAGGATGTTGAAACCCTGTGGAACATTAAGGCAAACTGAGGAATCCCACAATATAAAATTTGTGTACCTTACAACTAGCATTAGTTGGCTACCACACCTAAATGTATAACTTAAAGGACTCATTTAGTTATAGCTAGCATCTTAAGATACAAAGATGCATCAATTTCCAAGGATGTTGACAAAAATTGCCAAATAAACTAAGAACAATAACTCCCACTTTCTTCGACTAATTGCGAAAATTGCATAGATGAGACTAAATTAGTATGCATGGTGTTTAAAATGTAAATCTCTTGTACACCCAAAACCAAGTGTGGAAAATTCAAAATTTTGTGAATCCAATATGTCTAGGGACAAACACACAAACTCAACAGTATATTTCAATATAGTCTTCTTCAATAACAAGAAATTGACTAAAAATAAATACACATTTTAAAATCATATTGTTTTCATCATTCAAATATTACACATATACATTTTTCATTCTCTTGTTAGTTTGACTCTGAATTTCTTGTTAGCAAAATCAATAAACATTACAAGGCATATCCATATAGATGTAAAATATTGAGCAAGTCGCTAGTCATAGGCGTGAATATGCAAATAAATATGCAAACCTGATTCCCAATTGCAGATTGAGCATTAAGTCATAATTTTTGTGCCCTTTATAGATAATTTCACCCGGTCTCTTACTTTCATTTGGCTGCCATTTATGCCCTCTTTTCACAGCCTTGGAAGGCACATTTATTTTGGATACCTCATGAATCAAAACTCCTTGAACATATTCTCTCTTGACGGCAGATTGCGCATGAAAAATTTTGGGATCACAATTTCTGACACCCTCTTCATTATCATCAAATTCCTCACTACTTGAGCTTCTTATCCCATCAAAGGAAAAGGTTCTTACTATTATGGGTTCAAGGGTTTTTGAGGATGTTGTTTCGGAGCTAGGGGCATAAGAAGTATTCAAATAAACCTCAAAATTAGGCATAGAAGAGCTTCTCTCCTTCCAACAAGATTTCTCATCAACAGAGAGATCATCATGTTGATCCACATTGGAAGGTGAGGATTCCAAAAGGTGGCATACCCTAGTCTAATTGTCACATGCAGGATAAAATGTACCTTTCCCATCTTTGAGCCCCTTACTCTAGGTCCCCATATAACAACTCTTGTTTGCCCATCTGTAGACTCCATGGCCATGCTTCAACCCATCAAGCCATTGCCCATCATATTTATCCCCATTGGTCTAACTCATAATCCCCATTCGATCATATTTTTGTCTAGTGTATTTTGATACCTTTGAAAGTCTATGAAAAACCCTAGGTTTGGCTTTTAAAATTTACCTTGGCGCGAATTCTTTTTGAAAAAAGGGCCGAAGAACGGATATTCTTCTCCCACCTATTTGGACGTCGTGGATGAGTCTTATGAAAAAGGGTTTTAGTCCTACCTTCAAATCCAATTTGAATCCACGGTTGTTGCATACTCGCTATGGGAAGATGCTCATATGCTACGCATAGCAAGATAGCGATCAATGAAAAATTACCTGTGCTACTAAAAAGTGGAATCTGATGCCACAAAATGTGTTCACTGGATGATCTTATGACCACGTAATAGGTCCCAGACTCGTCAGTTTCAAGAAGGAATGCATGTGGGAAAAAACTTGCAAGTGGTGTCACCGGAGTTCAAAAATTATTCGGCGATTCGCCAAGTCACTAATGGGAAATACTTGCGATTTGTAGTGGTGATATAGAGAATGCTCGAATACTGGCTAAATAGCCATGAAAATGCACCGGCTAAATAGCCTATGCCATTACCTCCCTTACTTCTGTCAGCTCCTACAAAATGTACTGCCCTGCACAATTTTGGGCTGTGTCCTTTTAAATAAGCCTGGGGCAGCATTAGGGTGGGGATAAATATTTATGGGGCCCTGAGCCCACGTGGTTGGAAGTTGGAAGTTTGTGGTCATGGGTGGTTAGTGTTAGGGGTTTGGGGTTATAGTGTAAGTTCTAGTTTTAGTATAAGTTAGTTTATATATATATATATATTTTTTTTTTTTTTTTTTTTTTTTTTTTTTAATTTGTTAGTTTTGATTATGTTTTTATTTATATATATATAATGTAATTAATATGTGTCTTTTAAAAATTAGTTTAGAATTAAGTTAGTTTGTTTTTATTTAAAATTATTTAAATTAATATTAAATTAAGATTAGTTTTAAATTTAAATTAGTATTAGATTAGTTTAATTTTAAGTTAGTATAAATTTAATTTAGTTTTTAGTTCTTAATTAAATTTATTGTTTGTGATAATTAATTTAGTTTTAGTTTAAAGATAGATTAGTTACTTAAAATAAGTTTAAAATTTAGATTTTAATTGTTAGGTAGTTTAATTTAAATGTTTTAAAACATTGAAAATTTATTGTTTGAAAGTTAAGTTAGTAGTGTTAATGTCTTAATTTTTATTTTTACTTTTTATTAATTTTAGTATTATGAGTTGTTAATGAGTAGTATCAATTTTAGATAGTTTTTTAAAAAATTAGGTTTTTAGTATTTTTTTTTAATTAGGATATTTGGCAATAGAGTTGTTTGTTTTGTATTAAATAAAGTGTTAGTTTAAATGATGTTAATTAGTATTTTTTTTTTAGTGGAATCAAATATAATTGCTTTAAAAGCATAGTTGTATTAGTATTATTAAATAGTATCATTGTTAATTTATTTTTTAGGATTGTATCTTATAGACCAAATTCAACATATAATTATCTCTTCTTACACAATAATAAATTTACTTATCTATTTACCTTTATAATATATTTTGACAATTATATAAATATTATTAATTATTATTTTCAATTAAATTTTATCAAAAAAAACTAATAATTAATATAGTGAAGTTGTAAACTTGTTATAAATTAAATTTTAAATAGGAAATTTTTGAAATAAATTTTCTAAAATTTAATTGATATAAACTCTTAGAGAACTACTATGCTAAATCTATGTGAATAGTTTTTTTAATAAAAAATGATATAATATTTAGCTGAACCTTTAATAAAATTATTTTATACTCTAATTATAAAATTTAATTATTTTTAATAATTTTAAAAATAAATTTATATAATAAACTTCCCTATCTAAAATCTAATACTACTCATTAACAACTCATAATACTAAAATTATTGCCAAATATCCTAATTTCCTATTTAAACTTTAATTTATTACAAGTTTACTACTAATGTTTGCAAGAGCAAGATTGCAAATTAGAATCCTAAGCAGAAGTTCATGGGTCACTACCACAAATGCAACAAACAAGGACATTAGGCACATGAATGCAAAACCAAGACTTTGAGCACACAAAGATTTGAAGGATACTCCTATAACTATCAGAAGTATGGAGATAGAGGATATGAGTGCAGATCCAAGCCTAAGTGGTCATCAAACAAATAGACAAAGGTAAATCACAATGGAAAATCTTATAATTAGGATTACAATACTAGGTATAGTTGTCACTACTATTAAGAGTATGGACATGTTCCTAAGAATTGCATAAGAACACACTTTAGAAGTGACTACAAAAAATTGTTGAGTCAACTACATGTTTTAGTTGGTTGAAGATTGGTCACATAAGTAAGAATTTCCCAACAAGGTCAAAAGTGCCAAGCAATGATTCAACAAAGGCAAAGAAAAGGCAAATGTTAGGAATGTCAAAGATGAAATGAAAAATACATGGAAGAGAAAGGAAGATTGCAGCACATCAAGTTATGATGGGATCTCTTCACCCAATGGGTCAGTTAATGACACCACCTCCAACTAAGAAATCAAGAGGTATGTGTGGGACTAATATTTAAGTAATATATCATAATTATTTCCAAAGACTTAGTTTTGAAAAGATTATATTTTCATGAAGAAAGATGCAAAGTTTTGTTTAGAATCTTGAAGAAATCTTTTAGTTTTTCAATTTTCATGTTACTATCAAGCATGAAAATTTTCACTTAAGTTGTCGAATGAAATCTAGTTGATACTGAGCTATGATGAAAACCAAGAGTGCACAATGCAAGTTTGGATCAATACTTGTATGTATATTTTTCTGTGTAGAACACATTTCCTTCCTTTGCAAAATTTTCATGGAAGACAAACAAATCCATTGTAGTAAAAATAGGAGAATTCATTGAGAAAATGGGAGAGAGCTTTGAGTCTATTATGAGTATCTATTTTGAGGACTTTAAGTAGTGAATGAAACAAAGACACAAGATACCAGTGTCACTAGTTGAGAAACATTTCAATGAGGTTTGCTTTCTAGTTGATATTGATTTCACAAATGTACAAGTTGTAGCTCCAAGGGTTAATGGTTGAGCTCACTAGGATATGAAGTCAACTAAGGCCATAAAGAAGTATGCAGGGAGATTTTCTCCTAAGTATCATTCATTTAATATTCTCCAAACTAAAATTGAAGATTTTGTTCAGAAAAGTACCCAAATCTAGAAGGTAATTTATGGCCTGACAACATCTAAGGTAATTGAGGAGAAACCTATAAAGGTAGGTGAAGATAAAGATGAGAAATAATTAATTGAGGTTACTAAAGTTGATACTGAGAAGGATGAACATATGGAAGGCACTAAAGAATGGGAACAAAAATAGGCAATAACTGAAGATGAGTAGCAACTAGAATAGAGTATACCAGATATGCAAATGTTGAGTGCTAATCCACTACATGTGAAAAAAGTAGACACTAAAATCATATAGATCAAGGATGTTTCTAACACTACGACTCAAAACATTAATTCACTAATAGAGGAGGACATGAAGAAGATACTACTAGACACTAGCACCAAGGAAAACTTATGTAGTCACCCTATATTGGTGATTGTAGATGAACTTAAGGAGGCACAGAAGACATTTATAGAGGTGGAAACTCGAGACATCAAAAACCCCTTAATTTACTATGATGCAACCTACATTACGCATTGTAGTGTATCAAAGGAAAGAAATAACCACCATGGCTAACATCAACAAATTGGTGCAAAATTTGTTAGTACCAAAAGTTTCTACTCAAGCATGGGATGGAACACAAGTTCAAACAAGACAGGTAGATACTCATCTACCTACAACACAAGTTCAAGATGCAATTGAAATTTAAAAGAAAGAAGAGAAAAGATGGAAGATTCAAACTTGACTACATAGCCTTGTTGGAAGATTGGAGAGATTTTTGGAATATTGGTTTGATGATAATACATAACACTCATGACTGAGTTTGTCATTGATGTCAATATAGCATGTTTGATGTCTTATGTGGTATCTGACAGAAGAATAATGGAAAGATCAATTTGATATGCTTGACTAGTTGAACATAACAACCACTCATGATTATGAGAGACACATTTGAGTATCTAGCATATTCAGTTAACATCGGAAGTAGAAAGGCTAAGTCTAGAAGAAATTATGTAACTTTTGGTAATGTTTGTTCTAAGATAGAGTTTATAGAGGCATGTTTGGGTAAACTTGTTATATCTCTTAGAAGATTTGATATATTGAGGATCAAGGTTGAGGACTTGGAGAAGACATGTTAAGGATGGCATGGCTAAGGTCACTTGTAATAATATTATGTGTACAAAAAGTTATTCAAGTTGCAAAGTGGAAGATTTGTGTTATCGCTAAGTGTAACATGCTCTTAATGTGGTCCTATAATAATTAATTGAGATTCTTAGTGTATGTTGAGTAAATGGTTGGTGCCAATCCACTCAAGTGTCAAGTAGATAGATGATGTCAAGTGATTCAAGAGCTAAGTAATCAAAGGATGTTGAGTTATTTAGATGTTGAGTTCTTGCATTGAAGTTGTAGTTGATGTTGAGCATCAGGGACTTCTAGTGTCGAGTTATATAGTTTTGACATAGTTGTTTGTAATGGAAAAAACTCCTAAGTAAATTATTTTGGAACCAACTTAAGGATATATTTTGAGATCCTGGATGATAACAATGAATCTTGATTGATTATCCCAATGCAACACATGCAACCAATCAGAAAAAAGAGAAGGATTAAGCAATAGGTGAATCACAATCATTGATTCATACCTAACCCTAAGTCACCAAGATCTTCATAAGGAGGGTAAACCATAATATAGAATGTAAGTAAGGAGATGAGTAGACAGAGAATTTTGTGCATGCAAAAAGAGAATCAAGGTGTGACTAAGGAATTGTGATCTAGAGACATGAATTATAGAATATGTTAGAGGAGAACATAGTAAAGGAGTTAGAGGATAGAAGAGATACATCTAATCAAAGAAGGATCAAGAATACATACAAAGAGGTGATCTAACGTCAAGTAGTAGAGTGCTAACAAAGATTCATTGTTGAGACATTTTAATAGGTTAATCATTTAAATCTCTTAACAGAGTAGTCCTAACATGCTGAGATAAATCCTTGAATAGGGTGCTTACTTCATTGTAAGTTGAAGTCCTCTTACTAGGCACACTTCTAAAAGGGTCTTGAAATCCTTTAATAGGGTAAGACGTAATAGGCTTTGTAAGCCTTTAACAGGGCATACCTTTAACAGGGTAGATCATATTTCATGATCAAACATTGTAACATTCATTGGATATACTTTATAAATGTAGTAGTGAAGATGTATGGGTGTCATCCCCACCCCAATTTTATCTTCTCATTAGAGGGTTTTTGGGTAATCATATCTTGTGTCATATGTGTGAATGTTTATTTACTTTCAAGCTATGAATAGTTATGCTTAATTTGGTATTTTAGTTTACATGCATAGATTGTGAGATGGATGTGTAGTGAATGATTTTAAGGATGAAGTTTTCAAGCATTTTATGGGACTTAGTATTATCATATATTTATTGACAAACCTCCCTGTAGTAAGTCAATTTCATCAAACACAAAACAAAAAAAGTAATGATTCACTTGACCCCATGTCACATGAATTCTGGGAAGGTTGGCGTGAGGGTGGGATTATAGGGACATTAAGTGGATTAATGTTATTTGTATGGGGAGATGTATAAGTAAAGTAAAATGTAGTAAATAAAAGATTTGTCTTAAATATTGTTATTTTTTAAAGGATATAAGGGTTAATGGCTAGTGGATAGGGAATTAGTGGTAAAATTAGATAAGGGGTGGTAGGAAGTAAAGCAAGATGTAAGGGATAGTTATAGTATAGTTTAGGAATGGTTAGTAGAAAATGTTAGGAGTAAGGAACCGTATATCAGATTACTAATAGAGATTATTTAAATTGATTTAATATTCAAATACTATAAGAAAATAAATTAAACTAAGATAATATACATGTTTATATATATAATAAATATATATAATTAATCAATTTACAAAAAAATAAAACACACAAATTATAGCATTTATAACTATTCACATAATAAAAAAATGAGTAGCTCAAATTAATATAAAGATAAATTAAAAATCATTTTTATCATTACAATACTAATTATTGCATATTCTCATTATTTAATTGAATTAATTTTATCTTAGATACTAAATATTTATTATAATTTATAAAAAAAATTGAAACTAAAACATGCAACATTACAAAGAGAATGGACTAAATTAATACACAAATCTGCACACTTATTTTGATTCATCGGAACTCACCATATCACTAGCTAGATTGTTGGTTTTTATGCCGGTAGCGATATAGCGACCCACCTGATAGTCACAGACATGATGAGGCCCAAGAAATCTGATGTCATGTAGAGATTAGAAAATATATATATGTGCCAACGTGTTGAGCCAGCTCAGCGACAGTGATATCATGGACCCACTTCCCGTGTACTAGGTACGAAGATTTCTAATCATGAGATCGAGCCGGGATCAAAGGGTGGCATTGACTCGCTATGAAGAAGTGCTTGGAAGTTAAGTATAGCGAGGTAGCAAGTATGGCCCACCACTATTGAAGTAAAATTGTTGTCGACAAGATCAAGTCTGGATCGATGACGCTTGTTGACTCGCTATAAAGAGATGTGCAAAAATTAGGTATAGCAAGTTAACGAGCAATGGACCCACCATCGTGTTCTTAAAGGTTGTTTCAATTATCTACCACACGATTAAAGTAAGATCAGTGATTATCGCTAGATCGCTGTGGAAAGGTGCTCGAGAATTGTGTATAATGAGTTAGCGAGTTGATGACATGTGTTCGTAGTCATCCATGGACCCAGTTTGAAGCGACAGCCTTGAAGGAAAGGTATAGATGGAGGTGTTTTATTGGCTTGACTGCCAATGTGTTAAGAAGAAAGCTGAGTCAGCTTAGTTGTCATTCCCAGATCATAGGATTTTTCAAGGATCAACGGCACAAGTTTAAAAAGGAAAGTGCGATGCCACTCTATTTTTTTGTTCGGTGCATTTATGATAAGTGAAAGCTTCGTGTGCGGGAGAAAAAAAGTATAACACAAAGATTTTCATTAATTCTAGTCCCACGTGAATAGAGATTGCAATTTTTTTGGCACAAGAGCCTAATTGATTGTGTCGTGTTAAGCCTGGTAAAGACGTGAAACTATTCTTCTATCATTCGAGAGAAATTTTAGAAGTTCAAAGAAGAACAAGTTCAACAAGTCAAGTAAGTACTCATATTATAACCTCTGTGGCATTCCAATTCTCTCAATATTGTCAAAATGTCTCCTAAGAAACCATTCTCTAGGCAAATTAATTATATGGATAGGAATGTCTACGATGATTTATTAGAATTACTCCCAGAATCTACTGTACAGCCTACACAAGTTAAAAAGTTAATTTCCTTAAATCCTAGGCTTAAAATTGGTGATGGCCTATATGACAAGGGGAACTGGGTTAGGGATGCAACAACTACTCAAACTGGCCTTATCTTGTTTAAAAAGTGGTTTTCGAAAAGAAAGTTGTTTGCCCCGCATGCTAATGTCTAGAATTTTGATTTTGGAAAGTTAGTAGTCCCAAGTGTTTTCATGGATTATGATTTTCTTGAAGTCATTGCTAAGAATTATGACCAAGCCATTAGGGTTGTAAGAAGAAAGGATGGTGTGCCTCTGGTCTCGATTACTCCTGAAGAAATTAGAGAGGTTTTTCATGTGGAACCATTATCAGACTACCATGTGCAAATCAATCTGCCAGAATTAGAGAATGAATATAAAGCAAAGAAGGATGTAATTAGGGGAGGTGCACTAAGGGCACATATTGGTATAATAGGAACTTTGCCAATAATTATTGCAGCCTCTAGAGAGCCTTTTAAGAAGAGTCTTTTCACTTCCTAGGCTGTAGAGATATACAAGACCTTATGCCAAGTTTTTGTTGAAGATGAGCAAGAATTTATGCCCGTTGGTTTCATGTACATGATGGTTTAGATTGCTTCCTTTAGTGTAGATGTTATTTTTTATTTTGCTTCCTTTTTGCTGAAGAAATTCACATTGGTTTAGTTGGGATTGTGAAGGGCAACGTGGAAAAAATTTTGGTCACTACTCTCTATTAATGTATATGTTTTTGGTCAAAGGAGTGACATATTTTGGTAATGAGATGGAACTAAACAAAGAGGAGAATGGGGAAATACTGCCAGTCCAGTTGTGGAGTGCAGATATGACTTGGGATGCAAGTAATGCTAGTTTTGTTAGATTTGATAGATATTTTGCTTCTAAGCTGAGGTGCCTTATATTGAGTGATAATCCCAGAATCCCTAAAGCACTAATGCATCTCATTAGGCCTATGGATAACCCCCATGACTTGAAAGTTTCACATAATTGGGGAGATATCATCCCCTACCCTGTTTCTTCTATTTTTAGAATCTATGGTTTCAAGGGGAACCCTCATGTTTTGCCTTACCAAGTTCCTTTGAAGGTGGGAATGGCTAAATTTTTATGGCAGTTAGGGGGAGTGGAAGAAATGTTTTTGTTGAAAAGGCAATTAGGGTCAATTTTCCCTACCTGCATAATGGCCCGTCAGTTTGTGATTACAAAAGGGGGATGGATCTTTTTACATAAAATTTTGGAGCAGTATATGATGGCTGTCTCTCATCCCTATTTTTGTGATTCTGAGGGATTTTTCAATCAAATGTTGAGGCATAGAATCAATTTGGGACTGGTCAAGCATGATTCTTATTATCCAGAGGATATTATAAGGAATGAATTCTCATTGTAGTAGTAGGAAACTAAAAAAGAAAAATGGAGAGTTTTGATAATAAATATGATCATTTGGATAATGCTATTATAGAGGCTGAAAAAATAAGTAAGCTTGTGAATACCTTCCCTGAAATAATGGAGGTCATGAATGAAAAGAAACTATTTTTTATTGATTCATATCCTGATAAGGCCAGAGAGGTCATGAGAGGGTTGGCTTTCACTCCAAATGTGAGAACTGATAAAATAATTGTACAGAAGAGGCTCGGATATACTATAATTCAGAATAAAAGGGTTCCTATAGACAAGGGAAAACAAATAATAGGATCTACTAGTATAGCCCAAGAGGAGAGATGAGAAGAGCCTAGTCCTAAGAGGCAAAAGGTAATGACAAAAGAAAGGCCTCAAGATGATGAATATTCACCCACCCAGTCCCTTTTGAGGATTGGAGAAGAGTAGTTCACTGGTGAACAGGTTGAACAAATGGGATCACAGGGAGATATTTTTATTACTCAAGCAAAATTAGATGAAGGTAACCCTCCAGAACTTCCTCTCCCAAGTTTGGATCTAACAATAGCTGATTATAGAGGCAGGGAGTTGGACCCTGTATTAGAGTAGGCAAGTCATCAATTTTTTATTGATGACAATTTTGTGAAATCAAGGGCTTTTCAGTAGTTTCCATGGAGGACAAACATGAAGGTTTTCGAGGAGAAATGTAAAAAGATGAAAAAAGAGCATCCAAAAATGGATGAAACTTCCATGCAAAACCAAATTAAAGAAGAAATGATGAAGGAATTGCAGAATATAAGCCTTGAGGAGGGGAGGAAAATGATAAAGACATCTAACATTTTATTATTGCCCAATTGGGATATTGCAGATGCATTAATTTTCAATTCTGTTTCAAGTAGATTGGAGTTGGAAGACCCAAATAGAAGAGACTTCCAAGGCACTTCATTCATTGAAGATCAAGCTACATTGGTCAGTTGGTCATTGAGAAAGGGATCTAGAGCCACACCATCACAATCAGATGAGTCTGGGTTGATGGGAAATATACTTGTAAGAAGGGTTGCTGACACTTCACATGTATAGGCAGCATATTGGAATGTGGATTCTTCTAAGTTTGTGTTGGCCACTGCTAAGAAGGAGGAACAGGTTATGTCTGAGTTATAGAATAAATATGAAACACTTCTTAAGGCCTATAATAGGGAGGTAAAAAGGAGAATTGAACTTGAAAACAAGGCAATGGGGAAATCCACAAGGCCAAGAATAACATACCCCCATCCTCTAGTGGAACCTTTTAAATCCACCCCCCTTGTAGAGATACCAGACACACCTCAAAGGCTTGAATATTATACAGCTGAGGAATTTGAAGAAGAGAAGAGAAAACTATGGGCCTTACATGTAGAGTTAAATATGCAGTATGAGGACACGCTTAGAAAGGCTCTAATGTATTTAGTGGAAAAAATTGAGTGGCCCTTATTCTTTGATTAGTTGGTAAAAGTAATAGATATATGGGAGGAATTGAAAATTCATGATGATACCCTGACACCTATTTTTAATAAATGGGGAAGAAGGGAAAAGGAAATCACCCTTCTATGTTATTCAGTTATAAAGTCTTCCACTGACCATGTTGAAAAATTGTATGATATTGCTAATGACCTATCAAATTTTGATAATAGGAGAGTTGCTCTGAAACTGAAAATTGTTTCTTATTTGAATAAGTACAAGAATAAAAAATTTGATATATTTCCTTATGCCTTGGATAGAAAGAAGAAATTGAAAAATAAGGAAGACTCAAGTAAAGAATTGGATGACCTTTTCTACACAAGGATAAATAAAGTTATTAATGAAAAGGGGCATGCCTGGTGGGCCACCACGATAGAGGAATTGGTTAAAGTCCAATTATTTTTTGATTCTTTGAAGCAAGAATTTGTTGATTTTGAAAAGGAGGCTAGTTATATTTTTAAAAAGAAAAATGATATCCTACAGTTCAGCTGGATGGAAGATATACAATTTGACACTTGGATGGCAGATCTTATGTTGGACAAGCAGTTAGAGGATGACAGTTCAGATGATGATGAGAAACAAGAAGGTGAGGTGTAGGTTATTGACACCTCTACACCAGAACTAAAAAAAGAAGAAGGGGAAAAGGTAATAATGCCTGATTGGGGTGAAAGCAGTGAGAACCCACAGGAGAAAACTGATTTGGAGGTATCACAAGATCATCCTTCTTTGGCCAACTTGGTAGCCACGTATTTTGAGCAGCCAAAATAATGAGAGACAAATCAAAAGTTGATGATTCACAACAAAAACTAGAACGGGCCTACCTAAAGGAATATTTGATACGCTTGGCATTCTGTTGTGATTGTTTTTGTCTTTTGCATGATGCTTTGTTCCCTAGACACTTGTCAGATCACAATTTCCCTTTGCTTGTTGCAACTCATGCTATATAAATGAGTTTTCAAGGCATTGTGATGGTTTGAGACTTGTGCAATTTTTTGTTTCTTTCAAGATGAGTACATATTCAGTCGGTCCAATAGTATGCAAAGGTTTTGAGTTTGCTTCCATTGTACTTTCTGATAAGCAAATTGAAATGATAGAAATGGCAATCTATTCTGGGCATTCAATTGGTTTTCTATTAGTTATTGTATTAGTCATTTGAAAAGGATAATACAAAGGGGTATTTACACTATATCTATGTCATCAATTTCTATCTCCAGTTTAGGGGTATTTACACTATATCTGTGTCATCAATTTCTATCTTTTGGCACTGTTACTAAAATCGTTTACCTTCTAGGTAAGAACATAAGTTTGTTTCAATATAAAAATCTTCAAAAGGAATTTCATATCAGAAAAAAAAAAAAGTAACAAGAAATAAATTAAATTGCAGTGCACTAGGAATAATATAACACATAATGAATACTAAACCTCAATTTAACAAAAGACTATACAGTGGCTTCAATAAAATTGATGCTACACCTAAACCATCACTTGTAGCAATCTACTTGAAGATATGTAGTACAAACCATCCCAGAGAACAACCTCTAATTTTTAAAAACTTTCGCTTTTACTGGGTGAAGTTTTACTTTTTTCCTTGGCAAAGTCAACCAAGTCTTCAAACAACTTATCTTCAAGTTTAACTTGTTTGCTAGAAGTTAAATATTGTTTTGGACATGCATCATTGTAAGTTCCATCATGAATGGAGATGAAAGCCAATTTGCCTGACTAGATTCTTATAATGAATATATGAGAGCAGTTCAATTTCATTTTTGAATTCTACTACACCATGCACTTGTAGAGATCCTTTCTTGTTCCTCTTTGTGCCCACCACTTAGCCCACATTATTCAGTTTCCTATACAAGAAAGTCTTATAGCAAGCAATTTACCCAAGATTCTTGGAGTTGTTCCACTATAAGATATGATGAAATCATGAACTAGTTGCCTATTATTTAAGAAAATGAGAAACACTATAAGACACTTTGTAGTGCTGCAATAGTAGCCAAATCACCAAAGTAGGCATGCTTTTGGATCATATTCTCTCTCAAACACAGATGTAACATGCATTTTGGTTGTAGGTGATTTCTAGGAGCTTGGGGTTCACTATCAATTCCAACACCTTCGACTAAAATTTTTGAACAAGTCAAAAGTTGTTCCACTATAATGATTAATAATAAACTTTATCATTGTTCAAGTCAAAAGTTTATCATTAGCAAAAATGATATATAATTTTGTTCATGGTCTCAAGGAAAACAAAGACTGCTTGACAATAGCAAGAAACAACACATATGACTTAGAAATAGTCTATCACAATGAAAGACATATTTTGCCCATCATAGCACTAGTAGTGCTCTACTGTCTCATTTTTGGTAACAGAGACACCCCCAAAACATGAAGGATTCACCCCCCAAACATCTTCAAACATGAAATGATCCACTATCTATTAGACTAGTGTCTAATCCAGGCTAAAACTCCATCAACAATTACCATCCAACACTGCACTTACACCAAGTTTTCCCACTCTCTTGCATTTGGTTAATATAGTACAAATAAATTATCACAACCTCATTGTCTCCCACCAATAACAGTCACTACAGGTGGTAGGAGAGAATCTACATTGGAAACTTCAGAATAAGTACAGTTGACTGTGCCTAACCAGTCATTGGTTTGAATGCACCAGTCTATTATTCCTTACTCAACCTGAAATGAAAATTAAAAGAATGCATTGACAAGATAACAAAAATAATAAAATGTTCTCACATTAAATATTAGTCAAAATGCATTTGATACATCATAGGAACTCACTGTTCCATGGGACAGATACTAAATTTCAGAGAACAGGATTATTTTATTGATTAAATTTTTTTCAAAATGCCTTGTCTCACCACCCCAACTCTAGTTCTCCCCCAAACACTCAACAAATCCCTTCTAAATAACCAAACAACAGTAAACAACCACTGCTGTCTAACTATCTGACTATTACCAGTTAGTTATAAACTGAAATTTGTTGTCTAAGTTGACACAAAGTGTCAACTTCGACAACTTACAATCATATATGCCTTTAATATATTTCACTAACATTTTCAAAGGTTTTATAACTTCACTAACCCTTCCAAAGACACCTAAAACCCTTACAAGTTGTACTAGGCCTAAAGACACCTAAAACCCTTTCAAACTTTTCTTTGCATTTTTTCTACATTTGATACTTTTCTTATAGGTGGACATGTCTATCACAAACATCCAACATGTCTTTCCTTAGACTTCATGGAAAAAACCCTACAAACAACACAAAAAATATAAGGACATGAACCATCCAAACATCTCTAATAGCTTGTGGATATCCCAAAGATGCATAAGTGCATGACTTGTGAAAACCAAAAAGATAAGACTAACTTGTATAACAAGCGAATAACCAAAATTATTTTATGTCTATGTTATGTTTGACAATGATAATGATATTTGGATTCAAGTATGAGGAAATGTGTATCAATCAATTCATTAAATATCATTTGAATACAAAGAAGATTTTAAGAGATTCAAGAGCATAATTATAAGCCAAATTTATGGAAGACCTAAATCAGACCTAAGTGAATAGACATGTGAAGGCTTATTTTGAATATGATGAGCAAATCTAAGGAAAATTTTTTATGGAGCTATATCCCAAGTTTAGAGCATTTATTGAAAAACACTATTTCAAATCTTGGTGGATTATTCATAAGTACAAGGCAGATTTGTTGAAGACCTCGAAGGAGATCTAAGGAAAATCTACCTACATTATAAACACTTTGCATTTCAAAGGTCAGTTCCTTCTGCATTGCAGGATTTAAGGTTGGTGTCTCTTGATAAATGAGTCTACACATTTGTTTGAAGTTATATACATACATATATATGTGTGTGTGTGTACATACACACACAATTCACCTACAAGGATTTCCATGCTAAATAGTATATGCATCTTGTCTTCTTTTGTTAGACATCAACTATGTGAATGCTTTCTACATTGCTTTCAGTTGACTAAATATATATAATAAAATATGTAGGTTTCTATGCCAAACTAACTCCAATGTGGACAAATATCTAATAATTGGGATTTAAACTAAGCAAGAACTATATGTTCAAGGAACCAAAAGATGACTGCAATGAGACTATTACAAGCGAAAAAACTTCAGTCTTGTTAAAGAGAATTGGGATGTGTGTTTGAAGACTTAACAAATTTGAGCTTCACTTGGTTTCAAGAATACTACAATATTCTCTACTTAACAAGGCCAACCACGTGAAGGTGGAAACTCATTTGGCCTCATTTACCTTCCCCAAACACCAATCTAAAGTACCCATTATCATTTAATTGCATACTTCATTCATTCATTCATCCATTTATGAACTATAACATTCAATCAATACAATCACATAACATTCATTAATATGATATAAAATTCATTAATACACAATACTAATCAAAACTTCATTAACACATAACAATATTCATTAACATAAACTAAAAATCGCTATTAATATGCATCATTCATACAAAATTACTTAAAACAAAGTTCTTTCATTATCCAACAAGGTTTATCAAAGAAGATTTTTAAAACATCATTTTTTTATTTTTTTTTCTAAGCTCTCTTAAGAAAAGTGCTCATAGGAGCATCCATATCTACTTCATTCTCCTCCTCTTCTAGCATGTGTAATGTCAAATTACGATGGCTCCTTCTTTTTGGAGGAGCAGGAGTTTGCTGCACTAAAGGGGGCTCTGTTGCAAGAACAAGTGAATGTGATAATTTGGAATACTCTTTTGCTTTTTCTAACTATTAAAAGTTTGTAATTAAGTATGAGTACAACATAAAATGCATTTTTCTTACCTGAAAATGCCACATCATCTACATTAACATTTTGATATGCCACCACGTCAACATGTTGAACGCTTGGAACATGGTCCACTGCTTTAGCATGATTTTCAACATGCTCTGAAATATTCAAAAAAAGGATACACATCAAATTCCAATTGAAGATGTTAAATTGTATTCATAATTGCATAATTAATACCTCCACCACTATAATGCACATCATGGCCTTCGTCAGGAGCAGATTCTTTGGTAGGATATGAAGGCTAAAGTAAAATGTTATGCACATTGTTATTGTAGTGCCTCTCCCATTTGACTTTCTTAAGTCGTCCTGATGGATGCACCCTTGCTGATCTTTTGTTGTGATGGATCATGATTGTGACCCTGAGTGGTCTACACCATTGAGGTGTTTGGATTTATGTTTCTTTATCAGTTGCGTTGATTATGCTTTTGACTGATCTTTGAGATTATGATGTGATTTTTGGTTCACTGAGGTTTGTGCCAGTGGTTACCAAGATCGATGTGGTATCATGAGGTTGTTCCGTGATTACCCTGAGATGTGTGCAGAGATTGCACTATGTTCTTTTACCATGCTACACTGGACTAGGTTCTTGTAGTAGTGGTTAGTCATATTTATGACTGTGTTTGCTTATGTGTTTTAAATGCCTTTTTAATGCAGAGTAATCAATCATTATTAAATGCTTAAGTAATTAGAATGGATTGTTCTTGTTGGATTATTTGGTTATGTGATGCGGACATTTACCTTGTTTTATTTTGATCTGAGAGATATCTGTTCTGATGTGATGTTTTACATTTGAGATGACCTGAGGGTCAAATGTTACTCTTTGATTCCAGTATCATAGATATTAGACTACTATGTTGTTCAGTTAATCATATTACATGATGATGCCATTTTGAGATGACAGTGTGTTTTATGATGATATCTGGTTATCTGGTATTTGGACATACCTCTGATTATGTTATGTGATGGATTTAATGCTATGGTTATTTACTTCATTCCTACGTTGTTATGCTTTATGTGAACGTGAGTGATGTAAATAGATTATTTTAATATAATTAATTAAATGGCTAAATTAGATGATTTAATGCATTTATTGCTTCGACTATGTTATTATATGCAATTGCACTTGATCGTGTTATTTAGTGTGCAGGATTTATATCCCTGGCAGTGGCACATGAAGTTAGTGATTCAGCCTATCATATTTTACCAACGTCGTCCTTGTATGGTCGACGTATCCTTTATTAAAATGTTTAATTTAAACCTTTCAGTGATATTAAATCCGAACTCATTGCATTATGTGATTAGACCAGTAAGTGTGTTTGTGCATTTAGAGGTTTGCATTGTCATGAAAGTTGTTTAAGGAGATTTATGTGTTTTTGGATTTTTTGACTTTTTAATTGATTTATTTTAATTTTTGGCAGCTTTTCCATAGATGAATTTCTATTTATAGGAATAGCTTGTTTTTGTTTGGGTCGATTCGGGGTTTAACTAGATTGGTTGGTTAAATGCCCTAATCGATTATTCACCCGAAAAGTGAATAAGTATCCAAAGAGGAATTTAATTCCTCACTTCTCACTTTCAAATTGGAAAGTTGGGGAGTAAAACCCAAAATCCTCTTCATGAGGATTTACTGTTTTGTTCGTTGTGGGAGCTACGGGCGTGGGATCATCGCGAGCTTGAGCTCGTTGGATCCAGCTCAGGGAAACCTTGGATCACCGTGATTTTTAGCCACTTCTACGAGCGTTTTATTTTATGGTTTAGATTTCCATTTTTCCCTTTTGGCTGTGAGGTAGGGCTTTCCTGTTTTGTTGTTTTTGCTCTGTTTCTGCTTCTAATTTTTGTAGTCGTTTGTTTGGCGGCTGAGAACTAGTGTTCCCCTCCATTTCTGTATGCTAGTTCTACCCGGTTGGGCGGGTATGAACATTTCCCTATTTTTTGGGATGAAGGTTTGGAATTTTATGCCGTTATGCTGGACGTTTTTTCTTACGGTGTCCAATTCCATTGATTTTTAGATTTTTGGGGCTTTTGAACCCAAAGGCCAAATGGGTTTTAATTTTGAAGTTTTCCAAATTTTTGGAGTTTTTACCTTGTTTTGTGTGCCACCCTATTTTCTTGAGTTTTCTTGGCACAATGTGAGTTGTGGACCTTGATGATCCGTTTGGATATTAGTTAGACCACTTTTGCACTTTTATGTTGCATTGGGATGCATGTTGCATCCGTACTCCTGACGTCGTGTTCGGTTGAGTGATTTTATACTTGTTATGGTTTTTATTGGACCTTTGCTTTTGTTTCGTGAACACTAGGATTCATGTAGAATCCATACTCTCGGATTGAGGCCGATTGAGTGAGTTCATGATGTTTGGTCTTGTTACATCATTGGAATTCATGTAGAATCCATACTCTCAGATTGAGGCTGGTTGAGTGATTTCATGATGTATGATTTTATTGGCTTTGGGATTCGTGTAGAATTTGTCCTTCCCGTGTTGCTTTCAGTTGGGTGTTTTCTTTACATTGTGTTCTCATTCCTGTCCTTGTGTTATGATCTTCGTGATGGTGGTGTGCCACACATAAGTACGTGCACGTACATTTGTTGGGTGACTTGCGAGGCCTAATCTTCCGTGGATTTCATGAAAGTTATGATCATTGGGGTTGGGATGGGAGTATGCATGCCCACAGGCACTTGTCATAGGATGAGCATGGGTAGGGTAGGGTAGCATAAGGAGGGGGCTTGTATCTCGTAGCTCGGCAATCATGACGCCATGGGTATGTCTGAGAGGAGCTTGTTTAAGTGATAACTAAAGAAAATGTGTGATTGGTAATAAAACTTAAGATAATAAAATATTTGGGGTGCAAGAGCCTTTCCATTGAGGGATGTTGAATCTGTGCAAGTCCTAGCTTGGGCTTTTTGATGCCAAGTGACTCTCCATGATGTTATTCCCTACATAGTAGCCTATTGAGTGTCTGACCAGGACCTATACTCCTTGCATTGTCTTAGGTTCTTGGTTCAGCCATCATACTGTCGGGCGTGAGTGTTAGCCATGGATGTTGTGATTTTTGTGTGTTTGTGGTTGGATCTTTATCTCCATCAGCACGGCAGGTGTGGACCTATGGGTGCCATGTGGTTGGGAGGCATAGCTATCTTCACCATTGTTAGGGATCAGTGTACAAAGATGATCTTTTGTCCTAGTGCGACCATTGTTGAATGTCTTCACTTGGTACTTCAGGTTTCGGAGTATGCTTTCTTATGATTTATGCTTTCATTGGGATGCTTGTATATCATGTTTAAATGATGTTATTTTATTTGGTGCATTCCCTTATTATGATGTTTAGCATATGATTAGATGATGTGATTTTCTTTAGTAGTATATCTATTGCTTACTATTGTTTAGCATGTGATAGGTGATGTTATCTACTGTAGGATTATCTTATGCGTTATCACTAGCATGTTAGATTTTCTTATGTTGTTATTATGCGTGTTTTAGTAGTGATGTCCCTATTATGACAGTACTGATGATTTGGTCGGTGGCTTGGGATGTTACATGTGGGGGATGGCTAGGATCCACGATGGTCTTATGATGCTATTAACGGTTGGGAGGAACCACGTACTTACTTTGGTTGTTCAGTTCATTGCGATGTTTATTTCAGTGTGTTCTTTGCTGTTGTAGTTTAGATGGATAGATGTTCTCCTTTCTGTGTTGTTCTTGCACTTGAGTGTTCATTCCTCGAGCCTTTATGGATCCGGTACTCCCTGGTGTGGAGGTTCTTTTCTCTAATTTTGGTCCTTTTTGCTTCAAGGAGTGTTTTCATATTTCTATGGGCGACATTTGTTCAGCATGGTGCAACACTTTAAAAAGTATTGCACGCCCATGCAAACTATGTCGTACGACACTGTAAAGTATCACACACCCATGCAAACTATGTCATATGACACTATAAAGTATTGCACGCCTTCTTGAGAAATGGCATACGACACTGGAAGAGTGTCGCACGCCTTCTTGAGAAATGTCGTACGATGCTGAAAAGTGTCGCATGCCTTCTTGAGAAATGTCATACAACATTGGAATAGTGTCACACGCCTTAAGGAGAAGTATCACCCTCCCTTAGTAAAAAGTGTCGCACGGTTTTTGTGAAAAATCTACGCGTGCCATCAGCGGGCACTTTTCTTCATGATCCAATCTTTTTGAGAGTGGTTTTGGATACCCTTTTGGGTGTTCTTCGACCCTGTGCTATTGCATTTTGAATTATGTTGGTTTCTCTTGAAATCGAGTTTTTGTGTTTTTGTTTTAGTCTCTTGGGGTTTAAAATATATCGTTTAAGTATAAGTTGATGTATATTTAATTTCTTACTTATTTAATTATAAGTTGACGTATATTTAATTTCTTGGGGTTTAAAATATATCGTTTAAGTATAAGTTGATGTATATTACTTATACTTAAGATATATTTTAATATATGCGACAAATCATTTGAGATAGGTTTCAGACCTCTCGGAGATAAGTTATGGATTCTAGGAAATTTTAGGGCTTTAGAAATCCAAACTTAGCCAATTTTCAAGGCTTCAAGATTTTAGGCTTAGCCAAATTTCAGGATTTAGCATTTTACCCCAGCTTGGTGTTTTGTTGATGAGTGGTCTTTTCTTGTGCCCTCATCTTGTTGTGGTGGTTGTTGGCTTTTGTTTGGGTGTGTCAGTTGGGTAGTGGTGTTCGAAGATTTGTTGGTTGCCAGGATTGTGTTGAAGTCTTCCGTTGCAATTTTTGTGATCCCTTTATGATGTTGTCTTGTGCATTCATACTTGAAAAAAACAATATCTTGGCTTGATTTGGATCCTTGTTTCCAAAGATCTTTGGGCAGGGCATTACAGTTATGTAGTCAATTTACATTTAAAACTAATACCAAAAAAGAATCTTCTCAACTATTTAATTTCATTTACTTTTCATATGACCAATTTACCTGTGAGATATCATTTGGTGCACTGGATTGTTGGGCAAGGCTTACAAATTCTTCACGTAGGCGTGCAACCACAACTTTATAGCCTTCTTTCAAGGCATTTTTTCTATCTTCATCTGTGACCTCCACATTGAAATCTGTGCCCTATGTTTTTTGCTTGATAATGTCAGTTTTCCATGTATGGTTTCATTAAACAAAACTATTTGCAACATTATATTAAAAAAAAAATACAAAATTCATTGCTCTACTTACAACTCGAGACTGCAGATTCATATAGCCACCAGAGCCAAGTTTGTGTTGGCCAACCTTTTCTATTCTCGCTTTTGTAGCCACAGATGTGTCCTGCAATCTATGAACAATTTCAAACATCTTAGATTATATATTTACAAATATCAATAATTAGTGCATGATTACAATGTACTTAATACTATAATGACATACCTCTTTTTGCCCTGTGCTGCTTCATTATCTCTATCTTCACATAGCCTTTTCTCCTTTGCATCTTCTATTATTTCATTCCACTCCATCGGTGGAATCATAGGAGGACGGTCATACTTTGGGTTATCCTTAAGAGCCCTTCTATATTGATCCCTCACAATCTTTATATGCTTTGCTACTCTTTTCAGAAGTAGGCCAGTGTCAAAAATGTCTTTCCCAAATTTCTCTTCAATGGATGCAATCAGCTGATTTTTTAATTCCATAGCTTGTAAATTCCACCTTTTTAAAAAAAAATAGATTGTTAGATTAATAATTTTAATATATTACAATAAATAGAAGAAAACAAAAATTATGTAGAAATGATATGAAACTATGTACTTTTTACATATGGTGGGTCCAAATAGTCTCAATGTCATATGAAAAAGATGTTCAAAGCAAGCATTATTACCTACAAAAACATAAAGGATTTATCAATCCAAAATGAGTAATGTAAATGTAAACTAAATTTACACTTTAAATAATATCAATTTTAAAGCACCTGGAAGCTTTCATTCTCTTAATGGAAACATAGTTTTCTTATTCAACAATAATGTCCCTCCATACGAACCAGTAATAATCACATGAACTATTCCAGGAAATGGATCAGCTTCAGTAGTACTGCTCTCTATTACTCTATCAACTAAAACATCATACAATTAAATAACAATTTTAGTACTGAGCTCTCTGTTGGTCTACCTCCCTGCCTATGTCCATGTCTCTCTATGTGTGGCTATATGTATGTATGTATGTATGTATGTATGTATGTATGTATCTGTGGTGTGTGTATGCATGTGTTTCTGTATATGCAAGCTTCTGTAGACATCATTTAAGCACTAATATGCTACTTCATTGTTCATCAACTTCTAGAAAGACATTACAAAATATAGCAAAACAAGGTTTTACCAGTTCTACTGGGCATAGACGATGATGTTTGCATGGTCCTTGTTGCTGACAATGTAGCAGACAATAGTGGACCACCAACTAAAGGAGGAGTCCGCACTTCATCATGAGGTGAAGAATAGAATATTGTTAGCAAAGACATTTGAATGGATAAATATCAAATGGGATACTAGTGAGAAACATCCAGACAAAAAAAGGTAAGTGTTATAATGTTGATCAAAACAAACAAAGTGTTGCTTACACGAAGGTGCTGTGCAACAATCCTGACCATGTTCACCATGTGACCTCGCAACTGGCACATATGTCTATACAAGAACACATAAAATTAGAGATCATGATCCATAAGATACTATAAAAGATTAATATATATTGAACTTCTATTACTGCTTACTTTCAAAGATTGGATTCTGCGGTCCAATTCTATTCTCAGTGCCTCTTTCTCCTCACTTCTGTCACCCTTGATGATAATTCTAACAGCTCATCAGTGTATCTTTGTGTAATTTTTTGGGTGATGAATACAGTGTTAGTACTAAGGCCAATGTCATGTAGTTATGATGCCTATATTTCAGATTGCATTTGATCAACAATCATTGTAGCTTTTTCCTATCATTTGTGACATCAAATATTTGTATACTTTCACAAAAATAACTCCAAAGCCATAAAGAAAAGAACATAATAATAGGACATTTGTTTCTATATTAACATTAAAATTTACAATAATTAATGTTTACCTCTATTGAAGGTGTCTGAGATGGTGCATCCATATTGCCCCGTGAAAAAAATTAGTAAGTCTTAGAAATTAGCAGCGAAATTAAAGTAATAGACTTACCAAAAAAAATATTAATAATAAAGTAGATTGTGTATGTAAATCATTTGTCTTAAGTTAAAATTTTAGTGTAACTAATGTTTATATCTTAAAAAATATTTGACATGTTCTACTTAATGTTTATATGTGCACATATGGTTTGGAAAAAAATATTTGGTCATACAAGACCCTATCATAGTTGACATTGATCGTATCTAAAGATTTCATTGATCATCATGATCTTCATCCATGTCATCATCATCATCATCATCATCAAACTTGTCACTTTGATCATCGTTGTCACCACCACCATCTTCATCACCATCATCATCCTCTTGATCACTATCATCATCATGACCATCATCGCCATGATCATCACCATCTTCATCACCATGATCATGATCGTCATCAGCATCATTATCATCATTATCGCCATTATCATTAGCATGACCAAAATCATCACCATCTTCTTCTTCTTCATCACTAGGTAACTGTCATTCCTAATAATCATTTACTTCCTCTTGTGCTTCTTCAATATCTTCTTCTTCGATCACATTATACTTTACTGGCCTTCCTCTTGGGTCATGTCTAACAACAAATGACCAACCTAGTTTTTCTGGAACACCAAAGTAAAACACTTTCTTGCATTGACTTGGAAGAACATAGGGCTCATCTCTGACTAGCTCAAATGACCTTGTATTAATTATAGTAAATCCACTGTCGTGTTCAATAACAGCCCTATCGGGATCATTTCGATTCAGTCGTAACCTAAACCATTTGACCACAAATAGAACTATTTGAATGAATCAAATTTGCACTCAAGTATATCATCCAAAATGTCATAGTATCAATTTTTAGATTGTTGAGGATGTATGTCAGTTCTAGATGAAATATTGGTGACCGCGAAGACAACACTTATCCCAAAATCACACGTTTTCTTCATTTCATCTAACTTTTTTGTGCAGAATATATAGCCATGGTAGTACATAGCTTTGTGGTGTTTGACTTGAAATTATTCAAACATGTGAAGAATCTTCTCATTGATCTGTGAGTTGATATTAAACTTATGTCTCATGATTAGTAATCTTATGCATACCTTTGTATCTCTTAAGCCATATATTAGATCAAGTACCATTGGCATAACATTGGGATCTCCATTATGATGAGCTTCTTTAACCAACGATGCAACACCATCCCATGTTAATGAGTGACCATTTTCTTGAGACTGTTCAATCCACACTGTCATCCAATCAAGATTGTTTGCAATGTACAAGTGTAGTGCATCCCACTCACAACCAACTATAAAGATGACAATTACACCAGTTAGAAACAACTTATATATATTGATGATGGATAAGAATTGTTAAATTACAAAAAAAAACTTATAATTACCTGTCACCCTCCTCAATCTACCTTTCCCCGTCAGGTACTCCCCTTTGAATTTGTCATTACAGTTGGGATCCCAAATGCGATCTACAGGGATACCTGCTGCAAATTTTGGAAGATATTCACTGATATACACCATGGTCTAGTATATCATATATCCCTCTATCATAGAACCCTCAAGACGTGCTCTTTATCAAACCAAGCCCTTCATAAATTTCAAGTGCCTCTCAACCATCCACATTGATCTAGCTTGTACAGGTCCACACAATTCAATCTCCTCAACTTGATGTATGAGGTAGTGTTATTGAGCATTGAAAAACGTTGGAGGTAAACACTTTTGCATTTCACACATGAGCTGTGGAATTTTTCTCTTCCAATATTTTATATCTTTTTTATCAATTTATTTAGATGATAACCACCTAAAAGAGATTCAACACGCAAAAGCACATAGAGGAGATTTTAAATAAAATTATACAATAGATTTCAAATAAAAAGCTACAAATCTTTAAAAAAACACTCTTCTAACCTCATGTATTTTCAAAGATCATATATAACTTGTTTAATACTGGTGTCAAACTATTGTGGAAGGGATAGAGGTAGGACGAACTGCAATCATTAAAAAACGATCATTTCAATATATTATTAAATAATGCAACTAGTACTACATTCAATCTTACAAATATACTATAAATAGAAAACATGACTTACCTTGAGGAAGGTATGCCAATCATGTGTCTTCAACCCTAGCCCAAAATCACCTTTCTTTGATAGAAGAGTGCTTATATTTGCAGCAAATCCTGTTGGAAATTTTGTTTTTTTTATGACTTCTTTTAATGCATCACTTTGTTTCTCCATTAATAACCAAGGAAGGGCACTTTTATTTATGTGGTCTCCATTCCTATTTGATTCAATGAAAACTTTTAGTGCATGATTAGATTCATGAATGTCAGTACAAATTTAAGCAATTTGTTCTTTATCGTGCCTTCCATTCAAAATTTTCCATAGTGTCTGTGTTACATTCTTTCCAATATGCATAGCATCAAACAAATGCATGATTGGGAGATCCTTGTAGTATGGTAACATACTAAATTGAGTAGGATAACTTTTCATTCCTCTAGGAGGTTGGTCATTGATGCCTTGATGACCTTCACGGGCATCAGTTACAGCATTAGTAAATATAAGACAATATCAAAATACAAATTGTAAACTTCGAATGACTAATTGGACATTACCTCGATGATTTAGTCGATCGTATTCCAACTTCCATAAATGAGGTGTCATTCTTTGTGGCTTTGATGATGTCTCTTATTTCCCATTAAAAAGATGTTTTTTGGCAATTCGATACTTATGATTATGGTGGAGAAAGTGTCTAAACTCATCAAACGCCTACTTTCCTAAACTTCTTGAATGATGACATTTCATCTTCGGACCACAAACTAGACATGCAAATTTTCCTTTTGTTTGAAGACCTAAAAGATCATGTATAATTGGATCATGTACAATGATCACGTGCAACTTAAGCATTTGATAGTAATGTGTAACCACTATAACATACCAAAAATATGTAATCTTAACAATATAACATACCGCAAAAATGAGTTAGCCCAGGGGCATCATGTATTGTCCATACAAGCATTGTATGGAATTGAAATTGTCGATGTCTTATCGGTTTAGAGATGTCATACATAGTGATTCCATTCCATAACTTCAACAACTCATAAATTAGGGGCTCAATATACACGTTCATATAACTTGGTATTTACCTACCAATTGAATGAAAATAAAAATTACATAATTATTATAACCATTTTCATGCACTATTTATAAATTAATTTGGTAACTATAAAATAAAAAAATACCTAGCACAATCATTGACAACATTATGTGCTCCCTCTTTATGGACATCCAAGGAGAAATGTTATTGTTAATAACAAAAATAGGCCATACTAAATAAATAGATCTCATATCTCCATATGGATTGACACCGTCTGCCGCCAATGAAAGTTTTAGATTACAAGTTTCTTCTTTAAAGTGTGACCATGTTTCTTCTATCTCTTTAAATGCAGAACCATTGGCAGGCATTCACATAATGTCATCTTGACTTCTATTACATTCATGGTAATCCATAAATTGTGCCAAGCTAGTGCACCTGAATAACCATTCAAAATGTGGAATAATGGGAATGTATCGAAGAACCTTGTGAGGCACTTTTCTTGTTATTTGATCTGACTGATATCTACTAACATGACAATCAGGGCATTCTGTTGCAAATTCATGTTGTTTATGATATAGAATGTGATCATTGGGACATGCATGTATTGTCTGATACTTCATTCCAATCTGATCCATAATGTTAGATAATTCTCAGTATGAACGAGGAAAAATGTTTGATGGTGATAACAAAAACTCACTAATCAACCTACAACAACAAATATGCATTGTTAATATAATGAATAGTAATTGTATGCTAACATTGAAGATGACAAAAATGACATACCTTAGCATACGTGAAATTGCTACATTGGATATACTATTCATAACCTTTAAGTTCACCAACAACACTATAGCTGACAGTAGAGTTGTTTGGGAGCCTTCGTATAAGGGATCGTGTGCCTTCTCAAGTAAAGGTATATCAAGACCATCTTCATCATTATTATCAGATTCCCTAGTACCATCATCGTGAACCTCTTCATCACTTACCTCAATACCATCTTCTTCAATCATGTCCTCTGGCACATTATCATCTTCTTCCATGGGAGTGTTATCCTCAGCTTGGATATTCACACCTCCATGTTCCTCCAGTAGGAAATCCACATTCAGCAATGGACAAAAATCGTGGCCCCCTTCAACATGACCATATTGCCTACAATGACTCTGGGCTGTTGTGATTAGAATTCTTCGATTCTTTAAGCCCTTACACTTTTTGCAAGGACAATAACATTTATCAGGTTTTCTTCGGAATTGAGCCCACAATGCAGCCATTGTTTCATTATTTTGTTCTGGGTTCATATTGTCAGGCATGGTCTTTCTTTACAAGAAAATATACCTAAAAATAAATTGAACATGTTGTGATTAATGTTTATATCTACACATATGGTTTTTGTTAATTAATGTTTTCAAATGTAACTAAAATTTTTACAAACATATCAAAAAGGACTTTCACAGGGTCTTATTACATCAACTGTTCTAACATGGTCATGTTAGTTATCTTGAGACCTTAATGTCTTCTCATGCCTTCAACCTTGACCTTGATGCTCCTGCATCATTCTCCCAAGGATCAAGGAAAGTTGGATCATCATGGAATTGAGTAGGCAGACCTTCTAGGAAGTTGCAATACTTCAACCTTGTAAGTGTCACGTCAATGCAATGAGTACTAAACAAACAATTTAAGTTGATGAGAAATAGTTGTTATGAATTAAAATTGTAAGCGTCACCTCAATGCATTGGGTATTAAACAAACAATTCAAGCTGATGAGTATGAGTTTTTATGAACCACAACTCATGAAATATGCATTAAGTCCATACCTATTGTTTACAATGAGTATGGGTTTTTTTTCTAAGAACATACCTATTGTTTATAGTCAGTAAGTTTCTATATCCTCTAAGAAATTTATTATGTCAAATCAACGTACCCAACATCTAGCAGATAAATGTGCAATACAATTTGTGTGCTATTCTCATTAAATTGTACAAAAATGATCCCCCAATTGAGGACAACATATCTTTTAATGAGTACATCAGATATGTTGGTCTGATTTTTTGTGAATCAAATTTCTTAGGATCATAAAAAAAATCAAATGAGAAGTTTCTGCTAAGTCATAGGGCTTTAGGTTTTGGCATAGTATATTTCGATACCTTTGAAAAATATGTGAAAAGCCTTAGGTCTGTCCTTTTAAGTTTTTCCTGGCACAAAAATTTTTTTAAAAAAAGAAAAAACAAACAACAAGGAGCGAATATTCTTTTCACGCCTGCTTGATCATTGTTGTTAAGTATTTTGAAAAAGGGGTTTTAATCTTACCGTCTGATCTGATTTGAATCTATGCTTGTTGCATGTTCTCTATGGCAAGATGCTTGTATGTTATGCATAGCGAGGTAGTGACCATCGAAGAATTATGTGTGATACTAAAAAGTGGAGTCTGGTGTCGTGAAATGTGTTGGCGGGAAGATCTATTGACCATGTACTATGTCCCAAACCAATCAGTTTCAAAAAGAAAGGCACGTGGAAATATTTGCAAGTGGTGTCACCAGAGTTTAATTTTATTTGGCAATTCACCAAGTCGCTAACTGAAAACACTTGCGACTTGCTAGCGGCGATATAGCGAATGCCTGGATTTTCCAAAGACAACATCTTTCTGAGATTAGAAGTAATTTTGAGGATCCCGAGGAAGATATGCTACACGTTTCACTTTTGTCCTCTGTAGGTTATTGTCTTTTGTAGTTTCTTTTTTCAAGCATTTTTTTGAAAGTGCTTATCGAAACTCGCCATATTGCTAGCTGAATTTGTAGTTTTTATGCCGATAGCGATGTAGCGATTGCTTGGAAAATGGTAATGTAATTGAAAAATCCTCAAAGGTGGGCCCCAAATGAGTGACGTGATAAGGTTGAGTTGTGCAGATCAAATTACATGGTGGCATCCTATTGAAATATCTTTGAGCCGAAAAACTTTGAGTCATCGGAGCTCGCCATGTCGCTAGTTGGATTGTTATTTTTTTTGTCGGTAGTGACATAGAAACCCACTTGAAATTCATAAACATGGCGAGGCCCAAGACATGTGATGTCATCAAGAGATTTAAAAATATATATATGTGCCAGCGTGTTGAGCCAGCTCAACGACAATGGTATCTTGGACCCACTTCCCATGTATAAAGTACAAAGATTTTTGATCATAAGATCGAGCCAAGATCAAAGGCCATCGTTAGCTCACTATGAAGAATTGCTTGGAAGTTATGTATAGTGAGTTGGTGAGTGGTGGCCCACCACTGTTGCAGTAAATTGGTGACTACAAGACCAAATCTAGATCGACGATGCTTGTTAACTCGCTATGAGGAGATGTGCAATAAATAAGTATAGTGAGTTAACGAGCAAGGGACCCGCTATTGTGTTCTTAAAGGTTATTTCAATTATCTGCCACACGATTAAAGTAAGATCAGTGGTTATCACTAGCTCGTTGTGGAAAGGTGCTCGAGAGTTATGTATAACGAGTTAGCGAGTTGATGACAAGTGTTTGTGGTCATCTGTGGGCCCAGTTTGAAGTGTCAACCTTGAAGGAAAGGTATAGATGGAGGTATTTCATTGGTTTGACTACCAATGTGTTGAGAAGAAAGCTGAGTCAGCCTAGTTGTCATTCCTAGGTTGTAGGATTTTTCATGGATCAACAGTGCAAGTTTAAAAAAGGAAATGCGACGCCACTCTATTTTTCTATCCTACACATTTATGATAAATGAAAGCTTCACATGTGGAAAAAATAGAGTCTAATACAGGAGATTTTCATTAATTCCAGTCCCACGCG
The DNA here is from genome assembly GCA_028749045.1 of Cupressus sempervirens. Classification (NCBI taxonomy): domain Eukaryota; kingdom Viridiplantae; phylum Streptophyta; class Pinopsida; order Cupressales; family Cupressaceae; genus Cupressus; species Cupressus sempervirens. Next base: position 795,427,176 of record CM053791.1, read on the forward strand.
AACAAAGATTGTAGATTTTTTGAGCACAAGAGCCTATTGATTTTGTTGTATTAAGCTTGCTAAGAACATGAAAACTATTCCTCAATTGTTTGAAATCAATTACAGAGGTTCAGAGAAGAACAAGTTTAGCAAGTCAAGTAAGTACTCATACTATAACCTCTGTGGCATTCCAGTTCTCTCAATACTGTCAAAATGCCTCCTAAGAAGCCATTTTTTGGGAAAATTAACTATATGGATAGGAATGTCCATGATGATTTATTAGAATTACTCCCAAAGTCTACTATAGAGCCTGCACAAGTTAAAAAATTGATTTCCTTAAACCCTAGGCTTAAAATTGTGAATGGCTTGTATGACAAGGGGAATTGGGTAAGGGATGTGACAACTACTCAAACTGGTCTTATCCTGTTTAAAACATGGTTTTCAGAAAGGAAGTTGTTTGCCCCGCATGCTAATGTCTGGAATTTTGATTTGGGAAAGTTAGTAGTCCCAAGTGTTTTCATGGATTATGATTTTCTTGAAGCCATTGCTAAGAATTATGACCAAGCCATTAGGGTTGTAAGAAGAAAGGATGGTGTGCCTCTAGTCTCGATTACTCCTGAAGAAATTATAGAGGTTTTTCACCTAGAACCATTATCAGATTACCATGTGCAAATCAATCTGCTAGAATTAGAGAATGAATATACAGCAAAAAAGGATGTAATCAGGGGAGGTGCACTGAGTGCACATATTGGTACAATAAGAACTTTGTTAGTAATTACTACAGCCTCTAGAGAGCCTTTTAAGACGAGTCTTTTTACTTCTCGGGCTGTAGAGATATACAAGACCTTATGTCGAGTTTTTGGTGAAGATGAGAAAGAACTTGTGCCCATTGGTTTCATGTACATGATGGTTCAGATTGCTCCCTTCGGTGTAGATGTTATTTTTTATTTTGCTTCCTTTTTGGCTGAAGAAATTCACATTGGTTTAGTTGGGATTGCGAAGGGCAAGGTGGAAAAAACTTTTGGTCACTACTCTCTATTAATGCATATGTTTTTGTTCAAAGGAGTGACATATTTTGGTAATGAGATGGAACTAAATAGAGAGGAGAATGGGGAAATACCGCCAGTCTAGTTGTGGAGTGTAGATATGACCTGGGATGCAAGTAATGCTAGTTTTGTCAGATTTGATAGATATTTTGCTTCTGAGCTGAGGTGCCTTATATTGAGTGACAATCCCAAAATCCCTAAAGCACTAATGGGTCTCATTAGGCCTATGGATAACCCCCATGACTTGAAAGTTTCACATAATTGGGGAGATATCATCCCTTACTCTATTTCTACTATTTTCAGAATATATGGTTTTAAAGGGAGTCCTCATGTTTTGCCTTACCAAGTACCTTTGAAGGTAGGAGTGGCTGAAGTTTTGTGGTAGTTAGGGGGAGTTGAAGAAATGTTTTTGTTTAAAAAGCAATTAGGGTCAATTTTCCCTATCTGCACAGTGGGCCATCATTTTGTGATTACAAAATCGGGATGGCTCTTTTTGCATAAAATTTTGGAGCAGTATATGATGGCTATCTCTCATCCCCATTTTTGTGATTCTAAGGGATTTTTCAATCAGATGTTGAGGCATAGATTCAAGTTGGGACTGGTCAAGCACGATTCTTATTATCCAAAGGACATTATAAGGAATGAATTCTCATTGCAGGAGTAGGAAACTAAAAAGGAAAAGTGGAGAGTTTATTCCTGGGTCTTAGAATTCATTCATTGTTTTGATAATAAATATGATCCTTTAGATAATGTTGTTACAGAGGCTGACAAAATAAGTAAACTCATGAATACCTTCCCTGAAATAATGGAAGTCATGAATGAAAAGAAATAATTTTTTATTGATTCCTATCCTGATAAGGCCAAAGAGGTCATAAGGAGATTGGCTTTCACCCCAAATGTGGGAGCTGGTAAAATAATTGTACAAAAGAGGCCTGGGTATAGTATAATTTAGAATAAAAGGGTTCCTATAGATAAGGGCAAACAAATAAAAGGATCCACTAGTATAGCCCAAGAGGAGAGACTTGATGAGCCTAGTCCTAAGAGGCAGAAGGTAATGATAGAAGAAAGGCCTCAAGTTGAGGAATATTCACCCACTCAGTCCCCTCTAAGGATTGGAGAAGAACATCTCACTGGTGAACAAATCAAACAGATGGGATCACAAGGAGGTATTTTTATTACTCAAGTAGAATTAGATGAGGGTAACCCTTCAGAACCTTCCCTCCCAAGTTTGGATCTAACTATAGCAGATTATAGTGGCAGGGAATTGGACCCTGTGTTAGAGAAGGCAAGTCATAAATTTTTGACTGATGATAGTTTTGTTAAATCTAGGGCTTTTCAGTAGTTTGCATGGAGGGAAAACATGAACATTCTTGAGGAGAAATGTAAAAAGATGAAAAAAGAGCATCCATAAATGGATGAAACTTCCATTCAAAACTAAACTAAAGAAGAAATGATAAAAGAATTGCAGAATATAAGCCCTAAGGAAAGGAGGAAAATGGTCAAGGCATCTAATATTTCATTGTTGCCAAATTGGGATATTGTTGATGCTTTAGTTTTTAGTTCTGTTTCAAATAAATTGACTTTGCAAGACCAAAATAAAGAGAACTTTCAAGGCACTACATTCGTTGAAGATTAAGTTGCATTGGTCAGTTGGTCACTGAGAAGAGGATCCAAAGCCACATCATCACAGTCAGATGACTCTGGCTTGATGGGAAGCTTAATTGTGAGAAGAGTTGTTGATACCTCACATGTGCAGGTGGCATCTTGGAATGTGGAATCTTCCAAGTTTCTTTTGGATACTGCAAAGAAGGAGGAACAGGCCATGTCTAAGTTACAGGGTAAATATGAAACACTTCTTGAGGCCTATAATAAAGGAGAATTGAACTTGAAAACAAGGTAATGGGGAAGTCCACAAGGCCAAGAATAACATACCCCCATCCTCCAGTGGAACCTTTTAAATCTACCCCCCTTGTAGAACTACCAGACACACCTCAAAGGCTAGAATATTATACAGCTGAGGATTTTGAAGAAGAAAAAATAAGCTATGGGCTTTAGATGTAGTGTTAAATACGCAATACAAGGATAAGCTTAGAAAGGCCCTGATGTATTTGGTAGATAAGATTGAATGGCCCTTGTTTTTTTATCAGTTGGCAAGAGTAATAAGTATATGGGAGCAACTGAAAACCCATGATGAAATACTCAAGCCTATTGTTAACAAGTGGGGAAAAAGGGAAAAAGAAATCACCCTTTTATGTTATTCAGTTATAAGGTCTTTAAAAGACCATATTGAAAAATTATATGGTATTGCTAATGACTTGACAGATTTTGATAATAGGAGAGTTGCTTTGCAACTAAAAATTGTTTCTTATTTGAATAAATACAAGAATCAAAAATTTGATATGTTTCCTTGTGCTTTGGATGAAAGAACCAATTGAAAAATAAGGATGAATGGAGTAAAGAACTGGATGACCTTTTCTGCATAAGGATAAATAAAGTTGTTAATGAAAAGGGGCATGCTTGGTGGGCCACCATGACAGAGGAATTGGTTAAAGTCTAGTTATTTTTTGATTCTTTGAGGCAAGAATTTGTTGGTTTTGAAAAGGAGGCTGATTATATATTAAAGAAACAAGATGATATCATGTAGTTCAGCTGGCTGGATGACATACAGTTTAACACATGGATGGAAAATATTCCTTCGGACCAATAGTTGGAGGAAGGCAGTTCAGATAATGATAGCGAATTGGAAGATGAGGTGTAGGTCATTGACACATCAGCACCAGAATTGAAGGAAGAAGAAAGTGAAAAGGAAATAGTGTCTGCTCAAGGTGAAAGCAGTGAAAACCCACAGGAACAAACTGATCTAAAGGCATCACAAGATCACCCCTCATTGGCTAGCCTGGCAGCCACGTATTCTGAGGATCCAAAACAATGAGAGACAAATTAGAAGTTGATAAGTACAGCAGTAACAGGAACGGACCTACCTAAAAGAATATTTGATACACCTGGTATTCTATTGTGACCTTTTTGTCTTTTGTGTAATGTTTTTTTCGTTGGACACCTCTCAATCACATTTTCCCTTTTCTTGTTAAAACTCATATCTATATAAATGAGTTTTCAAGGCATTGTGATGGTCCGAGACTTGTGTAATTTTTTGTTTTCTTTCAAGAAGAGTTCATATACAGTCAGTCCAATAGTATGCAGGGGTTTTGAGTTTTTTTCCATTGTACTTTCTGATAAGAAAATTGAAATGACAAAAATGGCAATCTATTCTGGGCATTCAATTGGTTTTCTATTAGTTATTGTATTAGTCATATGAAAAGGATAATACAACAGGGTATTTACACTATATATGTGTGCTAAAAGGAAGTATTATGTGTATGATCAAGAGTTGTATGCTATTGTTAAAGCCTTGAAGAAGTGGAGACATTATTCGGTTCCTAAGGAGTTTATGCGGTATATTGATCATAAAGCTTTATAGTATTTGGGAAGTCAATATAAGTTGAATCAAAGACATCTGAAGTGGGTTGAATACTTGCAGATTTTTACATTTGTGATCAAGCATAGGAGTGGAGTTACTAATCAAGTTGCTAATGCATTGAGCATAAGATGTTCTTTGATGATCGAGATGAAGGTTGAAGTTATTGGTTTTGATGAAATGAAGGAATTTTTTGATACTACCCCTATTTTTCTAAGGTGTGCAGAGAGTGCGGAGCACCAAATCTATTAGATCAAATAAGTATGATGAGTATTTCATTCAAGAAAGTATATTGTTCAAATATAATTAGTTGTGTATACCAAGAAGTCCTATGAGAGTTAATTTGATTAAAAAAAAACATTGTGGTGGTTTGGATGGACATTTTGGAATTGATAAGACATTGAGTTTTCTTTTGCTTAAGGATAAGTTATATCAACAAAATATGTATAATGATGTTTAGAATTTTGTAAGGATTTGTGGAATTTGTCAAATTGTAAAAGGAGTAAGTTAGAATACTAGTTTTTATATACCTATTTTTCTTCTTGAGAAAGCTTGGAGTGACATTAGTATGAATTTTGTTCTTATATTACCTAAGATAGCAAGAGGGTATGATTCCATATTTGTTATTTTGGATAGATTTTCTAAGATGGAAAATTTCATACCATGTAAGAAGACATGAGATGTTGTGCATATTGCTAAGATTTTCTTCAAAGATATTGTTAGATTGCATGGATTCCCAAAAAAGTTTTATTTCTAACAGAGACTGTAAGTTTGTTGGTTACTTTTGGAGGACTTTGTGGAAGAAGATGGGTACTGAGTTGAGATTTAGTTCTACATTCCATCTATAGATAGATGGAAAGACAAAGGTTGTAAATAGAAGCTTGGGAAATTTTTTGAGATGTTTATTTGGAGATAAGCCAAGCGATTGGGTTATTGTATTGGTACAATATGAGTTTGCATATAATAATTTTGTGAATAGGAGTACAGAAAAAAAGGGGAAGAATTTTCTGATTTTATGAAGTCTTCATGAAGAAGTGAAGTTGAACTTGGAAAAAAGTAATCAAAAGTATATAGTGAATGTTGATAAGTCTAAGAGACATCATGGTTTTGAAGTTGGTGATGAGGTGATGATTCGTTTTGTTAAGGTTGTAGCTTCTGTCAGATTGATTTGATGGTAAAACATCTTTAAGATAAATATCCTATCTATTTTATATGTAATGTAATATATTTTTTATATAATATACATTATATATTATTATATAATAATATAATAACATATTACATATATTCTTAAAGATGAGTTATACATATAGTTATTTATATTATTAATATAATGATGATTAACTATAGAGACATGTCTCCTCCTCTCATATTTATATGAGATCCAAATCTGCATTTTGAAATCATTAATAACATTGGCAATGTTATTACATTTATAGAAAATGATCCATGTTACTCAACATGGTATCAAAGCCTAACTATAAATGGAAGAAAATAAAAGAATACCTTGAATATTCTAAGCATCCTTTCTAGACTTCCCATCCAACTCACAAGTGTGTGAACTCAAGGATGCCTAGGAGTGCTTCACTACAAACTACCTTAAAGGATGTTTAGTGCAATATTCTATATTAAGAACAAACCCATTTTTTTCAATACAGAGCTCTAGTAAGTGGATGGACAATGAACCACTTTCTTGTTCCTCTAAGAAGAGGGTTCCTTTAATTCTCTACTAATCACACACACTGGTAGCAGATGTAGATTAATAATATGTAGAGTGGAAAGCAATAAGAATCACTTTAAAAACTCTACAAATTTTCTCTATTCTATATAAACCAAGATGATGCCTCTACATAAAGATTATCATGCTCTCTAATTGAATACAGTGCAGAAAATCTTTATTTCATGCACTCCTATCACTCATTTAGATGATGTATTAGTTCCTCCTATATTATGAGAGATGCATAAGGATGAATCACTTTACTCTCTGGCTAGTTATAAAATAAGTGATGTGTCATCATTAATATTTTTAGTAAAGACAAGGGGAGGCCTTCTAACTATAATAATTGATATTAATGGTGAAAATCAAGGCATATTAAGGCACTTGGATTGGACCCATTTAAGGGTTTGGTGTTATATTCACATCATGTACATCATTCAAGTTTGCATGTTTGACTGGTCCTTATCACCTAGAATATAAGCATTCGGGCATATAAATTAAAAAAAGGTAGACCATTCTAAAAGTGACCTAAGTGTATATATGTTAGTAGAAAAGCACACTAGGTGTTTAACTAGGTGGTGTGGCCATACATGAGAATGAAATAAGTTAGACACATTAAAGGTAGGTAGGTATAAATGCATAATTTATTGCTAATGATCATTCCCATTCCTTATTTGTATTTAAATTTTTGCTAATGTCATGTGTGGGAGTATATATATTAACATATATATATTGTGTTTAATATATTCTATATATTAATGAAAATGGAATATATGCATATATATTCAAAGTATATATTCTTATTTATGTTTTTGGAAAGATCTTTATTATGCTAGAAATAGATAATACTGAGAGGGGGGGGGGTGAATCAATATTCTACAAACTTTTGCGCACAACGGGATATTGTTAATTACTTTCTAACTTGCATATGGAAGTAAACCATAATTGTTGAATAGTAAATATAAACATGCACATAAAGAACTCATAACACCATTATTTGTTAACTAGGGAAACCCTGGCCAAGGGAAAACCCTGGTGGGGATGGTACCCACTAGATGATTCACTAAAAAATAGGATCCTATTAAGGGTATTGACCCTATTAGGAGTCTATGAAGTACATATATTATTTCACATCCTTGATAGAGGACTAGGCTTTGTTAGAAGCCTCAAACCTATTAGGAGTTGGTATAACTATTACACGCAAGAATATCTCACTGCCCTAACATGCAATTATACAATTCAATTCCTTCACAAAATAGATATTAATACAATACTTTCTTGGCTACTATAACTCAAAATTGCTCCAATCTTACATTAGATTTCACATCACATAAAACTTGCAAATATTTCTCATAATAGTTTGCATGTCGCATCTAATCACACAAGTTCCTCCTTCTCTGCGCAAGATAAGATCTTTACTTATACCTTTCACATTAACAAAACTCTGCATTGGCAACCTTCATGTCTTCACATGCTTGACGTAATATAAAATAACTTATGGAATAATATCCACATAGTCAGCTCAACATAACTTAGTAATTATTTTGTAACCAAAATAATTCCTTAAGTCATACAACTTTGTTTACTGCTATGCTATGTTTTTCACTATTAAATACCCACACTTTTAATCTTACTATAACTTGTGTCGTACTGTTCATACACATCTATGAAATGGAACACATCATCATGATAGTTTCATGAAGCTTTCCTCAACTACACATAAGATAACTCTCAACGCATCATCCATACTCTTAAGATCTATTCTCTGAATTGCTGCAAACTATTTAATACTTAAACAATTTCTATCTTTAAATGCATAAATGAAATATTGAATGTATGTTTCCATAAATGAAAACCATCAAGACATATAGCTGATCATATTTCCAATAATCTCCTCCTTTGGCATCGATGGAAACATTTGGGAAAAAATTTCTAAGTCCCAAAATGATATCATACATAACAAAAACAAATAAAAGTAACTATATAAAAATTGCCTTCAGAACATTACAAGTTTAGCTCTCTCTCTCTCTCTCTCTCTCTCTCTCTCTCTCTCTCTCTCTCTCTCTCTCTCTCTCTCTCTCTCTCTCTCTCTCTCTCTCTCTCTCTCCTATAATAAAAAACATTGGTTAGATAGTCCTATGGCTACTTATTTGGCTTTCTCTTCCTATTTAGTTTATAAATCTAGCAATCGTATTCATCCTATGTCTTTGGATAAATGTTAGAAAACCTTAGTACCTTTGGATTAAAGGTATATCCTATCATTAAATTCATTTCAAATATATAAATGATGGAGCTATACCTCTTAATTTAGAGGATAGTTATCAATCAATGATAACTGATCCAACTATTAGTGTATTTTGTCTTTCATAGTTGGGCATGTTGAGTTCTCTTTTATTTTTCTATCCAAAGGACAAATCTATTTACTAATAGGATGCAAGAATGAAGCTCAAAGAATGATAAATGTAAGTGGATGTTATGCAAAGGTGTAATCTAAGTCATACCAAGCACTCCTAAGGTTGCAAGTCTCCATATTTTCAAGGTTTCAAGTGTTTTGGACCAAAGTTTACAATGTCTTGACAATGTTGAAATTTTTTGACAAGTGTTTGACTAGTATCCAAGGTGTAAATTTGCAAGTTTTTCTTTATCTTGATTAATTTTTTACACACACACAAGGCACAATAAGACAAGAATAGTTTTACATCACAACCTAGGATTTAAGACTGTATATTCCATTGAATTCCCACTTGAACTGAAGTTCATCCATGCTTATCTAGAGTGGACAACTTAGAATCTTGGCACCATAGGCTCTCCCTTATAGTGAACTCACTTCTTGGGGCTACCAAGATTTGGTTCCCAAGGGGCATTACTTCCCTAGGGACTATTGTCTCTACTAAGGATGTGAGAATATGGGATGTCTTCATGGGCATTAGTGACCCCTTGAGCTATTGGGTAGAAAGGATTTTGGTCTCTAAAACAAGGTATTTAGTGTGGTCATTTCATTTGGAAAGTGAATGATAAACTTCCTTAGAAGATCTCTAAGCCCTAAGAACTAGGGTTTGATACACCACACAGATACTGGAGGAGAGCTATCACAGAACAATACCATTGACATGACATTAATTGTATCAAGTCTATTATAGTGGTTGGAATGTTGAAACCTATTTTTGGCCCATCACCACTTCAAGGTCACTCCCTGGGGCTCACCAAGTGATGATTCTTGTGTCCAAGATAGGTCTCTCTATAGAAATTGCACAAATTTTTCTTGCACCCAAGATCTATGAATAACGAGGGGAGATGATATGTCCATGCAACTCCTAAGGTTCTAAACAATGCATAAACACCAAGTAGTATAGAAAGTTAATTTTGGTGAACCAAATAAAGTGTTATCTAATCTACAAAAACCATGCATAGAGTTTGAACAAGCACACAAGTCTTCAACAACATCTTGCAAACAAGCATTAGTAGTTTTTCAATGAATGTGTTCTCCCAATGATTGCCACATATTGTAAATAGACCATCAGTAACAAAAATTCATCTACTCTAGGTCCTAACATGAAATTGAAACCCTAGATGTGAATTTTGATCAAAATAGGTGCTTTCTGTGAACCAAATGAGCTCTGATAGAGCATATTACACCCCAAAAGACCAAAATGACTCAAGATGCCCCCAATTGTTCTTAGAAAATGAATATTACATCCATGGTGTAGTTGGGGTCCTAAAGGGTGCAGTTGGTAGTTTTTAGGTGCAGTTGGGAGAGTGGAAGTAGGCTATGGGGAAATGGTGTCAAATAAATACCTAGAAACTTAAATCTTGAAGCCTGCCTAATTCATCAATTTTTGTCTCCAATTTATGGGTTTGTTTACTTTGAAGTCATTTAAATAAGGTTTATTTGGTTGAATGCAGTCTGGACGGGTTGTATGTTGGTTTTATTGTTGCTTTTAATTCAAGCAATTATATAAATGCTTCAGTAAATCAGTAGAGTTTATGAGTTCATAAAAGAGATATTGCATAAGAATGGAGATGAGTGATTGCAGTTGATTAATTCTTATACAAGTTATTTGAATTAGATCTCCTGCCAATAGTCAATTTCTTTCCCAATGGATAAGGCACTAGTCCTATAAATAAGAAGTAAACAAGGATGAATTTTGCTTCTACATATCAAGTCTTCTTATAAAATCAAAATTATTTCAATCCTATTCAAGAATTATAAATGCTGGTCTCAACTCATTTATATCTAATTCCTGAGTCTTAGGTAGCTGTTATTTCAGGAATATTTGTAAATTTTAGGAGAATTATGACCAAATCTGTTGATAAGGGATGTGTATAAGTTTCAGAGCATTGAAGAATTGAAGTGAGCTGTGTAGTTATGTAAAGGTAACAGATGAGAATCAGAATGAAACTAAGATAATTTCATACATAGTTGCATTAGAATTATACCTAGGTATACCTGCCTTGGTTTAGCAAAGCCAGAAGAGTAGGAAACCATCGCTTAGTTTTGTTGAAGTTGGGTTATAGTGATTCATTCATATAGTTGATATTGGGAATTGGCTAATCCCTAGATTGTGTGAGTCATTTCACTTTGATATTAAGCATTTTGTTGCTTGATAGTTTCAGCAGTTTGAAACACCAACAAGATACACGCTACTCCTAATCATTCAAAACACAAGCATGAGGGAAAAAATGAATAATTATTTATTGCAGGACTATCTATGAGAGAATATAACACAGCGTCAAGAGTATGAGTTGCATCTTTAGCCAGAGATGATAAAGCAAATTGCTTCTTTTCTTCTTCTTTTTTCTCCCATAGAAGCATACCCATCTGCACGTCATCTGCTAGAATCACTACATTACATTTTCTATTTTGGAGAAACAATTCCTTAAAATGGTACTTCTAGATTGCACCAGGAAAGCTTGTATAACTTATAACAATGCATCTCGTATAGTTTCCTCATAGTATTTACATTGTTGGGGCTCCAAACTCTACAATGAAGTTCTTTTGAAAACTTGCAAGCTAAGCTTCCTTTCTTCTTTAAATAAAGTAGTGAAAAAGACTCTTGACTCAACAAGGTCATGTTGTGGATGCAAGCCATACAGAAAGATGAAAATAAACTACTGGAATGAAGAGGAAAGGAATGTAGATATAGATGTTCTACAATATATCAAATCTCCCAAAGATTGAGTTCTTGTTTAATGTCTTGCAAAGCAATCTACAGTAAAATGGCCACAAACCTGTGTGAATGGGTCTGGATCAAATTTTGTCAGAGGTAATGCTACTAATTTGAGTGAAAAAGAAAATGGGAGCAACTATGGCATATTACATTCTTTGTTTCTGATCCAGAGTTTTCCAACACCAAGACATCTCAAGATTCCCTGCATGCAAAAGAAATACAAAAAATGAATAGTGCATTATATCAGAAATATAAATTTTCCATAGTTTTATCCTTGCACTTAAATATATGCTAACCCTGAACCTAAACATCATCTATAAAACAACTTTGTGACCTGAAAGAATTAATAGTGGCTCTATTTTTTAAATTGCGATGAGTAGAAGAGAAAGATAAAATGTAAAAGCATTGAATAGCTTTGGAATCCGCCTCTGCAACTTTTTGATAGATAACAAACTTGGAATGATATCTAATGACCAGATTCTTGCCTCCTTTCTCCTCTCCTGTTGACCCTACACCAAACTTTTACCCATTGCAATCACGGTGCACCCCAAAACAAAATTAACACTGTCGTGACCTTTTTTCTTATGTTCTGAAGGTCAAAATTTAAACAATTTTACCATAGTCAAAATTTGGTCAAAATTTTGACCATATCGGGCCCTTTTTTTCAAAAAAAAATGAATTTAACAACCCAAATAGGCCTTTGGTCAAAAAATTTGGTCGAAAATGGGGGCCTAATGTACTAGTGTCTTCCAAGAATAGGTTTACCTTATTTTAGAAAAATGGTGTTCACTTATACCCACCCTTTTGCACACCATCTTGGTGCACTTACCTATAATGATTTATGTATAGGTTTTATTCCATCATGTTATGTCTTTTCTTTTTTCTAATAAGTAGGTGAGTGTCTACCATATATTTTAAGAGATGCTTGATTCATTTGCATTGACTTGGTTTTTCATCACAATCAACTCAAATAAAATTCACTATGAAATCTTTGTCTCTTGAAAAAAATTAAGTTCAAGAGTAGAATATAGTAATCCCAAGTCTTTGTTTTCAAGTCTTGACTCACATCATAACTAGTTCACTATGAATAATATTTTACAAAGGGAGTTTATAGTTCTAGAGTCTATAAAACATGATGAAATTATATAATATAGGTGTTCATCTAACTAAAGTCCATTCAAAACACAAGGATTGTTGTCATTTCAAAATATATTCAAAACTATCAATAAACTCGATCAATTCCTTTGATAGACTATACTAACAAGTGTTTTTACGCTCTTGAACATAGAATAAATTTAAACAAGTATCCAATTTGCTCTTGAAATGAAACTTTATTTGATGAATCAAATATGATAATGCTAAGGATTTAGTAACTTCAAGTCTTAACAATGCTCTAAATAACTTGAGTGGATAAATGTGATATTGATGGTAATCATAAAGGAACTTATCCATATGAAAACTATGACTTAATTGCTAAAATAAATGCTTAGGAAAATCCTAAGATCTAAGATCTTCGATCTACTAGATTTATTAATGATGTTAGTTTGTGGTAAGTGATCAGGAAAGTACTGTACATATTTCATAAATTCTTTGGGGCTTAGGACATTACCCTGAAAATAAAAATATTGGGTGAACCATGTTAAATCTTGGTGTCTTGTGTTCTTTTCTGATATTGTTTATATTTGCATGTAATTGTTATTTCTATCTATGGTTTAATCATAACAAGTGGTATTAGAGCTAGGTTGTTTGTTCAGTTATCCTCTGCAGGAAAGTCTCATGGTTAAGTGGGATTCTATCATGTCCCCTTTTCAAATAATTAAAAAATAATAAACTTTGCCAAGGAAGGCAGGCCCAAGAAAGTGAAGTTTCAGAAAAAGGGGGTTAATCTTTGGAAACCGTTGGACTAATAAATGAAAATTATTATTAAAATATGTTTTATTAACCTCTCTTGGATGTGAGTTATGGTTATGCCTTCTTTTGAGGGGTTTGGAGGCATTTTGGGCTGATTCCAGAACTTGATTTTTGCTCATTCTTTGTTATTCTTCAGAGGCTGCCAAACCTGTGGAGAACAAGACCCAAGAACGGGAGTTTGCAGGTTTCCAGGGAGACCCAAGAATGGGAGTTTGCAGGTTTCCAGGAAGGCTAAGGATAGGAGTTTGAAGGCATTCCATGTGCATGCTCATATAGAGTTTGCCTTTGTGCTGAACAGTGCAGATTTGTGGGTTTTCGGGTGTGCTTTTTGTAAGAGTTTGGTGTTTCCGGTTGAGTATTTCATATCAGTTTGGGTTGCTTCTGTATTTCAGACTTTAAGGTGTTAAAATAGAGCCAAATGTATGTATTGATATGTGATTAAACTTCTGAGATAGATTATTAGTGTTTTTGTGGTGTTTTTGGGCATTTTTGTGTTAATTTCGGGAGCCCAATGAGCATAGTTTTTGTCCTACATTTGTGAACTGTTGTGTAAAGGCTATACAGATCAGGAAATTTCATTTTGTAGGCTGTTATGCAGCTGAAATTTTTGTAAAAATTTTCATTTTCAGATTTATTAATAATTTGTGAAGTTGTGAAGCTTTTGGCACTATTTTCAGCATACCCGATTTGGGGTTTCTTGAGAAATTTGGTGGATCTTTGTGATATTAGTTGTTTGATCTTAAAGATCTGATTAGAGGTTGAAATATCATATAAAATCAGTAAAGGGACATTTTAGATTCTCACAGTTGAGTGGTAGCGATGATATATGAGGGTAAGCTGAGGGTTGATAGGTTTAATGGGTAGAACTTTCAGTTATGGAAGATGCAAATGGAAGACTATCTTTATCAGAAGGATTTATGGAAGCCATTAGAAGGAAGAACCAAGAATCAGGGATCTATGTCAAATGATGACTAGGACCTTTTGGACAAAAAGGCACTTGGAAGCATTTAATTATGCTTGGCACCATCAGTGGCATTTAATATTACAAAAGAGAAGACGACAGAAGAGTTGATGCAAATCCTAGTGAAATTGTATGAAAAGCCTTCTGCTTCAAACAAGATATTTCTCATGAAGCATTTATTTATTTTTAAAATGATAGAATGTGGATCTGTTGTAGATTATTTAAATGAGTTTAGTACTACTACTAGTCAGTTATCTTCTGTGGGTATTAATTTTGATGAAGAAATTAGAGCTTTTTTAATTTTTTGTTCTTTGCCTGAAAGTTGGAATGGCTTGGTAATGGTTGTGAGTAATTTTGTTCCTAGATCTGTACCCTAAAATATGATGATGTCATTGGTGCTATTTTGAGTGAGAAAACTCGTAGGAAAACCTTAGGTGATCTAGATCAGGAAGTGTTTTGAATGCACAAAATTGAAGGCAGAATGACTGAGAGAGGAAGTAATTCTAGAAATTGTGGAAAATCAAGAAGAAAATCATACGGGAGGAGGTCTCAATCAAGAGAAACAAATGACTACTAGTACTATGGGAAACCAAGATATAAAAAGAAAGATTGTTGGACTCAAAAAAAAATGAAGGAGACAAACCAGATGGAGACAAGGAGGCAAATGTGGTAAGTAACAAATCTGAAGAGAATGCTTTGCTTCTATTTTTAGAAAGTGTTGATGATTCATGGGTTTTAGATTCTGGTGCTTTATTTCATGCTACACCTCATAGAGGTTATTTCATTGATTATGTCCACATGGATTTTGGACTTGTTTATTTGGGGGATCATGAACCCTATCAAATTGTTGGAAAGGGAAAAGTTAAGATTAAGTTGTAGAATGGGAATTATTGGCTACTAAATGAGGTAAGACATGTTCCAAAGCTAAGTAGGAATTTAATTTCAGCACGGCAACTCGGTGATGAGGGTTGTGTAATTACTTTTAATGATAAAAATTCGAAGGTTTCAAAAGGTACCCTTGTAGTAGCAAAAGGTTTGAAAGTAGGCACGTTATATCTTTGTATAGGTCATATTGTTCATTCTACTTTAATTGTTTCAGAGAAAAATGAATGTTCGGGAATAGTTGTTGTAGTTGAGCAAGGAGAAAAAATAGTTGTTGTAGATTTTGATACAATGTTGTGGCACAAAAGACTTGGGCATATGAGTGAGAAAGGTATGAAAGTGCTTCATTCAAAGAAAGTTTTACCAGGTCTAAAATGTGTTAATATGGATTTCTATGAATGTTATGTGTATGGAAAACTAAAGAGAGTGACTTTTGTGAAGACTGGAAAGGAAAATAAAAATGAGAAATTAGAGCTTGTGCATACCGATGTATAGGGACTAGCTCAAGTATCTTCCCTTGGTGGCTCTCATTATTATGTTACATTCATTGATGATGCAACTAGAAAAGTATGGGTTTATTTCCTTAGACAAAAATCTAATGTATTTCAAACTTTTAAGAAATGGAAATGTTTGGTTAAAAATGAGACTGGTAATAAATTAAAATGTCTTAGATCTGATAATGTGGTGAGTATTGCAGTCATGAATTTGAAGATTATTGCTCCACTAATGGTATTAGTAGACAGAAAACTATTCCAAGGACTCCACAAGAAAATGGAGTGGTTGAATGCATGAACAAGACTATAATGGAGCATGCAAGGACCATGAGGTTGCATGTTGGGTTGCCCTTACACATGTGGGAAGAGGCTATCAATACTGCTATATATTTTATTAATAGAGGTCCCTCTACTCCTTTGGGATGTGGTATTCCAGAGGAAGCATGGACTAGTAAGAAGGTGAGTTATTCTTTTCTCAAAACCTTCAGTTGTGAAGCATATGCTCACATAGATTTTGAAAATAGAACCAAGCTAGAAGCTAAGTCAAATAAATGTGTATTTGTTGGATATGGAATTAATGAATTTGGTTATAGGATTTGGGATTTTGAAAATCATAAAATTGTAAGAAGCAGGAATGTCATATTCAATGAGAAAGTGTTGTAGAAAGATCTATTGTAGCAACATGAGAAGAAAGAAGATGATTATGTACTATTGGATGATACTCCAAAAGATGATGTTCCATCCATTCCTCATGATGTGAAACAATCGCAACAACAAATACCACACACATTAGTGAATTTTAGATGGTTAACAAGGCAAATTAGACCTCTAGAAATATTTTCTCCCTCTTTGTATTCTATTTTACTAACAAATGCTGGTGAACCTAAATGTTATGATGAAGTTGTACAGGTGGATACTAAGATTTAGTGGGAGTCTATAATGAAAGATGAAACAAAATCTTTGCTAAAAAATAAGACATGGGATTTATGCAAGTTTCCTGGAGGTAAAAGGGCGTTATAGAATAAGTGGGTTTATAGGTTAAAATAAGGGGATGGAGGTAAGAAAAGATTTAAAGCCAAGTTAGTTTTAAAAGGATTTGCATAGAAAAAGGGCATTGATTTTGATGAGATATTTTCTCATGTTGTTAAAATGACTTCTACCCATACTATTTTAAGTATTGTGGCTATTGAAGATTTGTATTTAGAGTAGCTTGATGTTAAAATTGTCTTCCTTCATGGTGATTTGGATGAAGAGATATATATGGCTTAGCCACAGCGATTTGAGGTCAAAGGTAAGGAGAACTTAGTCTGTAAATTGAAAAAAAGTTTATATGGCTTGGAGCAAGCACATTGACAATGGTATCTAAAATTTGACAGTTTTATGAATGAACATGGATATAATAGGTGTCATTCAAATCATTGTGTTTACTTAAGAGGTTGGATGATGATAGCTGAGAGGAACATCCACTAAGTGTTTACACTTTGGGGGCTCTACTACTTATTTATAGGGCTATGTTAACTCAGATTTGGCAAGGGATATTGATACCAAGCAGAGTACTACAAGTTATGTCTTTACTATTAGTGGGGCAGCTATGAGCTGGGTTTCTAGGTTACAAAAGGTTAATGCTTTATACACTACAGAGGCAGAGTATGTTGTTGCTATATAGGCAGCAAAGTAGATGATATGTCTTCAGTTCTTCTTGGAAGAATTGGGATACCCTCAAAAGGATAATTATTTGTTTACAGATAGTTAGAGTGCCATTCATCTTGCAAAGAATTTAGCTCTACATTCAAAGACCAAACACATACATGTGGTACCATTTCATTCGATTAGTTTTGGATGATGGGTTGTTAAAGTTGGACAAAATACATACAGATGACAATCTAGTAGATATGTTTACAAAAGTAGCAACCAGGGAGGAGTTGAACTCCTCTTCAGCTTTGGTTGGTCTTCTATACTGAACATGAATAAAAGAACAAC